>CM032494.1:13209926-14409926 GCA_019059595.1 Marasmia exigua | reverse complement strand
GATATCCTTAAATAAATAAATAAAGAAATAAGCAAAAAACGTGGCTTAGATGTCGCCTGTTTAAAAACTGCCCCTGGGGCGAAATGTGCAATTCTTTAAATTGTAAGCCGGTGGATTGGTCCGAATATATTTTTAGTCTGGGCCAGTCGTCCATTTGCCCAATAAGCAAGGGATGTTAAATCCATCGGTTATTTCAGTGAGCTCCTAGGGCAACTACTAAAAAAATATAGGCTCAAAATGACTTGATAAAAATTATTTTTACTGTTGAAGATATTTATCTAGATTTATCTAGTTCTGAGTTTAAATGGTTAAGTTTAATGGTTAAAAGATGTATTTTTGTTGCAGACAAACATTTTGTCGCTGACTGTACATGTGTATTAATAGTGGCACTTAATTTCCTTCGTTTAATGCTAGCAGTCACATGTGTCTGTCACATAAGAGGACAGCCTGTCCACTATGCCAATCATTGTTTTCATTACATATTTAAGATATTAAGGTGACGGGTAGGGCACACTAGCGAAGCCAATCGGTTTTAATTTTTAGCTACTAAATCGGATCTATTTTAAACAATTTCGGGGTTACAACCTCTCGACAAACACTTATACTATTTATTAAAAAACCATGCACAAATGTTGGGTCCGTTTTTGTACGCGAAAAATTGAATCACACCATAAGTGGCCGCTTTTGGCGTGAATTAATTTTTAGCGTACGCGTTGGCCTCGGTCTTATAATACGCCATCTAGCGGACTTTATGCGAAATAGTCCCCATTATTACCTGTCCCTTAATGTATGAATATGTTAGCGTCAAGTTGAGTTACACCCCTCAAGCGCCGCTCACCCGCAGTGCAAACTTAGCACATGTGCCTCGGACATAAGGACGGTCCAAAGTCCAAGCAGGGTAACTCCAGGTGAAGCCGTGTACACCTTAATATTTAATGATGATTGTATGTACCACATATGAATGTGTATATAAATCTCTATAATTTCTTAACGTCAAACATGTATGGTTCAATATCAATTGAAGAAATTTGTCTGATCATAGTAACCTGATGTGTGGGGGTCTGGACCTACATGAATAATCGGGTCCAGTGCTATCAAAAGTTGAAACTAAAATACAATAAAACTAAAACCCGACTACCAAAAAACACGCTCTAAAAAGTACAAAACAAGAAAATTGTCTTGTTTCGCCGTGCCGTATCGCCGTGATCGTATGCCACATTGATTTTAATTTATTATTATTATGAATCTTTTTTGCTACAGTAGGTGGCATTATGCCGTATCGTCGTGGTCGTACGGCGATACGGCATAATAATTTCAGCAGATACAATTTTCTTATAACTAATCATGACGGGATTTGACACGATATTTATTATGTGATACAACATTGTGTACTCACATATTTTACTCGACGTTTCGGCTACGTTACAGCAGCCGTGGTCACGAGCAGACTCCCCCATATATATTTATTATGTGATACACAATGTTGTATCACATAATAAATACCGTGTTAAATCCCGTCTTGGTTAGTTATAGTTATAACGCAAAGCGAACATTTTAAAAACTGCTATTTTCTTGTTTTTAGAGTTTGTGTTTTTTGGTAGTCGGTTTTTAGTTTTAAACTTTATTTTTAAATTACATATTTCAAATGTGCTAAAAAGTTCTTAATTTGATGCCCCACACGATACCGTCAAGCATTTTTTTAAATTCCTTAATTTAAGTACCCTAAAGGGCCCTATATTCAATTTAACGTGACGTCATGCCGCCTATAACCAGAAGACAACGAAGACTAACGACACCTCATTTGTTAATAAATGTTTTATTTTTTATCTACGCGTATCATAAATAGTAAACAATTACTTATATATTTTTTATTTTTATTTTTTATTTTATAAACAACTATAGATATTAAATGAAGCATTAATTTAATTCAATGGTTACGATCATATTTGATTCTCCGCAGAAGTCCTAAGGTCGTTTACATTAACACAACGGCATTTATTTAGTGTTAAATTCATTGAATACATTGCCGTTTTGCTCAACGCACCTTCCTCTATTACGAGTACTAATTACACATTGTTGGAATACAAATCGGTACCTTCCTTTTGTATGGGGAAGTTGAAACTACCGTAGTGTTGATATAGCCAGAAACTGTACTGTATGTACGGACAAATCTGTGAAATTGCTTCAATCGATTTCACCTCAGTGTCTAACACATATGGTTCATTATCAATTCAGGAAAAGGATTGTGTGGCTCTGTCTTTCAGAAATCAGCGGGAGGCAGGGAATCAGTGGCCATAATATACACACAAGTGCTATTTTTGCACTCGAAACCCGACCTGGAGTTATAGGCTACACAACATACAATAATCAAAAACAGATTACAAACTAATGAGCAATTATAGTTTAGGACCAGATTAATGTCCTCTAAAGAGGGTTTTCGCGTGTGAAAAATCCGCTAGATGGAGTACTATAGGAGTGAGGTCCGTATACAATGTGATTGGTTATTTTTAAACGTAATCTGTCAAAATTTGAAACAAACAAAGCGGTTGATGTTGGACCTCAGTCCAACAGTACGCCATCTAGCGGATTTTAACCCTCATCTTTTATGCGTAAACAAAAAAAATATTTTTCTTATATGATAAGTAAATGCCTACGTTTTTATTAATGAGGACTATGTTCGTGCTGAAACTATTTTTCTATTCTTTTCATAAGAACTTTCCTCTATGTGCAAATTATATTCACCACCGAGAATATAAATCCAACAGACAATTTAATATTTGAATAACTAGAGTTCTTTCAAAGATTGTTCGCTTTTCTTTACTGTAAGCTGCAAATTTATCTCTGGATGCATGGGTTTTTTCTCAGTCTAGAAAAATACAAATAGGAAGCCTTTTTAGGGTTCCTGAGATCATACATTTTAGTTTTATATTACAATAGTGACCCGCACTCACTTCGTTTCGGGTTTGCAATTATTTACAGTCGTTACTAATAGATGTCGCTAGATATATATTATATTACACAAGTGATTTGTACTTTTGAATCGCATATAAGCCTGGTGTCTAGAGAATTAAGCTCTTTATAATTATTTTATAAAACATTATAAATTTAACAACTAATTGATTGATACACCGTGCTTTCTTAACATCTTTAAAACATACTGATGAAAACAATGTTTTTTTCCCCTAGGAACATATGGTTGTAATTATGCCGTTTCCCCCCAGTCTTTATTGATAGGTCCAACCCTCCGTGATGACTGGCAACTTACTGGCAGGCACATAATGCAACGTAGTGGCCTCTCACGCGCAGTAAACTCGCCTTCAAAATTAAAAATGTATCCATCAGTCAATATTCGGATCGATCGGCGTTTTTAGATTCAGTCCTACTGAAAATTTTATGGGAGTTGAAATTAAATACCAGGAGCTGGTGAGAGTAGTAGACGGGTATGCATGCGCCGGCACGGAGGGTTACGTCGGCCCATAACACTCCAGACTGGGGGCTTCCCCCAACCAACGGAAAAAAAAAAGATATTAACACACTATTGTGTTTTACTACGATTGACCTGGTAGGTTTACGAGTGAGAATATAGTGATCTCGGTGGTGAAAAAGTGCATTCATAAGTTTGACCTTAGCAACCAAACCAAATGGCTAACAGCCAAATGGTTAATAGTTAGACATTCAGATTCATTATCCCAACAATCATAGTTATCCCCAATTTCACACACGCCTACTTATTTCGAATATTTTCATTATATAACTGTGTATTTACCTACCTATCGTCTGTTCTCGTACTCACCTTTGTCTGTAGTTTTAATGTGTCAAAACCTTACTAATGAATGTTTTCTAATGAATATTCATTGTTAAATTATTTATTGTGATGGTCAATAAAATGTTTCTTTCTTTCTTTCAATTTTGAGAAACCATCCGAAACGTAGTTATCTGGAACCCGAGAATTGGGCTCTTGGGATCAGAAATGGCGGCGCATCTATTCACTTCTCGCTCGCACACTATTTGCGACAATACTCGCACTAGTGGGCACTTTCTGATCCCATTCTTTATCCGCACATGTTGTATATTTATTCAAAAATATCAAACCCATTGTTGCATTTCAGCTGCATATATACAGACGGGTGTGGACTCGCAACAAGGCCGTTGGCGGTATTTATATCGTTGCATTTGTTGCGTGCAATTGGGTCACAGTTACGAAGACCCGCTCGCCTCCCGGTGCCACTAACGATATGAGTGAGATCAAATAGGTCGAAAAGACACGAACAGCTGGATTAATTTGTAGTAAGTGAGACAAAGGAGATCCTCGCACTTTCATATTTTTTTGATCCAATATGAAAGTGGCGGCCAAAAAAGTTTTTTGCTTTATTCTGTTAGCACTTGTCCTCCTAATGTCAAAAATTTGTCAAACAAAAAAATATGCTTATGTTAGTCGATTTTTGACTTCAAATAAAAACAAGGATAATGGCCGTACAGCTTTGGTTTACTCAGGGGGACAAGTCCTATAGAAATCAGCTATTTTTTTTTTCGGCTGCCACTTGGACCAAAAAGGAGTATGTCCTTGGACCTTGATTCGATACAAAGTGGTGCCTCCTAATAGTTCTGCACATCCCCTACAATCCCGACGCCCATGGGTTTAGCAATCCTTGTCACATTATCAGATAATAGGGGAAATCAATGAGGGTTTTCGCGTGTGCAAAATCCGCTAGATGGCGTACTGTTCAACTGAGGTTTGCACATTGGTTGTTTAGTTTGTCAAATTGACATTTTGACAGATCACTTTTAAAAATAACCAATCACATTGTATATGGACCACACGCCTATAGTCTTCATCTAGCGGATTTTTCATACGCGGAAGCCCTCATTATGGTGTCTGCAATATTTACGTTGCTTAATAGGATTATCGGAAGTAGTCAGTACGATTCAATCAGGCTGACAGTCTATTTACCCAGACTCGGGTCTGGATAAGGTGACCAGATCTTCTTACGGTTACTAGAAAATCCTGAGATTCATATTAGTGTTTTTTTAAAAACCTGACATTCCAACTATAGGATAGTTTGTAACGGGATAGATAGATTCCACGGCCTCACAGAAAACCGGCGTGAAGCATCACCGTGCTGTGTTTCGTTGCGTGATTGATTGTACCCGAGACCCAATCCGGGGGTTTAAAGGTTGGCAGCGCACTGATGACTCCACTAGTGTCGCGGGTGACCATGGGCGGCGGCAATCGCTTACCATCTGGTGATCCGTCTGCTCGTCTGATTCGTTACATCACCATGTACTTAAAAAAAACATTCGGGACATGCTATACAAATCCGGCTTTGCCTTATGTCTTCTCATCTCCTCCGAACCGGTATAGAACAATCGCGTTATGTTTATTTTTTAGTTTTTTATATTCACATGTATTTGCGTATCTGTATGTTATAACATGTGATGTTTATAAATATTTGTAGTCTTAATTATTTTACTTTAAGATGATATCTTATAAGCCAATGTAACTAAGAGTATTCTTTATTCAATTTTATATAATGTCACCTTGTCACCCTAACTCCGACACTAAAGACGGTTCTGGCATAATAATGAGACAACGGAATGCCTTATGTCATAATCTAGGTGCATCAAAACGCCAGTGTGGACACGATTATTTTGAGTTTCCAACAACCTGGCATGAAGCAAGATTTGTTCCTTTAATAAAGGAGACGGTGGAGTTTTTTTCTTTATGGCTGCTACTGTGTTGCCTACGGCGAACACATAATAACTCTGCCAATGTCGAGTGATTAGAGCTGAATTAGAATGTACAAAAAGAACAATGTCATTCGATAGGCGATACCAAAAACTGAGTGTGTGCAAGCATATGTTTTACATCAAGGAGGTTGTTTTCGTGAAAAATAGCTTGGGAGTCACAACCCTAGCTTAGAGCGCAGACACACACCCACACGCACACACACACCCCTCTCCCATACATACATACACACACAAACACCGACACGTCAAACATAATTACACCTCGTTGTTTTTTTGTCAGGAGTTAAAAAAACTGCCAAAGTGTGTACAGCGAATATTATTCGATTATATTGGTCAAAGAAAATCCTGTGTCCTGTCAAATGTTTTCCTGCGTGCTAAAGCAAAGAAAAATTGAGGATTCTATTTCACAAACAGAACGGGTAAATGATTTTAAAAAGACTGGTCATTTGAGAGAGTCATTTTTCTGTATTTGCACATTCGCTATAGCTCTGCCACATAACTTTCGCAGTAAGTACCTTTACACAAAGATTTGAATCGTCATGTACATTCGTTTTCTGCTTATCGCTTTTATTTTTCAGTCTCCTTCACATGCTTTTCGTTCGCAAAAGTTAGGACAATGAGTCTAAAAGTAAATTTATGCTTTAATAATATTTTAATGGAAACAAGGTCTTTGTGTGAGGTTATGAAAATAAACGCAGCGTATTTTTAATACAGCACGGTGGATGAAACTCAAATATTGATATAGTACGGGAAAATAATCAATCGATTGAAATACAAATATGTACATACATTTCCCTAATCATGAATCACAACACAAACACTCACGCCAATATGTATTAAAACAAACGCGTTCATATTTTCAAATATAAAACCAAAACCCCGGACCGACCTTATTTACTTTATTACTTATTTTACTAGGTACTTACGGAAGTAGTGTCTCCGACATCAAAATGCGCTATGCCTCCCCGTCTTGTGCCAGGCAACCCTAGGTCACAAAATATATACATGGCTTGAACGGCTTTAGCTGACATTGATATCGAAGAGTTCGTTGACATACTGCATACGCGCTAGGCATTTTTTAAATTGCTAATAATAGGCAGACGAGCATGCGGCCCATCTGATGGTAAATGGTACATGGTAGAAATACCAAAAGTCCGCACAAAGAGGTTTGAATCCTGTTTCCTTATTCGTAATGGAATCAGCTGCCTGCGGAGGTGTTCCCTAAAAGCTACAATTTGGGGGTTTTCAAAGCGCGAGTGAATAGGTATCTTCTAGGTAATCGTGCTACATCTTAAACCATATTATCACTTGCCATCAGGTGAAGTATGGTCAAACTCTTACCTATCTACAATAAAAAAAAATGGTAACCGCCGCTCATAGACATCAACTCGTAAAAGAACTCTTTTCTGACCTCGTTTAAAAAAGGACACGTAGTAGCGATGTGCTGTAATATGTACTACGCACCCTGTAGCGCAGCCGCGGTGCTATCAGGGAACACTGAACCGCCGCAGCGGCGGTAAACCGCTGCAGCACATGCTGAGCTTGGACCTTGTTGACCACTTCACTTTGTTCCTTTTCTTCTTTCTGGTTTATATATTAACTAATTATTATTTATTTTTTTGCCTTTGTTTAATATTTTTTTCCCATGTGCAATCTCCATATGCTTATGTTTCGTGTCCTGTGTATGTAAATCTTTTATGTGGTCAATAAATGTTTACTTACTTACTTATATACAGGTTGTATCTGTGGACATTTACATCGCTTTTACCACGTGTTCTACCATCGACTCTACCATACAAAATGACCAAGTCACGTGGCCGACTTTGTATGAGAAGTTGACATTTTTTATGCGGATTTCCTAAAGTCGTAGAACAAATGTTGTTCAGAATGGTTGATAGAACACGTGGTTAAAGGGATGTAAATGTTCACAGATACACCCTGTATAACCTATGAAATTGCCGTTTTGTAGGGCGATTTTTTTAGAAGTTGTATTATCTGTACTAGTTTTTTTCATGTAATAGGTGACAGACGAGCAGACCGATCACCTGATGGTAAGCGATTGGCGCCGCCCATGGACACCTGTGACACCAGTGGGGTCACAAGCTGCCAACCTTTAAACCCCCCTTCCCCTGGATTGGGCTTCCTCCCGGTCCCATCACTCACGCAACGAAACACATCACAGTGCGGTTTTAATTTCTAAAGTAACTATTAATGCTACTTCTCCCTAATTAACTGTGGTTTAATGTACAACGTTTAGGAATGTGCAGGATAGTTTTTAATTAAAAAAAATCTTAATTAAAAAGTTAGGGTTAGGTAAGGGTAAGGGGGTTTCAAGATTTTTTTTGCATCATAATTACAATAATATCTGATCTCTGATCTGATTTATATTAAATAAACATTTTATACTCTTAAATCAAAATTAAATTAAAGTAGGTGACGTTTTGCTTGTTAAGGTGAAGGATAGGGCACACTAGCGACGCCAATCGATTTTTATTTTTAATTACTAAACCCGATCTATTTTAAACAATTTCGGGGTTACAACCTTTAGGCAAACACCTATACTATTTATTTAATACTAATAGTTAACTGTTTGGTTTGCTTTTGCACTCGTATTTTGGATTACCGCCAAAAGTGGCCGCGTTTGCCGCCGCCCGTGACACCAGGTGAGTCACAAGTGCGCTGCCAACCTTTAAACCCCCCTTTCCCCCGTATTGGGGCTCCGGTACCCTCAAGCAGCGAAACACAGCACAGTGCTGCTGCACGCCGGTTTTCTGTGAGGCCGTGGTATCACTCCGGTCGAGACGGCCCATTCATGCCCAGGCTTGGATCTCCCACAGTCAGATATGTGTGCGGAGCCGGTTTAGCACACGATGTAGGTAGCCGTTCTGTGTCATCTATTTTGTGCCTAGGTGAAGCAATTGCGATGACGCTATTCGTGTCGCACGTAATCGATGCAATATTGATGGGAATACTGATCCGTTATTAGCCCCGGATCCGAGCGGAGGGCTCGCAGGCACGGACCAACGGATCCTGGCTTAGTGCTAAAACGCTATGGACACTCTGAATTACTACGAATAGTGGTGCATATTTGGTCCGCTATTGCCGGTATTTTATAATGTACTAACGATCTGTGACTGCTTCGCACGAGCGCAATATTATGCATGTACCATCATCATTATATAGGCCTTCCCCAATGTTCTTCACACAGACCGGTCCTGCGCCGCCCGCATCCAATATATTCCCGTGACCTTCACCAGATCGTCGGTCCACCTTGTGGGGGGCCATCCACGGCTGCGATTACCTGTTCGTACCTTTCTGCCCCAACGGCCGTCTGTTCTCCTCGCTACGTGCCCTGCCCATTGCCACTTGAGGCATGCAATCCTTTGGGCTATGTCTGTGGCCTTAGTTCTCCTGCAGATTTCTTCATTTATTTATTATGCATGTATATTATATTGTCATACTTATATACACTTATATACATATAAACCTTCATTTTGATAATTCAAAATTTCTTCTATTGCGATTTGTCTTAACTGCAACAAAATCCGTTTCGTAGTTTTAAAGATCTAAGTAAACATAGGGAGAGACATCGAAAGCTACTTTGATTTATACTATGTTGTGAAGTATATAAATAAATTCAATTCAATTCAAAATGTATTTATTTCCTCATGTAAACTTGTATGATCTTAAACAACCTAGAATCTATACTAAGCAATGTCCACTTTTAATGACCCAAATGTCAGAGGCTGACGCTCGATATAGGTCTGAGAAAAGGCCTGTGTTACGAGTCACCAGGCCGGTGTCCCTTGCGGGACGTGTGTACGGTTGGTGGTTCAGTTCTCAACAGAAGATGTCTATAACTTAATGAATAGGTGCTAAAAAGTGAAAAAATAAAATGTAAAAAAATATTACTACTACACTCGCGAGCAAAAGTTTGGAATCACTTACTTGAAATTGGTTTCGCGCGATCTTGCTTAGTAAATATTTCTTTTATAATTATAAAAATGACATCATTTTAAAGGTTCAACTGTTCACTTCAAATTGATACCAAATTCATTCAAATCGAGCCAGTAGTTGTGGAGCTATCCCGGATTAAGCGAAGGAGGTAGGAAAACAAGGAAATATGGAAAAATAATGAATGAATAAAACAACAAAAAAATATTAATAAAACATTTATTTAGATTTAAAATTAAGTGTCAATACTTCTTAGAGTTTCATCAGCAAACATTTGTGTTGATCATCAACCACATCAACAACCGACGCTGAAACCATAGTCCAGTGGTTTCAACGGGTCCTCAATGTGATAATTATAAGAAAATTTTACCGTAAGATCACGCTTTGGCACACCTGGGCCGGCTTGACCGATGCTTAGGATCTGTAATCACGGCCACATATAGGTAAAACCCGTGAAGCAGCGCATGTGTATCGCCGAGTGAGTGACGGTACCGCAGGCTCAATTTGGATGGAAGGGGAAAAATTTGTTTACCGAAGTTGTGACTCTATTCGAGTTAATGATGTCTACTCTTCTGCTACCAAACACATAAAAAACCGGCCAAGTGAGAGTCGGACTTGCCCATGAAGGGCTCCGTAAGATATATGGAAGGTAAATTGCGGTTTACGGTTTATAATGTATCAAAAAAAACTACTCACTATATCTAGTTCAAACCAATTTTCGTTGTTAGTTTTCATGATTTTGTACATCATATATTTTTTTTTATTTTTATAATTCATTTATTATAGAAGTAAAGGGGGGAAGGGGGGGGGGGTGAGACCCCCCATTCACTACTTTGGGAGCGTCTCTTGCGCAAAGTATTGTGTTTAAAAAAAAAGTTATGTTAAAAACCTCAACATCATTTTTAAAGACCTATCCATAATATCCCACCCGTATAGGTTTGATGAAAAAAAAATGTTTAGTTTCAGTTTCAAGTATGGAGAGACCAACCCCCCAACCCCCACCCCCCCAATTTTTTTATTTATTCCAATTTTTGTGTAAAAGTCGTAATGCGGTTAACAAAATACATCTATTTACCAAGTTTCAATAGTATAGTTCGTATAGTTTCTGAGAAAAGTGGCTGTGACATACGGACGGACGGACAGACGGACAGACATGAGGAATTTATAAGGGTTCCGTTTTTTGCCATTTGGCTACGGAACCCTAAAAACTTGAATATTAAATAATGATTACAACAATAGACTTTCTAACTTAGATTTGAGATTTAAATTTTTACCATTAACAGTGAAACTTATATATGTGGGCCTGAAATGAAAACTAGCTGGCGTCTTAGCTGAATTTCTGCTCAGGGGTGGTTTACATTTTAGTATGTTCTTTATTTTTAAAAAGGCACTTCGCCACTTTAACAAAGGATACCTTCTAAGAACTGTTTTCAATTTGTCCACAAACAAATAGAATGGCAGCGAAACCGCAGAACTACATTTCAATGCTCAACTAAATCAAAGAAAAAGGTTTTCCATTCCTACCTAGCTATTGTAAAGTTATTGCGTATTTCATTTCCTTAGCTTGGAATAATTCACAGAGAATCTGAAGTTAGATCAAAGAGTCTTTGTTTTCTTACAATTTACTGTTATATTTAGATATTAATTGATTTTAGCTCACATGCTGTAATGTTGGCAATGTTGGCAGTACTACCACACACACAATTTTGCTGCTGGCTGTCGCTTTGGAGCCCAGGGTAGGCTTAGACTGTGATTCAGGATTTGGGGAGTCTTCAAGAACAGAGAGTATTCCTTCTTAAAAGACCGGCGGTGCACCTTTTACTTCTCTGGTGTTGCAAGTGGCCATGAGTGGCGGTAATAGTCTGATCGTCTGTCCCCTATCTCTTAAAATAAGTAAGTTAAACTTACACCCCCTTATTTCAAATCGCGAACTAAGGATAGTGCCGGAACAAAATTCGTGCCAGCCCCTTTTAACATTGCTTGTTGGAACGGGTTGACATGAGCTTTAATACGGTAATAACTTGAGATCGCGATTTGTAAAAAGGTGGACAGTGAATTCATACATATCGATGGTAAAATAGATGGCTCAAAAGTTACATAAAATGTCATATTTACCCGATCAAATTGTATTACGTTAAAAACTCACCTATGCATTAAAGACATTTACCATTGCATAACCGTGATATTAAATTGTGATATATTCGAGTACGAGATTTTAGTAATGCTTACCTTTCCACAATTATTGTTCTTATAAACAGACTCGAATGTGCATATTATTTTTAATTCCTGTATTTTCCGTTTATAATATTCATGAGTTCTTTGGGCGGAACACCATGAATACTTAGCCCTTTATTCAGAAACGTTTCATAAACTTGTGTTAGTTAAAAACAGTGTCACAGAGTAGTTTTGACGTTTTAAACAAAATTATATATATACTTTTGAAAACATAATGAATTCTGCTATGTAGGCTCCGTTTTAGTTAGCAAAGATTTACAAATATTTATGAATAATAAATACAATTAAGATTTTAAATAAGTTATATTTATTTAATTTAATTTATATTAGTAACCTTATAAAGGATACAAACATTGCAGTGCGCCTGCGGGGTTCATGTTTAAACCTAATTTAAATACTATGACTGCTATGACTATATTTTATTATTAAGGCCCTAAGGTAGCCCTAGCTAGCGACGCTAATCGATTTAAATTGTTAGCTACTAAACCGGATCTATCCTCTAGGGTCCAGTCTCTAAGCAAACATAATATTTACGCACCTCAACTTTGTCTAGAGTTATTGCAAAAATGACCCTTTTTACATTCTAATATATATAAATGTATATAACTCAATAACTTCTAACCGATTTCAAACTTTTTTCACGGTTACAATGCTTTATTAACGATATTTGTAGTTACTTCGGGAAAAAAGTCTTATTCTTACGGAAAAACATCAATCTTTCTACGCTGTTCAACTGTAAGCTCAAGGCCCTAAAACATTTAATGAAAAAAAAAATACAAATTTTGTTAAAAGGCCGGCTGCGCACTTGTGACTCCTCTGGTGTCAGGTGTCCATGGGCGGTGGTAATCGCTTACCATCAGGTGATAAGTCTGCTCGTCTGCCCCATATATCATAAAAAACAGACATGATAATTGTAATGGTGAAAACATTTTTAAAATCGGTTATGTAGTTTTTGTGTTATTATATATTTATACTCGCTAAAATGATAATTTTAGACAAAGTTGAGGTGTGTATTTTATAATTGTGCCCTAGATTTTTTCTGTTATTGTACTCGAGGATTAACGCCATCAGTGGCAGTTTTTGGCGGTATGTAATTCAAAATTCAAGTACAAAAGCAGACTATTAAGTGAAGTATACGTATGAAATAAATAATATAAGTTAAAGGTCAGGTCAGGTTAATAATATGAGTTAAAGGTCGCTCAGCGGGCTATGGAACGAGCAATGCTCGGCGTCTCTCTCCGAGATCGAATCCGAAATGAGGTGATCCGGCAGAGAACCAAAGTCATCGACATTGCTTACCGGATTAGCAAGCTTAAGTGGCAGTGGGCTGACCATATTAGCCGCAGAACCGACAGCCGATGGGGTAAACGAATTCTGGAGTGGAGACCGCATCTTGGCAAACGTAATGTAGAGCGCCCTCTGGCTAGGTGGAAGGACGATCTGCGCAGGATGGCTGGCAAGAGCTGGATGCGAGAAACCATGGATAGATCACGGTGGCGAATAATTGGAGAGGCCTACGTCCAGCAGTGGACTGCGATAGGCTGATGATGATGATGAAATAATATAAGTGCTTTCCGAGAGGCTGGAGCTTCGAAATGATTAAAAAGATATCCGGTTTAGTTGCCAACAATTTAAATCAGCTGACATCGCTAGTGTGTCCTACTCGTCACCCTAATTGTATTGTGCTGTTATCAGCTGCTACGAACAAAACGTCGCGATAAATCGATTTTGTTATTTGCCCATCGCTACCACAAATATTGTCTTGCGGCACTCGCGAAGGTTTACGTAATATCAGACTCAATATTATCATATTTGCGATGCAAACAAGCCGTCTCGACTCAGCCACTTTATATTGCTTCCGGATTAGCTGTCTTATTTTGCTACGCGGGAAGAGTTGCAGGATTACTTGTCGTGTTGAATATATAAGTTGAGTATATCAGATAACATCACACTAATTGATCCCACAGTAAATTAAGTAGGCAATGTTTAACGCGTATTATAGGCAGTTTATGAAATTACAACTCAAAAGAGCGTAATGTAATGTGACTGTCACATAATTAGGTTTAATAACTTATAGTTGAAAAACACGAGCGATATTTTAAAAACCGGTCAAGTGCGAGTCGGACTCGCCCATGAAGGGTTCCGTAGCACCAAGTAAGATATATGGAAGGTAAATTGCGGTTGAATTGGGGAGAAAAGTGGCTGTGACATACGGACGGACGGACAGACGGACAGACATGACGAATCTATTAGGGATCCGTTTTTTGCCATTTGGCTAAGGAACCCTAAAACCGAGCCTCGGCCAGTTTTTAATAGCAATCGCGAGTGTTTTAAAACCGAGTTATGTGCAGTCTCTTATTCATGTTTTAATTTTTAAAGCAAGAAATCATAGGGAATACATTTTAACAAGCTTTCTATATACTCCACTGGTGTCGAGGGTGTAGATAAAATAAAAATATCCTCCAACCGATAACGGCTACGGCGGTCAATCTCAACGACCACGTACGCAGGATATATTACAGTGCTCAAGTGTGTGCGCAAACACAAGTGCACTCTCTATTTCCTTACCCTCATATTCCGATGGGACACCAGGGTGACACGACCGGAGAGGGATTGGGCGCAGGAGGTATATGATGACATCCAGGCACGGGGGTCCATGACCGCCGACTTCCAGACTCCGGGCTGACACTAAGAATTTCTTACCGAAAACTTAGGTTACATTTTAGGCCCGACGCGGGGATCGAACCCGGGACCTCTTGCGCAGCCGTCGCTTTATAGTGCGACCCACTAACCACTGGGCCACAGAGGCAGTCAAGTAGATGAAATATCTAACCAGTGATCGATGAGGCATGAAAAAACATATTTTTTTTAAGCTGTCCAGATGACGCGTTATATTTTATATTTGGTGTTTGGTGGCGCGTTTTGGTATCGCGTTTTGGTAGCGCCTTTTGGTGGCGGACGAGCAAGATGGATCACCTGATGGTAAGCGATCAGTAGAGTAATAAGTACGATAAAAATATAAATATAAGTGCGATGCCAATCTTTAAACCTCCCGTTCCTTCGGATCTGGCCTCGGGTACCCTCACTCACACAGTGAAACAGCCAAACCCCGCTTTATGCAGATTCTGTGTAGCCGTGGTATCACTCTGCTCGAGACGGCTCATTCGTGCCGAAGTGTGGCTCTCCCACTGTTTTACACGCGATTTATGGTTCATCGCTGAAAGCGTTTAGCGCAGTATTTGCAAAGCTTCTTACTTAACAGCAATGATTTACAAATATCGCTTTGGCTGGTTTTCACGCTATTTTCAAATTGCCGTTTTTGTGCGCATAGAGTGCCTTTCGCTGTAACTCCATATTTGTGCTAGAACTTTTTTACTCCTTCGTTAGGCTTCCCTGATTGGAATGGAAAGTTCTCGTGTTTTATTTGTTAAGCTTTTTACTGTCATGAGCCCCAGTTTTAATTTGACGCGTAGGGCACACTAGCGACGCCAATTGATTTAAATTGTTAGTAACTACCTAAACCATATCTTTTTAACAATTTCGACACTGCCATCTCTTGGAAAATACTTATACTATTTATTTGATATTTATACTTAACTTTTGGGTTTGCTTTTTTACTCGAAATTTGGATTACCACCAAAAACGGCCACTTATGTCGTTAATCCAAATTTCTGCAAAAACAGATCAAATAGAAGTGCACAATTATAAAATAAATAGTATATACGTTTGTTTAGCGACTGCCGCTCTGAAATTGTTTATAATATATCCGGTTTAGTAGCTAACAATTTAAATGGATTGGTGTCGCTAGTGGAGAATACCCTTCACCTTAAACCTCATTAGTTTCGGTGAGCGACGGTAGCTCAGTGGATTAGAACGCGCCTTCAATCCCCCCGTTGTGGTTCGAATCCGAGCATGTTTCAAATCCAAGCATGTTTTGAATCTTCATCATGAGAAAACCTCCACGTTTCGGATAGTTTCGGAAACGTGTGACCATGATTCAGTTGGTCTGGTTCTCCTGTCAAAAGGGTTGCGAGGGTCAGACGGCAGTCACGTCTTTATAATTCCCAGACTCCCCAAATCCTGAATCGTGGCCTAAGCGTACTCGGGCAATTTGGATTCAACCGGCAATTAAACTCTAAGATGATGATATGTTTCTACAAGCTATGAGGATCTGCTTCGGTGTTAAGGTGAGAAATTTCACCGCTTATGGATTTGAACGGATGGATGGATTATGCCCTGTTGGCCTAGTGGTTTAAGTACCGGGTCGATCGAAAAGTATGTTTCGAATTTTTCGAACATAGCTCAAGTTTGTGATCACCAATCCGCATTTGGCAAGCGTGGTGATTAAGCCTAATCCCATCATAGTAGCGATAACTGCGATGAAATTTCTATGATGGAACTCTTTGCCCTGCAGTGGAACAGTTTTTAGTCTGATACTTTTTTTTAAATTGCAGTTTCGAGATAATTATGTCGTCGTCAAATATTAATGGCACACTATGCTAATTGTTTCTATCGGGGTAGTACTAATCAGAATCGAAAACCCCGAACGAATAGAATTTTACAATTCCTTCTTCTCATCTAAGCGTATATTTCCCGGTTGCGTCCAAAGCTGTCGATTTTGGAGCTATACGCGACCAGGTCATCATTAAAATTAGGTGGACGCCCACCTTATTTTCATGATGACCTGGTGACCTGGGGTGTTGCATATGACCATAGGCGGCGGTGATCACTTTTTACCAGCCTATGGACGTTTGCACCTGCGTCCGCGCTGCCAACCCTATCAAACCATTACATAGCTCCAGGTTTCTATAATATAACAAAAAAAAAGATGTACCTACATTAGTGCATTGTTTTATAATTTGTATACTATATTTCATTTAATCATTATGATATATGATCTGATGAGTAGCTGGTACCGTAGTCTGAAATATCAAATCAGTATATTGGCGAGTTTTAGATTCTCAGAATCGTGCTTAGCATTTTGAGCTCCTGGAAGTCGCAGAATGTTCGTCCGTTACACGTTTGAATTAAAGCATTATTTTGAGTGTCATTCCCGGTTAATTAGATAGATAGTTAGCCTTTATTGCACAGAAACATACAGTGAATACTAACAAATAGGCGATTTTATCGCATGAAGCGATAATCTGACCAATTAGGTCCGAATTCGTCGCTTAGCAGCTCGAATTCAGCTGGTAAATTCAATTACTCTTCTTCGCCAATCTCATTGCACCATATTATGTATTCTCATACATATAGGGTGTACCAATCGCTTTGACTTTTATTTCTTACATGTTTTGTCCTTTCTTTTTCTCTTTCATTTCTTTTATAAATATCATTTAACAGACAAACACTGTACCAATGAACGCGTGTTAAGAGAATCTAACATCACGGTACATTCTTTGTAATGTATTTTATTTACTGTTGCTTTAGCGTACGTAAATAACATATTACATTACAATGCAACCTATTGAATGTTCTAAGAATTACTCATTCATCATCATCATCATTTCAGCCAATGGACGTCCACTGCTGGACATAGGCCTCCCCCAATGTTCTCCACACAGATCGGTCCTGTGCCTCCCGCATCCAATGGATTCCCGCGATCTTCACCAGATCGTCGGTCCATCTTGTAGGAGGCCTGCCACGGCTGCGAGTTCCTGTACGTGGCCTCCACTCGAGGACCTTTCCGCCCCAACGGCCGTCTGTTCTCCTCGCTATGTGCCCTGCCCATTGCCACTTAAGGCATGCAATCCTTTGGGCTACGTCTGTGACCTTAGTTCTCCTGCGGATCTCATCATTTCTGATACGATCACGCAGGGAGACCCCGAGCATAGCCCTCTCCATTGCTCTCTGGGTGACTTTGAGCCTCCTTAATCGGCACATTGTAAGCGGCCACGTTTCGGTTCCGTATGTCATCACTGGCAACACACACGCATTAAAGACTTTCGTCTTGAGACACTGCGGTAGATCTGCCGAAAATATGCTGCGTAGCTTCCCGAACGCTGCCCAGCCGAGTTGGATTCGTCGATCGACCTCTTTCTGGAAGTTGGCCTTACCAAGCTGGACTTTTTGTCCGAGGTAGATGTACTCATCTACAACTTCCAGTGTAGAGCTTCCAACCTTTACTAGAGTGGGTACGACATGGGAGTTCGACATAATTTATATGAGAGGTGTGAATGGTTGAGTAGTATCGTTTTTAAGTAATTACTCATTATTTAGACCTAAACAAAAGGCAATCATAAACTAAGCTCGCATATTGATGTTGAGTTGTCTGGAAGATACTGAGAATCTAGCTATACGTTTGAACCAACTGTATTCTTGATTGCTACGTGTAAATGACACTTATACTGTGATATGGATGTTTCGGCGTAGATACGCCGAAACAGCTCATTAGTTCATTTTCACTATATTGAATCTTTGTTGAAAGTATTTACATGACTGAGACAATTTTCCGCTCATATAGCACACCACATCCGCTGTGATCGTGCGATAGCGGAGTCGCAGAAATCGCTATATCTTCTCCGCAGAAGCGGAATTCTGCGAAACTGCCTAATGCTTAGAATATTAATGCTGTCTCTTTCTCCGCGGGGTCCATTCATTTGCGCCGACATCATCTTGTCTTGGCTCCTCCGGTGGCCATACTTCGTCATCATTTCAACCTATAGACGGCCACTGCTAATGTTCTCTATACAAATCGGTCGTTCAAGGGATTCCCGCGATCTTTACCAGATCGTCCGTCTACTTTTGGCCATATTGGTTGATAGTCACAGAAGACCGCCGTGAAGCAGCGCCTGCTCTGTGTTTCGCCGTGTGAGTGAGGTTACCGGAGGCCCAATGGTGGAAGGGGAAAAGGTTGGCAGCGCACTTGTGACTCCACTGGTGTTGCAGGTGTCCATGGACGGCGGAATTGCTTACCATCAGGTGATCCGTCTGCTCGTCTGCCACCTCTCATATAAAAAAAAATAGTCAAATTCATTCATGCTAATTTAACGTATTTTACGTTTTGCCAGAGACGTGCTACCGCCAGGGAAAAGTTGACTTTATTGAGTAAAGTAGGAATCTGGATTTGGTGTTTATTTGTGCACTGCACTGCAAGTGCCGCAAAGTGATCCTAATAATGTGAATGGTTGAATAGTATCGTTTTTAAGTAATGGGTTTCGAGTGAGTTGTCGCGTGACAACTTGCTTAGACCTAATATAGTCTTGAAAGCCGCGATTGTGTTTAGAGTGGTATAGGCAGAATCCGTAGGTCGATAAAACGCAAAACACCGGCGTTTTATTGAGTGACTGTGATTTTGACTGACTTGGACTGTTGACTACCCACTTATTCTCAATAAGTTACTTGAGTAATAATACCCCGGGAGACTTACATACGTATTTACTATGGCGACAAATCATTTTTTTTTGTATTCCTACCGCAATTATTTATCTTTATCTAGGTTCTCAATTAATCCAAGCCATGACAATCTGCGCAACAATGGCTGTCCTAAGGAGGTGAGGTAGGGCATTGTATGCACTATTAATTGCTGTTATTAGAATGATCGCCACACGCAACTGAAACGTCCTATGTCCTCCGATCATCATATAAAACTTGATAGTTTATTTATCTCCTTAACATTGCTATTGAAGGTTTTTACCTTTTTTGTAGAGAATGGCAAACGCTTGCCCACAATCTGACCGGTCAACGCGACGGGTAGTCCTAAGTAGCGACACCATTAGTTTTTAATTGTTAGCTACTTGTGAAGCGTGTACTGAATGATAACTTTTTCTCAAATGTTATTTAATTTCTTTTTTTCCTGATAATGTCACATGACTTGATCAATTTCAATGTTTCTTCTTCTGGGAGTAGCAAATACGTTGTTCGTTTTGTTTGTAATTTAGTAACTTTTTGTTTTTTTTTCTTTCTTAACATTAGGTAACAGAAATGCAAGTCATTTCTGTTAAACAACCTAGTGATTATCAGTGGAAACTTGTAATTGGCCCTCAACGTTTTTGTTTCTGTGACTGTATCCCTAAATCTAGCTGTAAGTTTTCCAAAAACTTGTAAAATAAAAATAAAATAAAAATAAACCGGATCTATTTTAAACAATTTCGAGGTTACAACCCCTCGGCAAACATTTATAGGTACTATTTATTAATTAACCATGCACAAATGTTGGGTCCGTTTTTGTCGCGAAAAATTGATTACCGCCAAAAGCGTTCACATTTAGCGTGAATCAATTTTTCGCGTACAAATGATGGGTCCGCATTTGTTCATGGTTATTTAATAAATAGTATAAGTGTTTACCGAGAGGTTGTTTAGTAGCTAAAAATTAAAATCGATTGGCGTCGCTAGTGTGCCCTACCCGTCACCTTAAATGACTTACATAGTCATTCTTAATTTATAGTACGTTAATCGTTTAACTGAAGGATGCCTGCTAACTCTTGCCTTAAAGATTTCCAGATTATAGTTAGGTTAGGTACTTATGCGAAAGTTTGACAACTACTATTTATTTTTCGTCAAATAAAACTGAAACCATATCAATCATAAAATAGTCAGATTTTAGCGCGCAACGCTATTGCTAGACATACAATTGTATTACGAGTTCATAATCTTATAATACCCTCTGCCGCGCACCTTGCGCGCAGTGTTTGGACACTTGAACTTATTGGCGTGTGTGAGTGTCGCCGAAAATTTCTACTGGAATATCTACTATTCCCTGCTTCGTCGAACGGAGTCGTCTCACTAATAAATAGGTACTGATTCTTACTCGGAAGTGGAATTGCAAGCTTCTTACCAGGAAGTGGCAACAATCGCACACCCCTCCGTATTATATTCCCCTTGTCAATCGCGTAGGCGGCTGTGGAACTCGATGCTGGCGCATTTCCCAGAATGCAACAATATGATCCTCTTGAGGGATTTATCGGTGAAATGACAAGATTTTTAAGAAAAATCTTCTGCGTATGCCTTAGCGGTTTTCAGTTGTTGATAATAAGAAATTCATACATACCGGCGGAGAGACACGCTTCGGCATGAATGGGCCGGCTTGACCGGAGTGATACCTCACATGACGTCACAGAAAACCGGCGTAAAGTAGCACTGCTGTGTTTTTCTGCGTGAGTGAGGGTACCAGAGGCCCAATCCTGGGGGACAGTGGGGTTTAAAGGTTGGCAGCGCACTTGTGACTCCACTGGTGTCGCTGGTGTCTATGGGCGGTGGTAATCGCTTACCATCAGGCGAGTCGTCTGCTCGTCTGCCACCTATCACATAAAAAGAAAGATGGAGCCTTTACTCGTATGAACCTTCTTCTCCATCGTTATGCTTTTGTCAAAGTGGTTGTGGTCGTCTAGTAGGCTTATTCCTGGCCATTTCGACCTGATTGCAAGTCAAGTTGGTGCACTCATGTAATGGTCCGCCCTCTTGGTTTGGCCGGTTGATCACATGGCAACCTTCACTCTGTGATCATCTTCACATTATTTGATATTTTCTTCTTAGTAGATATATATACACATACACGTTAGGTACACAAAATACACTAGACAAGCGTCCGTGGCACTCATTCAGCTGGTCTCACTGAAAACCAGCGTCATGGCCTTTGTCTGGGCTGTGACATAAGCTGAGTGAGGGTCATTTATACTAGACGTCATAAACACATCATAATATATCGTTGGCACTGTCTTGGACATGATTGAATATAGTTTTGTTTTTTTTTTCCTTTTGTTTTATTTTTATGTATTTTTAATTGTTTTATGTTTTGTTTTCTGTTTGTGCATTGTAAATTGTGTTCTGTTTACAATTGCTATATGTTCTGTGTTGTGATGTTTATAATAATAAATATTTTCTTTCTTTATTTCTTTCTTTCTCTGCCTTTTTTTTGTTGGCACTGGAGAAATGCGTTACGCATACCCGTCCGCCGGGGCGCGGACGAGTTATGTTGGTCTCCCCCCGCCGCGGCGGGGTGTTTACCGACTAAAACTCTAGGCACTCTCCCTCATCGTCCATAGTGGAAGAAGTCGAGGGCCATGATACACTAATTAAGCATTTTATGTTCGGTCAGGGCGCATCTGATCGCACATGACATGAATGTGATACATGGTATAAATAATTTTGCTGTTATTATCAGTAATTTAAGGTCAACGACCTCCGCCGCCGAATTGCGCGATTTCGGAAATGTTCTTTTCGTGTAAAATACATTTTCCCCTATAAGAAATTAAAAAGTTAAATAAGTACTTAAGTAAGTTACACGATAGGTTTAGTTTGGGCAATAAGATTTGCAATTATATGTTATTAGTGTTCTACTCGTATGTTAAGATTACGTCCAAACTTGTACACCTAAATCCGATCACTGGTTATTATCAATGTATGTTTTCGAAAACTTTATTAATGTTACGCTAACATAAAAAAAGGCATCACAAACTATATTTGACTTTTATGAGGTTTCGCGTAATGAAACAAAATATTTCATGGACTCAATTTTGTAAGCTAAAATCTCAAATAGTTTTGCGTATAAAATGAAATATTTTAACACGTTGTTTTTCACGGATGCCCAGTAACAGGTTTTCATTGAGATGAAAAGCAAATTGCATCCGTTTAGTAAACACTTTAAAAGTTTTCGTTTTCGAAACTGGCCTTTGGCTCTAAATTAACATATTAGTTTCGGAACTTAACGAATAGATTCCTAGACTGATCTATTACAGAAGTTCTGAAACTATCAACACTTATTCAAGATAATTTTCTTCTATTTAGCTAGAGGTATCAATCAATTAGCCTATCGCCGTCCACTCCTGAACGTAGGCCTTCCCAAAGAGCGCCAATCAGCCCGGTCCTGAGCGGTCCGCAACCAGCTTACACCAGCCATCTTTTTAAAATCGTCTGTTCATCGCGCCGCAGGGCGTCCAACACTGCGTTTCCCCACGTGTCGACCGCTCCACTCCAGTACGTGTCGACTCCATCTTTTATCAGTGCATCTAGAAACATGACCGTCCCATCTCCACTTCAGCGTGCTGATCCTGATGTAACTCGCATCACCTTTGCGATTGTGTAAGCTTTGGACTAGTATAGTATATGCAAGTACTAATTGTCCCTAATACCAAAATGCTTATGGTATAATCAGTGCACTTTTGTATTCTCAATTTAACCTTCTCTCTTATGGACGGTATGGTTTTTAAGGTGACACTAGCGACGCCAATCGATTTTAATTTTTAGCTACTAAACCGGATCTATTTTAAACAACCTCTCGGCAAATACTTATACTATTTATTAAATAACCATTCAAAAATGTTGCGAAAAATTGATTTACGTCAAAAGTGGCCAATTTTGGTGGTAAACAATTTTTAGCGTGCAAAAACGTACTCAACATTTGTGCATGGTTATTTAATAAATAGTATAAGTGTTTGCCGTGAGGTTGTAACCTCGAAATTGTTTAAAGTAGATGAGGCTTAGTAGCTAAAAATTAAAATCGGTTGGCGTCGCTAGTTGACCCTACCCGTCGCCTTAAGAAGAAAACTAAATAGTTACAGTTTGAACCTAAGTTTCCCGTTGCGGTATGACTTGCATCTCGCTTCCGGCCAAAATATGCATTTCGATGCACAGAACAACTTCAGACTTCAAAGAAAAGAGCATAGTTTCAAACGAGCGAACTTCGCCGGATAATCTTGGAGAATGTTTGAGTTTAATACAAGCTTGCGAATCACCTTTACCCGTGAAGTAATCTGGTCAACAATTAACGCTTTATCGTTTTTTAACTAGCAAATTACCTGTTAAATTTGAAATATTCTAGAATCGATTGCACAGATGTCTATTCGAGAACCTAGATAAAGATAGGACAAAAAAGTTCAATCTGTCTCCCTGCTTCTGAAGAGACACTTCTGAGGGACAGTTTGAACTTTATTCACCTCCTTAGTGGACGACACTAAAAATAAAATAAGTTAGGACTATCTGTCCCCTTAATACTGACACGGAGACAGCTGTCCGTCCACCATGGAATCAAAAATATATAAGTACCTGCCTACATTATTCTTAAAAGTAATGCAACCTTTCATTAAATGCTAGCGGTCGCCCGCAGCTTTACTCGCGTGGAATTCGGCTTGCCACAAACTGATTCACATTTCTATTGATCATTTATCAATGGGAATTGAAACAAGACACCGCTGGATATTATATATATTAAAGTAAAGTACCAGGGACACAGAAATTAGTCGGAAGTAGGTGCATTCGCGCCGCGATACTTTTATAATTTAATTTATAATGGCCTACATTCTTATTGTCGCCCAATGATTCCCAAACTTCTTTTTTATTATTAGAATAGCCAGACATTTGGCCACAATCTCACCTGATGGTAAGTGATGATGTGGCCAAGGATGGATAATGTCTGTGTAGTAACAGCTTATTCACTCTTTTCTTGAATAAGTTTAGATCATATCGTCTTCCGGCAGAGAGTTCCATTCCTTAGCCGTACGCAACATGACAAAAATTTGACCTAATGACAAAAATTACACCTATAGATACATATTATTGATTCTGTGGTGGACAAACAGGAATTAAAATGTCTTATCTGTCCCCCTTATACCGACAGAGTGACAGATAAAACATTCAGGAGATGAATAAAGTTCGAATTGTCCTCTCTTCGCTTTTAGGAGGACTGATGAAACTTTTTTTGTCCTATCCGTTACCCCCTGGGGACAAACGGGGTGACAGATCGGAATATTTCGTTTAATATACCTGACAGGTTGATTCAAACAGTTTCAAAATTATGGATTCGTGCTTTGGCTGTTTAATAAATGTGATAAAAATGTTAAACTTCTGGAGCCCAATTCTCTGGATTTTCAATATGAAAAAACATGGCGGATATTTCAAGAAAACCATAGAATAAAACCATGTATATGAGACATATATCGAATTCCCATAAATATCATAAGCAGAAGAATCGGACTCTTCTTGTTAAAATCTTCACTTTGTCATTTGCAAACGCTGTGAATGCCAGAGGGCAGGTACTGAGATGTAAATAAAAACACAAAATTATTATAATTTGTCTCGGCACATTTGTGTTTTATAAAGCACATTATTCAAGTTTTTCACGACAAAGTCAGATTTTTTTATTTACAATAAGTTTTAACTGTTTTCTGTTGAATATTTGTGTGTCACCATGCATGACAGATAGTTTTATTCATGAATTTGTACTATATCGATAGTTTTGTCAAATTATCACATTTGTACATTGACGGATTCGTCCGATTGTCTGTGCAGTTGCACAGAAATAAATAATATATAAATTCTGTTTTCTAAAACGTAAATGATGCAAATGACTTCACCTATACTTATTACATTATGTAAAAATAAATAGTGCATCATAAATACATATAAATGAATGTGTCGTCGTAATCTTATCCCTAATGTTTTATCTCTCGGTACTCGTAGCTATCACAGCTGATTCATAACGATGATAAATTTTGTATTTTAGTCATGCAGTTATAAATACAAATAACAGCGTATGATATAACTAGAAGGAAAGTAAAGTATCAGCCTATAAAATGTCCCACTGAAAGACAAATGCCTCTCACTGTGCTGTGTTACGCTGCGTGAGTGAGGGTACCGAAGGCCTGAATCGGGGGAAAGGTGGTGTCGCGGGTGTCCTTGGGCGGCGGCAATCGCTTACCATCAGGTGATCCGTGTGCTCATCTGCCACCTATCACAAAAAATTAAACTAGGAAAATAGTTCGCGTAATAGTCGATGAATCGCCCTTGTGTTGTTAATTACGCATGGAAACTTTGTTACAATTTTACAAGTAATATTCACGCAGATATTCTGGTTGACCGCGATTTTTATTTTCGACATGGTCCACAGCCGGAGGATAAAATTTTCCAATACTTTTAAAATATTCCTCCTTTTACAACCCATTTGCATTGAAAGCATAAAATATATTTCGTAAGCGGATTGTGGTATTTATGTTTTTACCGTCAACCTAGCACAGTGTATCGTAGCTTGAGTAAAAGCAGCCAAGGGATCAACTCGATGGATTTTTCGTGGAACTTTCTACCACGCACCTTAGTTCTGTGGAACGGTTTGCCTGCGGGACGGCTACGACTTAGGGACCTTCATTAGCGATCCCTCTGGTTTGGTGGATGTTTATGGGCGGCGAAGATTACTTTCTATCAGGTGCCTCGCTTGCTCGTTTGTCGCCTCTAACATAAAAAAAATAATGGTTACGGTAAACCATAAACATATTTATTTATGAAGTTGAATGTTTTTTAATTTCCTCATCTTAGCGTGTAATTCCCGGTTACGTCCAAAGATGTCGCATTGGAGTCCGGGTAGGCTTAGACCATGATTCAGGATTTGGGGAGTCTGGTAATTACAATGAAGCGACTGCCGTCTGACCGTCGCAACTCTTTTGACAGGGGAACCAGACCAACTGAATCATGATTACAAGTTTCAGAAACTATCCGAATCCTCACGATGTTTTCCCCCACCGCCGGGCTAGTGGTAGAAACACGCACATATGTTTGAAAAAATTCTGAGGTGCATGCCCGAATTCGAACCATGACATTTTTCGAACATAATATAGCTCGGGTTTGTGATCACAAACCCGAGCTATTGGTGATCACCAATCCGTATTTGGCAAGCGTGGTGATTAAGCCAAATCCCATCATAGTAGCGATAACTTGATTTCTATGATGTAGGCCTTTGCCCTGCAGTGGGACGGTTTATAGGCTGATACTTTACTTTTTTTATGGCTTCCCTCACCATTCTTTATCGCATTCATCACGGGGAGTGTTCTGAGGAACTGTTTGTTATACTTCCTACCGTCTGAATTGACTGTGTTCCATTCTGTGTTATAATTTATATTTTTCATGTATGACGATTTGTAAGAGCTGTATGTAAATACAGTAGGTAATTTTGAATTTTGAATTTCTCATCATCTGGATTCGGTCCAGTACTGCATGATTTCTTTATGTGATAAGTGGCAGACTAGCATGCGGATCACTAGATGGTGACTGCCGCCGACTATAGAAACATACGTTTGGCAGATATGAAAATTGTAATTTGTAAATTTACTTTAAATAAGTAAAAAAAAACAAAACGTCATACTTGTGAACAGGTGCCACCTTTGGGGACTGGTCTTCTTCGGTTTACCTAAAAATATTAATTTCGTTCGCTATTTAAAGGGTAACTAACGAGTTTCTTGCCGGGTCGTCACGACCAGAAACAACTTTCCAAGCCGGTGTGGTAGAATCGCAATTTGTTTTTTTTAAAGATTTTTTTTATGTGTCAACATATATATATATATATATTAACACGTATATTATACATAACATCATCATCATCATCATCATCATCAGCCTATCGCAGTCCACTGCTGGACGTAGGCCTCTCCAATTGTTCGCCACTGTGATCTATCCATGGCTTCTCGCATCCAGCTCTTGCCAGCCATCCCGCGCAGATCGTCCTCCCACCTAGCCAGAGGGCGCCCTACATAACTACTTGTAAATATTTTTAAATTAATCAAATGTATAAGTGCTGTGTACAAGCTAATGCAAATTAAGCATTTTTGATTGATTGATTGAGACCCCCCTCAACATCTGGGAAATCGACGCTTTAACGAGCCGTTTGGAACAGTGGTAGTGAACGCTGTCTTTGGTCCCCGTGTTGCGGGTTCGATCCCCGCATAGTACAATCATTTGTGTGCATGAACCATGTCTGTTGGTATTCGTCTGGGTGTTTCCTATGTATTATAAGTATGTATTTACAAAAGAAAAGTATTATCCAAATCCAAATCCAAATTCTCACAACATCTCATACGTTGACCTGATTCCGTACTAAGTAGCTTAAGCACTTGTGTTACAGATATCAGACAACAGAGGAACACAAATATATACTTAAATACATATATTACACCCAGACACCGAACAAACACAAGTGTTCATCGCACGAATGTTTGTCCAGAGTGGGGATCGAACCCACGACCTTTGGCGTAAGAGGCAGGGTCACTACCTATTGCGCCATCCGGTCAGTCAATTATATGGTATATATTTGTAATACCACTGTTGATTCTGATATTCGTAACACAGGTGCTTCAATCTCGGAGTCAGATCAATGTATGTGATGTTGTGAAATATTAATCACAAGTGCGCGCCCAATTTTTTAAAACCCTTTGCTCCCGATTGGGTCTGCTGTCCCCTCACTTTTCCCTTAATGATGTTGCACCGCGGCGGCGGTGATCACGTGCCATCAAGTGACCCGTTCGCTCGTTTGTCGCCTCTGTGTATAATAATACTCGCAGATGGCACAGAAATATCACACTTAGCCGCTTATTGCAACGCCTACTCACAAATCAGGCCAACTGACCAGGTCTGCGTACAATGCTCTGTGCACATGCCCATTGTTTAGCTTGCTATGAGATCTTGGACTTAAGGCCGTTGAGTTAAGGCTCACGTGGGGGTGTTTGGGAGCGTGTCGACGTTTAATTTCACTGTTAAGCGTCATGTCATGGCAAGGAGCGGGAATACATATAGGTGAGTATGGCGCGATGTAGACGGGATTCAGTGCATAGTCAGGTTTGAGACAGCTTACAGGGGTAGATATTGCACTCGCCGGTGTGTCTTCTGGTGGTAGAAGTGGGTGCTATTAATGCATCCCTCTGAGGTCTGCCCATTTTGCTTGGGTGGTTGTTGGCCGCAAGCGGGGTGAAACGGACTGATGAGTGACCGTAGTCCTCGCTTTTAAGTCAACAGCGGTGGGCGACGTAGGATTTTAGTGGGTATACCTCTGGGTCACCTTCCCAGAGGGTGTCCCACACGCCCCGACAGGTCTCCCAACCGAACGGGACGGTGAGCAATTTCCCTTCGAGACAAAAAATAAAATCTGCGACAGTTACACAGCGTGCAAAATTCATTAATAATATAAAGTAGTTTTTATGATATTTTCCTTTAAGGGTAGTACGATCTGACGCTGACTATACATATGCATATATAACAGGGTCAAATTTTAAATATGGAAATCGCTTTCTCATACAAAATTGTGAGTAAGTAAACATTTGCTGACCACATAAAAGATTTACATAGATAGGACACATAACATAAACATAAAGAGATTGCACAGTAATAAAAAGGCAAACATATTTAAACAAAAACAAATAAAATAAGTTACATAAACTAGTGACCAAGGAAGAAGAAAAGGAACACAGTGAAGTGGTCAACAAGGTCCAAGCTCAGCATGTGCTGCAGCGGTTTGCAGCCGCTTTTTGATCGCCGAAATTGATCAGCTGATTGATGTGATTCTACCATTAGCTTAACGTTGAGACGTTGAGAGAAAACATCGTGAGGAAACCAACACGCCGCTGTCCGCTGACTAAAAGGTAGCAAAGCCACAGGGACTCCCTATGGTTTAGCGACCTTTTAGATAGATAGATAGATATTCTTTATTGCACAAAAACAAAAAAATACAAGTACAACAACAACAGACAGTACAATGAGGTGGTCTTATCGCTTGTAGCGAGTTCGTCCAGACAGCCTTTGGGTAGAGGAAAGAAATAACGTATTCGTAAGAAGTGAAAAGGCAGTGCAAAATAGTTTATTATATTATGAAATGAAAATGGCAGAAATAAACATATTTATATATTAATAATATTACATAAAATAATAATAAACAACACGTACATACTTAATAATATATAGATAACATATGATAAAATTCAATAAAAATATTTCTTATAAATATAATATGTTCTATGAACATAGAAACAAAAACTTAAATGTGTTGCTCTGAAATAGAGAAATTTTATTTGAACCAATATCTATAACATAAAAAGGAATTATTTACAAAACATAACTAGGCTTATTCTTACCTGAAATAGAGAAACTACATTTAAAGCTAATTGCTCTTCTTATTTAATTTATTATAATTTTAACAGTTTTTGTATAATTATTTTAATTGTCAACTCATGATCTTTAACGTAAGCACTATTTCGTTAGAAAACGTCACCCACGATTATTTATGGTTTATCCATAAGGTTTTAGTTTAAATAAAGGCATAGGTTTTATTTATATAAATAAGTAGGTATAAA
This sequence comes from Marasmia exigua, assembly GCA_019059595.1. NCBI lineage: Eukaryota > Metazoa > Arthropoda > Insecta > Lepidoptera > Crambidae > Marasmia > Marasmia exigua. The sequence continues at coordinate 14,379,948 of CM032494.1, read as the reverse complement.
TGACCAGAGAACAGACCACATTACGCCTAACCATCATTCAGTTGGTCTGGTTCCCCTATTAAAGGGACACTTCATTGTAATTGCAAGACTCCCCAAATCCTGTGTCATGGTCTGAAGTACCCCGGGCTCCAAAACTTTGCATGCAACCGGGAATAACAATAGATGATGATGAGCTATTCAAATAATGAAAAATAAGCAAATCAGCGTTTGGTGGAGACGTAAAATATTTGAGATAATGAATTCGAATGTTTTGCGAAAGTCAGACGGTAGTCGGTTCATTGTAATTACCAGACATCCCGTATCCTGGATCATAGTTTAAGCGTATCCCAGGCTCCGAAGCATTAGATTTGGATGCAACCATAACAATAAAAGATATGAGAATCTATTAAGAGTCTCCTCCTTTTTGAAGTCGGTTAAAAACAAGGAAAACAACGTTTAGAAGCTCGTTTGGAGACGTTACTACTACATACAACATGCCTACTATAAGGTAGTAGGTATCTTGTGTGTGGGTACTATATTTGTATTATTCGCTCGTCTGCAATGTTCGCAGCCATTCTACGTCATTTCTGCATTCCTCATTGTCTGTCTACTTATGTAGGAAATTGACTGCAACATTGCATTGTACAGTCAACAGCGCGTCAGATTAATACAAACTGTCAATGGAAAAAGTTTGTGTTATAATCTCTCGCCAAACACTTGTACTATTTATTAAATAACCATGCACAAATGATGGGTCCGTTTTTGTACGCGAAAAATTGATTTACGCTAGAAGTGGCCGCTTTTGGCGGTAATCAATTTTTCGCCTCCAAAAATGGGTATTTGTGCACGGTTATTTAATAAATAGTATATTTGTTTGCCGAGAGGTTATAACCCCGATATTGTTTAAAAATTGCATTTGAAAAAAAACCGCCTACAAAAAAAAACCACGAATTAAAGTGTAAAATATTTTTTTATACGACATACGACTCAGACCATTCTCTTGTTTCGTACTTTTGGGGGGCGTGTTTTTTTGGTAGTCGGGTTTTAGTTTTTAAACTTTATTTTTTTAATTCTAAAAGGTAAGCAAAGACTTAAAGAGGGTGAACGCAACTTAATTATATGTGAGTGAATACACGCCTTATAAAATTTGTTCCAAAATCCTAGCTGAATACGTCGTAGATTATGTGAGTGAAATTCGATTGCCGCCATGTTTCACCTTATTGCCAGGCGTATCTCGGACACGTCGTATAATCGAGTGACGCTTTTAACCAATTTAGCACTTTCGGCCGTGACTTCATTAAAATAGATACAGAATGTATCCGTAAAATCAGCATCAGTTTAAAGCTGCTTGTTCGGGCCAGAGGTCCTACAAAGAAACGGAACGACCGAACTTTTATTCCTGTCGCTTTCACACGCGCTCTACGTCCCTTTGTTTGGATGCGCCAGGTATATATTTCCGTTCGTTACGGTACGGTTGCGTTATAAAGCGTGTGTTAATTTTAGATATTTATAGAAAATAGCTCTCTGTTTAGTACTCAAAGAAACCAGTTTGATATTTTTTTATATAAATCTTGTTACGTAGTATTAATGTAAAATAAAAATGGCTCTTTTAAGCCTCTTAGCAAATATTACGTATATGACCCAATTAATTAGTTAAATTCTGTCGCAAAAAAAACATCATGCCTTTGTGCTTTCGACAACAAAATACTTCAAAACTATACAATTATACTGTTCATATGATAGATAGATAGATAGATACTCTTTATTGCACAACATACAAAACTTAAAAGCTAGGTATACAGAGATACAATGTACAATTTAGGCGGTCTTATCGCTGGGAGCGATCTCTACCAGACAACCTTCACGTATGCCTCTTCATAAAATTTTATCTTTTTCTATGTCTAAATTATCACTCTTTTCGAGATATGTCCTAAGAAAATAATGTTTAGCAGCGTCTATGGAATGGCAAACATTCTGCGTAACTTTTAACGCCCCATAAAAACTATACCCACCTTATTATAAATCAAGGTCTAAAGTTATTTCCGTACTAAAGCTCATGTCATCCCGTTCCAACACCGAATATTAAAAGGAGCTGGCATGAATTTTGTTCCGGTACTATCCTTGATTCCCGATTTGTAATAACAGGGTACAACTCCAAATATAGATCCTTCATTCATATATGATCTTTATGATCCACAAAGTGAAGTTCAGCTCATTTGTGGTGAGAGTGCTGCCCCACTCCCTGGCGACAACTATTAAGTTGGACTTCTGGCCGCAGGGAGTAGTCTTTCGGAAGAGGACGGACCGGATTAGCAAGCTTAAGTGGCAGAGGGCTGGCCATATTAGCCGCAGAACCGACAACCGATGGGGTAAACGAGTTCTAGAGTGGAGACCGCGTCTTGGCAAACGTAATGTAGGGCGCCCTCTGGCTAGGTGGGGGGACGATCTGCGCAGGATGGCTGGCAAGAGCTGGATGCGAGAAGCCATGGATAGATCACAGTGGCGAACAATTGGAGAGGCCTACGTCCAGCAGTGGACTGCGATAGGCTGATGATGATGTTGATGATGAGGACGGCCTACCAGCAAACTCCACATGCCGTACGTAAATTTAATGTAAAAAAAAGGAAATATTTTTTTATACCTAACCGGTTGATTGCTAGGAATGTATCCAATAAACCCAATGGTTTTATTCTGTTGAAATATTATTTTTTAGGTCCAACCCGATTGCCGTGTAGGTATCAACAGTAGACCACACAATACATTGCAACCGTCGAATTTTAATCATTCGTGTTGTTTTGTTTTGGATAAAACGATGTTTACGTTGTATGGACGTTGTTTAGTGTATTATTCTTTAATTCTTGTAACATCATCATCAGCCCATTTAAGTCCCCACTGCTGGGGCACGGGCCTCCCTCAATCACATGAGGGGTAATTGCCATACTCACCACGCTTGGCAGACGGGTTGGCGAGGGTTTTGACATAAATGCAGATATTATCCTTCTCTGGGTGCTGATGATCATGCCAGCAGCTTTACCTTAGTCGCCTTTTACTACACCTCGGTAAGAGTGAGGGTGGTCTATTCTACTCTGCCGGGGACCACACGGCATTGTAGCGATTATAAGACATTAAAAAATACTTCTAATATTAAAAGGACTCTTTGCCGGGGACCACACGGAATCTTATAACATAGGCCCGATTCGACCAATCTTTATCCGTGGATAAATCGTGGGAGAGCCACGCTTCGGCATGAATGGGCCGGCTCGACCAAAGTGATACCGCGGCCTCACAGAAAACCGGTGTGAAGCAGCACTGTGCTGTGTTTCGCTGCGTGAGTGAGGGCACCGGAGGCCCAATTTGTAAGTAAAGTAAAGTAAAAAAATGTTTATTTGTCCCTCTCACAAACATTGGTAGCGCACTTGTGACTCCTCTGGTGTCGCGGGTGTCTATGGGCGGCGGCAATCGCTTACCATCAGGTGATCCGTCTGCTCGTCTGCCACCTATTACATAAAAAAATGGTATAACGTCAGATTTGTATAAAAAGCGTTTTTTTTACTATAGATTTAGTATCGGAATAAGATTGGTCGAATCTGCTCTAAATTATTACATCACTAATTGTTTTATATTACGTACAGTAGTTAGCCGAAAAGTACTGTATCTTAAAATTTGTACTGTACCTATTTTAACATCCTAATAGACAAGTATTAGAGACTATTACAATCCTACAGAATTCCTATAATCGAAACTTGTTGACTGCGACATCTTGCAAGTAACTTAAAAATTATGTAAGTCCTACTAAAAAACTGCATATTGTCTGGTGCATTTATTGATGTACAAGTTGAGCCACTGATAAAGTACACTGTGAGTAATTAATTACTAATTAACGAGTACATTCTCACCAAACCGTTCGCCAATCATATATTTGCGCATGCATTTAGCATGATGAATAACATGTGTTAAGGTGAATCATCGACGAAACTAGCGCCACCTGTAGATTTGTATCCATTTTGGCGATTATGAGACATTTTAAAAAAGTACATCCAAGAATAAGAATAAGAAATAATTTATTGACCACAACACATAACATACAAATCTAAATAAGGACAAAACATTATCAAGTATTACGCCGTGTGGTCCCCGGCAGAGTAGGATAGGCCACCCTCACTCTTACCGAGGTGTCGTAAAAGGCGACTAAGGTAAAACTGCTGGCATGATCATCAGCACCCCGAGAAGGAAAACTTTGCATTTATATCAAAACCCTCGCCAACCCGTCTGCCAAGCGTGGTGAGTATGGCAATTACCCCTCATGTGATTGAGGGAGGCCCGTGCCCCAGCAGCGGGGACTTAAATGGGCTGACAATGATGATGATGATGTTTATCAAGTTGCGGCCAACCAGGTTCAGCTTCAGCATGTGCTACAACTACCGCTAAGCAGCCGCTGCAGCGCTGATTTTCAGGCTGTACCTTCGAGCGTACCTAAGAAGTACATAAAGAAAAGTATTTAGAGTTTTTTGAGACCTAATTATGTCATAATTTCTTCCTACAAGTAACCATACTTTCTGTAATAGGGTATTTGACAAGTATACATATTTTATATAAATATAGGTAAATATGTGCCAATCGCAAAACTTTTCAATTAAAAATATAACGAGTAGCCGGTTTTATGGTCATTCAAAGATTCATGGGCAAGTCCATTTTAAAAATATGAAATTATTAAAAAAGAATTAAAAAGTAATACCATTGAATAACCCATACAATTTGCACCAACTATTATAATAGAACTATTGACATAAACGTAACATTTGATATAGCTACCAAACAAAATTCAAATGAAATGCATAGAAAATACTTGCGTGTGAAGTCACATCTTAGTAGCCATTATTCGTATGGAGCGTTTTGGGCTTGTGATTTTAAAGTTGTGATATCTCAGGCAGTTTAAATGAGAATCAAGTAAATTCTTTCAACGATGTTTCTTTCATTGAGAGGTCTTTTGATTACAAAAAAAAATAGTCAAATACCGTATTGCTAAAAGTGACCACTTAAGGCAATAATAAGAACGAACTTTGACGAAAATGATATTATATCTCAAAAACATTTTAATACTGTCCTCTCCTGTTTCGGAGGCCAAGACATTATTTGGGTCGTTGAGCCAGCGTAGTGCGTGAGAGTCCTTTTAATATTAGAAGTATTTTTTAATGTCTTATAATCGCTACAATTATAACAAATCTGCTGGCGGCGCTAGTTTCGCGATGCCTAACCTTAATCATATTCACTTGCCGCCTTCTTGTACTGCTACACGATAATTATTTAATTGACTGACGTAGTATTGAGGCAGCGGTTGGCGGTTGCATCATCCTGAATAATTACTAGTAGTAAAAAAGACGAAGTACCAATAACAGTCCGAAGATAATTCGCCAATGTCAAGTAACTTATTGAGAATATGTAGGTAGTCGACAGTCGAAGTCAGTCAAAGTCACAGTCATTAAATAAAACGCCGGTGTTTTACGACCTACGGATTCAGCGGATATGACTCTAAAAGCAATCGCGGGTTTTCAGACTATTAGGTCCAAGCAAGTTGTCACGAGACAACGCACTCGACACGCAATAGCAGTGTTAAAAACGATAGAATCCAACGATTCTTATTATTAAGATCACTTTGCGGCACTTCACTGCACAAATAAACACCAAATTTGTACACTAAAAACCACTAGACACTAAATTAAAACCTTTGAATTGATTTAGCCCGTGCGGCTTTTTAGAGCCCTACCCCTGAACGATCATATAAAAGGTGTTAAATTATGATTTATTGCTCTTTTTTTTTCTTAACACAATAAGATGACTATTTATATTTTTTATATCATATATATTTTTAAGGTTTATATTATATAGAGATCAGATATAGTTTAATTGATGCAAAAAAAAAAAACAACTTGAAAATGCCCCTTTTTTCAGTTGGCAGAATTGACGTTTTTATCAATAAAAACATTTTTATTAAAAAATATTTTTTTCTTAATAACTATCTGGGTGATTCTCCGAAATTTGACCTTCCGGTTTCTTCGCGTCTAATTTCCATTGGCTCAAAAATATTGTTCAAATTAGAAGTTTATAAATATCGAAATCGGAAGAAGTTTAAATTGAAAGAAAGGCATCTTTACGTGTTCTTATTTCAATTTAAAATTCTATTATTCTTCTACTATTTTTAAGCCCATGGAAATTAGACTCGAAGAAATCGAAAGGTCAAATTTCGGAGAATCATCCATCTACGCGTTTCCTAACGTTGTCCGTTAAAGCCATGTTAATTATGGAGTCCTAGTGTAAAAAGTTATGTTGCAAGTTAAAAAAATGTTAGCATGGAAAACACAACTTGTAAGAAAATCGCCATACAAAACGGCAATTTCATACTTTAACCCCTAATATTTTTCATACAAGCGTAAAACTTTTAATACAATATTTTTACGTAATAGTATTTGCGCGTCTTTTGATTAAGGGTGGACACTTAAGAAAAGATGAAAACTTAAAAAAGTTATTCAGTTAAAGCTTCATTAGTAGACCTTTGTGTGGGACAACTTATTTTTGCCGGATTTTCTCGGCAGAATCAACCGTGTTCAAAATCAATGCAATGACACAGCCGCGCGTACAACCATTAACATAAGATGACCACTTATGCAACCATAGACTTAGGTATGATGCCGCTGGTACAACTCGCGACGGCCTATCTGAAGTAATTGGTTTTAACATACTAAATACTATCTTCAAAGTCAACAACTATCAATCGAATGGAACTCCTTAACGAGGTCTGCTTTTCCTGACCACTTTAAACTGGATATATTGAAACCAAGAGTCTAGTCAATCAAACGCAAGTCATCCTAGAATTTATTGGAGCTTTTTATGAAGAGCGATTGTGATCAAGCATTAGCCATAGACTTGCACCCTAAACAGACTGTGCCTTTTCATAGAAAGCCATATTTGAAAAACCGCGCGAAACCGTTAGTACTGGGGTGACGTGCTGGGCGACGTTCTTTCTCTACCGCACCCGTATAGAATCTGTGTCAGGGCCGGTTGGATCTCTTTCTCACTCTGTGACGTTTTTTCCGAAAATGGCACATTCCGTTTAAAGCGCGCGTTTTATAGTTATATGGTGTGAGGACTAGTAGTAGTAGTTAGGACCGTAGGCCTAAAAAACTACATGCTTCTCTTAACAACATTAGTTTGTAGCCATTCCATTACACTCGAAAAAAAATACAGTACGTATGTACGTTTCAAGTGCAATTATGAAATATTAATGAAGAACAATTTACATAATTATTATCATTGATAATGATATGTTAATGGTATTCATTCAACTCTGGATCCATTTCATATTGTTTTGCGAAATCTTATTACATTTGATATTTCCACGTATTAATATACCTTTTATCTTTATTACTAGTAGGTATTACAATAATATATACATAGTCAGTGGCTCGACTTAGGTTTGTATTCTCGGAGCGATTGTATTCTCGGGACTCTTTTCTATTTTATTTCGGGTATGGGCGGCCAATCTGAATTATTAGCTATCGATGTAGGACATTATTACAGTTGACAAGATTATGCGCTGAGACAAGTGCACTCTCTTTTCTCTAAGGCTGCCTGATAGCATTGCATAAAACACTCCACTCCTCAGCGACCAAAGTTCTTCTATTGGAGGATTTTAGCCTCGCTCACCGCTCCGCAGCCACGCTCCGCTTCGGTGGACAGGCAGCCTTACCCTAATTTATTTCTATGGGAGTACAACGGTGTGACATATTCGAAGAGTGATCAGGCGCATTTGGTTACTGCCTGTATTTATACTGTGTTGCTATGTGCAAATTGTATGTAAAAATAAACTTTCATTGAATAACTTTGATTTGTTAATATTCCACATTACGTGCAATCATTCTTGGAATATTACTGTTACTTGTCTCAGATTTATTTATTGACTTCATAATATGGAGACATTGTTAAAGGCAATCTAGTCAGTTGTATAATTATTAAACATTCATACATATATTACATAGTCGCGCCATTATGCGACTCATCTTTAAGTTTCTATGAAATGTCTTGAATTGATCACAATCACTGAATATAATAATATAATAAAGCCGTGTGGTCCCCGGCAGAGTAGAATAGGCCACCCTCACTCTTACCGAAGTGTCGTAAAAGGCGACTAAGGTAAAGCTGCTGGCTTGATCATCAGCACCCAGAGAAGGAAAACTCTGCATTTATATCAAAACCCTCGCCAATCCGTCTGCCAAGCGTGGTGAGTATGGCAATTGCCCCTCATGTGATTGAGGGAGGCCCGTGCCCCAGCAGTGGGGACTTAAATGGGCTGACGATGATGATGATGACTGAATATAAATCTGAACCCAAATTTAGTAACGTAAGCACTGGCTATGAGAGTTTGCTAATGTGCCGTAGGTGTAGAGTAACGCCATAGGCGCCATCGGGTCAGACAATATTAATCAAAATCGACGCTAGTAGACCGTATAAAACCCTTGAAACCGTGCAGCAACACTAAGGCGGTCGTTTTAGGTCGTCGGTCGGGGCGTTTACCTTACTTTTATGAGTGTAAAGGCGACTGGACACAGTGAAGTAAACAACAGTGCGATTGGTCAGTATTGTTTCTTTTTAAAAGTACATTCAATCATTCCTGGTTGCATCCAAATCTTTATCGCTTCGGAGCCAGGGGTACGTTTAAACTTTGATCTAATGTTAGGCTAATTTCTCGACTGCCTCGTAGCGCAACGGTTCGTGGGTCGCACATTAAAGCGACGGCTACGCAAGAGGTCCCGGATTCGATCTCCGGGTCGGGCCAAAAATTTGTAACTAAGTTTTTGGTTAGAAATTCTTAGTCAGCCCGGAGTCTAGTCTAGAAGTCGGCGGTCATTTACCCCCGTGCCTCGGAAAGCACGTTAAGCCCAATCCCTCTCCAGTTGTGTCACGCTGGTGTCCCATCGGAATATGATGGTAAGGGAATAGAGAGTGAACTTGTATTTGCGCACACACATGATAACTTTATATAATACTCGTATATCCTGCGTACATGGCTGATCGTTGAGATTGGCCGCCTTAGCCGTAATCGGTTGAAGGATATTAGGTTAGGCAAATTTCAATGAAGTGACTACCGTCTGATCTTTGCAACCCACACCAAGGGGAACTAGACCACCTAGACATAGATACACGTTCAAAGTCATTATTATCAATTATTGTTATTCTCTTCTTAAGCGGAATCACCAAACCAAATGGACCATAGATACAATTTCAGAGTCATATATCAATATTTTTTATTATCTCCTTATTGTGCTGGCTCCGACACCAAGGCTACTATTAGCCTTTTTTTTTTCTTCTCGCTGGGGAATGCCGCCGGCCCGTAGTGCAATGGTCGACGTCGCCGCCTAGTGGCGGCGCCTTATGCATACCCTCCTGCTGGGGAGCAGGAGGGTTATGTCGGGCTCTCCTCTGGCGGGGGCTTCTCCTAACGAGAAGCCGGCCAGAGGCATACCGACTAAACCCCAGCGGTTTTCCCTCATCGCCCTTAAATGGGAAGGCGTCGTGGGCTGTAGGACGAACCTATTCCCCATACGGGCGCCACGACAGGCTACTAATAGCCTTTTGGTAACGCAGAGAGAATGCCGCCGGCTCAGAAGGAACCGACGTCGGCACCGTTGGTCGGCGCCGCCTTATGCACACCCGGCCGCTGGGAGTCGGCCGGGTAGTGTGGGGCTCTCCCCTGGGGTTCTCCTAGGGGCATACCCACTAAACTCTCTGCGACAGTTTCCATCCCTCGCCCGGGAGAAACTCTCAGAGCGGTAACGCGGGCTATAGGACGAACCTTGCCACCGCGAACCCGCTCAGGGCGAAAGAGGCTCGCCAGTACGGCCTCTTACCAAACTCCGGTCCAACGGACCTAGGGCCTCTCCCACGGCCCACCAAACACCGCCCCCCGAATGGCGCCCACACTGCTGGCTGCAGAGCAAACACCACCGGGAGGAGGACTGCGAGTACCCTTCCCCACCCATACACTGCTGGCTGCAGTGCAGAGTGGGTTGGGGAAATAAAACCCACAGGCTTCAAAACAAAAAACGCCGCAAAACCCAACTCCGCTGGATGCGGAGCCGAGAAAATTGGCACCACCGGTCGACATTGAGCCATCCTGGCTAGACGACCCAACGCCGGACCTCCAGCACATGGCCTTACGGCCGCTGAGCCCAAAGGCTCTCCACCCAGTGGGGCCCACGTCGAAAACGCTATCACGCGTAGCGTGACGCCGGACAGGGCCCCGGGCCCAGAACAAAAAAAAAAAAAGGCCACAGGAGAGGGGTTTCCGATGCCCCAAACCGTGAGGCTGGTCCTAGGCCCCGGGGGGGCTCTACTGGGGGTCGACAGAACGACTCCAGGAGCCCTCCCGTGTGTGTGCAGCTGTTAGCCGTCGAGTAGCAATGGGTGATGCCGATTACTACCCGCCGTTGCCCAGGGACGCCAGGACCCTTTCGGTAGCAGCTCCAAACAGAGCAAAAATACTACTGAAAGGGCCACACGAGGAGGCCGCCGCACCGTAGTCCCCAGGCTACTAATAGCCTTGTTATGGAGTTTTAACTTCCCTAACTGTCGTCGCCGACGTTAGAGAACGACTATTATTGAAATTGCAGCAGGTTCGAATCCATTTCGTCGACTGTGATAGTTAAATAGGATATTTTTAGGATTTGGTATCCGAAAACAGGAATCCCCCCGGATCAAACAAAAATTTAGATGGATAGATAAAACGTTTATTTGTACTGCTGCATATACACACATTGAAGTAAAACAAATGACACACATGCAAGAACACAGGAACATTACATTATAATTAGGCATTAAATTAACAAAAAATAGAACAACAATAAGCTATTCACCTGTTGTGATCCAAAAAGGCCGCGGCTCAGTGTATAGCTTTGCTCGAGCGGGCGAAACACTGGTATTCTGCCACCTCCCCAAAATACAGTCTAAATCTAATTTTATCTACGTTCATAAAATCTATATAAAATAAAGGTACTATACAGAACTGTTTTATTACCTATAATGTGTGAGTGATTGAATTTACTAAGCAAGTGCCGAAATAAAGAGTGCATGATACATACAATACAATATGTACCAGTTTTATAAACAACTAATTCCTAAACAGGTTTTCTTCAGTCAAAACAGAAGAGTATTTTTCCATAACTTGTTCGTTACTTCACTGTTACCCTTTTCGCTATTGTGAGGTCGCCGGTCTACGATCTTCGCTCTCTTTCCGACATCCCGATAGGGGTGGGCACTCCTCACTCAATGCGAATATACCTGTCGCCCGAAAAAGAAAATTTTCAGTAGCAATGAAATCATATTTGGATCGTATCTCTTATATTAGTTATTTACCATTTACCAGACTTACTAGTTACGTTTAAAATCTTTCTGTAACACGATAACTTTGTGTAACATTTTGACATAACTTATCACTTTGCAAAAAATATTGTTAGAAAAAGTTATCCAAGAATTATTCTTTAACAATTTATAACTACCGTATGTAGGTGTTCTCTATTGAAAATGTATCTCAAGTTATATGTTGTTAAATGTTTTTTTATTTAAGAAAAATATCGTCGTCGTTATAGTCACACATTCCACTAAATTGCTTTTGTACGATTTAAGGTTCCGAGGTTATTTTCGAGCTTGTTATAAGTTAAGGAACATACTTAATTTGTTTTTCTTTTACAGGTGACATCACACAGAAGGGCTATGAGAAAAAAAGAACGCGCCTTCTCACACCCTACATTCCACAACAGCAGCCGCAAGGTAAGATATAATATCAATAAATTAATTAATATATAAGAGTAATACACTACAATCGCTGCTAACACTACCATAACTAATAAGTATACTTGTCTGACCCGCAAGTACTGGCTTTGCTTACAGTGTGACCAAGACGTTTTGGTGCGTGTCCGTAATCAAATTAAAAATCTCTGTTATTTACATTTCTCTACAAGAAATTTGCAGTAAAACGCCCTTTCTCAACATCGCCCATGCACTTAAACATCCTTGTCACACCGTAATAATAAACGCTGACGTCATGGAACGAATCTAATAAGCTACCAGTACTTACGAGTCCAAGGTCGCGACAGAAGCGTCGTGGGGTCAAGTGTCAATTGGTCGCCGTCGATGGACACTGGACGTTCGCGAAATGATCGAGTAGAGAGAGCGTCGCGGCACGTACTGCCCCGATTCCGCAACGAGGGTCAAACGGAGAGGCCATCTTGAATCTGGACCCCCGACTATTCGAATTTAGAACGCCCAGTTCACTGAACCGTCTTTAGTTTTTTTGATTCCAGAATAGATTTTGTCGCGTTCTGTTTGTGAACGGCTATTATTATTTTTCGGTTGGGTGGTTGAAATTATTAACATAATGAGCTTGACCTTCATTGACGGAAAAAGTCCATCTGTTTTAACGTCGGCGTCGAGCGTCCATCGATTGCGATATTTTTTGTTTTTTATTTTATTTCATAGTTTATTTTCATGGTTTAGTCGGTTGGCCACACGCACTCAACCACACTTTATCATCATGTTACGACAAGGCACGTACACGGTACTGTTGGTGCATTTGCGGCTTTGCTTGTCCGAACAGGCGTGCACTCGGAAACCTTGGCCCTTACCGGGACGTGACGAGTAGTTTACGGACGGATTTATATCCGTTGAAATTTACTGTTCTTATGTACAGTAAATTTTTACACCTTGACTTTAATATCACTGCAGTAAAGCTCATATTTGACTGTATGTCACGTTATTCGTTAATAAGGGATACGATATTTTGCAGACTGTTCTCTTACTTTTGAATATATTATAAAATATATTTTATTAAACATCCATTCTAAATTTCGAACTTCAGAATTTCTTCTCCAAACGTATTGTTAGCTTTAATCTCAAACAGTTACAAATCACTGGATTTATTACGCAATATGCAATGTTCTGTTACCTTGGTATTTGTCGGAAAATATTTCTTGTATCTTTAGAATAGGTTTCACTTGTGACATTGTGCTAGTTAATTTTAGGTTAACTTAAAAATGAATTGACTCAAACAACTACATACTTTACTCTAATTAATTCTCCATCTATGTCTACTGTCTACTTCGGTATTTATAAGTTTGTAAGGTTCAGGATGTTTCAAGTAAACAAGAACTTTATAAGTTGATTTTTTAAATTTTAATCGATACATCGAAACCAAAAAGGTAATATTCCAGTCACAACGATGATTCGATTATCCGTATCCGTATTGTTTATGACTTAAAGGAAGATGCATAAGTACCGACTGAGCTAATTAGTCTTGCTTATTTTGTTATATAAAGATATTTCCTCCCTTTCTGACAAATTTGGGGAAAAAATCATTTGTAAGTCGTAATAGAGAAAATGCCCCCCCGCTAGGGAGTTGATTCGACACAATTAACGAGTTAACGTAATGTGGCAACCGTTAAATGGGTCCGTTAACAGTAAATCGATTCTCAATCAAGCCGAGCCCTCGAGCGGCGCCGGGCACGTAGCTATGGCTAGGTATGGCCAGACGTAGACTGCGATCTTGTAAACAATGGTAACTGTAAACATACATACAATCGTTTAGTAAGATTGTAACTATCTGAAGCTTCTCTTATTGAAGAAAATAAAAAAAATAGAAAATTCTTTGTTAAAGCCCATACAGAACAATAAATATCAAAATAGGTACACATATGTATATCTACCATATTTGATAATCACATAATGTACGATATTAGATTTTTTCATTAAAAACTATCATTCTAATTTGAATAACTATAAATAGCAAAGAATCTTGACGACCCGTTTGGAACAGTGGTAGTGAACGCTGCCTCAAGTGCAAGGGTTGAGGGTTCGATCCCCGCACAGTACAAACATTTGTGTGCATGAACATATCTGTTTGTAATGGTCTGGGTGTTATCTATTTATTATAAATATGTATTTACAAAAGAAAAGTATTATATGTAGGTATATATGTGTAATCCCACTGTTGATTCTGATATCCGTAACACAGGTGCTTGAGCTACCTATCTCGGAGTCAGATCAATGTATGTGATGTTGTGAAATATTTATTATTATTTATTATTTATCATAAAAATAAGAGACAGTATATATTACATTAAAAGTCGTCTAAATGAATTAAAATAGGAAACATGTGGATTTAGGACAATACTTACTACTTACGTACTCGCAAATAGATCGACACTTCATTCATCAAAATTGACTCAGTAGTTTCTGGTTATTGCCGATGTAAAATATTTAGGTATTTATACATAGTAATGGCTTTATGAATCGGGAAAGAAAACCTCTAGAATCTTGTTACACATGTCGATTACTTATGTAGGTAGGTATGTCACAAAATAACGGCAAAGAAAATGTCAGAACCCCGTCCCGCCCTTTATACAAATTACCTCAATCAAATGAACGTCGACACGAATTTATTTCACCTTACATTATGTAGTGTAACAGGGGACGAAGAACTATAGTTAATCATATTTTGTAAATAACGCCTTAAAGACCTTTTTTGACGACCCGTTTAGAACAGTACAAACATTTGTGTGCATGAACGAACATGTCTATTTGTATTGGTCTGTGTGATTTCTATGTATAATAAGTATGAAATTACAAAAGAACAGTATTATGTGTATATTTGTAATTCCTCTGTTGGTTCTGATATCCGTAACACAGGTGCTTGAGCTACCTATCTCGGAGTCAGATCAATGAATGGGATGTTGTGAAATATTATTTATTGATTTATTAAAGCTTGGTATCATCTAAGCAATGTATTGAAAGAAAGTGAAGGCGGGTCACCACTAGTAAATGCTATTTTGTTTAACAATTTATATATTTATTTATAAAGTTCACCAACGTTTATGCACAATGATACATAATATTAAAAATATACGTTGGTCTTTATTTACAGAATTTCCATACACTCTAATGGGTCTCCTAAGTATTTTTGAATGCCGCTGTCGCGACGCACGCTGTGCAAACTTTTTTCTACTGCCTCATAGTTTCGAAGCCTCATGGACTTGAATGATGTAGTCGCGAAAGACGCTGGTTCGAAAAACATTTGCACTGCCTCATACGCTCGAATGCTTGTGACTTCGATTTATTAGTCATAATAACGAGTAAAAAAATATTCGTCTAAGTAATTAAATTAACAACATATTTGGTCGGTCGATATTCATAATTATACAATAAACGCAAATAAACTTATAAGGTGAATATTTACTTACGTCGATTTCTGATGGTATTTTTTTCATATATCTATATTATTAATTAGCTTTTTTGGGCATAAATCATCTCATCTAAGCGTTTAATTCCTCGTTGCATCCAAAGCTATCGCTCTGGAGCACAGGGTACACTTAGATCATGATTCAGGATTTTGGCAGTCTGGTAATTATAATGAAGCGAATGCCGTCTGACCTTCGCAACCCTTTAACAGGGAAACTAAACCAACTGAATCATGGTAACACGTTTCAGAAACTATAACGTAACGGTTCCATATAATGAAAAAAGAAACAACAATTCAGTGTCCATCAACATTTATTATTTTCAACAAATTGTAAATATGAAAAAAATACCATCAGAATTCGTCGTAAGTAAATATTCAGCTACTAAGTTTATTTTGCGTTTATTGTGTAATAAATGAATATTGACCAACCAAATATGTTGTTTATTAATTACTACTTAGATGAATATTTTTTACACGTTATTATGACTAATAAATCTAAGTCACAAGCATTCGAGCGTATGAGGCAGTGCAAATGTTTTTCGAACTAGCGTCTTTCGCGGCTACATCATTCGAGTTCATGAGCTTTCAAAACTATGAGGCAGTAGAAAAGAAGTTCGCAACAGGGTGCGTCGCGACAGCGGCATTCGAAACTACGTAGGAGACCATACATCATGCTCAAAAAAGTTTTTACACTGGAAAAAATTACAAAATGATCTACATATCTACCTCCTCATTGATCTATCCGTGAATCTTTTATGCTACTGTTGCTGTGTTGTTCGTCCATTAATGATGTTAAAGTAACGTTATTCACGTAGCTGACTGCCTCGTTGGTGCAGTTGGTAGTGCGTCGCACACGGTTGCGCTTGAGGTCCCGGGTTTGATCCCCGGGTCGGGCCTAAATTTGAACCTGACTTTTTGTGTAAACAAATTCACAGTGTGAGATCGGAGTCTGGAAATTGGCGGTCTTGTACTCCCGTACCTCCGAAGCCACGTTAAGCTTGTTGGTCCTGCGCCCGATCCCTCTCCGGTGGTAGTGTCCCATCGAAATATGGGGATGCTAAGGGAGTAGAGCTCTTGTGTTTGCGCACACACTTGAACACTATAATATATCCTGCGTACGTGGCTGATCGTTGAGATTGGCCGCCGTAGCTGTAATCGGTTGGAGGATATTATTATTCACGTAGCAATTCTCGAAGAGTCCCCTTTTTCTTCAACTAAGCCTCTTTAAATGAAGATCACCGGATAAGCATTAGGAAATGACTGCTTATCGGAAAGTTTCCTCGGCTCCGATTTATCGATACAATTTAATAAGCTCCAATCCGACGCAGCTGTGTAAAGACACCTTTTGCAGTTGAGAAAATACTCTAATGTGGTTGTATAGAATGTTTTTGTATACACAAAAATGACAGAAAATACAGCGCCAGACCCAGTAGATAATGGTAAATAAGTAATTTCATACAACATATCATGAATTGACCTAATTATTAGATTGAAGTAGCTAAAGCACTTGAGTTATGGATATCAAGCATACAGAGAAATTACGAATGTAATACTTAAAACAAACTGACACTAAAAAAACACAAGTGGTCATCACATGAATGATTATCCATGTAACCGTGGGAGAGCAATGCTTCGGCATGAATGGGCCGGCTCCACCGAATTGATACCACGGGCTCACAGAAAACCGGCGTCAACTAGCACTGTGCTGTGGCACATGTGACTCCACTGTGGCACATGTGACTCCACTGTTGTCGCGGGTGTTTATAGGCGGTGGCATTCGCTTATCATCAGGCGATCTGCTCGTCCCACCTATCACATAAAGCCTTCTAAAACCACGAACTAAACAGTGTAAAATATTATTTTTAACACTTTATACACTTCAAATAACATTTTACAACAGTACACTCGAGAAAAGGTTTTACCGAAGTCGGCGCCTAATCCTTGTTGAATAATTGAATGTTGTATTAAATTACAAGATAATATTGGGCGCCGACTTCGGTAACACCTTTTCTAGAGTGTACTGTTATAAAATGTTATTTGAAGTGTATAAAGTGTTAAAAAAATTGTTAAAAATATTATTTTACATTATTAAGTTCGTGGTTTTAGAAGGCGGTTCTTTTTCGCAGATTTTTTTTTGTACTTAGCAGACTCCCCAAATCGTTGATCATGGTCTAAGCGCACCCTTTCGTGGTTTTAGAAGGCGGTTCTTCTTTGCAGAATATTTTTTGTACTTAGCAGACTCCCCAAATCGTTGATCATGGTCTAAGCGCACCCTTTCGTGGTTTTAGAAGGCGGTTCTTCGCAGAATATTTTTTGTACTTAGCAGACTCCCCAAATCGTTGATCATGGTCTAAGCGCACCCTTTCGTGGTTTTAGAAGGCGGTTCTTCTTCGCAGAATATTTTTTGTACTTAGCAGACTCCCCAAATCGTTGATCATGGTCTAAGCGCAGCCTGGACTCCGAAGCCACAGCTTTTTACGCAATCGGGAATACACGCTGAGATGAGAAGATCGTTGCACTTCGAAGCTGTATATGAAATTCTTAAGAACTACTATTTCTATTTTTCAACGCAATCACTGCATTCACAAAGCTATGTCGTCGGCAACATTAAAAGAAAAAACCGGCTAAGTGCGAGTCGGACTCGCCCATTAAGGGTTCCGTAGCATCAAGTAAGATATATGGAAGGTAAATTGCGGTTTACGGTTTATAACGTATTAAAAAAAACTACTTACGAGATCTAGTTCAAACCAATATTCGTTGTTAGTTTTAATGGTAATGTATATCATATATTTTTTTTAGTTTTATAATTCTTTTATTATGGGAGTTAGAGGGGGGAGCACACATTTTACCACTTTAGGAGCGTATCTTGCTCAAAGTATTAAGTTTAAAAAAAATATTAGAAACCTCGACATCATTTTCAAAGACCTATGAAACCCACACGTATGGATTAAATAAAAAAAATAGAGTTTCAGTTCTAAGTATGTATTTTTGTGTAAAAATCGTAATGCTTTTAACAAAATACATCTATTTACCAAGTTTCTATAGTAAAGTTTTTACAGTTTCGGAAAAAAGTGCCTGTGACATACGGACGGACGGACATCAAGGACAGACGCATCTATAAGGGTTCCGTTTTTTGCCATTTGGCTACGGAACCCTAATAACTTTGTAAGTCTATTAGTTTCATTGTTCTGCCACGTTTGAAATTAATCCAGTTAGTAGAAGTCGGCTAGGAAAATAACTGGCCATTTTCTTCCCTTGTTAAAAGATACTAAAGTAAGTAGTAAAGTAAGTAATACTACTATAAACTTTAGTAAGTACTAAAGTTTATAGTAGTTTGCACTTTCTGTATAGACCTGGCAAAAACGTTTCTTTCAAAAGATTGGAACATTTGCAAAGATAAGGAATAGTGAAACACTTCATTTAAATCGTTTGGAACATCAACTCTCAGATAGATTCGTGATTTATTGATTTTGCTACGAATGAATAAACGATCCCCTCCTACTGTGCCATGTCATATACCTATCTGACATATATAGACTGACCGGATGGCGCAATTGGTAGTGACCCTGCCTCTTACGCCAAAGGTAAGGGGGTCGTGGGTTCGATCCCCACCCTGGACAAACACTCGTGCGATGAATACTTGTGTTTGTTCGGTGTCTGGGTGTAATATATGTATTTAAGTATATATTTGTGATCCTCTGTTGTCTGATATCTGTAACACAAGTGCTTAAGCTACTTAGTACGGAATCAGGTCAACGTATGAGATGTTGTAAGAATTATTATCTCTTTTCGCGTAATACACGGAAAGACGGTTACCTCTTCACCCCGGACAGCCCACAGCTTACTCTTTCGCTTTGAATTCTGATCATTCCGCTCATTCGGATCATTCGACTCACTCGGATCATTCAGCTCATTCGGACCATCCCGCTCATTCAGAACATTCGACTCACTTGGATCATTCAGCTCATTCGGATCATTCGGCTCACTAACGCGGTTCGTCGCGCGCTTTGATGTGCTAAACACGTATATAAATGTAAATTTACATTATTATCGTAAAATGCTAGCCATACGAAAATAATTAGTGTTTAATTCTTAGAGAAACAGAATGTCCAATTAATATGGGAAGCTATCAAATAATGAATAATGAACGCAATCGTATTAAACGAAGCATGTGATCGTGCAATTTCATGCGTGATGTAGAAGTGCAGAGTTACGAATACATACTAACTGTGTTGTAGAGACGCGACTGCAGTCGAATTTTACGGTTTTATTTTTTTAATTTGAATAGATCAAAATATTATTTTAATTACCTCGAATACACTTCCACACGAGTAATTCTGAATTAAACTGAGCTAGGACTGAAAAGCTAAGCTAAGTTGCTAAGTTGAAACCCAACTTTTTCGAGAAAATAGCCGCCTTTGTTGCTGGGCTTTCTGCTGCTGTAGGGCGGTCATCCCTTTGTGACCCTTTTTGTATTTGGCCAATGGCAGCCATTTCCCATAAATCGACTATAGTACATCTCATCTCGGTCTCACACCTCTAATAGCGTCTAGGATAGGGGAAAATATGTATCCAACACTTTTTTTTAAATTGAACAGTTAACCAACAAAAGTTTCATTGCAATTGCTTAAATACACACATTTTATGAAAATAGACTAAATGCTCTTCCGGTTACAGGTCAACACCGCATGTAAAGTTGCTATCACTTGTTTACCGAACAGTAAATATCGTTATATATAAGATTGATAGGTTTACCTCATCACCCCTCTTTTGGTTTTATGAGTGAACTCGAGATTTTCATTCGATTATAACTTTTTCTAAATTAATACCCCGTATTGGCGAGTATGTCGTAGACCGTGTCCCAACACTATTTTGCTACAGTTTTCTATTTCGTGATTTCTTCACGATCCGTTGTTGATACATCAAATGACCTTTTTATTATTCTTGTGTGCAAGAAGAAGGAATAGCTGACACAGTTGCATTTTCTATTAATAGAACAAAAAATACTTCCTGCGATAATTGCATTCGACGTTGAATGGTTCACTATTGTGTAAATTGGGAAATTGTATACTGCTCCTTGTATTTGTCACAGAAAATCATTTTTTAGAATATGTGATAAAAAATCTTCGTTTCGTTTCGGGGAATTCCTCGGTGAAGTGATGTTCCCCAGTAGTTAGGGCTGACATGCTTCTTCTCGAGTACTTTGCGACGTACGAAGTATCTACTACCTTGTCTGTGTTTGCGTTATTTACTCATCATGAATAAAATATATAACCAGGTTTAGCTCTGTTAAGTCCTGCGTCAGTTAACCACATGTAGTTTTAATTATTTAAATCGCAATGTTTCACGTCTTGTTAGTTAATTGAAGATTATACGGTTGTCAGATTTCTACGCAGGCAATGTAAATTGATCTTAAACAGTTGATTAGTTATCAATTACAAGTGAAATCGTTTCGAAGCAGTTAAGAGGGCCAGCGGCAACTGAAGTGCATCGGTCAGTACGCGGCGTGAGGCCGGTCGTTTGGTGGGCAGCTGAGCGAGTGGGATAAAGATTCAGTCAGCTTCAAAAATATCTAAGCGTTCACACCTACCAAAAGTGTCTTAGCCTTTGATGAAAGACAACTGTAAATATATAAAAGAAAAAAATAAAAGTACACCTTAAGGAACAAGTATTCTGCTAAAAGTTACTTTTGTCAGATACTCAAATATTATTAGTATTATTAATTTATGCATTACTAAATCTTATCTAAAAATAATCAGCTGATTGATGCACTTTGTAAGGACAGGCGAATTTTTAGTTTTGAGATTAGAACCTTTACTCCTTGGGGAAAAATGTTTGTTTTCATTAGGACCTACAATACCATCGAGAAGATTCTCGGATGTTTAAAAAGTCATATGATATAATATAAGTCTGTACAACTATAATGTGTCAATACGGGGATTAACGCGATATTTATTATGTGAAACAACATTGTGTACTCACATATTTGGCTCGACGTTTCGGCTACGTTACAGCAGCCGTGGTCACGACACGAGGTCGTGGTGCTCGTGACCACAGCTGCTGTATCGAGCCAAATATGTGAGTACACAATGTTGTTTGACATAGTAAATATCGTGTTAATCCCCGTGTATTGATACATTATAGTTATAATGCAACGCGAAAATCTAAAAAGTCTGTACAAGGCGACGTATATATATCAAAACGCTCCCGCTACCGCTCATCACCACGCCACACCCTCGTCGCCACATTGCTCAGTGTCTCGGAACGATTCGGCAGCTCGTTTTTCGTATCGCCGGCGTTGCGCACACGCGTCAAAACATGGCTCCTTGACTAGATTGGAATCGAACATTTACAGCCCGTTCCCACTTGTAGCTTGCCTGTCGGATCCTTACATTAATCGGATGACAATACATAGATAGATATTCTCTATTGCACAAAATCAAAATACAAGTATGATACAACAACAACAGACAGTACACTTAGGCAATATTGTTTGCTATTGACACATAATCCGTTTCCGACAAATGTAATAACGCGCTCTGCCACTGGATCTTCCGATTAATATACGAATCCGACACCCGACAAGTGGGAACCATGTCTTAATGTTTCAATTGTGTGTGTACTGACAGCTACACATCAACGTACTTACACAAAACTGTCTAATTTCTACAATTGATTTTCGAACCCACTTGGTTCAATATAAATTGAGGAAATTTGATGTGTGGCTATTTTTACTTAACGTTTAACCAGGCAATGGATCATACGAAACCACCAGATTTTGAACTTAGTGTAGTTGAGATAAGGTTTGAAAACCAATGAAATAAATGATGTCTAGTTGCCCGGTAAAGGGTAAAAGATCATGAATTTGTAACGTTAATTTTTCACTTTTTATGACCAAATAATAAAAAGTAACGATGTGATTTTGTTTTGTGTAATTTACAGAAACAAAATAAGTTTCGACAAATTAAAATACAAGTACTCATTAGCCGTGTGGTCCCCGGCTGAGTAGAATAGGCCACCCTCTCACTCTTACCGAGGTGTCGTAAAAGGCGACTAAGGTAAAGCTGCTGGCATGATCATCAGCACCCAGAGAAGGAAAACTCTGCATTTATATCAAAACCCTCGCCAACCCGTCTGCCAAGCGTGGTGAGTATGGCAATTACCCCTCATGTGATTGAGGGAGGCCCGTGCCCCAGCAGTGGGGACTTAAATGGGCTGATGATGATGATGATGATGACTCATTACACGATTGTTTAACAATAAAACAACATAGTCGTAAGTGTGCCTTTAAATAAACGAGCGTATACATATCTAATACCTTGTACTGTTAAGTTCATTACCATCGGTGTGTTATAGCTAATAAAATAAATCAATGATAAATTTACAACCATGTAATTTTAATTTAGCTTCTGTATTTATAATGCGTAACGATAATTGTAGATACACAGTTACGTTGTTCTATTAACACTACTTCATTGAAATTAGTTACACTTCACATAGTATCATTCAACAAGACCGCCGACTCCGGGCTGACATGAGTAGTTCACTTCAGTAGAGTAGTTCAATGAACACGAGATGAAATTTTTAAGTGACCCTTATTCATCTATCAAATAAAAAAAAACAAAATCAAATCGGTTCATTTGTTCGGGAGCTACGATGCCATAGACAGACACACAGAGACACAAACACGCAGACAGGTCAAACTTATAACACCTCGTCGTTTTTGCATCGGGGTTAAATTTTAGAAATAGTCATAAAAAATGTTTCATTTTTCTCAAAAATCTGTGACAACTGGCTTGTTTAGTAATCTAGTGTAATTGTAATATAAAATAAAAAGTAAAATGCATTTTATTTATATAGGGGCTCTTACTCCCTTTAATGTGAGGGTAGTTTTCCAATGAGGAGACCACTATTACCCCAATTAACGGCTTTAATACTATATGAAGTCAAATTTTTAACGTGGGAGAGCCACGCTTAGGCATGAATGGGCTGGCTCGACCGGAGTGATACCACTGCCTCACAGAAGACCGGCGTGAAGCAGCGCCGGCGCTGTGTCTCGCCGTGTGAGTGAGGTTACCGGAGACCCAATGGGGGGAAGGGGAAAAGGTTGGCAGCGCACTTCTGACTCCACTGGTGTTGCGGGTGTTCATGGGCGGCGGAATTGTTTACCATCAGGTGATCCGCCTGCTCGTCTGCGACCTCTCATAAAAAAAAAACGAAAATGAAGTCAAATTAATATTAAATGTATATTAAAATTTGTCCATTTAGTTAAGGCGGTCGGTCTGCCATCTTTAAGTACTAAATTCACAAAATTCGTCCTCGGACACTCGAAAATATTTTTATCAAAGCAGACAATAAAAACCGTTTCAAAGTATTATTAACAATGAGTGATATACTTAACAAGGGCAAGATTTCCTCGAAATCGGCAAAAATAAGCCGTTACCACAATAAATCTGGTAACCAGCCAAATGAATATCATTCGTAATTCACTTTCTTTATTGCGTGGCCGAATAATTCCGACTCGTCTGAACGGGTGTGTGGCCGGTAAATAAAATATACAAATTTCAAATTCAGAAATCAAAATTAAAAGAAATCTTTATTTCCATAGACTTTTGTACACAACACTTACAAATCGTCATACATTGAAGTCAATCAAAACTATTTATAAGTGCAGGAGAGCCTGATTAACTTAACCGTGGGAGAACCACGCTTCGGCATGAATGGGCGGGCACGACCGGCCATAAAACCGGCGTGAAGCAGCACTTGTGCTGTGTTTCGCTGCGTGACTGAGGGTACCGGAGGCTTAATCTCCGGGGGAATGGGGGTTAAAAGGTTGGCAGCGCACTTGTGACTCCACTGGTGTTGCGGGTGTCCATGGGCGGCGGCAATTGCTTACCATCAGGTAATCCTTCTGCTCGTTTGCCACTCTCGTCTATCACATAAAAAAAAACTGAATCATAATTAGGTACACGTATTACAATCAATCTGAATCGTGCAGGGTTCGTCATGATGATTTTGGTTACTGCCGAGCGAATAGTAGGATTACGCACGTCAATTTGATAAATCCGGAGGCGCATTGTCGGATGTTACCTGCCATTCCTGCCAGGAGCAGTCAATGTTGGTTGGCCCTTGATGTAACGCATTAGTGAGGCGGCAATATAGTGTTTCAATGGACAACATTTCATATTTTGGACATGTCCATATTGGTTTTTTATATGAAAATAGACATAAAATGAACAGACCCTTATTTTTTCTTTTTTCAAAATTTTGTCATTTTCATACATAAAATAATCATTGAAATTCTTTATATTCTAAATAGACGTAAGCGCCAAATGACGTCATCGGACGGCTGAATACAGCGATATTCTTTTGCTTATCATTGCTTTAGTAAAAAGTACTAGGTACTACTGTCAGTCAAAGGTAAAGAATAGTGTCAACATTGTCCACAACGTTGACAAGTTGTCTTTTTTTTTACAGTTGTAGTTGCATGTGGGTTTGGCATTTCGTAAATTTAAAACTATAATGTGCTAAGCAAAGAAATATTTCACATTCTGCCGTCCGATGACGTCATTTTACGTTTTTTAGTTTTTAATTTTTTTCACAGTAAATAAGCAATATAAAAAATAAATAAATATATTTTCGAGAAGTGGAAAAGTAAATAAAGAAATGGTTTTTTTTGTTTCATAGCTCAGCAATTTTGAAATGTTGTCCATTACTGCAATAATTAACTAGAGCGGATAGGATGATGAATTGTTCTAAAACTAGTTCTAGGTGCTAAATGTAAACTGTTGACGTTTACATTTCAAACGTTTCAAAGCCTTTTTTGAAAGATTCTCAGTAACATCACTTTCCATTAAGGTGACGGGTAGGGCACACTAGCGACGCCAATCGATTTTAATTGTTAGCTACTAAACCGGATCTA
This sequence comes from Marasmia exigua, assembly GCA_019059595.1. Lineage (NCBI taxonomy): Eukaryota > Metazoa > Arthropoda > Insecta > Lepidoptera > Crambidae > Marasmia > Marasmia exigua. Next base: position 14,354,764 of record CM032494.1, on the reverse strand, counting down.
CTTTAAATAATTTCGGGGTTACAACCACTCAGCAAACAGTTATCTAGTTTTTTAGATTTATCGCGTTGCATTTATAACTATAATGTATCAATACGGGGATTAACACGATATTTATTATGTGAAACAACATTGTGTACTCACATATTTGGCTCGACGTTTCGGCTACGTCTACAGCAGCCGTGGTCACGAGCGGACACCACCTTGCCACTCCCAACGTATTGATACATTATAGTTAAACAGTTATCTTATTTATTAAATAACCATCCACTAATGTTGGATCCAACGCGTACGTGAAAAATTGATTACCGCCAAAAGCGGCCACTTTTAGCGTGAATCAATTTTTCGCGTACAAAAACGTATAAATAGTATAAGTGTTTGCCGAGTGGTTTTAGCCCAGATATTGTTTAAAATAGATCCGGTTTAGTAGTTAAAAATAAAAATCGATTGGCGTCGCTAGTGTGCCCTACCCGTCACCTTAATAATGTTCGCGTTTATCTTATATACCTACAGTCGGCGTCAGGTCAAGTTACCCCCCACAATGCAAAAATAGCACTTGTGTCTCAGAAATAAGGACGGTACAAAGTCCAACAAGGGCATGTGTACATTAAATTAACTCTCTTCTGAGGTAAAACAAAACGCCGGCGTTAAAGCGCCACAATCGGCTTACAATATTGTATTCCACAGGTATGGGAATTAATCCTGTTTTCAGTGAGGGGTATGAATTAGTACCTATATTACAGCGTGCACCTTTTAACCGGAAAGTCGTAGGGTCGAATCTGAGCCCCTATTTCTGGTCTTTTCAAGTTGTTCAAGATAAATGCACCGTGGCGCTAGTGGTAATTATTAATCTTACTAATCTAATTTTAGTACAGTCTGAAAATGAACATGGACAAGACGAAAATCATGTCGAATTCCCATGTCGTACCCTACTCTTGTAAAGGTTGGAAGCTCTACACTAGAAGTTGTAGACGAGTACATCTACCTCGGACAAAAAGTCCAGCTTGGTAAGTCCAACTTCCAGAAAGAGGTCGATCGACGAATCTAACTCGGCTGGGCAGCGTTCGGGAATCTACGTAGCATATTTTCGGCCCATCTACTGCAGTGTCTCAAGACGAAAGTCTTCAATCCGTGTGTGTTGCCAGTGATGACATACGGAACCGAGACGTGGCCGCTTACAACGTGCCGATTAAGGAGGCTCAAAGTCACTCAGAGAGCAATGGAGAGGGCTTTGCTCGGAGTCTCCCTGCGTGATCGTCTCAGAAGTGATGAGATCCGCAGGAGAACTAAGGTCACAGACATAGCCCAAAGGATTGCATGCCTCAAGTGGCAATGGGCAGGGCACATAGCGAGGAGAACAGACGGCCGTTGGGGCGGAAATGTCCTCGAATGGAGGCCGCGTACAGGAAGTCGCAGCCGTGGCAGGCCCCCCACATAGTGGACCGACGATCTGGTGAAGATCGCGGGAATCCATTGAATGCGGGCGGCACAGGACCGATCTGTGTGGAGAACATTGGGGGAGGCCTATGTCTAGTAGTGGACGTCTATTGGCTGAAATGATGATGAATCTAATTTTACTAATGACCAGAGGTGACTCTAACCCATGAAGCGCCCGGGTGCAATCAGTAACTTAGCGCCCTTTTGTATCAACACGCGCGAATAAAATGGAATAGGTTGGTATTGGTACTATGAACATGTTCAAATAAACTTCGATAAAAAAAAAAAAATTCTTTATTTGCATAGGCTTGTACACAGCACTTACAAATCGTCATACATTTTAATGACTTAAAACTATTTATAAGTACTTATGTATAATTTACATGTTAATACATATATATGTTGATACATAAAATATACTAAAGAAATAAATAAACATAATGCGATTCTACCACCGGCTCGGAAAGTTGTTTCTGGTCGAGAAGATCCGGCAAGAAACTCGCCAGTTACTCTTTTTAATTGCCAAACTTTCATACAATGTTGTGTCATCATCATACCAAGCCATACAGTTTAATTGTTACACAAAATAAAATAAAGGAAATAATAATAAAATAAATATTATGAGGTAAACCGAAGCAGACCAGTCCCCAAAGGTGGCACCTGTTCACAAGTATGACGTACGTGTCAGCCATCATTTCACTCAACCATATTAGAGGGAATGTAATGACCCGCCACATAGCGCCACCACCTCAGAGACATTTGAGTGAGCATGACTACTTAGGTTCCCCTCATAGGTCACAAAGAGTAGTAGTTACTTAATCCAGACTTATAAACTGCAGGACGAGGTGTACAATAGTAGGTGGTTAGTATCTTGTCAATTATTGAATAATCAATATAAATCAATTTTTATACAGTCAAAATCAAAAATGTCTTTATTCAATAAAGAACATTTATGAATGTCAAATATTATGTAATCTACCGCTGATTCGGAATGTCAATTTCTACCGAGAAGAATCAGCAAAAAACTCAGTAGTTACTCTTTCCAAATAATATGGTAATTACAATTTTCATTCTTATACAAATTATGATTACAGTGACAGTATGATATACAATGCTTATATCAATATCGTTTAGATAAATCGTCAATGAAAAATTATGAAATGAATTATACATTAGAGGACAGCCGAAGAGATCAACATGTCCAGGAATCCTTATCATTCAAATAATCCTCTACTTTATAGTAGCCTTTCTGCATTAGGCAGTTTTTTACATGCAACTTAAACTTATGTACCGGTAAATCAATAACATTTTGAGGTAACTTATTAAACATTCTAATGCTCAATCCTACAAATGAATTTCCAATTTTATGAAGTCTTAGATTTGGAACAGCAAGCCTATGTTTATTTCGCGTGTTAAAGCTATGAAAATCTGATTTTTGCGAGTAAAGGTGCAAGTTCTTGCGTACAAACATAATACAATCAAAAATGTATTGAGATGATACGGTTAAAATATTGATTTCCTTGAATACTTCTCTGAGTGAGTCACGTGATCTAAGACCGTAGATGGCACGGATGGCCCTCTTCTGCAAAATGAAGATGGCTTGTAAGTCAGCACCGGATCCCCACAGTAGTAGACCATATGACATCAGACTATAAAAATAGCTAAAATAAACCAGTCTCGCTGTCCCGATATCAGTCAGATTCCTTATCTTTCTAACTGCATATGCAGCTGAACTAAGTCTTCCTGCCAAGACAGCAATATGAGGGCTCCATTGCAATTTTGTATCTAGAGTGATACCTAGAAAAACTGTGGAGTTTATGACATCGATAGGTTCGTTATTCATGACAATATTTATTTTGACCTGCCTTACATTAGGCATTGTGAACTTAACACATTTAGTTTTCTTTGAATTAAGAACCAAGTTATTATAAGTAAACCACTGTAGTACTTGAGAGAGTGTGTTATTTACTTCGTCAACATTTTTCTTTTGCCTATCAACCTCAAAAATCAAGGATGTATCGTCAGCATATAACACTATCTCACATAGATCTTTGGTATAGTAAGGAAGGTCATTTATATAGATTAAAAAGAGCAAGGGCCCCAATATAGAGCCCTGGGGCACACCCATGGTTAGAGGGGCGCCAGAAGAGTTAGTTCCATTGACATTGACCTTCTGAATCCTATCTGATAAGTAAGATTTGATTAGACTTAGTGAGGTGTCTATGACACCGTAATGCTGTAACTTCATTAGCAATGTTTCATGATTGACGCAATCGAATGCTTTAGACAAATCACAGAATATTCCATATACTCGCTTTTTTTCCCACGCATCAAATACATGTTTGATAAGCGCCACTCCAGCATCAGTAGTGGATTTCCCTTTTGTGAATCCAAATTGCTTACTGTGCAATATTTTATTCAGATTTAAATGAGACAATAACTGAGTGAATATTACTTTTTCAAAAATTTTACTGAGAGCAGGCAGTATAGAAATAGGTCTGAAGTTAGACGGGTCGCTTTTCTCACCCGACTTGAATAATGGTATTATTTTACTGTATTTCATCATATCCGGAAATTGACCGTCGTCAACATAATCGATCATAATCCGATCATAAACCGATCATAATCATTTTAGCGTTTTGTCCCGCTTGCGTCCTAAGCGGTCGCTTCGGAACCCGTGGTCCGCTTTCCTACTTCGAGTCCTCCACTCCGTGCCTTCCCAGTGAAGTGATCTGTAATGTTGCAAAATCCCCTCGGCGCCCCCTAACACCCGACGCCCGGGTGCACCGCACCCCCTGCACTAGTAAAGACGTCCCTACAAATAACTACTGTTTATATAGTTTGTCTGCAGGAGGACAGACTCTGGTCTTTTTATGTTTTTTTATTATTTATTTTTCGTTTTCTTGTTCTTCTGTCAAAGTTCTTCTCTGGCTTTTGGTACGTATGTTAAGAAATTAAAGAAATGAAGTAAAAAGATTACGAATATTTTCTTCTGTTATTAATAAATATAGACTTTCTGAAAATACTCTTCAAACGGTAGCAAATAGAATCTGAATAAATTAGATGTTAGTATTTTCCACGGCTTCTTGTTTCATTACTTTCTGAACGATTTTGATTGGTATAAGCGGATTTATTTACTTGATCGCGGTACCGATTACGCAAATGAAATATCTTTTGATATTGGCAGATGCAATTAAATTTTCTTATAATGAAGTAATTTTCTTTATTACATACTTAATCCTTAATAATTTGATCGCCTCGTCCCGGCTTCGTACGGATGTGGGAGGCTGTTAATATTTTTTTAACATTCCTATTTTGTAGTAAAAATATAGCCTAAGTTAATCCGGTACAAACAAATTTGGAATCGGTCTATCAGTGTGAATCGGTATCGGTATAGTAGATTTTATGATAAGGGAGCAAAATAATATTTTCAAGGCAAGGGCGTCTTTTTGAATCCTGAGCGAAGTGCGGTATTCATCAGTAGAATCCTGACTGAACCAAGCTAGGGAGAGACGAGCCAAAAATATGTTATGCATCCGATTAATACATTTTACTTTTCATCACCCACTATGAGAAAATAAAAAGCGCGTCATATTTTAATATAATATTGTTATTTAATAAAAAATAGAGTACTTACAACTAAATTTAAATTAAATGGTATATAATATACAGACATATAAATAATGCGTGTAGCAAATTAATGCAAATGTGAGGGACGATTCCAGTATAAAATTACCTATTATATCTGATACATTTATCTTTATGTGAATTTTATTAACAACATTTTACATTTGTTGTTTTTTCTGTGTATGTTTCAATTTTCATTTTAATTGTTGACATTTTTTATATATACCCACTATTTTTATTATTAAATGTTATTATAATTTTTGTTTATATATTTTATTGACATTAATGAAATTTGTATTGTGTAAATGAAATATTGTAGTTATTTTTTTTTGTTTATTTGACTCCGAATTTGATGTTTTCTTTCTACACATAATTTAAATTAGGACGGACACATTTGCTTGTCGATATATCGACTAAACATGCGTAAATGACTACTAATAACACCAATATTGTACCATGTTTTATGCAAATAAAGATTATTTGTATTTGTATAAGGTTTCAGAATTTCTCAAAAACAGAAATATAATACACATTGAGAAATACAGTTATTTAAGTAAATTAACAATACTAAATAACATTCCAAAATTACTTAAGTAATGTCATACATACATTGGATTTTTTAACGATAAACCCTAAGACACAATCCACCTTATTATAAATCGCGACCTAAAGTTATTACCGTACCAGCTCATGTCATCCAGATCCAACACGCAATGTTAAAAGGCACGAATTTTGTTCCAGGACTGTTCTTAGTATGCGATTGTAATAATGGCGTCTTGGTCTGATTCTTAGATAAAAAATATTTAGATTTAGATAAAGTCAAAGAAATTTACGATATACATCATCTTAAAGTGGAAAAAGTATTTATTGTCGACATTCCTACCCCATCCACTTTAATTAACAACCCCTTGTATTCCCAAAGGGTTGTTAAACTTGGTGTCTCTTGGTCTCAAACCGGTGGCCATTACCGCTCTACCAAAGAGTCGCAAAGTTCCCATGAGAGAAATGGTAAACTGGTCAGAAGATAAAAATTGTAGTGAGAACATTATGTTAGTGTATTATTCTTGTCGAATCAACCGTGAAGCGACCACATAGGGCCTAAAACGAAACCGTCCCGTAACGAACGCGAATTATATACCCGTCGCATTCATACAAAGCGTGTAAAAGGGACGAAGATAAAGATTTGTTCTCGAATTTGGTTTAGTCGTAGCCCTTTAGACTTCATTTATAGCAAAGGGTTGTTTAATCTCGAGATAAGATATGAGAACGACGGTTTCGACGACAAACGTGTTTGAACGGCGTGGCAAAAAAAATCGTTGAAAGAACAGATTTCCTAATTATATTTATTTACAAGAAACATGGTACATGGTAAGGTGTTACATTTGAAAATTATATATCTGCGAACATGTTTCGCTATCTTGTAGCATGCAAATATAAAATTACATTAAATTATAAAAGATGTCAGGTTGCATGAAATAAAATCAATTAATTAGGATTAAGTAGAATTAAAATGGAATAAAATCGGTAAAAAAAAAATACCAAAATTACAAAATATTATTACATCTATAAAAATACATACACATAGTACATACACATAGGTACATATCACAGTCTAATTCACAAAAGTACCTAAAGCACTTTACATCAGGTTCTATTGCAAGTACTCCTCAACAGAATAAAAAGCAAGTTGTTATGCCTTGAACACAGGCGTAAGGTAGCGTGTCTTTCGGTCTTTTACAGGTTGCATTTCGGAGAGTGTGCGAAGGACTTACATGATCTAATTCCACAGACCCCCTTTCATCATCGGTATACAAGACGGAGAGGGGGTTACCACCCTTATGTGGTAGAAATACCGGCAACACGTACCAAACGGTTCAAAGGTACATTCATGTTGCGTACAGCTAAGGAATGGACCTCTCTGCCGGAAGGTGTGTTCCCAGAACGCTATGATCTGAACTTATTCAAGAAAAGAGTGAATAGGCTGTTACTAGACAGGCATGATCCATCCTCGGCCACATCATCACTTATCATCAGGTGAGATTGTGGCCAAATGTCTGGCTATTCTAATTAAAAAAAAAGCATTGTTCTTGTAGCCAAAAATTCACTGTGTTCCTAAACCGCATTCTTGGGAGAGATTGGAATTCTATTGTGTTTCGCCGTGTGAGTGAGGTTACCGGAGGCCCAAAGGGGAGAAGGGGAAAAGGTTGGCAGCGCCCTTGTGACTCCACTGGTGTTGCGGGTGTCCATGGGCGGCGGAATTGCTTACCATCAGGTGATCCGTCTGCTCGTCTGCCACCTCTCATATAAAAAAAAACCGACCCTAATACACTTTTAGGTTTTTGTCCAAAAATTACAATTAGTTAAAAACTATTATCGCGAAGTCTATATTAAGTGTTATTACTGGCCCGCTGGCGCATTTAACACAAGTTTGTTGATGAAACATTTGTATGTGTATGGGGTCTGGGTGTTTGTGGTACCCTCCTTGTTCCTGGTGGCTTAATTTAAAGCCGTCCCGTAACGAACGAGAATATACCTGTCGTTTCCTAACGTAGGAGATACAAAGCGCGTGTGAAAGAGAGGGAAACTTCGATTCGGTCGTAACGTCTGCTTTAAATTATGCCCTCTGGTTTCCATAGTAAAAAACCTTAGTTTTTGACCAGAATCATTGATGAAATGTTGTCTCAATTAATTTATTTAGTAATAACTTTCCCTCAGACGCCAAAGAACGTGGTTTCGATCCCCACACTCGTCACCTGTCACATAAAAAATACGAATTAATGGACGCCTTTGCGAATGCGCGTTAATAAATTACGAAATAATAATATTCTCGAACAGATTCGGCTACAGCGGCCAAACTTAACGAACCTCCCCGTATGCAGGATAATAGTGTTCAAGTGTGTGCGCAAATACAAGTGCACTCTTTATTCCCTTAGCCACATTTATCTATGGGACACTAAATTAACATCAGGCGCAGGATCGACGTGTTAACAGCTTATTCTGTTAACTTGTTAAGCCGTCGGTCCTGCGCCTGGTCCCTTACCGAACTAATTGTTAACTAGCGCCGATAAATTGGTCGGTACTGTGCAGCGTCCGAAGTTTCAATTACCTCACATCCTGGCACTTCGCGGCGCCCGCTTCCTGTCTCTTACCGGTTTAGGCTGTCTCCCTCGCACTGAAGATTAGTAGAGACAGGGTTACGGGATACCGATTTTAATTTTATGATTGTGTTGTTTTAGGTAAAATCAAATACACAACATATATTTATATGTATTATCTTCATTGCTTAAAACGTTTTAGCAATGAAGATAATACATATAAAAATACCTACAAATATAATTATTTTTGAATTTTATCATATTTTATAGTGAAATGAAATGCAACGCTATTGATAGAATAAAATGTCCGCTTTTCCATAAACCAAAAAATGATTTTAGCTTACTGATTTATGTTTTGAATGTGTTTCAATTGTTTTTTGGAAATGTATAAATAATTACTTGCATATTCCACAATAGTTTTACGATTTAAGAACAAAGGTGATATTCCTTTAATGGTAATTTTTGCCACTTCGCGAAGTCGCGACGCGTTTCTTTATTAGAGACATGATGAGTTTCTTACCGATTTAGGCACTATTCTTCGCACCAGAGATTAGTATGAGCCGGGTTATGAGGTGCTTCTAGGATTTAAATTCAAATACGTGTATTAATTCAAAACTTTCACAATTTATTCGAAAAAATGACGTTACTTTGTGTCTGAAATACCGATACCCGTAACACAAGTGCTAGGCTACTTTGCGCGCAGTTCCATTTATATTATGCGGTGTGAATATTTATTTCAATAGGGTATATCGGTTCGTCAAGTAACTAGTACCATTTCAACATTCTTACGCTATGACACCGATATTCCGATCGGATAATCGTCACAAAAGGTAGTCGTAGCACATCACTAGCGATGATAGCGATTTATTTATCGAGCATTCATTAGTGAGTTAAAGTAGGGATCTGTCAAGTGAAGCCCAGAACCGGTTTTCGACGTTGACGGGACTTGAACTTGTTACCTCTAGCTTGGGTTACATTGTGTGATGAGAACAGTTTGATATTGTTATATAGGTGTTATGACGTTGATATCTAGACCACGTTTCAGATTGGGTCGTTTTTCTTACTACAAGATAATACAAGATTCTCTTAGTACAGGTAATAATACGCCTGTATTTATATAACTATGTGTGACCATCTGTAAAATTAACATTAATATGATTAATAAAGTTTTTTTTACTAACAATTATATTTAAAACCCAATTTTTTTCTTGTTCTAAGTATGTATAATGTGTGTAGGTATTTTTTAATTGGATATTCTTGACACCAGAATAACAAGCGGATATCGCTTAGGTATCCATCTGTATACCTCTAAAAATATACTATCTGATATAAGTTATGGCACCTATGTACTATAGGATAAATTTAATTTTTTATGGTTCCGTACCCGAATATAATGCGGATTGGTGATCAAAACCGAGTTATGTTCGAAAAATTCGCAACATACTTTTCGCTCGACCCGGGAATCGAACCCAGGACCTCGAGATCACAGCCCCGTACTTAAACCACTAGACCAACAGGGCCTTCATATATACATAAAAAATACTAAACTTAGAGTATGTAGTAAATCTGAATGGACAACATTTCAAAATTGCTAAGGTCTGAAACAAAAAATACCAATTCTTTGTTTACTTTTCCGCTGCTCGAATATATATTTATTCATTTTTTATATTGCTTATTTACTGAGAAAAAAATTAAAAACTAAAAAACGTAAGATGACGTCATCGGACGGCAGAATGTAAAATATTTCTTTGCTTAGCACATTATAGTTTTAAATTTACGTAATGCCAAACTCATGACATGTAACTGTCAAAAAAAAAGACAACTTGTCAACGTTGAATGTATGAATGACGTTGACAATGTTGACACTAGTATTATTTACCTTTGACAGTAGTACTTTTTTTTATTAAAACAATGATAAGCAAAGGAATATCGCTGTATTCAGCCGTCCGATGACGTCATTTGGCGCTTACGTCTATTTAGAATAAAAAGAATTTCAATAATTATTTTATGCATGAAAATGGACAAATTTTGAAAAAAGAAAAAATATGGGTCTGTTCATTTTATGTCTACTTTCATATAAAAAAACAATATGGACATGTTAAAAATTTGAAATGTTGTCCATTGTTAATATTATGAAGGAAAAGCGAGGCTTGTAGGGAACTACATACAACCTGTGCGGATAAAGAATGGGATCAGAAATGGCGGCGCATCTATTTACTTCTCGCTCGCACACTATTTGCGTCTTTACTTGCACCCCACGAGTGCGAGTATAGACGCAAATAGTGTGCGAGCGAGAAGTAAATAGATGCGCCGCCATTTCTGATCCCATTCTTTATCCGCACAGGTTGTACTCGTAAATATCGTTTGATTACTTTCTGGGAGGGCCCGGCGATGTGATTGTAAATGATTTATTGGAATAAATTTTGGAGTTCATTTTATTATTAATTTGTTTACACATACTTGTAATAACCCTTCCTTTTGGCTTTGCTGTAGTCGGGTAAAAATTTAAAAGGGCCTCCGACTTTTGGACTACTAGGGCCGATTTATTGATCCGTAGTTACCTTTTGATTAAATTAACTACATATTGTTAATTGCTTAGACAATTTAACACGGGACGTGGCATGTGGACGCGTTCCCCTCTGCCAAAGTACATGAACAAATGTTCGTGTACGTTTATTAAAACTAGATCGGTGCGATCAATCGCCATTTCGAATTCGTATCTGTCGCTGAGCGGAACTCGTCCAAATGGTTTTTGTGAAGTTTTTACTTACGAACGACGGTCAGAAAAATCAAATTCATCTTTCTTATGGATTCATAATTAATTTTCTAACAAAAACGTTATTTCACGGAATAATAACCATTTTCATCTACATATTTTACGACAGAAATAACCCCGAAAACAATAGGCGATATCTTGGTATGAATAAACGATGGTGCACGATGTTGATTAGTGTTGTGACAATAATAGTAAGAATAATAAATGGCTCACTATTGCTATCAGTTATTGAACACTTCGGTTTCTATAAAATTCAATCAGCAGATCCTGACATCAGATCCTGAAATATTTTGTAAATTTTCTACGCACAACCTTTAGATGCATATTAAATTTTTACGAGAATGAACAACTAACATTATATGACTGTTTTAAAAATTCAACCCTTTCACCATCCTGGTGACCGCCTAGACCACTAGGCCACAGAGGCATTCAATTAGGTATAACTTTTCTAGTACTTATCTGCATATTCGCTTCTGTGAGCAGGTGATTCACTTGTGTACAACATACGAGTACACAACGTTCGTGGACAAAATCATAATTTCATCTCATTACTTATAAATAAGCAATTTAACATGCTTTTGTACATGTACCTAATAACAACATATTTGTATGCAACTAACTCATTCCTAGAATGTTACTCATTTATTCATATCTAGACCATCACTAAACTTCCCTTCCCCCCCGAGGATTTTGGCAGAATGTTTTAAAACTAGATCTGCGCTATACCACGTCCCGTGTTATACAATTGTTTAGCTAATAGTCAACGCGTCAAAGTGACATAATTCTTTGTAATATAATAATTGGTTTAGCTAACTAATTCTCATAAAACACATATAAGCGATATTTTACCATTTGTTACTTTTTTAAACAATTAGTTCAGTTTAACTACGGATTAAAAAATCGGCCCTTAGCCTTAATCCCATTGGCTGGTATTCAAAGCTAGGATGGTCGACTATTTGCAGCCTCGCTCATTGATCAAAGATTTGCGGGTTATAATGAGATCGTGTTCGCTTTCAATAGAACTACTTTAATAAATATTATTAGCAAAAAATCTGCCAAAAAAATGTAAAGTCAAGGTCATGACTTGCTGATATGAAACTAAATTAATATTTAATCACAGGTGATCGTTATTGTTGATAGAGAAAAATATAGTTTTTTTAGACGTCTCGGTGGGTTGGTAACAACGATCTGACCTAAATTTCGATGTAAATCGATAGATTGTCGTTATATACATGCGGGCATACGTACAGTGATCTCGGCGTGATTCGGCGTGACAAAGAGACATACGATATAAAACGACACAATTTACTGCGTAGGTCAAATATACTATTTTCCAGGAAGAGTCGACCTGCGTATTATGGTGTTGATTTCAAATTATTCAATTTTTTTTGTGATGGCAGACGAGCAGACAGATCACCTGATGGTAAGCGATTGCCGCCGCCCATGAATACCCGCTTCACAAGTGAAGTTACAAATGTGCTGCCAACCTTAGCCTACCACCTATTAAAGCCTACCTCCTTGTAAAGGGGGTTCCCCTTTCCCCGGATTGAACCTCGAGTACCCTCACTCACACAGGGAAACACAGCACAGACACTTTTTCACGCCGGTTTTCTGTGAGGCCATGGTATTACTCCGGCCGAGCCGGCCCATTTATTTATTTGAATTCATATAACACTGCAAATACCAATTAAATTATTTAAGAATACTACTATAACACATTCTAATAATTATTATTATAACACAATAAATTAAAGAGAATACTTTTAAAGACAGGCCCTGTCATACATCTCGCTCAAACATTCAACCACCACCTGAGAGAGATCACACTGAGAGTTGACATTTCGGAGTGATTTGAGTGCGCGAGGAATCGGGGAGTGCACTCGCGCCACGGTGCGGCAGCGAGGCACGACGAGCAGGTTGTGCTTACGTAGTTGTCAATAGTTATCTGGCACAAAGAAGCGACAAAGTAAATTATTCAGATCTTGAACATCTATTAGACCTCGAAATACCTTACACGCCATTATCATCAGGTTAAATGCTCACTGAACCTCAAGGGAGTTGTATCCGAGGCAATTAAGCAAGAATTTTGTTGCATACATGTAAGGATAGTATCCTTACAGCTTTTGCCGAAGCGTAGTAGTCCCACGGAAAAAAAAACTTTCCCTTAAAATTATCTTGCTGGATTTCTTCTATGCGAATTCCTAGTGGTGTGGCGCCGCTCAGAAAAAGGCCTAGTGTCACGTAGACCGATAGAATATTTTAATACGTGACTCATTCATATTTTATTTGCGGAACCCTCCATTTTGCCTGACACGATTCCCAAATTGAGTCCACCCGGAAATGTCGTGTGAACACAACACAAGCCACCGCTGGTCATATGTTGACTGTGTCGACCTACCCAATTAACAACATTCAAAGATTATCTTGTAGTTTTAGAAATATACTTCTGTTCCAGTAAAACACATTTTTCTTCCGTATGTCTATAAAGTTTATTGATAAGGATAAAAATAACAAAAAACCATATTCCAGCTATGTTCATACAGATCACTTTTGAATATCAAAATTGGTAAGTACACATCATCATCATCAGCCCATTTAAGTCCCCACTGCTGGGGCACGGGCCTCCCTCAATCACATGAGGGGTAATTGCCATACTCACCACGCTTGGCATACGGGTTGGCGAGGGTTTTGATATAAATGCAGAGTTTTCCTTGTGTGGTCCCCGGCAGAGTAGAATAGGCCACCCTAACTCTTACCGAGGTGTCGTAAAAGGCGACTAAGGTAAAGCTGCTGGCATGATCATCAGCACCCACTGAAGGTACACATATTACAATCTTAATAATAATATCCTCCATCCGATTTCGGCTAGGGCCAATCTCAACAATCAACCACTTACGCAGGATATATTATAGTGCTCAAATGTGTTCGCAAACACAAGTGCACTCTCTAATTCCCTTGCGCTCATAATCCGATGGACACCAGTGGGAAATGACAGGAGAGGGATCGGGCGCAGGATCAACGGCTTAACGTGCTTTCCGAGGCACGGGGGTACAAGACCGCCAACTTCCCCGGCCTACACTGAGAATTTCTTAACAAAAAAACTCAGGTACAATTTTGGCCCAACCCGGGGATCGAACCCGGGACCCCAAGCGCAGTCGTCGCTTTATAGTGCGACCCACTAACCACAGCGCCACCGAAGCAGTCGATATTATAATCTATGCATGTATTGGTCGTGCAATCTAGAATCCCGCTATAAAAATATAAAAGAAACAGTATTTATTCTTTTAATAATCGCTGCGTCGGCATGAAGACTTAACCGGAGTGATACCAACAGGCCAGTAATATCACAAGTGTGCTGCCAACCTTCAAAGCCTACTTTCCCGCGATTTGGCCGCCGTTACCCTCACTCACGCACCGAAATATCACAGACACTGCTTCACGCCGGTTTTCTGTGAGGCCGTGGCATGATTTCGGTCGAGCCTGCCCATTCATACCAAAACGTGGCTCTCCCACGGTCCCCGTATTAATAATATAAATGAGGGTAGAGACGCGTGGGAAGCGCCGCTATATTTGCCGCCTGCCTAAATTTAGCTCAGCTAATATAACGTAGTCAACAATATAAATAAATAATGATAAAAATAAATAAATATTTCACAACATTACATACATTGATCTGACTCCGAGATAGGTAGCTCAAGCACCTGTGTTACTGATATCAGGACTGACACCGGAATTACAATTATATACATTGAATACTTTTCTTTTATGAATACATCATTAAAATACATAGAAAACACCCAGACTAATACAAACAGACATGTTGCACACAAATGTTTGTACTGTGCGGGGATCGAACTCGCAACCTTTGCACCAGAGTAGTGTCCACTACCACTGATCCAAACGGGTTATCCAAAAGTGACGCCAAAGGAAGCGAAGAAGACCAGAAATCCTTATAACCCATACATAATATCGGACATCAGTCTACATATTGATTTAAGGGCCTATTCTTGGGCACTCAATATGTCGAATAAGTCATTTCCATTAATTTGTCCACCATCATCATCATCATTACAGGTAAAAAAAGTCCTCTGCTGGACATAGGCCTCCACCAATGTTCTCCACACATATACCGATATGATTAGGACCGCCTAAGCCAGATCGTCGGTCCACCTTGTGCGGTTCTTGCCACGGCTGCGACTTCCTGTACGTGGCATGCACTCGAGGACCTTCCCGCCCCAACGGCCGTCTGTTCTCCTCGCTATGTGCCCTGCCCATTGCCACTTGAGACATTGCCATCCTTTGGGCTATGTCTGTGACCTTAGATCTTCTGCGATCTCATCATTTCTGATACGATACATATAAATGAACAATTCGATATCTATATCACCTCTCGAAAATTGGGCAACTGATCTCAAATAAAGTAGCTTTCCTTCGCCGCATCCTTTCTGTATGAACTAAAGGTTGAGTAGGTAGAGAATGCTTCTTGGCTCTAAGTTTGCATATTGCATAACACTTTGAGCATTAAAAAAAAATGGTTACCTGTATGAATTAAACCGTCGTGAAGCAGAGCGAAAACTGTGATGTTGAAAAGGTTGGCAGCCCTCTTGGGACTCCTCTGGTGTCAAGGACCACATGAGTAGACAGATACCTGTCATCTACTCATGTGGTTGCTGATGTCCATTGGCGCACCAATACCTATGTGATTGCGGATGGCATTGTTGACGTCAATCGCATACCATCAGGTGATCCGTCTACTCGTTTGCAACGTATAACATGAAAAACCCTCTAATGTTTATCTTATTTGGTATAAAAGATTTTTTTTTATCTGAAAGATGGCAGACGAGCAGACGGATCACCGGATGGTAAACGATTGCCGCCGCCAATGGACACCCGCGACACCACAGTGGAGTCACAAGTGCGCTGCCGACCTTTAAACCCCCTTTTTCCTCCGGATTAGGCCTCCGGTACCCTCACTCACGCGGAGAAACACAGCACAATGCTGCTTCACGTCAGTTTTCTGTGAGGCCGTATTACTTCGGTCGAGCCGGCCCATTCATGCCGAAGCGTGGCTCTCCCACGGTCATGAAGATGTTTTGAAATGTGTATGATCCTGCGTGTGCGATCGAAGTAATCGACACACTGTCCTCGATTGATAAAGCCCTCTTCTATACTTAGCATACAGTTCCGTGTTGCGCGTGCGCAGGCAGTGTTGCCTCCTAGCGAAATTACTTCATTTGGCTACGGTTTTGAACTTACACCGCTGGCTTAGCGACCCGAACCGAGTCATGGCCTCCGAAACAAGAAAGCGCTTTGGCTGATCCTGGCGGCTTAGCGCGAATCGGACGTTATGACCGAATCGGAGTTCTCCCTTTCACACGCGCTGTGTTTCTCCTTTGTTTGGTTGCGACAGGTATATTCTCGTTTAATACGGGACGTCTTTGCACTAACACTCATGAGACTACTATTTGCCATTCTTTGATCTGGAGTCTCGATGACGTCTTTCCTGCGATACCTAAGTCAGCCAACTAACCAAAAAGGTGAACTGGCAAATAAAATTGGAGAATTAAATACTTATTTTAATGCTACTAGAATAACCAATCAAAGGAGATTGGCAACCAATCTTATTAACACGAATATTCCTCAAATCGATCTGCTATGTTTGTTAAAATCCCAATCTCAATATCTTTTTTTACACGCTTTTATTAGGCCGTCGTGTATGTAAATTTAATGTATATCGCACGAAAATTGCCCCTCAGGTGCCCAATTCTATTACACTCGACATGGAAGTCGAATTTAGAGATTTCATACCCATCATATAAATCTTGAACTCGAGTTCAATGTCGAGTGCTCAAGAATAGGCCTTATGTGCTAACAAAAGGATAATTAACGAACAGTCCCAAATATTAGAGTAAAAAACTCAAAATTTGGTTTCTACACCAGCAGGTATGAACTAGCCATAGCTAGTTCATACCTGCTGGTATCGAAACCAAAATATCGTCATTTTTCAGTAAGCCCAACTGCCGGCAACCAAACCTGGTATCAGTTTCTCCGTAGACGGCAACACTGCACAGTGGCATCGATCCGTCTAAAACCGGGCCCTGTTTTGGGCCTGCATTGCGCCACCTGATAACGTTCACCGCGACTTATCAACCGCGGGGTCATTGGCCTGATAGCCTGAGAGGTGAAGTGAAATGAGACTTTTTGTCTGACCTTTTAATGATACTGTTAGAAAGTTACTGGCGAAGTTCTCTAGAAAATGCTTTTAACATAAGCATTGGCGTTTAGAATATGCTTACACCTTTTATGATCAATATTACTTACATGTTTTGCTTAAAGGTCTGTTTACTAATTGAACAATTCGTCTAGTATAAATGCGTTAGGTATATTTCATTCACATTCTGCCATATCTTATCTTAATTGGAAATAATAAAAACAAGCAACATTGCTAATAATGATGATAGTCTCCGCAATTAATGGACATAAACATTATATTATAATAAATATTTATGTTAAAGTTATCATAATTAGGTTAAATACATAGTATTGACACACATTGACGAGACAGTTATAGATATTACTACAAAAGCTGGTAAAATACACTTAAACTTTTTATATTAACTTTTCATAAAGGTGACATGAACCTTTTAATACAGTCAACAGCAATTAGATAGCGACATCCAAGGCTGTCAAATAGTTAGGTACAGCCAAAGTGGTCAAAAATATCGATAAACCCGACTCTCATATGGATAGGTATTTCATGAATATGACAGCCACAGGTGTATCGATATTTTTGACCACTTTGGCTGTACCTTACTATTTGACAGCCTTGAATGTTGCTATCTAATTGCTGCTGACTGTACATAATATAATATACAATATTATATTTTATAATATACTTACCTACGCTTAGAGTGCTGTTGGAACCGACATTTTATTTATTTTTTCTCTTTTCTTATATTTAGTTTTATATGTAAGTTTTGTAACGTTCTCTACTAAGTTATATTAAAATATAATTATATAAGTCGAACGTGTATTGATGAATAAACATACTACATCGAGGGGAAAGAACTAGAACGTTCTATCTTACTTAGCAAGGTATAAGTTTAAGTTCGCCTATTGTATCGTTTTGTGCAATAAAGTTTTAAATATATATATAAGATAGGAAGAAGTTATACTTTTTTCCCCTCCATATGACATAATTGAATTTGAACAGTATATTTTTGTCCTAAATTACGTAACGTTATATTGACAAACATGTTTTAGGCTCTACTGAATCGGCCCCTTTGTGTGACCGATAGTACAGTCCGATAATGTTATCGGTAAGTGCCGTGTTTACCGGTTCGCCTCTTCGAGTTCAACCGACTTTATTTTGGTTTTGTTTACGTTTTTTCCTTCCTGATGGACATTTGACTCGATAAATTAAGCGTTGGGAGGTTTTATATGAATGTTATTGATATGTTTATATTTTAGTATGTATTAATATTTCAATTGTTTATGCTTGTGTTGCAAACCACGTATGTGGAGTTATTGAGAGGGCTGCGATTTATGATTTTTCTGAGAGAATCTAAGAGAAAATAGCTTTCAATCATAATTTTGTACTCTGAATAATTGTGTTTCACGTGACGATAAATCAAGTAAGATGTTAATTTGTATTTATTTCGATGATTGCGAGGTATTCCATAAACTTGCTTAGCCTACGAAGTTAGGTTATTGCACAAAAGCAAAGTGACCTAGCCGTGGAACGAGTTTCATACTTGTATCTTTGACATTTGCGAAAACCAGACTATCCTGACTATTCCGAATGGAAGAACTTAATTTTTAGTCTTCTTTTCTCACAAATAAGTAATGAAGAATTCAATCAAATGTTTGTGGAATGACTGGGATTAACACATGAATTCAATATGGTCCTTTCTTTCAAGGAATAGCAATCTATGATTCTATGATTCATGAATCATGTCTGTTTTTGGATATTTTAATATCTTTATATATCCCAATTATCTGTTGATAATTTTGGTTTTTCACATTATATTACAAAAAAAAGTAAATATAAATATTATAATTATGATTTTGGCAATGGCGCTAATGAATAAAATTGTTGTATCCTAGGTATATTGACATTTTAAAAAATTAATGTGAATAGCAAAGCCTCATATTGAATATCATTTTTTGGTCAAAACAGCCTTGTACTGTTAACCATGAAAGTCAAAATCTAGAATTCATAAAAATAAAATAAACAATGTGATAGTTACCTATCTCTCTCAAATTATAAATCGCCGCCTTCGCACGGCCAACATTTGCGTGCATGGCCAACACAAGCTAAGGTTAAGGTACAAAATAAATAGACTCAGAAGATCGGCGCTAGCTGACATTAATATCGAAGAGTTCCTTGACCAACGCGCTAGGCAGAATACACGCATTGCGTGGAGCATGCCATTTTGCCGGCTAACTGGAACACCGCTACATTCGCTGAACGTCATGATCAGCCCGATTCTCGTGCTCGTGATATTTATTATCATACGACATATATCACTAAAACATAGTTTTTTTGTATGGATTTCATGCGACAATCCCGAGAATTGGGCTGCGTATGTGCGCGTTGCATATCTTGTTTTTGACGCAAAGCAAGCCGACTTCTGTGTCTATTGTTTTTGTGGTGAAGGTGACCACGCGTGTTCTGGTGCAGTGAACCAGGCGCCGCGGGGGCCGCGCGGGGACGGTGGCGGCAGCCGCCAGCACACCAGGAACCGGCGCACGCACCGCCGCGTCACGCACAATGAGAAGCGATACCACTCAGGTATCGTTTAGACGGTGCCGTAGGCGCAGACGGGTCGAATCGAATTGTGTTAGGAAATAGTTACAGTCTGGTTGTTATATCGTAACTAACAGACGCACAAAACTCTGAACCATGGTCTAAGCGTAGGTACCCTGGGCTCAAAGCTTTGAACGCACGATACGACACTACACGATAACATGAGAGGGAGGTTATACAAAGTGGATTCCTGTAGATTCCACTGGCCACTAATTTTGATATTACCGTACTAAAGCTCATGGCATTACGTTCCAACACGCAATGTTAAAGCGGGCTGGAAAGAGTTTAGTTCCGGAAATTTTCTTAGATCGCGTTTTGTAATAAGGGGGGCTGAGTTCAGAGGCGTGAAAATATAAAAAAAACAGTGCTTTGGTAATAGTTTTAATGTTGATCGATGTCAGAAAGTTAAATTTTGATAACACACTTTAAATGCCAACAGAAAAGGGTGATTGTTTGTTGAGTTTTGCATCACGTCATTTAACTAGTATGGAAATAAAAAAAAATCTATGAAAAAAAAAACCGCTTTAAAAAATAAGTGTTAAACATATAATTTACACTTTTTAGTTTGATTGAACTTCGTGTTTTTTTTTCAATGTCTAGTTTTCCCAAAATTAAAGTTTGTCAAATCGAAGATTTGTATCCTGACTGGTTACAATGGGACTAACTAATAAGATGTGTGTTCATTCAAATAAAAAAAAAGAAATGTGCTAAAATATTGACCCTTAAGTATAAAGACAATCCATAATTAATTTAATGAACATTTGGCTTAATTTACGTCTCAGAAGTACGGCAGAAAGTAGAAAGACGTTACTTCTTAGAAGTAAGAAATTGAAATGTCTGTGAAGTCATTAAAAATGTGGAATAAAAAAGTCGAACATTTTTGACATAAGCTCTGATATTTTTGTTTTTAGGCCTCTGCACTAAGTAAGTTTGAAAGAGAATTAGTTCACGGTTCCATTTTTTTGCTTAACAGTGTAGTTGTTTATTAGTGCGTGAATACAGTTCCTTTTTCATCTTGTCGTACTTCAACGAGCGAGTTAACACAATTCGATTTGACTTGGTTTGGTGTTTTGTAGATGAATGTGTTTAGTAAATGTAGAAATGCCTGGCGTGTACTATCTAATCGTATAGTTTTATTTATTATATTTTCCGCTTATATTATTACTACACTTTCAGGACGGTGGAAGAGTATGGCCAAACTATTACTTTTTTGATCTACTGATTCCCTGCGTCCGTATTCAAAATTTTTTTTTAATAGGGCGAATTTCCTATAAAAATGCTTTTCTTACTAGTTCTTTAATTTTAAATTATGCGAAGCAAACTAACAGACATTAATGTGTCATTCGAACCAGATGCAAAATGTCAAAATATATGGGAACTTGACATTGTCATATGAGAGTTTGCTTAGCATAATAAAAACTTAGAAATACATCAACTTGCAAATAAGTAAAGATTCTGTGGTAATTTTCTTATTAAAAGCTCTCGGTATAAATCTTGCATGGTCGGTTGCAATCTCGGTATAAATCTTGAGTATATCAATTACCCCCCATGTGATTGAGGGAGGCCCCAGCAGTGGGGACTTAAATGGGCTGATGATAATGATGATAAATCTTACTACTATCCCTAATTCAGCCAAGGTAAGGCGGATGATGGTCAGTTCCGACCGCCTGATAATAGGGTCAACATACTTTCCTTCCACCATTCCTAGACAATATACCAGCAAAGTACCTAATCGTTAGCCGCTTGCGTACCTAAGCAATAATTATGTCCAGTTTTTAAGTGACAACATCTGCATAAATAATAACACAGCTTGTAAGATCAAGGGTGTTGTTGTCAAGCAACGTGATTGTTGTGACAACATTAAGTCCTTCTCTTCTTAATGAGAACGGATGGTGTATCCATATTAAGTTCCTCGCGAAACTAGGCGCGCGCGCCTTCATGCAGTGTCGCACGCGCACGCGACTCGACAACAGCGCCCGCGACGCCGACGGCACGCGCCGATCCGACAGACGATACGGGCGTAAATTGTCATGTCTATGTACAGTACAAGGCTTCAACCGCGGCCTGATCACTTTTACGCAGTGTTGCCAACTGGACACCTTTGAATGAATGAGTATACTTTTATTGCACACAATATATTCGGTAAAAATCTTAAAACAACCTTACTATTGTTTTTTCTTGGCTGTAAGAGGTTGTTACACACAGTCGCGGGCGCAATTCAAAATCCCTCATACCTCTCAGAGGGCCAAGATAGGGGGAACTCATACTTATTTTTCGCACATCACCAAAACGGACTTGCCAGTACATACTGTTGTAGGTAGAAAAAGCCCAGTGTAACAAAAAAAAATCTAGAGAAAAGATATCTTTGGCATAGAAATGCAAGGTCATCTCTCTAATCATAGCCACTTTAGGCATACATTTTAATTTATTTTTAGTTCTTATCTTAGCCCTGTCCGGGAGCAAGTGGCTTCACAAAAGTGGTCACCCGGATTCTTTGCCGAAAGTAAACGAATATTTACGCACGTATACTGTTTTACAAACAAGTTGGTATTGCATGTTTGTTCAATGTTTATTTCTGTAGTTAGTTATTAGATATTTTTTAGCATTCTATGGGAAGGTGATATGAATTTACGGTAAGTGAAGAACATTGTAAGTACGGACCTATTCATTAAGTCATCGTTAGCTTTAGACTATTATAATGTCTACGAAAAGAGGCATTACAATCTTTTCACTTTGTGAAGTTTTTACATGGTTTTGTATTAAACTAATCTTTTGTGAATTTGATTGGTCAAACAGTCTGTTGTGAAATTATATATAAAGCAAAAAATGAATGTTAGAATCGGCGTCCTGTCGTTCATTTTTCGATACCGGCGTATCGAAACACATAAAAAAGATAAACATTCACTCGTGATCTAAGTATTGGTCGGTTCAAAACAGTCGTATAAATCCTTAGATAAAATAGCGGAAGATACGGCACGTCCAATTAGACAAATGAAAACGGACCTATTTGTTTTGACATATCCTTGAATGAGTCATCAAACCTGCCACGCGCATGCTACGTGAGTCTACGTGATATTAGGCGACGGGGACCTAATCTATGCAGTCCACGCGGTAGAGACGAATCACCTATCTTCTGCTATTTTGATTTAATCTGAGTATAAATCATTTAAATATACACCGTTATTTTTGTATCGTTTATATCCTAAATACCTCATAATAAGTAACGTGAATATAATCCATTTAGCATGTTAGATCAACAAAATAAACGAAAAGAAAATCAGCTGTTCCATATAAAATAGAATATTCACCCGGTTATAATGTATGGAACAGCTGATACCTGTTATGCGGTTTTTGGGAAGGTTAGATTTGAAGTCGTGGCCGTGTGGTCTCCGGCAGAGTAGAATAGGCCACCCTCACTCTTACCGAGGTGTCGTAAAAGGCGACTAAGGTAAAGCTGCTGGCATGATCATCCGCACCCAGAGAAGGAAAACTCTGCATTTATATCAAACCCTCGCCAACCCGTCTGCCAAGCGTGGTGAGTATGGCAATTACCCCTCATGTGATTGAGGGAGGCCCGTGCCCCAACAGTGGGGACTTAAATGGGCTGATGATGATGATGAGATTTGAAGTCGAATTTAGAGATTTCATACCTTCATCCATACAAATGTTTAACTCGACTACAATGTCGAGTGCCCGAAAATAGGCCCTCTGAACCTGAGGTCTATTGTAGAGTATTCCCTTCACTGTGCGACACAGTCGTCTGTTCCGATGTTATTATTTAATTCTCAAAATCATAATGAACTCAAGTATCAACATCTCATCAGTCTTCTATTTTTAACGGAATACCCTTTCAAGTATACACCGTGCCTTTTTAACCGTCTTACTCCCTTATCGAGGGCATTATACTGACGATAACAAACATTTTTCCTCAAGGAACATAGGGGCTAATCTCAAAAAAAAAACCTCTTACCATACAATTTGCACCAATTAGCTGATTACTTTTGTATGGGAAGATGATTATTTTTTCTGAGATAAGACCCTATCATCGTTTTCATCAATATAATGCCATCGATATGGGAGTGAGACGGTTAAAAAGCACGGTGTTTTTGCTTTCTGAAATTGAACTCATTTTGAAAGCATTTCCGATTGTATCGCTCTTATACATTGCGATTTCTTCCAAAATGTATTTAAAATTTAAAACAATGCTCCGCTTAAATTATCTGTGGCAACCCTACCCACCTCTGAAATACCTCTCATACCAACGAGAGTAAGAAGAATTCACAATTCGATATTGTATGATAAAGGACGTTCAATGAAAAGCCGCGGACGCAAATAAACAACTTAAACTGTGTGGCCACAGAATACGGATTGGCAGCAGAAAGATAGGAATTTTCAAAAAGCGCCGCTAGTCATCAGCCTTGTGGACAGAAAGTCAAGGTCGTCAAACTTGTGCGTCCGAAATTTCGTTTTTACAGTGAACTCTGTTTTCCGAACTGTAGTAACTGGCGAGTGCGCGGCATCGCCGATGGTGGGGATTGTCCACAACTCGAGCACTTATGCCAAATTAGTCGGTCGCTCTTAGTTATTAAGTACTAACACTAATTAATAAATATTTAAGTTGTAGGTTCTTAACACTTATTGATCACCGTTGGCCGATAAATAAACATTTTTATTTATTTTTATAACCGGAGAGGCGCGATGGTGGCTTGGCTAGCTGGCAATAATATTATTGTAGTGGTATGAAAAATCAGTGAAGAGTTACTCTGGAACAGTTTCTTCTGTCTGTTAATTATATTATATAGTCTAAACTACCCGCGGATGCTAATGTCAAGTTAATTTTGACCGTAAAGTCGTTATATTAATTAGACGAAGGATACTGACTGTCAATGTGTCATTCCTGAATTCGCAAAATGCCAACTGTCAAAATGTTTTGTGGTTTTGACATTGACATCTGTCAGTTTACTTCGTCCCAAGTAATAATCCGACATAATAACCCAAACTCAATTATCTGAAGAGAACCAGATCATTTCTCAACAAATTTTCTAAGGAACGTGTCTCTTTAATCACTTGACATTGGCAGAGTTGTCTCGTAGGAGCAACAGCAAGCCATAAAAAAAAATCCGACCTGATTTTTATTTGTTTTAGATGCTGGCCCTAACAATAGAGAAGATCTCAAAATAGATCCGTCCCTTAAAATTGAACCGGTCAATATTAAATACATAACGTGTCTCTCTAAACACTTGACATTGGCGGAATTACACGTGCGGCCGTCACTGGGCGCGGGCTTAGGACCAAAAAATAATAATAATAATCCGACTTCAATTGTTAGTTTACGATTACGGTTATGTATTGCTACTGGGAGTATTTGTACTGTATGACTGGCGAACAGTACTGGTTATAGAATGAGGGATAATCCGCGCATCGTGGCGTCCGTTTGAGTGGTTAATCTGTTGGTATTCAAACGTGTATGAATTAAATAATGCTTTTATGCGGTCGTTTTTATGACGGCTTTGGAAAACCAGGGTTACTTGTGCAAAACAATGATTGTGATTCTTAAAGTAAATAAAATCCATATTTTGTGTATATCATCTAAGTCAATTGGCCATCATCAAGGTCATCCAAGCTCTAAATACTTGAAAGTTGAACTATTTATTTAAGGTGACGCATCGAAGTAAGTAACCCCGCCATTAGAATTGTATTAACTGTGGCGATTTTGAGATTATTTTTAAAAAGTACCACGGTGAATCCATAAAGAAATTTAAAAAAAATTCGAGATGTGACTTGTGTAGTGCTATCGTCGTGCAACTAACAGTAATTTTTATTATTGCCTAAAGTGGCCACTTTTATCTATTACATAAATTATGTTAATTATGGTTAGGTACTTGTAGGAAGAAATTATGATATAGTTTTGTCACAAAAAATCATAATACTTTCTTTCCTTTATGGATTCTTACACATACCTTTGTGTATTTAAAAAAAATGTCACATAATCGCCACAAATAAAACAAATCTATTGGCGGTGCTAGTTTCGTCGTCAATGCGTCACCTTAAAAGAATCAAATGTCAAAATTTCCTGGATGAGTTTTTTGGGTGAGTTGCCACCTAAGCTCATGTGTCGGGGTGTCGAGACACACTCTTTTCAAAACTAGCCAATGATCGGGGTTCGATTAACACCTTGGACAAACATTCGTATGTATATTAACCTGTTGTTCTATTTAGTTCTATAGGTATCTACATACGAAGCATTATCCTATATTTGTTATAAAAAATAATTACTGGACTATATTCCGTGTAAACACACACTCAGTCTCGTTACACAATCTAGGCCGGAAAGAATTCGTTAAAAATAGACAACCCATCTAAATATAACCAAAGAAAACACTCTGCCACGAGATCCATTTCGATAGCGTTTCAATTCCAAAGTACGTACATACTACCATTAGTTACGAAACATGCACAAACAAATGTACGTAGGTACGTACGTACAGTCAGTTTCATAGCACCATGCCCCATATTCGACAGATGGCAGTGAAACACAACGATCCTATTTCGTTTCAGTTATTTACTGTCTCAGGAATTTACTATACCATTCTGGTAGAGTTGCCAGATCTTAGAAATGAAATGCTAGACAATACAATTAGTTTAATTGGACATTTGGGTAAAAGGGCTGACTGACATTCTAAAACAGTTTTTCAAAAAGAACGTCATTTGGCTACAGTACGTAATCTCTTGTATATAATATAATTTTGTTTTATATAAAGCTTGATAAATACTTTGAATATTTATAATTTATTAAAGATATTATTATTAAATACAAACTTTAAAGTATTTTGGAAATCTAATTTTTATATTTAACTTTTACTTTGGAAGAAATGTCTCGAGCGCAGAACATAAAACTACCATTTGGTAGATTTAACCAAAACAATGACAACCTTTTGATTCATTCTGATTGGACAAAATAAATCCTTGTCACTGATTGGTGAAATTAAGCACGCCTCGCATGTGAGAAAATTGGGTGAATTTTCCCCAAATTTGCACCGGCTTGCCATAGAAAACAAAGCGACA
Source organism: Marasmia exigua (assembly GCA_019059595.1). Taxonomy (NCBI): domain Eukaryota; kingdom Metazoa; phylum Arthropoda; class Insecta; order Lepidoptera; family Crambidae; genus Marasmia; species Marasmia exigua. The sequence goes on along the minus strand of CM032494.1, from coordinate 14,327,958 downwards.
GTATAAACAACTGTCAAATTGAAAACCGCTTAAGATCAAAAGTAGCTCTTAAGTCGCCGAAGTAAATCCTATTTTTAAATAACAAAATCCGATTTTTAAATAACCAATAGCGATGGCAAAACAGGAATTTCGTCCTTGACTTTCTAATGTCAAGGCAGGAAATTCAAAATGATGAAATAATGTACGTTCCGTTCTACAGGAAAAAACACAACGTTACAAATCGGGTGGACCTTAAGATTGCCATCTTCGTAGCTTTATAATATACTAACTTTGGCGTTTGTTCCCTTTCATTTTAATTGGCTGAAGTGGTGGACTGTTGATTCATCAGTCTACCATTTCAGCCAATAAGTGATGACCAAAATGTGGCAGCAAGAATTTGATTTCTTCTCAATTACACACAAAGTCAAGGGCGGATCCAGCTTTGGCGCCAGGAGGGGGTCACATAGTCGTGCTCAAGTCAAGAACTCATAATTTAAATTTGTTAACAATAGATAGGTATACGAAACCTAGGTATTTTATTAATAATACCAAAATATTTTTAAGTTCCGTACTTATGTAAAGTACGGACCTTAAAAATATTTATTATTTATTGTACACTTGAGAAACTTAACACATAATTACTTGTATATATATATATATATATATATATATATATATACGTACATATTGTCATCATCTCTTAAATCGTCTCTCTCTCATCGTGCGCGATAGTGCTTCTTTGGATGTCCAAAGAAGCACTATCGCGCACGGAATTCCAGAACCGTGGTGAATGATTTGCCATACATAACTGCAACAACAGGTATGTCGAGGGGCATCTATCTGCCATCAGCGTGGACTCGGGCGAGGGTCACTTACATTCCCAAGGGAGGGGACAAAGACAAATCACAGCCCAAGTCCTACAGACCGATAATTCTCACCTCATTCCTACTAAAAACGATGGAAAAGGTGTTGAAGCCAGATTTCTGGCTCAGGGTCACGCAGATGACATAGTAATAATGGTCATAGGAAAATGCCCTAGCACCATTTCCAGTCTTATGCAAAGGGCCCTACGAATAGTAGAAAACTGGTGCACAAGACACGTGCTAACATTCAACGCACGTAAGACGGTCTTAATCCCGTTTACCAAAAGAAGGAAACTAAAGGCGCTCCACGCCCCAACACTTCTTGGTACGAAGCTATGCTTGTCCAACGAGGTCAAATATCTCGGGAGTCTTTTTAGACCAAAAACTAACATGGAACAAGCATCTCGACTACATTACTAGAAAGGCAAAAATTGCGATGGGGGCAAGCAGTAGGTTGGTGGGGCTAAAATGGGGCTACGGCCCATGGCCGCACTCTGGATTTATAAAACCATAGTGAGGCCGATCGTCACTTATGGCTGCTGTGTGTGGTATAAGAAGACGCACCAACTTAACTGCGTAGAGAACCTCAGCAAAGTTCAAAGAACAGCCTGCCTTATAGCCACTGGCGCTCTTTCGTCCTCTCCCTCTGCAGCACAGGCTACAACACACGCGAAAATCAGAGGGAGGACGAGATGGCTATCTAGGGTCATGAGAAACCTCTACAATGAACTAATGAAAATTCCGGTCATGGATATGCCCTCTGACTCCATGGTCCGTGAACACCGCTTCGATAAGCGGTTTACAGTCTTGTTACCTAGTAGACAAGACTGGGAGGCTAGAACTCCCGGAAATGTTAAGCAGAATGACATCGTTTGGTATACGGATGGTTCCAGGAAGCAGGGCATATCCGGGGCGGGATTTTGTAATGATCGCTGCGGAATACGCAAATTCGCCAACCTGGGTCGCTATACCACAGTGTACCAAGCGGAAGTCTTCGCAATAATTGGCTGTGTCCAAGAGAGTCTACAAATGAATCTCCAGAATAAGAAGATATTCATCTTCTCAGATAGTCAAGCTGCCCTCAAGGCGTTAACATCCTGTGAACTTGTGTAAACCAGCTTTGCAATGCCAACATCGTAAATCTGATTTGGGTACCGGGACACTGCAATATCAGAGGCAACGAAGTCGCTGACGTGCTAGCAAAGGGCGGGGCAGAGAGCCCACTACTCGGACCGGAACCAATAAATGGCGTTCCAGCCTGCATGGTCGGGTTCGAGTTAAAAGAGTGGGAGCATAAGCAAAGCACTGAATTCTGGAAAAGACTACCTCGACTTGAACAGTCTAAGGCGTTGATACAGGCGTTCGATCAGAGACGAGCTGTAGAAATAATAAAACTGAGTAGAGGACATGTTAGGGCACTCACTCGGACCCTCACAGGACACTGCAAATTAAACAAGCACCTGCACAACATGGGCCTTTCTGATACCAAAATCTGCAGGTTCTGTCGCGAGGACGAGGAAACGATTATCCACGTCCTCGACGAGTGCATAGCGCTGCACCGCTGCAGAAGCCGGCACCTGGGAGCACACATGATCTCAGCTGACGAGATCAAGAGCTCCCCCATCAGCTCCATTCTCGGGTTTATAGTATCTGCTAAAATGTATGCAAGGCCAATAAAAAGCATCTTTCACTCTAAGCTAGCTTTCAATATTTATTTTCAGACAGCAAAAGAAGATAGCATAAGCAAAACAAACTTATGAAATATAGTCTGCAGTCCTCGAGGATCGCAGATACCGGAATTCGCTCGGGCATTCTTGGCATATATTTGTATTATCGATGTAAATACTTGCCTGAAATTACAAGCTTTGTATCCAGCGGAAAGGACAAGGCTTATAATTATTTCAAGCATAAGTCTCCACTTTCCAGAGTTAACTTTGAGTTGCTTCTGAGCCTGCTGCTACAAAATAATTAGACGCTGAAATGTCAAACTGACATTAAAATCTAAGAGTTCGTTGACCTACGAGTGTACCTAAAGGGAGTTTGCGTTTACTTTATGCTCTTGTGTTGGGTCTTCACTGGTGTTGGGATGTTCTCCATGGTTGGCTTCATTAGTTCACCATCGGTGTTCCGTCTGCTTATTTGCCACCAATTAAATAAAAAAAATATATAAACTGAAGTTGCATTGTATTCGAACTGGGCGTTAAAGCTTGACCTACTTAAAACACTCGGAAACCAAGAATAAGGCTGAGTTTCTACCAGAGATGAGTGAGGAGTATATTTTTGAGCCTATAGAATTGCTTCATCTACTTATTCCGGCTGTCAAAGCAAGAGAGATCATGGAAGAAAGACATAATATGATACTGGATGTGAAAAAAATGGGAACTAATTAGTAAAAGACTACAAATTCGAAATGCGTGCTAATAAACTGTTCACTAGGGATGCACAACACCGCGCGAAGTGGAAGGATCGAAGTAGGAAAGCGGACCATGGGCCCGTAGCGACAGCTTGGGACGCAACCTGGACTAAACACATGATGACATAAAAAAATGTAAAATACAAAAAGAATAGAAACAATTAAAAAAGAAATAGAGAAAAGGAGAGACGTAAAAAGCCCTGGTTTAGGGCTAAAGGAATATAGAACGTGGCTTGCAGCTGCATAAGACAGTGATCGTTCATTTACATAGCATCTCTCAGTGAAGCGATTCTATTGGCTCTTAACAAACACATTTCTCGCAACACATCGCTCATCTCTGGTGTAAACGCAGCCTAAGAGCTAAACACGGTCATATTCCCGGAACAGTTACGAAACCAAACGATTGGCCATTTCTTTGGAAAACAAAGATTAAAAAAAGATTTTTAGTTAGTGTGTGTTTGTTTATAAACTCTTCGTTCATAGTGGACCATTTGAGGCTGAGCTGACCCAAATATACGATGTAGAAGAAACGAGAAGTGATTGACATATTCGTTCGGAGATACATATAAATAACATAACATTTATAGATACATAACATTTCAAGTAATCACTCACACAGTAAGGTGTCACAAAGTACCGTGATAAAAAATTTTATCGAAAAAAATATAATTCATATTTTTCCATATAGACCAAATATCCTCGGTTTCTGGAACTGTGCCACAATTCCAGAAACGGATAGCAAAATACGGAGAGTAATTCGAAAATCTGCGTTGGTATACTAACAAGTTTATGACCCGCCGGTCGATACGCGGAAGCTCCAGAGGTCCTGAAAAAACTAGTAACATTGAAATGAGATTTACTCGTAAGCTTTGATACAATTTTTTTATATGCTTTAAGCGACAAACGATCAAACAAGTCAATGGAAAGTAATCAACAAATATAAAGGTAATATTTATAAAATCAGACGACGCGTCGGGTGACTTATTAAAATGGCATTGTCCTCACTCGAATATGAGTAACAGTATGATAAAATGTAAGCAAAATTCAAGCCGCCACCAGTATAATGACATCGTTATTTCAGCTATGGTTGCAAATGTTTATCAGCCAACAACATTTTATAGCGCAGAACTGTGGAGCGCAGACACAAGTGCAATCTCTCTCCTTTATTCTCATATTTCAATGGGACACCAATGTGTGACACGACCGGAGACCCAGTGGCAGTTTCGTTTACCGACACACCCTGTATGAAGTTCAGAAGTATAATTTTAAATTGCCTTGTCGTTGTTCAAACAATTTAACTCTTTTGTAAATATAGTATAGATCCGATGATATGCAGTTCGTACAATCAATAAATTAAGTATCAGTATTAAATAAATAGTATAAGTGTTTAGCGAGAGGCTGCAGCTTCGAAATTGTTGAAGATATCCGGTTTCATCATCATCAGCCTATCGCAGTCCACTGCTGGACGTAGGCCTCTCTAATTGTTCGCCACTGTGATCTATCCATGGCTTCTCGCATCCAGCTCTTGCCAGCCATCCTGCACAGATCGTCCCCCCACCTAGCCAGAGGGTGCCCTACATTACGTTTGCCAAGACGCGGTCTCCACTACAGAACTCGTTTACCCCATCGGTTGTCGGTTCTGCGGCTAATATGGCCAGCCCACTGCCACTTAAGCTTGCTAATCCGGTGAGCAATGTCGATAACTTTGGTTCTCTGCCGGATCACCTCATTTCGGTTTCGATCTCGGAGAGAGACGCCGAGCATTGCTCGTTCCATAGCCCGCTGAGCGACCTTTAACTTATCCGGTTTAGTTGCTAACAATTTAAATCAATTGGCGTCGCGATTGTGCCCTAACCGTCACCCTAATGAGAAGACGCGTAGTGTATTGAAATCTTTTCAGAAGTCGGCTCTAGAAAGCGCATTAATTGTGTGCATATAATACTCGTGTCTGCGAAGGTTCCACCATCACAAATGGGCAGCGCTAATGGATTAAATGAGTCAAATAAAAATGATGGTGCTCTCTCACACAGGGTTGCTACGCAGAGATTTTCTTAAAGATCACGGCCTCACCGAAAACCAGGGTGAAGCAGCACTGTGCTGTTTCGCTGCGTGAGTGAGGGTACCAGGCCCAATCCGGGGCTCGAAGGTTGGCATCGCACTTGTGACTCCACTGACTGGTGTCGCGGGTGTCTATGGGCGGCGGCAATCGCTCACTATCAGGCGATACGTCTGCTCGTCTGCCAAAAAAAAAAGATTGACTTATCGAAATGATTATTTAATTTAATTTAATCATTTGTTTGCATCATAATAACCCTATCAGATCGCCCCTTTGGTCTAGTGGTTTAAGTACTGGGCCGTGATCAGGGTCCTGGGTTCGATTTCCGGGTCGGGCAAAAAGTATGTTACCAATTTTTCGCTCGGTTTTGTGATCACCAATCCGCATTTGGTAAGCGTGTTGAGCGATAACTTGATTTCTATGATTTGCCCTTTGCCCTGCAGTGGGACAGTTTATAGGCTGATACTTTATTCTCATATTATTCTTGTAATTTTTCAGGTTATCTGTTAAGCTGTCTTGCAACTTTTTTACCCTATATAAAGATATTATCTAATATGAATATGTTATAACCTATTTATTTTGCACTGTTATTTCTTACACATTTTATAATATATTTTTCTTTTTCATATTTTTCACTGCCCTAAACAAATTAAAGCGAGTAAATGCTTCTTTGATGTGATAGGTGCCTATTATACAATTCATATTTTATTAAAATATAGACAGATAGTCTTCATAAAATATACCTGAATATTGTCTGACATGAATCAATAATAATAAATGTACTGTACATAGATATAAATACTATATAGTATCTACTTTAGATAGGTATTATAAACAGCGCAGGTTTTGGTAAATCCTACCCGACATATTTTCTATATTTTTAGTTAAACTTCGATACAAAATATATAAATTATAAGTTTTTCTCAATAAGTTAGTTGGAATTTTTTTTATAGAAAGGTCTATCAGGATGACCTCACTCCGCCTGATGGTAAGCGGCCGTGAAATCCAAATATGAGGCTGACAGGCATAAAAGAACTAAAAAAGTACCCATTGAGCCTGCCATCCTCACCCTGAGGGCCTGCTGAGATGCCGCTTCACGCCCCGCCTAAAAGACTCCGGATTGTATGAAGGAGGAAACACATGATCTGGGAGGGCATTCCATGTCTTGATGCCTCGGGGCAGAAACGATGAGCCAAACCTCTTGGTGCGCGCCGCCACTGTCTGGATGATATGCGGTATTATTATTAATGGGATAACAATGTTCTTAAACCAAAATATTTTTGTTTTATCTATTCGCTCGAGTTTTCCGCTTGGCACAGCCCTAATCTCAGCTGGCTCCCTCATCGCCTCGTACTTTTTTCGCTGCGCTATTTTATGTGTCAGTGGAACGCACCTGGCACGATGACGTCACTGCGGTTGGATGCGACGAAAAAGAGGAAATCTAGTGTTAAAAGGCTTCGCCGGGTTGGCTTTGTTCGGAACCAAATGTAGGACGAGGAACGAAATCAACGCTCACGCAACTTTGTGCTATGCATTTATTTAACTAGATTTATGAAAATCGACTTTACTAACTGACTTTAAACCCCCAAAAAAATCGGATATCCCAATCTGGGGGAAAGGGGGGTTTTTTAATCGTCTGCGAGTGATTGTGTGATAGTTCTATCGGCCAAGTCATCAAATTGGATGATGGTGGCGACAAATATTCAGCAATCTGGTTAAACGTTGCGTTCATGGCTAGTTTTTATTTAGCCATTTGAATTTCGTCCTAATAGATATATGGCTAAATTAACCAGTTGGCTGCGACATATACAGAGCACGCGAGTTTCCCCGCCCCGATATAATAGGCTTGTGTACAGAGATCAAACATCAGAGATTGGCTGATTTTTAAAATAACATTGAGAAGTAACGGTCAAAAGGAGCTATGTACAAAATTTCAGCTTGAAACCTTATGCATTATTTTTGTTATAGCCCTCAAAGGCAAAGATAGGCAAGTCAATTATAAGTATTAAATTTACGAAATATTTATATAGCAATCGATGTCTTATTCAACTATTGTTAAGAAACCATTTTCGTAAACGCACTATTTCATATAGCTATCGAACAAGGCTATGTCGCGATGCGCACAAACTAGTGAGGGCTGACGTCACGCTTCGCGTTGCTGTTTGTATGGAGCGTTTTGGGCAAGTCTATTTTAAGTGATTTTCAAATTGTCCTATCTCGAAGAGTTTCCAAGCTAACAAATCCATACTTTTACCGATGGTTTCACTTTTGAGAGGTTCTTATATTACCCATAATAGAAAAAATAGGTCACGAGCCTATTTATCGATCCTACACGTAGATAGATAGATACCATCTATAGACGTGATCCGTGCTCCGTAATTACAGATTTGAGTATAACGGTTTCTTACACATGGCGTCTCGATAAAACATCGATAGTCTCAAGACTTACATACACGCGTTTCTAAAGCTCGTAGCAAAAATCCGGTGTTAGCGGAATGAAAGAGACATTATTATAATCAATTCTAAATGCAAGAAGTGGCAATTATACCTTATACCTCATAGCGGACCAGTATGGTAGCGATATAATCGCGATTCAGTAGCTAACCGCAGTAGCATACAGTCATGATTCCAACGCGCGTATGAACTATATGTTCATCGCTGGGGTTACTGCCAAATGAGCGTTTGTATAGCTGCAAAAGTCGCACTATTTAGGCCTCCTAAATAGTGTTCACCAAACTAATACGGTCCCTCAGTTAATTGGCAGCTCAGGTTTTAATGCTAAAAGGTCCTGCTTTATTTAAATTGTATTTCTAATTTACATTTTGCCGCTCATGCATTATAGGAATTTAGATCCTTTGAAATACCTAGAACTGTCATTATAGTTTTAGGTGCCAATTCCTGTGCGATCGGTATTGATCTCGAATTTGATTTATATATTGGACAAAAGTATTGAAACCTCTATTTCGACAGCATCGTCGAGTGCACGAAAATAGGCCGTACTGGAGGACAAATTTTCGAGTAATTCGATATAGATATCGAATTCGACATTTCAATATCGGATGTATGGAAATCTCTCATTCAGCTTCTATGTCGAGTGTCCGAGAACTAGGCCTTCTCGTCGTATAACGTCGCAATATAGGTTGATGACACTGCAAAAGTCAGAGGGACTTCATGGATCAAAGCAGCTCACGTACCGAAACAGCAGCGTAAAATGAAATGAGTATACGCAGCAGTAAAAGAAAATAGGCCTTTAAGACTAGCATTGGTTACTTCCGGGCTCATAATTATGATGATAGTAAATTACTAACGGGATTTTGCGGTATACGTTATGCTAGTATTTACTAAAAGATGCTTGAAGTTTCCTTTTTTAAAAGACATAGACAGAAAGCAAATTGGGCACGCTTTAGGACAATTTTGTATATGGGAATAAATCTATAATAATATATCACATTATCATATTCTGTGGTGTGAAGGAAGAGGCATATACTCGAAGCTTATGAATAATTTGGTTACTTACATTGAACAAGTCGGTATACAAAGTCCGCTTAATGCCGTCAAAGTTTGACAGTAGGTTAATACTCGTGGTTAAATTAAATATAAGTAGAATGAAATTTGTAATTTTTTTGTATGAAATAAATAATTTAAAAAATTCAGCCTGAGACTTACGGAGGTAGTTAGAACTTATTTTTTGTTAAGATCCTGTAAAGTTAGGTACCTTAGGTTAGGATTTTCTAAGTAGGTAACCTACCCATCAAAATGGAATAAAATACACCTTATGTACAGTCGCGTAATTTGTTTACAATCTGATTCCATTATATACCTTGAAATACTGATACTTATAAGTGTCGAGATGTTTACATGGTTGCAGACGAGTGTATATCAACCTAATTCCAAAGTACAAGTATTATTAACTCACATTTACCTATCACCTTATTGTAAATAAGGATCTTAAGTTATTACCGTACTAAAGCTCATGTCATACCCGTTCGAACACGCAATGTTAAAAGGGGCTGGCACGAATTTTGTTCCGGGACTATCCTTAGTTCGCGATTTGAAATAAGAGAGTTAATGTCTAAGGACCGAAGGTACCAAAAATATGTTCTTCAATAGATATTATAAAAGATACTCTCTCGTACAGCTAGGTAGGTACTTAATTATTTTTTATGGCTTTGACACCAGTGAAAAGAATCAAATAAAATAAAATAAAATTTATTGAAAAAAATCTTTAGAACATAAAAGACTTATAATCTACTTAAACTTAGGGAACTATTTTAAGTTTACTGCCTAAACTAGGAATTTCCTGTATCTTAGGCAGAAACGAAGAGAAAAAAGGACTTAAATTAACAAATTAATTTTAGCAATAAAACAAAACATAAAAACATCAAATGTTGGAAATATGTAAACGCATCAAACTTCTTTTGGTGTTAACAAAAAGGAAAGGTAAAAATGTCTTGTAGACAGCTTATTGAGAGATCGGAGCCATGTCGCGATAGTTTAAGTTTTCTGCTGATTATTATTATAATCTCAACGCCTGGTGGTTCTCCTGCTTAGCTTAGCTCTCCCTCTAATATCAAATACCTTTAATAAAAAACCGGCCAAGTGCGAGTCGGGCTCGCGCACAAAGGGTTCCGTAGCAGCAAAGTCCAAAATTACAGTTAAATCAACCTATCTCAAAAACTATAAGAGATACTTTGATCAAACCAAAAATCGTTGAAAGAGTTAATTAGCATGCATCACCTCTATTTTTTTTAGAATTTTATACCCCGTAGTTATAAAAATAGAGGGGGGGGGACATACTTTTTACGACTTTGAGAGCTGATATCTCAAAAACCGTTCACTTTAAGAAAAATGTTTTTTAGAAAACTTTATATCATTTTAAAAGACCTTTCCATTGATACCCCACACGGGTATGTACATCGAAAAAAAAAATTATCATCCCTCAGTTACATGTATGGGGGGCCCCACCCCCAATTCTTTTTTTTACTATTTAGTGTCATATTTTTGTAGCGGTTCATACAACACATATTCCCATCAAATTTCATCACTGTAGTACTTATAGTTTCCGAGTAAATCGGCTGTGACAGACGGACAGACGGACAGACGGACAGACGGACATGACGAAACTATAAGGGTTCCGTTTTTGCCATTTTGGCTACGGAACCCTAAAAATAGGTTACCTATTGACGACCCGTTTAGAAAACAGTGATAGTGAACGCTGCCTTTGATAAAAGGGTTGCGGGTTCGATCCCCGCACAATACAAACATTTGTGTGCATGAACATAGATGTATTATAAGTATGTATGTTCAAAAGAAAAATATTACATGTATATATTTGTAATCCCACTATTGATTCTGATATCCGTAACACAGGTGCTTGAGCTACCTATCTAAGAGTCAGATCAATGTATGTGATGTGATGTTGTGAAAAAGAAATATATATTTATTTAAAAAATATATATTGATCAAATAATTTCGGACAGACACACGTCAAAGTACCTGCAATCGCCTCTCACATTTATGTTAAATGTTTGGTTCAATGCGCCGTGTGGTCCCCGGCAGAGTAGAATAGGGCACCCTCACTCTTACCGAGGTGTCGTAAAAGGCGACTAAGGTAAGCTGCTGGCATGATCATCAGCACCCAGAGAAGGAAAACTCTGCATTTATATCACAACCCTCGCCAACCCATCTGCCAAGCATGGTGAGTATGGCAATTACCCCTCATTTGATTGAGGGAGGCCCGTGCCCCAGCAGTGGGGACTTAAATGGGCTGACGACGACGACGACGTTTGGTTCAATATCAGTTGAGGAAATTGACAGATTCTAGTTACCAACAAGCGCTTGTCTGTACTGCAAAAAAGCTGTGTTGTTTTCCACTCTCACAGGAACTGTCAACTGCCCACTTGTTTGTGAAGGGTAAACTGTGCGTATTTTTATTTACTCATAATTCGCTTGCGGTGAGCGTGGGACCACTGACGCCATTTGGACACTCGGGCTTCACTGTAATTGTATGTATAAATAAAACGATCCTGACATTTGATAGATTTTACTATTATTAGCATTATTATTTGAGGTGCACATAGATATTTTTGGTCTTGAACCAGCTAATTTTAGGATCCTATTGAGAGCGACCAATTGGTAAACCTTATATTTTGTAATTATTTTAGCGAAACATATGTCCACTGATTTGAATAGTATGGTGAACATACCGACTTATTAATTATTCAATCGTATAACCTACCTATGTAAAACTTCATAGTGAAACCTATTTTGGCAGATGAGATGTGCATATTCGGCTATGTGTATAAATACTGCTGTTTGTTTTCCTTATAAATAAATAAAAATATTCAACATTTAAAATTTACATATTTAATTAATTCAATTCATCGATAGTATCAAAAAGATTTAATATGAGTATATATTTCCAAAAGAAAAGTAATTAATGTATATTTGTAATTCCGCTGTTGGTTCTGATATCCGTAACACAGGTGTTTGAGCTATCTATCTCGGAGTCAGTACCCTTACCATGTGTTTGAAAAAGTGTTCTCGCTATCGAAAACTATCGCTTTGTCCCCTTCATTGTGGTGCATGTGAAAGAGACAGAGCAATAGTTTTGGATAGCGAGGATAGTATTTCAAAGTCATGGTAAGGCCTCTGCTCAATGTATGAGATGTTGTGAAATATTTATTTATGACGTAAGCGACCGCTAATTTGCACGTATCGGTAAATTACAATGCTAAGGAACTAAATCAGGGTTGCCCAATACTGAGTGTGACAATAAGTTTTGTACTTATTGTACCTACATACTCGTAACATGAACATAAGTACTTCGCTTCTAGAATGGTTGCTACAAACTTTTGTAGAACTCCTGGGCCGCGGTCACAAGTCGTTGGCTATGCGGGCTTATACAGGACTACGCTTTTAACGGCACCATAAAAGGGCCTTTAAATCGAAAACATAGGGCTGTCGTCCATTAGCAATGGATGTTATGCAAACTGAGTCCACCTTCAGGCCCTGGGACCTTTCTTTGATTAGTCTTAATCTATAAGCGGAAACTCACTAACTGTTCTATCAACGCCTAACTAAATTAGAAGAGTTGGTGTCTAATATTTGCACATTTATTCCTTTTATAGCCTAAGGGGGCAAAGACAATGTTTCACTATGTTCGGGCCTCGAGTCTCGACGCCATATTCCAACAAGAAGAAATAAATCGTTTTTAAACTTCATGTCACTAAGCAAAATAAAGCCCCGAAACGAAGTGAGGGCTGTCCTCTAGTTGTTAATAAGTGACAAAAAAGTGGTATAATTGCATTTTAGTAGGTACTGTCCCACTGGGTAATGGCCGCCTCCAAGTCGCTCCATTGCTCTCTATCCGATGCAATATCGAGCAAATCCGGGACATAGCTATAGATGTCACCATCTTTTTCTGGGCTTAGCCTAACCCCAAGTTGGCATCCATCTGTCAGCAGCCATAGGGTGATGATTGTTTTCCAACATTTTTCCATTTTATTACATATCTGCATAGTATGCAGATATGCATGCTTTGTACCGAGAAGTCCGACATAGGGAATGAATAATATCCTCTTTGGCAGGTGGATTAAAATCCTGATCGAATGGTATCCTAGAACCGGCAGACGAAATCCGGGTCGTCCAGTGTCACGATGGGTCGATGACATCACTAAAATCGTGGGGACTACATGGATCCGAGCGGCTTAAGACCGCGTACATTGGCGTTAAGGAAAGGAGGCCTATACTGGGTGGGTACTACCGGGCTGATGATGATGATGATGAATATCCTCTATTTATGTATTCGTTCAATGGATATCCTGGGTTTGTGTCGACTAGCACACATACCTACTGACATACGGGCCGAAACTGGTACGAACCACCATGGGTCCAAACTGAATCTAACATTTGAGGTCAGTAGACCGATGAAAAAATTTGAACTTAAGTACATAGTACACGAGCTCATTGAGAGCCAACATAGTACACACTCGCATCATTTTCAATATTAAGGTTGTAGAGTAGGTTGCTTGTTATTTTTTGCTTTTTCTTTGAACGTACGGCATTCAGAATTGAGGACGTAAGATCTTTTGCGTGATTGATACTTACAATGATGGTTTTGCTTGTTGTGTCGTCGGGCCATGAAAAAAGCGGGAAGCGATCGATATTATTTATTTTGATATAAGATCAAATGGTCACATATTTTTTCAATGTAATACCATGCCATATTTATATATACCATATTTATTTACAAGAAACATGAATAAATAAGAGCTTAATGAAGATCCTGTCATTAAGATATTTGCCATGAAGTTTCCTCGTTCTCAGTTGATCGCGTGTACTAAATCAATCAATATAATAATAGTTGATGTCTTACCGTATTGCAAATTAATATCAGGACCATTAAAATCCATTTTTGACATTTGGAAATGTAATGGTGTTCCCACAAAGCATTTATTAATTCTAACTAATTTCTTTGCAAAATGACATAACAGAATGTTCTAAAATGTTATTGTGTTATGTAACTGCTATATGGGAGCACCTTAATACATTAGGGATTTCATTAATATATTTAAATTAGTTATAGCAATCTTGTTCTACAGCAGTTGATGTTCTATAGCTGATAATGTTTTTTTTAATAAAAACATCAGTGTCATAAGAGTTTCCGCTATCCGTTCATCTTATTTATCAATTAGGGTCCATTATTAAGGAACTCCTCGACCCTATGGGATCTTTTCCACCTCTCCTATCCTTTTCAGATATACGCTAACTCTTTCCGCTATTTTCGCGGCGCCCATATAACCTATTAACACAGCGCGTAAAAACGCCCGCGACGAACGGAACGCCCGTATCACGCGAGCCTGTGCGCGTGCGACGGTGAAGCGATGCGCGTTTTAACCACCCAATCAGTGGAATTGGCATCTTATGATTTGCTAATAGGTGTTAATTTTCTACTATTAGAAGTGAATTTTCTTGATTTGTCACTTGTTCTTTCGACGAAATTAAAGGCATGTTGTATGTATCTGTGGCAGACGTTTCACGCAGCATCAATCAAAATTCTTAATAATACTGATAGTGGTAGTTGGAGTAACTTTAATGACTTCATCTTTACGTCGCACCATTAGCGGTGGACCGAAGATCTGGTTAAAGTCGCGGGAATCCCTTGGAGGCGGGTTGCACAAGACCGATCTGTGTGCAGAACATTGAGGGAGGCCTGTGTCCAGCAGTAGGCGACTATTGGCTGAAATGATGATGATGATAATTACCGGTGAGGTCCAGTCTACCCCTTCGAATTTGTTAAATTATGGACCATTTAATAATTCATGGTTTAAGGTGGTTTGATAATCATTTACTATGGTTTGATCTGCATGAAAACCCCCTTTTCCGTTTTTTGATAAATCTCTCAAATGATAAAAATATCACGATCAGGGAATTTGACAGATTATAGTACCCAAGCGAACGGCTGTCTGTACCTAGAAGAACCCGCATTGCTCATGTCGAGTCAATGCCACGCGTGGCTTGTTCGTGAAATTGCAATGTGTACCTACGCTGGTACCTAATTTAATTATTCTTGGTAAACGATGTTGCCATCTCAACGCTTGCCACGTTTTAAAAGTTCTCATTCTTTTTATGGAATAAATGCATTATACGAGAGATCGACATTTCGCTGGTTGCGCGGTAGATTAATGTGTTACCTATTTTTTAGAGTTCCGTACTCAATGTGGCAAATGAATAACGCTTTTGCTCAGGGTGTTTAAAAAAAAAAGATAATCCGAAAACCAAACGTCAAACAATCGCCTAAACTTTTTTTATTGTACACACATAGCACCGACTCCGACATCACCATACGTTAAGCCTCTGGACTACGTCACTTCCGAGCCTTCCGGCATATTAACTAATATCACTACACATTTAATGAAAACTGAAAAATATGGGTCATCTTTTTTTCCTTTCTTTATTGGAAAAGCGTGTAAAAATGGTAAAATTTTTGGCCTTTTGTTCAATGTTGGTAGGAACTAAGGAAAACCTGTGGGAAAGCTTTGGTTATACTGTGGTCAGAAATATCATTCTTTTCTTATTTTAAAATTCAATCCGATTTTATTCCAATATAACCTGATCTATTTTTTTCGGCAAGCGAGAACATATGATCGTAGCGGCAAGCACACCAATATAGATCACACACATAAAAGGATTTGATACCACAGATCACCCCCGATACCGTTATAATAAGACGTAAAGATAGAAAAGATAATAGTTTCAGATAACTAACTTACGGTGAAACCTAATATTAATTACCAATTTAACTTAATGCAAGTAGACGTGGTCAGTTTATTAGTAGGGCTAACACACCCCTTATAAATTGATTAGGCCATTCCCCAAATTGCTCCGTTAATATCGGGATTGGTTTCAACTTTCACTCAAGGGCCGTAAGCCTATGTACCTTCACTTTGCGACCAAATAGATTTAGTGCTGTAATAAGAGTGATAACAAGTTACTGTTACACATGCTTATTTTCATGCTTGAAACGTGCTACTTTTGAGCAAGTGCTACTTAGTAGCATGTGTGGACGGACGTGCTACTAATAAGCATGCTTATTTTGAGCATGCTCAAAATCGTACGCTGGTCGATTTTTAAGCATGCTCCCTGTAGTGCGGGTGGAAGGGGTAGTGTGGCGGAGCGCTTTAGCACGTGTAAAAAGGTTTGCTTATTTTTAAGCATGCTAATAAATTGACAATATCATGCTTACAGTGGATGAGAACGAACGTGAGGGAACTCGTATGAATCCGAGTATGCCTTATGAATGAATTAATCTAATCAATCTGCGCGTATTTCTGCCTTTAGCTCGACGGTTAGTAAAACATCATGAGGACGTTTGGGATAGTATTAAAAGAACGTTACTCAATACTGTTGAGATAATTATTCAGAACGTGTAATCATGCTTCCCAGTCCAGGGATGGTTGACTTTTACTGTAGTGCGTTAATTTATTATTGAGAAGGGGTCCTTTCCTCCGACTTCGAAGCTGGATTCATCCTTCATCCAAGTGTCTGAACATGAAGGCTTTTTGGGTAATCCGGGCTGATCAGCTTGTGTTGACCTTTTTTGAAACCTGCTACTCAATATAATAATATCTCTGTCATAAATTAGTATTAAAAATATAAGCGTGAGTAGCACTCAAGGGTCGTGCATTCATCATCGTCATCGTCAGCCCATTTAAGTCCCCACTGCTGGGGCACGGGCCTCCCTCAATCACATGAGGGGTAATTGCCATACTCACCACGCTTGGCAGACGGGTTGGCGAGGGTTTTGATATAAATGCAGAGTTTTCCTTCTCTGGTGGCTGATGATCATGCCAGCAGCTTTAGCTTAGTCGCCTTTTACGACACCTCGGTAAGAGTGAGTGTGGTCTATTCTACTCTGCCGGGGACCACACGGCTAATTATTACGGTCGTGCATTAATTTAATCCAATTGATGTTTTTAGCTACCTTTTACTTATTTTGGGGTCACCATAATACTGTTGTGTGCTGTTGTGTAGAATTTATAAAAAAACTTGTTGGTTTGTCCGGCTTTTAGGTTTTATGCCCTGGCAACTAACCATGACACGGTTTCCCTGAAGCGCTGGTGCAAACGCTGATGACTTCGCCGTTTTCACTTTTCACTCTGCCACGCTCCAGTCGCGGCCGATAAGTTATTAGAATGTGAACCACCCTTTTAATACTGTGTTGTCTATCAATCAATCAAATGTCTATGTAAAACATACCACATACAAATATATAAATAAATATATAAACTTAACATATGTAGGATGCATACGGAGAGGTGGACTAAAATCGTTACACAATACCAGCCCGATGGGCGACGGTTGAGAGGTAGACCCAGATTGGCGGGACGATTTAGACCACCCAATTTAGGATTGGCAAGCGCTGGCTTCTAATAGGGACCATTGGAGAAGTTTGGGAGAGGCCTTTACCCTGCTGGGTACATAGTGGGTGGTGTCCCACTGCGGTTTAGGCTAATAAAAAAAACTAATAAATAAATATATAAACATATCATACTTTTGGTCTTTTAACTAAGTGTTATAACTTGAATGCATATGTAATTATCTTTTCCTTTCCTTTTACTTTTTAACTATTGCACCACCATCACCTATCACATAAAAAAACCTACCCCTCTACTACTTTAAAATGTCCTTTGTAGGAATCGCTTTCAGCGATAATACCGCCGAAAATGCTATAAGACCTGTCTTTGCACTGTCTTACTTTTAAATACATTAGTATAATATATTCATCATCATCATCATCAGCAACCCACACTCGTCCACTGCTGGACATAGGTCTCCCCTAATGCACGCCACTGCTCCCGATTTTCGGCCACTCTCATCCAGCCCACACCAGCCAGCCTTCGAATGTCATCATCCCATCTTGTCGCAGGGCGTCCTACACTACGCTTACCAAGTCGCGGTCTCCACTCAAGGACTTTACGGCTCCAACGGCTGTCAGTTCTGCGGCTAATATGACCAGCCCACTGCCACTTCAGTTTGCTAATTCGGTGGGCTATGTCGGTGACTCTGGTTCTCTGCCGGATTACATCATTTCTGATCCGCATCAGAAATGATGTAATCCGGCAGAGAACCGGAGAGATCCTTCAGAGATACTCCGAGCATAGCCCTTTCCATAGCTCTTTGAGCGACTTTGAACCGGTGGACTAGTCCAGCCGTGAGTGTCCACGAGGAGTATAATATATTACTAATAGTTTATTAGTCTATGCTAATAGTTCCTAAGACTAAATATTTTAGCATCCTTCCAAGAAACTGAACGTTATTTACTACTAGTACCTGACATCGTCTCATAGTGTTTTGAAGAGGTCATAGGTTCTCCTGCTAAACCTGTATTATTATTTGAATACGGAGTCCCCTGACGACATAAAGTCGATACGCTGGCGAAGATGGATGTCGCATATAAGTCGAATCAACAAAATGATTGATTCTCAAGAAAAAACATCTTATTTTTCTTGAGTATCAATCAAGTCCGCCTACTTTCAGTTTCTTGACAGACAAAGACAGTTACAAAACTGGGCCTTACCGAAACCGCTTCCCCAAGCGCAGCAGTGCGAACCAATAGTTACTGTGCTACCGAGGCAATCAGTATTATAGGTACTACCACCTATTAAAATATAAGTGTGTTCAGTCACAACAATATGGTTGGCGATTCCTGGAACGAGACTGACGTGTCCCTTCGTAAAGGCAAAAGCACACCTATTTGGTTTTTTAGTATTTTTTTACAAGTTATTTAATATTAAGCTTTTTGTACCCTAGTTGACGTCATACCTACAGGGTCGTGCAGAAAACTCGACAAAGTATAGCCATCGGAAGTTATGAGAATTGATAGTCTTAGTGAGTCAAGTAAATGTATAGGATTGTATCATGCCGAATTAGCTCATAATACCGAACTGTAAGTTAAGATATGAATCAAATGAAGTTCAGAAAACAACTCGCAAAAAGATTGTAAATTAAATTAAAATTAAAGATCAAAAATATCCTTATTGTTTACTACAGGTAGTTGAAATCTAACATTTTGTTTCACTATGAAAGTTAGTGCCTTCTGACCTAAATAATATATATGTTTTTTATGATATAGATAGCAGACGAGCCGACGGTTCACCTGATGGTAAGCGATTACCGCCGCTCATGGACACCTGCAACATCAGTGGTAAAATTAAAAATATGTTAAAATTTAATTTAAAAACGTTTTATCATACAAAAAAGGCATGCGAGAAAAGTATCAAATGTATATATTTGTAATTCCACTGTTGGTTCTGACATCCGTAACACAGGTGTTTGAGCTACCTATCTCGGAGTCAGATCAATGTACCTATGTACGTGATGCTGAGAATAATTATAAATTTACATAATATTCCCCGTTACAAGTGTAGACACACCTTTATTTTTGGTTTTGATGCGTACAACGTGTTAAAGGCGCAGCAACATGCAATGAATCATAGTATGGTGTTGTCTGAGTGTTGGACGAAATAGTAACGTGGAGATTACACGCCTAAATGTGCGTAATTGTGATTCATCCGTGGCTAATAGAGCTTAGTGTTTAATTACAGGAGTATTCTGTGTTATTGATCGAAGCCGCGAGTTTATAAGGCATAATTCTAAAAAGTTATTTACCGTTATAACATTTATTTATTATTAACTATAGGCAAACGCTTGACCGCAATCTCACTTGATGGAAAGTGACGATGAGTTCTAGGATGTAACGCGTTCGCCTAGAAGATTCCTCTGACTCACTTCACACTCTTGCAGACGGATCACCTGATGGTAAGCAATTCCGCCGCCCATGGGTGTCCAGCAACACCAGTGGAGTCACAAGTGCGCTGCCAACCTTTTCCCCTTCCCCCCCATTGGGCCTCTGGTAACCTCACACGGCGAAACACAGCGCAGGCGCTGCTTCACGCCGGTCTTCTGTGAGGCAGTGGTATCACTCCGGTCGAGCCGGCCGGCCGGCTCTTGCCTTGAAGAGCATCATTAAACCTGTCCTGTTCCTAGGTCAGATGACCCGGTTTGCTTCTTTTTCCATACGTACCTGTCAATCGTTATCTAAATCTCTTTTTTAATTATATCTTTCTTCACACAATCCATCCATCTTTTTCGGCCGTCCTCCGTTCCTCCACCCACTTACATTCATTTATACCCTTTTGCTCACTCGTGTATACATAAAAGGTATTAATAGCTCTACCCAATATTTTTTATTAACTTTCTTAAAATAAATTCTTATTCCAATACTTACAACTTTTTGGAGAACACAATCAGAAACAACCCAGAATAAGTCAGATTTGTGAATCAATCGTATACGAATTTTCCTCGGTTTGAAACATAGGTTATTCACACATATTGCATTTTATTGATATCAGTATTTAAAATGTTTATATCTACTGCTAGTTAAATAGTACAAGTGTGTAACAGCTGGCATGTATTGAGCAGCGCATAAAAACTGTTACCTATGTTATATCAAAAAGGGTAAAAAAGTTTAATAGCTTTTTCGCTGCGACTATACGCACAAACGAACACACACACATTGACACACGGCGGCTACCAATCAAGTTGCTTTTGACCTTGTATTGAATCACGTAGGCAGTCGACAACAGAGTTGTTTTGCTCCTTTTTTATTTCGGCCGTAGATCGGAGTTGTTTTTTTATTATTTCTCCTGTTACACTTGAGCATTGTGGTGTGGCCGCTGAATGCATCGAATCTAGTTGTGACTTTTTTAAAGGTATCATTTTGTTAGGCTTATTGTTAGCGTAAGGTTGCCACATATTTTACGTGTGTTATGTTGTCAAGTTTTGTTTTTGACATGTACTGTACATCGTCAATAATTTGTTTGATGTTTTGACGATGAACTTTTATATGTTCGTTTATATATTATCAAATTTAGAAGACTTTTGAATACTTATTTTAGTATGAAAAATACGGTTAAATGTGTAGTTTTTGCACGGGCCGCTCCACAATGTGTTACTACAGTCTGTCAATTTCTAACCTTAAAATGGCCACGACCACAACACGTATAGAAAATTAAATGATACTCTATGAGAATGGTTTAGTTGCTCAAAGTTAGCCACGCTAAATAATTGACCTGATTCTATACTAAGTAGCTCAAACACTTGTTGTGTTACGGATATCAATACAGTCGGAGTTACGGATGACAAGAGAGGAACTCCAAATATAGGCCGTTATTTTTTTATCGTTGACATCCCGGAAACCTGATGAAAGGTATCGGGAATTATGTCCATTTAGCATTTTAGATCAAGAAAATAAGCGAAAAAAGAATCTGCGGTTGTCTGAACACTGAACAAACGCAAGTGTTCATAATACAAATTCAAATAATTCAATTCAAATAATTCTTTATTTGCATAGGCTTGTACACAGCACTTACAAATCGTCATACATTTGAATGACTTAAAACTATTTATAAGTACTTATGTATAATTTACATGTTAATACATATATATGTTGATACATAAAATATACTAAAGAAATAAATAAACATAATGCGATTCTACCACCGGCTCGGAAAGTTGTTTCTGGTCGAGAAGATCCGGCAAGAAACTCGCCAGTTACTCTTTTTAATCGCCAACTTTTTTACAATGGTTTATTATCCTCATACCAAGTCATACAGTCTAATGCAACACAAAATAGAATGAAGCAAATTAAAAGCTAAATATGAGGTAAACCGAAGCGGACCAGTCCCCAAAGGTGGCACCTGTTCACAAGTATGACGTATGTGTCAGCCATCATTTCACTCAACCATATTAGAGGGAATGTAATGACCCGCCACATAACGCCACCACCTCAGAGACATTTGAGTGAGAATGACTACTTAGGTTCCCCTCATAGGTCACAGAGTACTTAATCCAATACTAATAAACTGCAGGACGAGGTGTACAATAGTAGGTGGTTAGCATCTTGTCAATTGTTTGATTAATCAATACTAATCAATTTGTATACATTAATAAATGCTGCTAAGCCTAATTTATTAAAAATGATTAATTATATAATAATAATGATTCCAGTAAATATTTATACAATTACTACATGTGTGCAGGCACGGAGGTCATCATGTCCATGAATCCTTATCATTTAAGTAATCTACAATTGTATAGTATCCTTTACTCATTAAACAGGTTTTCACGTGGGATTTAAATTTATGCGTTGGTAACTCAATAACATTTTGTGGCAACTTATTGTACATTTTAATACTTTGACCAACAAATGAACTATTAATCTTTTGGAGCTTCAGATTTGGAATCGCGAGCTTGTGTTTATTTCTAGTGTTAAAACCATGACAATCAGATTTTTTAGAAAAAATATCAATGTTCTTTCGCACGTACAAAATACAGTCCAAAATGTATTGGGAAGCTACAGTTAAAATGTCGATATTCTTAAACAGTTCTTTCAGCGAATCGCGAGGCCTAAGGTTGTATATGGAGCGGATGGCCCTCTTCTGCAATACAAAAATAGTCTGTATCTCAGCCGCCGACCCCCACAACAAAAGACCATATGACATTATACTATGAAAATAACTAAAATAAACCAGTCTCGCGGTTTCAATATCAGTCAGATGTCTGATCTTCTTAACCGCATATGCGGCGGAACTAAGTCTTCCCGCCAAGGCTGCCAAGTGTGGCTTCCATTGCAGTTTGGAATCCAGTGTAATACCTAAGAAAATTGTCGAATTAATAACTTCAATATGTTCATTATTCATAACGACGTTAGTGTTGACCTGCTTTACATTGGGCATAGTGAATTTTACACATTTGGTTTTCTTGGCATTTAAAAGCAAGTTGTTAGTTGTAAACCAATGTAGCACTTGTGAGAGGGTGTCATTTACGTCGTCAAACGTATCTTTTCGACGGTCAACGTTAAAAATCAACGAGGTATCATCAGCAAATAACACTACTTCACAAAGATCTTGTGCAAAGTAAGGGAGGTCATTTATGTATATCAGGAAGAGCAGAGGTCCCAATATTGATCCTTGGGGCACTCCCATTAATAAAGGGGCGCCTGAAGAGTCAGTTCCATTGACACTGACTTTCTGAAGTCTATCTGATAAGTAAGAATTTATCAAACTTAATGCATTATTTAGAACACCATAGTGAGCTAACTTCAACAACAATGTTTGATGCTCAACGCAATCAAACGCCTTCGAGAGGTCACAGAAAACACCAATTGCATCCTGTTTGTTTTCCCATGCATCAAAAATATACTTGATAAGTGCAACTCCTGCGTCAGTGGTTGACTTACCCTTGGTAAACCCAAATTGTTTATTATGAAGTAAATCGTTAACTTTAAAATGAGACAGCAACTGAACGAATATGACTTTTTCAAAAATTTTACTCAGTGCTGGTAATATAGAAATAGGCCTAAAGTTAGAAGGGTCACTTTTTTCACCTGATTTAAATAACGGTATGATTTTGCTGTACTTCATTAAGCTAGGAAACTGACCCTCATCAATACATCTGTTGAATATCGTTGCCAAATGGGGTGCAATAGCTAGTATTATATTTTTTAGAATGTCCACTGATATTCCCCAAAGATCTTCAGTTTTTTTCATATTCAGATCTTTGAAAGTTTTAACTATTATCTCGGAGGTTACATGGTAAAATTTGAAAGGCGTTTGACACTCGTCAACATTTGCTTTAAGTAACGAGATAGCAAGATACGAACTTGAATTTAATGTACTTGTTGTTGCCACTGGTATATTAGTGAAGAACGACTCAAATGCATTTGCCACTTCAGTATCAGAGTCAAGACATTTGCCATTTATTTTTAGAGAGAACTTGTGTTGTTGTGTTTTATTTTTACAAGTCTCTTTGTTGATGATGTTCCACGTGATTTTACTTTTGTTAGTTGCTTTACTTATTTTGTTTTTAATGTAAGTAGATTTAGCAACTGCACATACTTTCTTAAAGCACTTAGAATAATTTCTAACATATTCAACTATCGCAGGATCACGTGAATTAGCTTTAATATCATATAATTCAAACAACTTTCTCCTGCTTATGTGAATCCCTGGAGTGGCCCAGTCACTAAATTTATTTTTAGAACTGTTTACTTTAATGGTCTTTTTTGTAAAAATATCATTAAATTCCTTTTCAACAATTTCGAAAAGGCTTTCATACAACTGGTCGACACTATTTTTATTACCAGGCATTAAGGATACCTTATTATAAATATTATCTTTGAATTTATCTATACGTCTTTTAGTAATATTTGTACAGGCTGGGTATTAAACCGACGACTTTTCGTGTCAACCCTATAAGTAAGGGATGGCTGGTGGAATCATCTCAATGACTTGCCGTCTGCCAATGCACGTTAATGCGTCGGTTGCGCGTGCCTGCTCCGGCGCACATGCGCACTGCACATTTGTGAAGTTGTTGATTGAGTGGTTCAATTGTACCAGTTCACTTAACAATCCCTTGACGCTCCATCTTTGTTGTCCCATTTAGGCCCGATTTGACCAATATTTAAAGAAGAATAAATATATGGTATATCGCAAGTTATACATTAGTATCAATTTTACCTACTACTTATCTAATAACTTTACAATTCAAAATGGCGTTGACTGTTGTCACAGCTGTTTTTTAGTTTACTAGCGGCCGAGCTGGGTATATTTCAATACGATATTGTATTCATATTACTGGAAGTCAAGAGAGTAATCTTATGAAAGGTTTTCCCGTTTTTCTCTTTTGTGGTACGGAGCCTCAAAATGGGCTTTGCGCAACTTAGTTACTTACCGTATGCGTATATTTTCCATAGTTATCCCAATTCTTCGACAATGACAATCAACTCAATCATATCTTTTACATCTATCTCGCTTACTTTCCTGCCAACTGCACAGACGTGCACCACCCTAACCAGACTGAGCCACACTACAAAAAAAAACTTCATAATGAAAAAACATTTTTTAGACATAGAATAGCATTAAGCCTGTCTTAGAATTGGGCACAAAATCAAAATTATGTTACGCGGAGCACTCTATTTAACACAATAAAAAACTAGCATAAAAAAGGCGCAGACCAAGAGTCAGCGGAAAAAATTTTATTTTAAAAAAAAAACTACACAGCCTTTTTATAGAAAGCCATATTTGAAGAACTGCGTGAAACCGTCAGTAGGTAGGCACTGAGGTGACGTGGCTGGCGACGTTCTTTCTCTACCGCATCCGTATAGAGATGCTTAAAGCTGCGTCAGAGCTGGTATATCTCTTTCACACTCTGTGGCGTTTTTCCGAAAATGGCACTTTTCGTTTAAAGCGCGCGTTTTGTTTCTATCAATTCATTTTTTAATTTTTCTAGGAAAAGAAATAGGTTAACTTTTATCATTTAACTGTAATGATGTTTATTATCACTAGGTATACAAAAGGTCCCGTAGCGCTTGTTCAGACCGAACGGATAGTCCGCCGCCGACTGAGAGCAAGCTCACTGTCAGTCGCAGTGTGAACACGATCTCTATAGCTTAAAATGCGCTTTTTTTTATTAATTTTTAATAAAGCTCGATAAAAGTTTTGTGCATTTTTTTTAAATAAATAAATGCGCTAGTTGTATTAACAAAAGAATATTCTTTATGTACGTTCACAATGAATGCGGACGCTGAGCGACTGACTATAATATTGCAGTGTACAAAGTTATATATAGGTATTTGCGTATTTATTAATATATATGCGCTGCCTGGTTATTTGTACCCTTATTGTTTTGTTTTTTCTTTGCTTTGTTTTTTTTTGTTTGAAACTGGTGTTGTACTCGTTAATAGTGTTGTGATGTCCAAAATAATAAAATGTTCTTTCTTTCTGTTGTTATTAAAACTGAAAGATCGATAGTCCTATTAGATATAAAACATTTCGGATTTTTCGCAAGCCTTCGACTAATTTGGAGATTAATTTATGTCTGAGTATTACGTGGGACAAATCACCCCCCTCTTTCTTTGCTACCCCTTCCGCGATTCCACCCCTTCCTTGATAACTCAGATCT
The DNA here is from genome assembly GCA_019059595.1 of Marasmia exigua. Lineage (NCBI taxonomy): Eukaryota > Metazoa > Arthropoda > Insecta > Lepidoptera > Crambidae > Marasmia > Marasmia exigua. Next base: position 14,302,121 of record CM032494.1, on the reverse strand, counting down.
TGCGATTTGTCTATCTAGATCTTATTGCAGACATGGCACAGTGTTGTGCAATTTGGCAGAAGGAGTACCAGATACGCGCCATTTAATTTCATATCAGCTCACATGCACCCACTGCTAAAAATCCAAAACCTCCGCGTGGAAGGTGCGTTCTTAATATCCTTTAACAGGTTTCGGCTAAGGCGGCCAATCTCATATCTGACAGCCAGTTACGCAGGAAGTATTATAGTGCTTAAGTGTGTGCGCTAACACAAGTGCACTCTCTATTCCCTTGCCATATTCCGGTGGGACCCCAGTGTGACACGACCGGAGAGGGATCGGGCGCAGCACAAACGGGCACGGAGGAACAAGACCACTAAGTTCTAGACTCCGGACTGACCTTGAGATTTTTTTAACAGAAAAACTCAGGTACAAATTTTGGCCCGACCTGGGGATCGGACCTGGGCACCTAAACGCAACCGTCGCTTTAAAGTGCGACCCACTACCCACTGCACCATCAAGGCAGTCAAAGTCAAAGTGGAAGATGAGTTCTTGTTCACTAAACCACCATCATTCTTATTTTCTAAAGCTAAGTTAACACAATGAAATGGTGACGATATAAGACATAAACTTGTGATGTTTCTCAACTGATCATAAACGAACAGAAACAAGAAAAAAACTCAGTGGGAGGAAAATATGGCCATTAGGCTTTTATACATGCTCGCTTTAACGTCTCATAATATGGGAAAATATTTGAGTCTCTCCTAATATTTTCACGTCAATCAAGGAACCAAACGCCTAATAAATAAATTCACATTTAAAAATTTGTAAAAATACACAATTTTTTCTCAAAAAGGAAGAGCCATAAGGTTAAAGTCATGTCCCATATAACGTTATATGGGGCGTAGAGTTCGGTAATTTCAAGGGTTTTTCACAATTTTCAAAATGTGAGTTTATTTATTGGGCGTTTGCCCTCTTCATTGACGTAAAACTCATAGGAGAGACGCAAATAGTTTCTCATATATGTGGGACTTGAGATAAGTAAACAGGATTTCGGGGTCTTCCAATCTTTATTTTATTATAATCGCAGAGCAAGCCTATTAGCGTCTTTCGTCGTCTCACACCCACAGATAACTCAATCATTCCCTCCGTTCACTCGTTCTCTGTTCACTCTTACTCCGTTCCATTCTACGCGTCTTCCATTCCGTTTTACTCTCTCATAATCCCACACTCCGAGTGAGTGAAATCCTTTTTTTCAATCTCAAGTCCCACATATATGATACGTTAAAGTGAGCCTATTTGTATAAAAAAAAGCCCAGTGGCCCGATTTCCCTGCCGCTGAGAGTAGAAGAACAAGAACAGAAGAGAACAGAAACAAGATGGTGTATTACTAAGAACTATTCATCGATAATACGAGTGTCGGGTTTTTGTTGGAACTCTCCGGTCCCCAACGGCGAAATATTGGTCTCACTTATGTCTGCCTACTCTCAGCTCACGACTGAAGAGCAACAGGGAGCAGGGGCAACGGCTTAAATCATAATCATAATCATAAATCTTTATTGTTTCATTTGGTATACAGGTCTTAAAAATGAACAAAATATAATAAAAATGTCCTCAAATGAACCCTGCAAAGGGTATCACAATGAAAATAATAATAAAAATAATAGCGTAACATTTACATTTCCTCTTAATTATTAAGTAATTATATTAAATGTCGAATAGCAATCGAATTAAAATGAAGTAGATAAATGTATGTATAAATATTAAATTATATATTTTAAGGGTTTCAATATTCATTCAGACTGTAGTAGGCATTTTGCAAAAGATATGCTTTTAATTTTATAAAAAAATCGGTATCTTTAAAGTTTAAAGTGTTTTGCACTAACAGAAAAACTCAATGGCTAAACGTTTTCTTCAAGTAAATCTCTGTAAATTAACACGCAGTTGGTATGGTTAAAGTACCGGGCCGTGATATCAGGGTCCTGGACTCGATTCCCGAGTCAAGAAAAAAGTATGTCGAATTTTTCGAACATAGCTTGGATATGTGACCACCGTCTGCATTAGGCAAGTGTGGTGTTTTTTTTTTGTGATAGGTGCAGACGAGCGGACGGATCACCTGATAGCAAGCAATTGCCGCCACCCATGGACACCCACGACACCAATGGAGTCACAAGTGCGCTGACAACCTTTGAATCCCTCTTTCCCCCGGATTGGGCCTCCGGTGCCCTCAGCGAAACACAGCACAGTGCTGCTTCACGCCGGTTTTCGGTGAGGCACACTGGCCCATTCACTGGGCGAAGCGTGGCTCGCCCACGGTGAGACAAGCGCTGACTTGATTTCTATGATGGCATCTGTGCCCTAGCGGTGAGACAATATGCCTATGTATGCGTACAGACTGTAGGCTTACTGTCTACCCTTGTAGTGGTTCTGTGTCCATAATCTTCATTTTATCTTCTTATACAAACCATAGAATATAATTTCGGTTTATTAATTTCATCTAAATTAATTGTACCTACTGACAGCTTGTGATATGAAATGGACCGCGAACTTATTAATTAATGTACATAGTAATGAACCATTTTGTTCGTAGCCATTTGTGGTCGTTATAATAATGTGTTGGCAGGGGTTATTAACATTTTCTGCCTTTTAGTTGGAGCGTAAAATACACTGAGTGCATATGTGTATTGTGTATCAATGTTGCTACAAGCAAATCTGAACTTTCTGATCTAACAGTTAAGCATAATTTTCTGTGCAACAGGTATTACTCTGACAAATTTACGAAAGGTAATAAGTGCTCATAGCATATCAAACGAATCTATTTGAAAACTGACGAACCTTTTCGTTCTTTGACTGTACGTTTGGGGAATCTGGCGCTTAAGGTGACACATCAAAGAAAGTAGCGCCGCCAGTAGATTTGTATTAATAGTAGCGATTATGAGACATTTTTTTTTAAAGTACAACGGTGAATCCATAAAAGAAAGTAGTAGGCAAATCTAATGGCGGCGTTAGTTTCGTTGATGCGCCACCTTAACCACTTTCAAATGAAAATATCTTGCATTCACCACATATGGTGTCATTTTTTCTCTTCAGGTGGTCAAGCACCTGATTCCCCGACTGTACCTTAAAGGCAATGAAACTTTAATTTGTAATGTGATCGGAATAGCTAGTGCAATTTAGGTTCAACGACCTCAAACATTACATTATTATGGATATACCCGCGGGATTGAGATTTTGGAAATGTTCTATAGGTACGTGTAGTCCAATGAAGATATAATAATCCGGGAGCTAGTCTGTTAAAACCGGTCAAGGTTTCCGTACTCACTGTCAAGTAGTGAATTGATCAATAATAAAAAAAATACATACAGTAAACGCGAAACGCGGAACAAGTGATAGACGCGCAAGCCGAGTTCGCGAATACCCATTGACTCAAATTTTGTATGTATTAAAATTAAAAATCAATCAATCAATCAGGCTATTGCCGTCCACTGCTGCACGTAGGCCTCCCCCAAAGAGCGCCAACCAACCCGGTCCTGAGCGGTCTGCATCCAGCTCACACCTGCCATATTTCTCATCAGTCCATAGCGCCGCAGGGCGTCCAACACTGGGTTTCCCCACGCGGCGACCACTTCACTCCAGTGCGTGTCGACTCTATCTTTCATCCATCAGTACGTCTAGAGACTTCATCGGCCCTTATCCACTTCATCGTGCTGATCTTGCGTGCAATGTCTATGACTTTAGTAAAATTACTAAACTATAATAAAAAATATATAATTACTATTCTATGCTGACACTGATTAATAGTCACGCTTTGCATGCCAGTACCTGGTGAATTGTGCGAACTACATTGTATATTCATACCACCTCTGATACAAATAAATGATTTCGGATTTCTATATTTACTTCGAATTCTCCCTAAAGTTATAAAGGTCCGCGATTCCCATTATTTGTTTAATGTACCGACTTTTCCAGTTATTTTCGTAATTATCGCTAGCTGATGTTTTGCCGACGCCCCTTTTTTTTTTCATCGATAAATCCCCGATACTAATTAGCCGTCCCAAAATAAACTAAATCTGCACGCGTAAACATCCCTAAGAAGGGCTTACAGCGAAATGAAATTCACGACCGAATCGTTAACTCCGTCACTTTCACACGTGGCGGGCGTCTCTCTTGTTTGAATGTGACAAATAAAAGAGGTATAGTTCTTCTCGTACCTTAAGGTTTTGTTGTAGGTCCTTTACTAACAATGAATCACCTTTTGGCTTTTTCTTTTCGGATCTTTTGACTAATTGGACTAATTATATCAAAATAGATTTGAGATCAAATATCATTTGTACTTTTGTGAGATCTCTGTAGGATGATTTATTTGCAGCTACTTGTTATCAGATTTTCCGACAGGATAGACGCGTCTAGTGATATTCGCGTAGTTCAATCCAAGTTTTCGAAATGTACGTGCGATTTGTTAAAGGTAAGGCTTTATTGTTATGTTTGTCGTTAGATCCATAACCTCGGGTAATTATGTCCTGGATTTTTGGAGGCATGCGTGAAGCCGAAGCCAACACGTAGAGGCCCTTCCATTGACAATTTTCTCTAAAAGTGATGTGACATCAGCCAGCGACTATCCCTGTATACACTATGGAGTGTAGCTAAGTACAGTGCCAACCTTTTAACCACCTTGTTTTGCTTACAAAAGGCTGACGTCACACTAAAGAATGTCAATCAAAACCGTTTATGGTCACATGGTTCCAAGCACAAAACAAATTCATTTTATTTTGTTTTTTTTTTGTGAAAATATTCAATATTTTTCATGTGTTTTATTGTTAATTCATTTTTAAAGCTATAAACTACGGATGACTATATATCAATTATTATTTTTCATACCGTCAAATAGCCTATTGTGAAGTTTCATAATAATCCATTCTGTGGCATTTACGTGGAATAGCAAAAAACATCCTTTTTCGCGTTTTATAACAATAAATAATAAGGGTTAAGGTATGAAATTGCTGTTTTTTTCTTGACACAACAAGATGAATAATTACTATCGGAACCAAAAAGTTATTTTAGTATATTTTAATAAAAGACGATATTTTTAACGTGTTTAATGTACAGATAATGCATGCTCCATGCAAAAAAAAAATGCTGAAAAAATGAGAACCCTCAAATTTTAAAAAGGTCTCATTTTTTTGCCAAAAAATTAGTCACTAAAAAGCTTAAAAATTTTTTTCTGTGAAATAAAACCGCCTTCAAAAACCACGAACTGAAAAGTCTAAAAGAATATTTTTATCACTTTATACACTTCAAATAGGTAACACTTTTCAGTTCGTGGTTTTTGAAGGCGGTTTTTTTTCAAATTTTTTTTTTTCGGCTGAATTGACGTTTTCATCATTCGTAACTTTTAAAATAAATATTTTTTTGGTGAAAACCTATTCTAAATGGACCTAAACGCTGTCCATTATTTAAAGCACAGTTAAATATGGAACAGTAATATTAATATTTTCGTTGAAACTTCTTTTAAATATAAATGTATGGGAAACATAGCTTCACAGAAAATCTCCATACGAATCGGCAATTTCATCCTTTAACCTTATTTATTGTTTATTAGTAAGATAGTAGTTAGCACATTATGACAAGAGCTTTCCTTGGCTCTAAGCTATTGTAATACTGTGGTGATAGTCGAACTAAGTCAGCCGCTAGTGCCGGGGTTGGGTAAACTTCGCCATCGCGGCAATGGCCGGCGAGATAACCGCGTTAAACTGTTGGAAGTTCTGATGATCCTTTTTGTGCCAAATGTCCTGACGATTGCTGCAGCAGAGTAAAGTGCGTTTAATAGATTGGTAGACCTTGTAACACGGTGCAATATTTGATGTCTCAATCAATCAATCAGCCTATCGCCGTCCACTGTTGAACGTAAACCTCCCGACCGGGACCGGAGGATCGGGTTGGTTAGCGCTCTTTGGGCCAACCAACCCGGTCCTGAGCAGTTTGCATCCAGTTAACACCGGCAATCCTTCTCAAATCGTCAGTCCATCGCGCCGCAGGGCGTCCAACACTGCGCTTCCCCACGCGGCGAACACTCCACTCCAGTACATGTCGACTCCTTTCATCAGTATGTCTGGAGACATGACCAGCCCATCTCCACTTCAGAGTGATGCTGCTTGCAATGTCTGTAATTTTATAAAGGATTTAATAATGTTAATAGATATATTTTAATGCGTCATCAATTTATGTTGTCTTGACTTTAACTTCATACATAAAAGTATGTAAATACTATTTGAAATGGCTTTTTGAGTCCATTAGCGACTGTCCAATGAATTGTGTTATGTTTCAATTTTGTTTTTTTACTAATAATCTATGAAGATACCTATAGTTTTGTAGATAAAAGCGTCCATTTTCAACATAAATTAAGAGTATGTAGATAATAAATATCAAAATTAACAAATACTAAGTACAGTAAGATTAAGACGTAATGTTTTATTGTTCTATATCAATATATTGTTTCCCATTTTAAAATAGAACGCATATTCCCTCTTACTTAATTCCTTAAGGTAAATGTTTAGGACGATTCTTTGATATATTTTGTAACATCTTACGCTAATTTTGCTTGGGTAGGTACGAGTAAAGCTTATAAAATTTATAACGCTTTAACTATAAGAGTCATTTTGTAGTTATTGCGTAATCTCACTATAGGTCGAGTTAAAGTCGAGTGGAAGTTTATAGAACTACTTTTACTCAGGGCCGAAATACCCGCAAGCGCGAAAATCCCGATAAAATTCCAGTTAAAAAACTTCAATAGAGCAAGCCGAAAAACGCATAGACTTCTAAACGAACCATGGTCTGAATCAGGGGCTTGTGGAGAAAGATACCTTTTTAAGGGTTCATTTTCTTATTAACGCTGGTGAAAGTTAATTTTGCGCCTTACTAACTTATTTATTTTATTCCTATTTGAAGTTTGAAATCAAGTGCTTTTTGTGAACTGACAAAACACGTTTGCGTCTAGATTTTGAATTTTGTATGATGATTGTATAAATAATACGCTATAGTTGGTTAGCTGTGCCTCTCAGTCAACTATATATAAAGGGCGTCCCAATACTATGGACTCTCCGAAAATAGGTGGAGAGTAAGCTACCTCTCCACCAATTTTCAGAGAGTACCAGGGGAGAAAACCAGCGGACGCACGTAGGATTTTCATCCCAAAAATATGACAAGTTCCTGTAGGACAAACAAAAACGAATACTACATGGGTAACGCCGCGGGCAAAAGCTATTATTATGAAAGTTCAACGTTCCTTATCTGAGCGTGTAATTCCCGGTTTCGTCCAGTGCTGGCGCTCTGGAGCCCGGGATAAGCTTGGACCTTGATTCAGGATTTGGGGGATGCTGGTAATTACAATGAAGCGGCTGCCGTCTCACATTCGCAACCCTTTAACAGGTGAACCAGACCGACTGAATCATGGTTATATGTTTCAGAAACAATCCGCCGAGCTAATGTATTTTCTGTTCAATCCATTCGTCTCTGGAACTCCTTACCCCTTCCAATCAGGAAATCACAATCCCTTCCTATATTCAAGTCCCGTGTCAAAATAGGTACACTGTTTTTTCCTTGTCTCTTCTTCCCTTTTTTATGTGGTCTGCTCTCTGGTCATTTATACCAATCTATAAGAAATATTTTTATTGAATTTTTGTTTATTATTATTTATGTAATGTAATAATATTAATATATAAAATAATGTATATTTCTGCCATTCTCAATTTAATTTGTTAAACTTCTTTGCACTGCCTTCCCTTATTACGAATACGATATTTCTTTCCTCTACCCAAAGGTTGTCTGGAAGAAATCGCTACAAGCGATAAGACCGCCTTATTGTACTGTCTGTTGCTGTTGTATCATGCTTGTATTTTATTTCTGTGCAATAAAGAATATCTATCAATCTTATCTAATGGTAGAAATAGGCACATAGATTTGAAAAATCAAGACGTGCATGCTCGGATTCATCGATCGAACCACGACATCCCATACGGAAGTCGCGTTCTGAACTACTGAGCTAGTAACTGATTGGGTAATGAAAAGATGTTTATTTTGACAGTGTTATAGCCAGCACGATGCGGTCATAATGTATCGCTAAACTAAAGTGCAGTTAACCTACTGATACACTCGGGGAATACGGAGTAATTGGCATGCATACGGTCATCAACAGCTAATGGTTCTTGTGTAAGATTTGAGTACATTAAGTCTATGAAGATTCACGTCGTAATTCGTTGAAGTGTGTTAACACTACACGGCTCGACATATGTACACACATACATCGATAAAAGTTAATTCTATAATGATTTTCACACAAACAAGTACAAGTATTTTTTGAAGGCGTCGTTAAATTAGAGCTCTGAAAAACTTTATTAGGGCGGAGTTCCTCAAAATCTAGATAACTGACAGTTACGAAACGGAAGGTTGGGTTTAAAAGGTTGTCAGCGCACTTGTGACTGCACTGTTGTCGCGGTGTGTCCATGGCCGGCGGCAATTGCTTACTATCAGGTGATCCGTCTGCTCGTCTGCCACCTATCACATAAAAAAACATACCTTCGTTAGACCCAGGAATCGAACCCAGGACCCCGAGATCATGGCCCGTTACTTAAACCATTAGACTAAAGGGGCGGTTACTTACTTTACTACTTTACACATAATCATCTTACTGAAGTGAATTATTTGATAGCTTCAAGAAGTGCAACAATTTTCTATTGATTTAAGAGTAGATAAGTGTTATTGTAGTGGATCCACTTAGTCTGATGGAAAACATTTTCGTACATTTTTTTTCTCGTTCAGCGTATTTCCCTCGACTTGTGAAAGGGCGTCTTTTTGTCTGTCCATTAGTGCTTTCAACTCGTCCACCACTTTTTATTTCGTGGTTTTGTCGCGCTGAATTTTAAGTGTATTCTTTGCTTAGTTTATTATTGAGGAGTAAAACTGACCGAGTCAAAGTCAAATCAGTAAAGGCATGCACTTTTTAAGTGCATATAAATTAGTCATCCAATCGGACGCCTAGGGCGTGCGTCAAACGTCGGCATTCAATGAAATGGCTGAAGAACAACTAGTCATGTCGTTGTCCGCAACGTTTAACTAGATGACCGAACGTTTGCCGCCACCATCATCCAATTAGATGCCTAGGCCGATAGTTGTTTGAACTAAAATTAATCGACTCAAAGTTTTTGTAACAACTGGCGGACGACTTACCTATATTGGCACATTCTTGTTAATAGATTGTTTAGACAATTACACTTCAATTTTGCTTATAGTTGCACACAAAATCGAGATAATCGCACCATCATATTCACAGCTGTTTTCGCTGTACACGCCATATTTGTGTTGATGATTACTAGCGCTGTAGTGGAGAAAAGTGGAAATAAAATTTAATCGCTTGGCTTAGCTAAGATCGGTCATTTCGAATAGGCTAACTTTAAAGTTTATAGTACATTCGTTTAAGCAAACATTTGTGTTGGTTGAACCTACGGCGCTTAATTAAACCGCAGTGGATATCGAGTAAACGGGTCGTCAGCCGATTTTAGGTTTTCACATTTTATGTCAACAGGAATTACTTATCTCATTCTTTTATTGATGAAATATTAAGATTTTACGTTATGTACGCATTTTATTTTATACTTTATTGCAGCAGCAGGCATACTTACTTCAACCGTAGTAGGATAAAAGGAGAATCAATTTTGACTGTTTTATTGCGTTCCGTCGAGGCAAGTTTATTTGCTGGCAATAGCGAAGTTGCCCGAGCACTCACTCCAGCGCTGTCGTGTTGAGCAAGCCAGTGACAATTTGTTTTGGCCTTAACGTGTTTGTGTATGCTTCTGATATTTATTTTTTTCACATCACTCCATTCGTGATGTGGACACAGTGCAGGCGCTTTCTAATAGGCCGTCTTATCACTTCGGTCCAGCCGGCCAATTAATGCCGAAGCTTGGCGTTCCCAAAGCTTTAATTACAGACACTCTGCTTTTATTAATTTTTTTGGTATAGCAATTTTTGCAATTTATTCGTGAGTAAAATAATGTACTTAAAAAAATATCGACAGTCTTCGGGTATCTTCGGCTCACGTCACTAACACAATTCGTCGACTTACCAAGGTCTTCGGTAGCTAAGTCGGTAGACCAATTGCTCGGTTAGCAAAAGATCGTGGGTTTGAGTCCCACCCGAAGACTGTCGATAGTTTTTTAAGTTCATTTATTTACTCTTCTGCTTATGTTAGAGTTATCTGGGGTGAAATCTTTATAACTATTTTTTATGCTTCAAATTGACTTTAGTCTTTTTATTCTTTAGTAAAGTTCATCCTACAAATGTTACCAATGGCAAATTTGTCAGGATGTGTTTCGGTAAGAAATTCTTAGTGGCAGCCGCAGTCGGCGGTCTTGTACACCCGTGTCTCGGAAAGCAAGGTTAGCTGTTGGTCCTGTTGCATCTGATCCTTCTCCGGTCGTGACACAATAGTGTCCCATCGGAATATAGAGTGCACTTGTGTTTGCGCACACACTTAAGCACTATAATAATATCCTGCGTACGTGGCTGATCGTTGAGATTGGCCGCCATAGCCGTAATCGGTTGGAGGATATTATTACTTATGCTTAATATTTAACTTATTTTGTATTGCATACCTTGTTATGAATATCAGAAGCATGTTGTTTGTTTTTATAAACGAGGTTTGTAATCCATTGTGTATACACCAAATATGACAAGAATTGGTTTCGGTTTTAACAACCAATACCTAACTTTAATAAATAATATTATTGAAATCGGCATGCTGATGTCGGTAACATGGACGTGTCGTTGACTGTACATTTAGTCTGCTCATCTGTAGTCATAGTTATTTTTAAATTGGTACGGAACCGTGACCGTGGGAGAACACGCTTCGGCATGAATGGGCCGGCTCGAGCGGAGCGATACCATGGCCTCACAGAAAACCGGCGTGAAGCAGCACTGTGCTGTTTCGCTGCGTGAGTGAGGGTACCGGAGGCCAAATCCGGGGGAAAAGCGCACTAGTGACTCCACCCACTGGTGTCGCGGGTGTCTATAAGCGGCGGCAATCACTTACCATCAGGCGATCCGTCTGCTCGTCTGCCACCTATCACATTTAAAAAACTCTTTGGTGCGCGAGTCTAGGGTCTCACTTAACCGATTTTTTAATACCACAAAGACAACAAACAAGCTTATGGTACACCAGCTGAACAGGAAGTGGTTACCGCAGTCTGGGACCGTCTACAATTATTATGGTGGTTCATTGTGCATACGACAATACAGATTATGTTAACAAAAATAAAATTGTTCGCTCTATAGCAAGCGTTATTAAATTGTAATGTGAACGCCAAATTATAAAATCAAATTGAAATTGCTATATTGTGGTAATAGTATCCAGCATGGCATTGTATGCCGTGTGGTCCCGGCAGAGTAGAATAGGCCACCCTCACTCTTACCGAGGTGTCGTAAAAGGCGACTAAGGTAAAGCTGCTGGCATGATCATCAGCACCCAGAGAAGGAAAACTCTGTTTATATCAAAACCCTCGCCAACCCGTCTGCCAAGCGTGGTGAGTATGGCAATTACCCCTCATGTGATTAAGGGAGGCCCGTGCCCCAGCAGTGGGGACTTAAATGGGCTGCTGACGATGATGATGATGATCCAGCAATATTGTGTCTGCACACATGCGTGCTGGACGGGTGCCATGGCATCTATGTATTATAAGTATGTTTACAAAAGTAAAGTATTTATATGTATATATCACCGGAAAATAACAAGATCCGTAAGTTTATCAATTTACTAGGAAGTTTATAAACTTTCGTAGGATTCTAAACGGGATATATAAATTGTATTATTTTACGTACACATTTTCGTAAATATATCAATTTCCGACGTCACACTGTAAATTTATAAAATATTTTATATGGTCTGACCAATCACAGGAATTCTTTTAAATATGCGAATCTTTGAAATACGTAAAATAACACACTGCTCTCTGATTGGTCAATGTTCATAGTGGCAATGCCAATCAGATCGCGCGTAGCGTTTGGATATTGCTTACTTATTATTTTACGAGTGAGTTCAGTAAGTTTATCAATGTACGAAAATGTGGAACGTAAGTCGTAAAATAATACAAATTATCTCCCGTTTAGAATCCTACGAAAGTTTATAAACTTCCTAGTAAATTGATAAACTTACGGATCTTGTTATTTTCCGGTGACATATATATTTGTAATCCCACTGTTGATACTGATATCCGTAACACAGATGCTATCTCGTAGTCAGATCAATGTATTAGACGTTGTGAAATATTTATTTATTTGTTACTAGAAGTAGCGGCCCCATGGAAAGGGGCGAGAGGGGGGAGACAAAATGGGACTCAGATTCGTTTTAGTGTTGCCCTGGAAATGAACGTCAGTTGTTTAGTTGCAGCCTGTGGTTGCAGGTGAATAACTTTCATAGTGGCCTTAAGTTGACGTATAGACGAAACTAGCGCCGCCAATAGATCTATTAATTGTGCCGATTATCAGACATTTTTTTATAAAGTACAACAGTGAATTCATAAAAGAAAGTATTAAGATTTTTTAAGATGTACCTACTTGATACAAACACTTTAGGCATAATTATTTTAATGAGTAAAGTGGTCAGTTTTAGCAATTACAAAAATATGTTTATTTTTATGATATAGGTGGCAGACGAGCAGACGTATCACCTAATGGTAAGCGATTACCGCAGTCCCATGGACACCTGCCATTTCAAAGGAGTCACAGGTGCGCTGCCGGCATTTTTAAATGGAGTATGCTCTTTTCTTCAAGGTTTGTTGGTCGTATCGGTCCGGACACCCCGTAGGTGATAGTTTATTCCAGTTTTACTTGTAGTAAAGTACAGTACAGTAACCACTGTATTGTACCTGTACTGTACTGCAAGTAAAACTGTGTGTTATGCACTTCCTACAAGTGACGTAGGAAGAAATTATGACATAATTTTGCCTCAAGAAGAAAATCTTAATACCTACTTCTTAAACAGCATTGCTCGGGCTAGTACTCTATACTTTGCCTTGCACGCGTTTCCCGACTGCGAGCTGTAGCAGCTTATTTATGCAGTTCAGTGGGAATACCGCATTGTCTATTTAATTGGAGACGTCACCAGGCTCGGCCGTTTTTGTTAGCTGACACTTGACACTTAGCCACCCCTTGTTACCCTCAACGCTAGTTGCGTAAAAGCCAGCGAAGTTAAGCCGCCAGTTTAGCACTGCACTTAACATTTTGTGCGTAAATGGTAGTTATTTAATTTACATGATGGAATCGGCTTTTCCCTTATGTTTATGACATTGAAAGTAAAACCTTTAATAAGGTGCCTCTATAATCATGCTGACAGAGCATTTGCAGGCCATATGACAGGTCACCAAATGGCAGACCGCGATCCGCTTTCGTACCGCGGAGATAATTAACGTACCGCGAGAATACAGCTATTTGTACTATACTGGTTTACTGTTTAAGACATTTATTTCTAAAAAAGAATACATTATTCACTTATATGAGAAATACAAGATTATGTGGGTATATAATAAAAATCCATGCTCTTAGTGCGCGGCGCGCGCACATTCCAACGCGTTAAAGTATTCAGTAATTAAACGCGACATTTAAAAACTCCAATGTTACATTTCGTTCTTTCACATCATATAAAAAATATTTTTACATAGTATTATTTTAACATTAAAATAGCATCTACATGAAACAATTTTGAAAACATATTATAATTATAATTACATTAATATTGAATTTTAAAATAAAAAAGTTACAAATCATACCAAGCACATGAGTAGTCTGTCACAAACAATCCTTTAATATTTTTTTTAAAAAAATGTTGCGCCAGAGTTACTTATTTCATTTCTTAAAACGGACTCGGAGATAGGTAATTGTTGACATAGGCAATAAGATGTCCACGGGCGCAGGGCGTTGTAGATCCTGATATTAATGGTAGGTATGGTAAGTTACGCTAGAGGAGCCAATCAAAAGCAGAATACAAGCCAAGCAAGAATCGTGTAGTGTGGAGTCACATACAAGACTCAAACGAGAGTTTGAGTCGTGCTCGGATGTGCTCCCCCTTATTGGTTTTTTGACACGCACAAAAGGATTTGTGGAAAGTAATTGCATTAAGCTCGATATACTTTCACACTAGAGACTGTATAGAAACGAAATGTCATTTAAAGAAAGAAAAGTATAACAAAAAATATCTGTTCTGCCAACATAATTGCACAAAAACGTTAAATAATAGAACTTCGCAGCAGCTCATATTCTGATGGGACCGTTTGGTGACATTTGGTATTGTTAGCATTAATTAACAGCCTTTAGTTTACAATAGCGGTATACAGTATATTTATATTGCGTGAGGATGAGCAGCCCTACCAGCACGGATGTCCATATCCGCTCTTGGTTGCGACTAGTGTTGTACACAACACTAGAATAATCGATATTTCATAAAATCGAAATAATCCTTTTATTATTATTTCAATTGATAAAATTATATAATAGAATAAATTGGTTACATACATGTTTTTGGCCGTGTGGTCCCCGGCAGAGTAGAATAGGCCACCCTTACTCTTACCGAGGTGTCGTAAAAGGCGACTAAGGTAAAGCTGCTGGCATGATACTCTGCATTGATATCTAAACCCTCGCCAACCCGTCTGCCAAGCGTGGTGAGTATGGCAATTACCCCTCATGTGATTGAGGGAGGCCCGTGCCCTGCCCAGCAGTGGGGACTTAAATGGGCTGACGATGATGAAGATGACATACATATTTTCCTGGCCTTAGAACTATAAAGTAAACAACGAAGATACCACAAACACGCAGTAATAACACAAATATTTTTGAATAAGAATAATAATAAATAAATCAATAAAATGAGAAAACGTTATCTAGTAAATGGCAATATGGTTAATACGAACGGAACACAACACCTAGACGATTTAGTTACAATAGATACCGAATGTCTTTATTCGATGAAACCGGCTGATTCTACCTTTCTCACTTTAACTAGGTAATATCATTCACCGTCTCATTATGCTATTACTCCCGCATCGACGTCGCTAGTAGAGATTAAGGTGACGGGTAGGGCACACTAGCGACGCCAATCGATTTTAATTTTTAGCTACTAAATCGGATCTATTTAAACAATTTCAGGGTTACAACCTCTCGGCAAACACTTATACTATTTATTAAATAATCATGCAAAATTGTCGGGTCCAATGCGTACGCGAAAAATTGATTCACGCCAAAAGTGGCCGCTTTTGGTGGTAATTCAAATTTCGAGGACAAAAGCAGACGCAAAACTTAAGCATAAGTATTTAATAAATAGTATAAGTGTTTGCCGAGAGATTTTAACCCCGAAATTGTATAAAATAGATCCGGTTTAGGAACTAAAAATTAAAATCAATTGGCGTCGCTACTGTGCCCTACCCGTCACCTTAAATTTTAAATCGGACTTTAGGTTTACATTACAAACCAATCTTATGTAAATTTCCATGTCTTTATGATATTCATTTGAATTTATTAACGTTTTTCGAAATTGTGACTTTAGGCCTGAACATTGTCGATAACAATAGTATCGACAGTTTCCCAACGCTAAGGACACATATTACGATGTGCACTACGAGCTCAGGTGTCGGCCTTCAAATAGGCCAATTGATTGCATAGAATTAGGTTATGATGCCACATAGAGGTCCCCTATCTAGGGTCTGATCTGGGGCATATTCAGGGTCAATATGAAATAAGTTTTTGACACAGCCATTAATTTCGTTTGCAGTAAAAACGAAAAAAATCGCTGAACATTTATATTTTAAAAATACAGTCGAACATAGAAACTCCTATTTTTTATGTTGGTAAAAAGGATTTTAAACTCTAGAAATTAGCTCTCACTTCATTTTGGACACTTCATTTTGCCCAGTGCCAAAACGAATTATTCCTTCCTTTTAGGAATATGGCATCGAGGCCCGGACATAGCCTGTTTTTCATACTAACTTTGTCTTAAAAAATTCAGCATAAATGGATGTTTTATTTGAATAGTGCCACTTTTGAACGATTTATTTACAAAATTTAGCATGGAGCGATGGACCCAATAAAACACAGTTTATCGATGCTCGCACCACGGCGTATTGCAAAATACCGAGTATCATGGCAGGAGAAATGTACGAAAATGAAATGTGCATTGCGTCTGGTCGAAAAAATTAAAATGGCGGTAAAAAATGTTGACAAATTGTAACACGACATGTAATATCTTCTATTTAAGAATCGACGTAACTAGCGCCGCCAGTAGATTTGTATTAATTGTGGCGATCATGAGACATTTTTCTAAAAACTACATCGGTGAATCCATAAAGGAAAGTATTAAGATTTTTTTGAGATCTGCTTGTGTATATTATCTTCGTACAAGTAACCAAACCATTAAACCTCCTTTCCCCCGGATTGGGCCTCTGGTACCCTCACTCACCCAGCGGAACACAGCACAATGCTGTTTCACGCCGGTTTTCTGTGAGGCCGTGATATCACTCCGGTCGAGCCGGCCCATTCATTTCGAAACGTGATTCTCCGACGGTTGATTTACGGAGTTCTTGCAAATACGTATTTTTAGCGTATAATCAAATTTCACGTACTTATTTATACGTTTTTTTTTGCTTCTAGTATTTATAAGGACCCTTTGTAGGATCCACGAAACACTTGAATCGTCACCGTGATAAAAGTCTTTGTATTTTCGCTGCTTCAGTATTTCTCAATTGAATACATTTTGCCCCGACCGACGAAGAGCATGCTGAAATTTTGCAATTTTTTCAACGAAGAATTCCAATAAAGAAGTGATGTCCAGTAAGCCCTCGAGGTGCTTGAACACTTTCAAAGCATTTTCGACTTCAGGTTTAGCACAAATCGATATTCCATGGCACTTCGTTTACGAAGGGCACGATTCGTGCGCTCCAAATAGAGTGGGCGACATTTTTTAAAAATGGAGTACATTTCTTTTGTTTCGAAAGATGTGAAACTATTAACCATAGAACTAGAGAAAACGGAATGTGCCATTTTCGGAAAAAAAGTCTGAAAAAAATCCAACCGGCACAGTAGATATACCTATACGCTAAACAGTATTGACACTCCGCCATGTTGTTGAGTGATCAAGGGTTGTCCCTTTAATTTTCGTAAAATTGAATTATATATTTTAGTTTAACGCTCTATCTTAGCCTCAGCTTTAGTCAGACCTTTTTAGAAAGCTAGCTACTTTTCATTAGAGCATTTGGGTTTTTTAGATTTTCGCGTTGCATTATAACTACAATGTATCAATACGGGGATTACCACGATATTATGTGAGTGCACATAATAAATATCGTGTTAATCCCCGTATTGATACATTGTAGCATTTGGGTTGTCACTATTTGATTATTCTTAAGATTTAAATCATAGTGTCTGTATGAATAAACTTCCAATAAACCTATGTTGGCCAAAACGGTGTTAAGGAGCAGTTTTGACGATTCAAACAAAAACTTTTCATACAACATTGTCAAAAAATTATGAAAACTGCTTTATGACACCGTTTTATTAACAAAGGTTTAACAAACATTTATGAATAAGACCCTTGTTGGACCCGTGTAGGTAAGTAATATAAAAAACGAAATGAAATGAAAAATATTGTTTTTTAAGTTTAGCCCTTAAAGTAATTTTAGTGACTATGTATGCATATATCTTTAAAACGACCTGACGGATTTTGATGCGGTTTTTTAATAGATATAGTACTATATTAATTATCGATTGTATTTTCATAAAAAGTATAATCGAATAATGTATAAAAAATTGGAATTTATGCGCGATTTTCTGCCAGTTTAAACTAAAAAACACTACCACGAAATATATTATACCAAAATTATTTAGGTACTTAAGTCAGAGGATACGACTCAGTGAAAAATACGATTTTTCGTTTTTGTTCCCTAGAATCAGGTCTTCACGATTTTTTTGACGCATTAATATTGTTTATTTTGTTAATAAATTTACAAAGATGGTACTGAATTTTATCACAATATAAATAATACTGGTAATTCTAAATAATACTTTTTCATTAGAATCGCTTATATCGATTCGAATCTTATTCCATAGTCGGTCGTTGTTTGTTCTGTAAGGCACTTCAGTAAGTGGGCGGTACCTTTCAAGAAAGTATGAGATTTGTGTTGTATATTTTTTCGAAAAAAGAAAGAGATAATTCATGGGCGTGAGGCATGTTTACTACTGAAGTACGCGGCATTTGTGATCGCCAACCCGGATTTTAGTTCCTGCAATGGACAACATTTCAAAATTGCTAAGCTCTGAAACAAAAAATACCAATTCTTTGTTTACTTTTCCGCTGCTCGACTATATATTTATTCATTTTTTATATTGCTTATTTACTGAGAAAAAAATTAAAAACTAAAAAACGTAAGATGACGTCATCGCACGGCAGAATGTAATATATTTCTTTGCTTAGCACATTATAGTTTTAAATTTACGAAATGCCAAACCCATGACATGTAACTGTCAAAAAAAAAGACAACTTGTCAACGTTGAATGTATGAATGACGTTGACAATGTTGACACTAGTATTATTTACCTTTGACAGTAGTACCTTTTTTTTATTAAAACAATGATTAGCAAAGGAATATCGCTGTATTCAGCCGTCCGATGACGTCATTTGGCGCTTACGTCTATTTAGAATAAAAAGAATTTCAATAATTATTTTATGCATGAAAATGGACAAATTTTGAAAAAAGAAAAAATATGGGTCTGTTCATTTTATGTCTATTTTCATATAAAAAAACAATATGGACATGTTAAAAATATGAAATGTTGTCCATTGTACTCCGATGGGACCTTAGAAGCCGTGTAAAACGTGCGTCTGTGTGCGTGCGTTTTCGAGCTATGTTCGTAGTGTCCATACTGGTTGCGTATATACCTACTGTGCAACTGGGCCCTGACGCACATTCTGCACGGGTGTGGTAGAGAAAGAACATCACCCAGCACGTCACCCCAGTACAAACTGCTTCGCGCGGTTGTATACTTTTTCAAGTACGGCTTTCTATGAAAAGGATTGTTTAGGGTGCATGTTTATGCTTTTAATTCACTGTTCGCTGCCATTTTGTTTTTTTTTTTTAGACGGGTGGCCATGAATAACATTGTGCGAAAATGGACAATACGACAAAAAATATATTTGCATTTTTATACGCTTTTCGATGAAAGTGAGAAAAAAAGGTGACCCATATTTTTTAATTGTCAATTAAATTGTGTTTTTATCAAAATATCTATTTTTTAAATTATTAATTAATATGCCGGAAATGACGCAGTCCTGAGGCTCAACGTATTGTGATGTCGGTGCTATATGTCCAATAAAAAAAAATTAAGGTGACTTAAGTTGCTGTCACTGTCATCGTTTTGTCTTGTCATTTTATGATCAGAGATTTTACTTTTGTTTTGATTCGGCGGGTGGGGCTAAAACAAGCCTCATGGTCTGATGCAATTCAAAGGTTTTAAATTAGTGTCTAGTGGTTTTAATGTACAAATTTGGTATTTATATGTGCAGTGAAGTTCCGCTAATTGTGTGTCGAGTGTTTTCTCGTGACAAATTGCTTGGACCTAATAGCCTTAATTTTTTATTTAAATCAACGAGCAGAAGCGTTTGTAATTTGTCATGCCGAGTGATGACGTCACAGGAGGATTTTTACATTTTTTCATTTCGGAAAATGATATATTGTCCATTGGTAGTAAGGACAATATTTCGAAGTCAATGCTTCGTTCTAGTTAGTTAATTTATCTATCTCTATTGAATAAAAAACTTATGGATCGATTTTAATTATCTTTGATCTATTAGATTACTGAAATAAGCCCAGTGTTTGTTCTTGTTGATTACCTATCACAGTTTTCATGATATATTGTTCTAAAGCCCTTTATTAAATATCGTTTGGCAACCCTAGCGACCTGGTCGTCGAGACTGTCTTATCTGCGTTTTATGTCGAGCTACTTCTAATTGCTTTTTGGCAACAGATCCGTTTATAAAATAAATATTTGAAAAATCTTTCGATTCTTTATCACTGGCGGCAGTGCTGCAGTGGCAACCCGCGCTGATTTTTCTCCTGAGAGTTTTACGAATATTATAATATGGAATAAAACCGCGTCTCTTCTCAAAAGGGTGAGAGGTAGTAGTAGTACAACAGCATCCTGAAAACAGTAGCAGAGAATTATAACTCTCCGCTTATTAAACATTTTGTACGCACACTAATGTACAATACTAACATTTTTTTTAATATTTTATTTCTCTTTCACAATATAGATAATAAATCTTTTGTTACTAACCCTCTATGGATTTTAATTGGTCCGAAATAAATAAATTTTAATTTAATTTAATTTAATTATGATGTTTTGACACAAAAAAATCTTAGACAGATTACATATTCCCTCTATAACTTCTCTAAGTTACTATACTAAATTACCAAGTCGAAAAAGTTGCTATGTAATAAGGTCCTCCTTTGTATACAGCATCTTTTTGCAACAGCGATACAATCGCAACTGATATCTATCCATTACTAAAAGCAGCGATACAATCGCGCTGCAATCGCATGATAGTGTAACGCACGTTTGTATGGCTGCAAAAAGTCGCAATATAAAAAAAATATTTTATTCTATTCTAAATAAGCGGCAACTATGTCCTCAAGTTTAACGCGTAAGCGAAAAATTGATTCACGCCAACAGCGGCCACTTTCGGCGTTGATCATTTTTTCGCGTACAAAATCGGACCCAACATTTATGCATGGTTATTTAATAAATAGTATAAGTGTTCGCCGAGAGGTTGTTACCCCGAAATTGTTTAATATAGATCCGGTTTAGTAGCTAATAATTAAAATCGATTGGCATCGCTAGTGCCCTACCCATCACCTTAAAGTAAATATGTAAATACAGATCCCAATGCTGCACCTTACACAAAAACGGTTAGGTTTAAAGATTCTTTATTTCTCAATAAAAACATAATGTCACTTACTTAAGAACAAAAAAAAATACAGAAAGTAAATAGCTATTTCACATTCGTTCACGCTAACATGAATTGTAACGTAGCTTAACATTAATACCTTAACATAGTTATAATTTAGATGTATTCTAAATTATAACTAAGGTATAGTTTTGTATTTATTTGTATCTGTTAAACATCTGTCAATCTGTTATTAAATGTACGTACACATGAAAGTATACAAAACTGTCATATTTCAGTCGATTTTCACCTTAATGTCAAACACGTTAGGTTTTATATTAATAGAGGATTTTCATATTGTAGTAACCTAATATGTGCCAGCCATACATTGGTAACAAAAAGTTGTTTTGATGTTTATTCTATTACTAAAAGAAAACGTAGATTTTATTCAACGTAGGAGAATCTTTTTATGCTAGAGGCGACAAACGAGCGAGCGAGTCACCTGATGAACGTCCGCGAAATCAGGGAGATCGCTAAATGGCCGGCAACACCTTTTTAAAAAACAGTACGCTCTTCTCTTGAAGGTCCCTAAGTCGCAATTTCCTTTGAAGTTTGAAAAATAAAGAAAGCCAGTCGTTTCAATAGTAACTTGCTAAGGAATATTGTTTTTTATTTAATTTCTATTATGTTGAAAGGAAATCTTATTATTGGCAAACATTGCTATTGTTTATTTGAAACGTATTTTTCTATTTGATACTGTTTTGAAGTATTTTACCATTGTTAAGTAAAGAAACCAAAGAAGGGATACAATTATTTAACTATAATTTAAGCATGTTGTACGCTTGTTTATCATTTATTTAATGACTGCCTCGGTTGCGCAGTGGTTAGTAGGTCGCACTTTAAAGCGACGGCTGCGCAAAAGCGTCAATCCGGGACGGGTTCGATCCCCAAGTCAGGCTAAAAATTTGTACCTAAGTTTTCGGTAAGAAATTCTTAGTGTCAGCCCGGAGTCTGGAAGTCGGCAGTCATGTACCCCCGTGCCTCGGAAAGCACGCTAAGGCGGTCCTGCGCCCAATTCCTCTCCGGTCGTGTCACGCTGGCGTCCGATCAGAATATGAGGGTAAGGGAATAGAGAGTGCACTTCTGATTGCGCACACACTTGAGCGCTATAGTATATCCTGCGTACGTGGCTGATCTTTGGAATTGGCCGTAATCGGTTGGAGGATATTATATTATTTATTTTCACAACGATTAAGATTAAAATTTTTAGTGGTTCATTTTTTATTTTGCTAGAGATGATTGCGACTAGTATGGCATGTACAGTATAAAATAAACTAGAAATATCACAAACCCTTTTTTATTTTAAATGTCTTTATAATTTTTTTTTATTTCATGTCTTAATTTCATTGCAATAAGCAAAAAACCTGTTGGTGGCGTCACTGAACCGTAAAACCGCTCTTAAAATGATTTTGATGATTGAGCTGTCAAATGTTTTGTTATCATGTCATTGTCAGTTACATAGGCTATATTTATTTAAATTAAGACGTGATGAGGAAAATAAAGGATTCGGCGGATGGGGCTAAAACAAGCCGCGTGGGCTGATGCAATTCAAAGGTTTTGAATGAGTTGTCTAGTGGTTTTTAGTTTACAAATTTGATATTTATTTGTGCAGTGAAGTGGCACAAAGTGATCCTTATAATAAGAATCGTTGTATTGTATCGTTTTTAACACTGCTATCGTGTGTCGAGTGAGTTGTCTCGTGACAACTTGCACTTGCTTTAACACCGGCGTTTTATTGAGTGACTGTAACTGGCTTCGCCTGTTGACTACCTACTTATTCTCTATAAGTTACATGACATTGGCAAATTATCTTCGGGTAGAGCCATATTTAAAAAAAAAAGACGTGGTGAAATTGACCATAGATTTGAGCTGTATCCGCGGCGCATTTGTGCATCTACAGGTGATGCATGTCCATGGTTGAAGGCAATCGCTTACCATCAGGTGATCCGTCTGCTGGTCTGCCACTTATCACAAAAAATAACAAATACCTAAAGCGTTAAGGACCGTAGTCAAAGAGTTAGGGTTCAACACCTAAGTTTGAACTCTGGTCAAACCGCAGATTACGGGCGCTTTGTGGCGGCTTTGACCTACGCGCGAGCGATATGGAAGGATGCCGGGGTTGCGTTGGCTCAATCGACGGTAGATGGAAAAATAACGGGTATTTACCGCTTGTTTGGATGTCTATTGGGGCTAATTTCTCTGGGCTACACAAATCACACCAATTTTCTCACCTCTCATTAAAAAAACCGGCCAAGTGCGAGTCGGACTCGCCCATGAAGGGTTCCGTAGCAGCAAGTAAGATATATGGAAGGTAAATTGCGGTTTACAGTTTATAACGTATAAAAAAAATACTCACTATATCTAGTTCAAACCAATTTTCGTTGTTAGTTTTCATGATTATGTACATCATATATTTTTTTTAGTTTTATAATTCATTTATTATAGAAGTTAGAGGAGGAGGGGGGGGGGGGGGGAGGCACAATTTACCACTTTGGGAGCGTCTCTTGTGCAAAGTATTGTGTTTAGAAAAAAACCTCATCATTTTTAAAGACCTATCCATAGATACCCCACACGTATAGGTTTGACAAAAAAACATTTTTTGAGTTTCAGTTTCAAGTATGGAGACCCCCCAATTTTTATATTTTTTCCATATTTTGTGTAAAAATCGTAATGCGGCTAACAAAATACATCTATTTACCAATTTTCAATAGTATAGTCCTTCTAGTTTCGGAGAATAGTGGCTGTGACATACGGACGGACGGACAGACATGACGAATCTATAAGGGTTTCGTTTTTTGCCATTCCACGGAACCCTAAAAAAGGCGTAATAAAGTTTTCATCATTTGTAACTTAATAAATGTTTATTTGAATTATTAATGTCAGTTAATTTGTTAATTAATTTCTGAAAAACTGAATCCACACGTTACTATGTTGTCCGTTAAAACACAGTTAATTATGAAAATGTAACGTCAATAGTTGTTTTGCAAATTTAAATCATGTTAAATAGTTGTTTAGATGTTATATGTATAAAAACATCGCGTTAATTCTCGTCTCAATTAATTATACTTCAATCATATTAATATGAATATTGCATGGTTGAAGACCTAAACGTAAATGATATTGAAGGGGTGCCAGTGCTCTATTGCTTCTAAACGTTTTAATCTATGCCTTAATCGTTGATTCTTGCAATGCGTAATGGATTCAGGTGAGCTTTAAGCTATTAATGTTAAGGGTTCGGAGAACAACGTATTTCCCATACAAAAATTATACTAAAATAATTTGCAATTTGAGGATATCTAGACATTTCATTGATGTTAATTTGATTAAAGAAGTATTTATCTATGTCTCGGTTAACACCTGCTCTTAAAAATATTTTATTTACCTACTTAAAAATATTTTTCGACGCTAACGGCCTATTTTTTGTCTAGTTGTTTTATAATAAAAACTCAAGTATTCATTATGAAAATTTAACAGAGACACAGCTTGTATTGTCTAGTTACATAATGTCTTAAAGAAAATCAAAATATAATCAAGTTGTATACATAATTTTTGGTATTGGCAAATGCACATATTTTTCTTACTAATTTCAAACAGCTATTATGCTGTTTCTACTCGCACGAAAGGGTCGCGATGGTGCGACGGAGATAGCGAGATGTCCGAGGAACGGCGAAGCTCGTCGAAATCGAATTTTAACGACGCTCCGCCGCATTGTTAACCCCGAGAGTGCAGACCAAACACGCAGCGAATTACCGTGCTCAGATGCTTAATCAACTGATGGAACCATTAGGGGTATCGGCATGGGGCTTGAGGGGTAGATTTCATTTGCATTCGGTGTGTCAATACCTCCAATACCTGCAAAGAGCTCTAAAAATAACTACTGTAAAAATCATTAACTTTTTTGTGTTTTTATTCCTCCAAAATAACAAGTGTTAATCTTTCTCAATTAATCTGAACAAGAACTTAAAATAATTATTACCAATAAAATTTGTAAAAAGTATCTTATGAATTGCATAATGCTCTAATCGAAATTATTGCTCATAGAGATTGACACAAAAAATCACAATACATTTTACGTAAGTTGGTCTCAAAAAACGGTTAATTTTTTATTTTTTATAATTAATATCTCATCTGCCACAATCAATTTAAATTTATCGGAGATTAGTTTTGTCTATGTACAGCCTTAACCTTAAGTGTGGCAATCGAATCATGCGTCAATCAATTGGTTTTAACCTAAAAATACATCTGAAAACCAACTTATTCCACACACAAGAATTTATAGCGTCTTCCTTTACAACAAACGACGTCTATTTGTCCCCTAAAAGGAGTAGGGGTTTTCCGGAATATCCAAGCCCGGAATATCTAAGCGACATTGCATCTATTTCAAGAATTCTGGCGGCTGCAATTTGGTGTAATAATGAGTAAGATAGTGACTGAAAAGTGTAACTCAAGTCATTTTATATCATAACTTAGCGCGGCCGTATCTAATTGTAAAACAAATAAAACTTCAAACCTAGGTATACTGCTGGACCGGAGTGATTCCACGGCCTCACAGAAGACCGGCGTGAACTTGTGCTGTGTTTCGCTGCGTGAGTGAGGGTACCGGAGGCCCAATCCAATATTTTTGCCATATTTTAAACATGAGCCTGTACTACAGGACTCCAGAGTTCTCGACTCTCGGTGGGGGTAAGGTAATATTACGGTTTTCCAATAAAGTACATTAGTAATCAAAAATGCTTCACAGAAAATTCATACGCAAGGCCTGTATCCAAAAGGCGTAGAACGAAACCGTCTCGTAACGCGCGAAAAATACCTGTCACATCCAAACAGTGCTGTGATAGGGACGGGGATAAAGACTCAGCCATGAATTCTGTTTCATTGTAGGCATTCAGAGGTCGGATTGGAAGTGTCAGTAAAAAACAAGTTATAAAACCTTTGTTTGACAAAGGTTTTATCACTTGTTTTTTACTTCGACTTCGTTAATAAAAGGACTTAACGAAGGGATATCATTTCACCCTTCGACACACACGTACATTTAATTAAGCTCTCGGAACTTCGCACATATAATTAGCTACGCAGACTAAGGTTTATGGTGATTTTAAGGTGACGCAACGCGAAACTAGCGCCGTCAATAGATTTATACAAATTTATACAAATTGACTATGAGACACTTTTAAAAAAGTACAACGGTGAATTCGTAAAGTATTAAGATTTTTTGAGAGAACACCTTTATTGGTCTTAAAGATAGAGAGAGATCCATTTTGGTATGAAATAAAGGTTAGTTTCCCTAAAATGTTTGAATAATAGTAAATATATACATATATTTATTTATTTATACGCATTGTTGAATGTAAATGTATTTGAATTAAAAGCGTCTAAATAAAAAAACTGCGAGATTCGATTTCAGATTTTTTTAAGTTGACACCGTCAATTGTATTGACGTAGCGAATAAGTAATTACTTATTCGCTACGTCAATATATATACACCTATATTATAATTTCTTCCCACAATTGTGGGAAGAAATAATAATATAGATGGGTCGCAAATATTTGTTAATACTTTCCTCTAAGTATTCATTGAATTACATTTTTAAAAAAATCTCTTAATCACCACAATCAATATAAATCAAATGGTTGCGGTCTCACCTTGAAAACAGAAAACACTTTCTCAAGTTCCGCCTAAAAAGGCTTTCTTTAACTGGCAGTTTGAACACTTGAACTGTTTATATGCTAATGAATGATAGTACCTTTTCATAGGACTTTGGGTATCAAAAGAGCCTTTGTTGCCACAAACCACTGCCCCCTGCGGCTATGCAGTTCGTGTAACTTTGCAGTGTCAATAGAATACATCAAATAATTAGTTCCATCAAAGGGGGGAGAGGCGAAGTGCATATTGTTATATGGGGTACAGTACGGTACAGTGCATTAGCCATATAACTCTTCCACTGTCACACGACCTGAGAGGGATCGGGCGCGGGCATCAAAAGCTTACGTGCTTTCCGAGGCACGGGGGCACACGACCGCCAACACCCGGACTCCGGGCTGCCACTAAGAATTTCTAACCGAAAACTTAAGTAGGTACAAATTTAATTGGATATAAAAATTTAATGTTGAATTTAATTGGATTATAAACATTTAATATCTAATTTTAATTCTGTTGTATTCTATTTTTATTCAAAATTTTATCTTATTTAATTTAATTAAATAATTTTATTATATTTAAAGTAATAGAAATATATTAATTTAATTAAAACATATTTATATTGTATTTTTCCTTTTTTTAAATTTGATGTGTTATTTAATAATAAAGTAGTGACTTATAATCTAATGTTGCTTGTTATTATATAGTTGTTGACATGCTGTTTACACATAGTTTTGGATTTACAGTCTACCATGACTGCACAGTTACTATATTGTATTATCTTTATTTTTTATCTACTGTAACTCTGTTGTGTGCAACTAATAAAAATATAAAATAAAATAAATAAATAAATGTTTGACCTTACCGATTCTTTTTATTTGATTTTTTTCTTAATTTTTGGCTTGATATATATTGAAGCAAAATAAGCGTGGTTATCTCACACATTAGCAGATTCGACCTGGGTATTCTCTTAACTTCAAGATTGATAATTTTTAACATAAGACAGCGTTACGTACGACGACTTAACCCCAAAGTAGTTTAATCAATTAACAAGTTATTATTAACTTATAAGTATGACGATCCAGTTTTGTAGTACCTACAAATATATTATTTGTTTAATATTATATTTATAGGTACCTGATACACCTGATTAAAAAAAAACCTGCTTAAATATATGTATCTATGTTTAAGCTTACCTTCTAAGCTTTTTTTTTTTTTTGTTTTCCCGGGAGAAATGCATTACGCAGACCCTGCCGCCGGGGGGCGACAGGGTACTGTGGGACTAACCTTCCGGGTCGCTTCTTCTAAGAAGAAGCGGCCTGAGGGCATACCCACTAAAACTCCCGGGGCTCAACCACCCGTGGGTATAGAATGGGGTCACGGGAACTGCACTAGGCTATTCCCCGCAACCCCATTCCCCCACAGGCCCCTACACGGGGAGTGCGGCCACGCCCTCCTCAGACTGGGAGGAGGGGGGTTGGGGACAGCCGGAAGAGCTGAGCCGTCCCCAACGAGCGGTGGAGGTGCCAATAGCAGTGCCGGCACAGGGACCCCCGTCCCTGTTGCCGGCTGGCCACCTCCACGGAGAGGACGAAGAGTTCTTCGCCGAACTCGTCCTCTCCTTGCTCGAAGCGGGCCTGCGAGGGGGTTAATCTCGCGCTCCCGCTCCGCCGCCTCCTTCTGCGCCACCACTTCTTCACAGAAGTGGGCGAAGGCCGACCACGCCCCTTCATTATCCAGCATAGCTTCAACTATGCTGGGCAATGAGAGGTCATGTCCGACCTCCGCGACCAGCGCTGACCGCTGTTGGTCGAAGGACGGGCACACCACCAACGTGTGGTGCGCCGAGTCCTCCGCAGCGCCGCACTGGTGGCACGAAGGAGTGTCCTCCCGCTGAATACGGTGCAGGTAGTTACCGAAGCAACCATGCCCGGTAAGTACCTGCACCGTCCGGAAGGACAAAAACCCGTGGGGGCGCTCGAGCCACCGATCCAAGACCGGGGCGAGCGCCGCGAGCGTGGGACGGCCGTACCTCTCCACTTGGAGAGAGGCCGTCCATGCCTCTACCATTTGCTGGCGACCCTCCTTCCTTAGTGCCTCCCTTTCTCGGGGGCAGAGGGGATCGCCAGCCGCTCGCTTGGCCGCCGTCTTCTCGTAGACGGCGGCCAGCACTCCAGCCTCCAACTCCCATGGCGGGGTGGAGGCGAGTGCGCAGGCCGCGGAGAAACCTACCGTCCGGTAGGCTCTCGCGACCCGCTGGGCAATGGCCCTTTGCGGCCTCCTTAGGAGGGCCGCATTGCCCTTCTTCGTCAGGGCTCCTATCCAAATCGGGGCCCCGTAGAGGGCCATGGAGCGGAGGATGCCGGCATATAGCCGCCGACACCTCTCTCCAGGCCCTTCCAGATTCGGCAGCAGCCACGAAAGGTGGTCTGCTGCCTTAAGGACCCGCGCTGACACCTCCCTAAAGTGGAGGCCAAAGTGCCAGCGCGGATCCAGTGTGAGGCCGAGATACTTCATCTCGGCCCCCACCGGGATGTCCACCCCCCCGACGCGGATGGCTGCGCCGGGGGGTGGTCGGCTCTCCCGAGGCCCGGGAAAATAAAGGGCCTCGGTTTTGGCCAGGGCTACGTTTAGCCCCAGCCGGCCGATACGGCCGACGACCAAATCGCCGCCGACCGATGCAAGGCGCGCTGCATCCCGGAAGGACTTCCCCCGGGCGGTGACTAGGGTGTCATCTGCATAACAGATGACACCCATGCCCGGGAGAAGCGAGCCCCGCAACACCCAGTCATATCCGATGTTCCAGAGCAGGGGCCCCAAAACGGACCCCTGTGGAACACCGGATACGACCTGACGCCGCTGGACAGAACCAGCGGCGTCAACAAACGCCACGGACCGGTCGGCGAGATAGTCGCCGACCAGCCCTATCAGGTATGGAGGCACCCGGAAAAACCGGAGTTACCTTCTAAGCTGCATTTGATATCATTAACTTAATTATATTAATTTAGCTCCATCGCCTTCACCGCTCAATTATAAACTAGTCTGAAAGTTTTATACCAAAGTTTGCTCGAACTCCGTCGCTTGTGAAGTGAATATTTTAACTGCAAAATGGTGTTGCGATCGCTTTTTAAACAAATCCTCCGTCACGGCATTAACTTCAGGCTTGCTGCCGGGTCACTGCACACGCGGGCTTCCCCTGTCGGGCTTCCGTTCGTCGCTCCTTTGTGCTAACTACGTCTAGCTTAAAATACCACAGTTCAGGACGAGCCAAGTTTCGGAGCTCTAAGGATCTATTATAGTATATTTTAAGTACCTACTTGAGGTAGATAGATAGATAGATAGATATTCTTTATTGCACAAAAATAAAATACAAGCATGATACAACAGCAACAGACAATACAATAAGGCGGTCTTATCGCTTGTAGCGATTTCTTCCAGACAACCTTTGGGTAGAGGAAAGAAATATCGTATTCGTAATAAGGGAAGGCAGTGCAAAGTAATTTAACAAATGAAATTGAGAATGGCGGAAATATACATTATTTTATATATTAATATTATTACATTACATAAATAATAATAAACAATACATACATACCCAATAATATATACATAGATAATTTATAACAAAAATTCAATAAAGGTATGTTTCATAACCCCCCCGGATTGGCCTCTGGTACCCTCTGGTAGGTCACTCACGCAGCGAAACACAGCACAGTGCTGCTTCCGTGCTGTGAGGCACCACTGCGTTCGAGCCGACCCGTTCATGTCGAAGCGTAGCTCTCCTACGGTAAAAACCGTTTTGTTCTAACCGATGAGGAGTTGACCTTTTGTCATCAGTTGATTTACAAAAATAATACAATCAGGCGTAAATACTGGAGCAGCTTTGACAAAAGAAAAAACAAAAACTTTACATGTGCTCATAAATTTTGAGGGTTACTATCGATTACTCTGGGATCATCTGACATGGTGAAAATAGGACCAATTTGGGAGTGTGGTGGAGAAATCGGTGAATATACATTACTGAACTCTACAAAACCGAAAAATATTGTTTAGGTTAGGTTAGAACAGTGGCCAGTAAAAAAATATGGAACGAGTTTTAAAAGGACGAGTTTCCCCTTAACCCTCAAAGTTACATTTAAAATGACATAAAAAATTTACATTCTTGAGTTTAATACTATTATTAACGCCCCGTCGGTCTAAAGGTATGTTTCGACCGACGACATAGCTCGGGTTTGTGATCACCAATCCGTATTAGGCAAGCGTGGTGATTAAGCCTGATCTCATTATAGTAGCGATAACTTGATTTCGTTGATGGGGGCCTACAATTTACTATATCATTATACACTTCGCGCGCGAGTTGAATGCAGCGTTCACGCATACGATTCCCGCTTGAACTATATAGTATTACGCATCTCTAACCCAAGCTTCTGACAGAGTTTGTTTGCGTAATGTTACTAACTAACCGAGCAGTGCAAATCTAAGCACGTGCCGCCTGATCCCCTCTCCGGCTTATGCATTCCTAACTTGGCTGCAAGATTCTGAATGCACTTAGGGATTTCGCAGCTGTAAGGTCATTAGTTGAACAGTTAATATTTATTCTCTTACTATATTTGTATCTTGATGTGGAGCTTTAGAACCAGATTGCGATACATTATTAATAAGGATTTTTTTTTTCTTAGTTTATCAATACGAGTAATATTAGTAGCGACACCATTCGATTTTAATTTTTAGCTACTAAACCGGATCTATTTTAAACAATTTCGGGGCTACAACCTCTCGGCAAACATACTATTTATTAATTAACAATGCACAAATGTTGGGTCTATTTTTGACGCGAAAAATTGATTACCGCCAAAAGTGACCACTTTTAGCGTGAATAAATTTTTCGCGTACCAATGTTGGGTCCGCATTTGTGCATGGTTATGTAATAAATAGTATAAGTGTTTGCCGAGAGGTTGGTTTAGTAGGTAAAAATTAAAATCGATTGGCGTAGCTAGTGTGCCCTACCCGTCACCTTGATAGAATCTAGCGATGTTCCATAAATTTTCATATCATCATCATCATTTCAGCCAATAGACGTCCACTGCTGAACATAGGCCTCCCCCAATGTTCTCCACACATATCGGTCCTGTGCTGTGTAACTTTAATATAAACAGTCATACATAATAAATTAAATATCGAATTGATATGAATGATTGATGTGGTATCCTATATTAAGGTCATGCTGAATGTGTTCATTTTATTAGAAATGCGTTAAATACTGCGGGCCTAATCTAAAACAGAAGTTACGACCGACACGGAGTTACTCTCTCATTCACACGCGCTGTGTGTCTCCTTCATATACGACAGGTATATCTTACTCGTTCGTTAAAGGACGACTTTAAATTACGCCAACATAACTTATTAGATGTCCTATTGAATATATAAATGAATAAAAGTTCGTATTCTAAACGTTTGGTTCAATATCCGTTGAAGAAATTTTACAGATTCTAGTAAACTGATGTGTGGATGCCTGTACTTAAATACATAATTATATTACATCCAATCACAGAACAAACAAACAAATTTTTGCCCTAAATGGGATTCGAACCCACCACCTTTCGCGTATGAGGCAGGGTCACTACCAAATTTACCACGAAATGAAAAACTTTCTTAAATAACTCAATCAATTTTATTTAACTCGAATCAACTATTTACTAGACGAATTTTTTGGACCAATATGTAGTTGCATAACATGTTTGATCAAAATAGTTGAGCTCGAGAAGTTGGCATTGCATACTCCGCAGCTGAACCTCCCCCCCTCATCGCACACGACGATGTTGTGGTTCTTCGACAGGTGGCGCGACAAGCTCCTGCGGGTCGCAAACACTTTCCGGCACATGTTGCATCTCTCACCCGTCTCGGCGTGCTTGTACAAAAAGTGACTGTGTAACGCGGCGATAGAGTTGAACTTCTTATCACACCGGCTGCAAGTCATTCCACTAGGATGTATTGCGGCGTAGTGGTTGGCCAACCCCCGGGTGGAGTTGAAAGCGCGCCGGCAGATGTCGCACCAATTGGTCTTAGCTTCAGGATGCTTGTATTTGATATGGTTCCTGAGGGAGAGGAAGGAGTCGTAAATCTTCCCGCAAGTGGGGCAGGGTCTCTCGGAGCGCGCGCACAAGATGCCGTGCTCGGCGAGCAGCTCGGGCGTCTCGAAGGTGCGGTAGCAGGCCTTGCAGCGGTGGGCGTACCGGTGCATATAGCGCGCGTGCTTCTGCAGGCTGAGGAAGGACGCGTAGGTCTTGTCGCAGACGGCGCAGCGGACTTCTACTTTGTTCGGGGGGTGCTTGAGCAGAACGTGCATATGGAGAGTGCTGGCGGTCTTGTACAGCTTCCCGCAGTGGGAGCAAGCGTGACCATCTCCAACGTTTGCTGTTTTATTCTCGTCGCAATCTTGGTCGCTCTGCAAGATTTGCTGCAGTACACTGGTGGACGAACGCAGGTGCTCGTCAATAGCCTCGGAGTCTATGCGCTCCACATCTACCACCACCTCGGCCTCGACTTTTTCCACACTCATAATTTACACTGCAACACAAAAAAACGTCTTTTTTTATCTGATTGACTTTGTAAAGCGTAGACGTCTCCCAAATGTCAGTGAAAAAAAAAAATTGAGCGTCACATAAAAAAAGGTTTTCTTTTTTACCAACGTCAAAAAGGATTTTATTCTGATACAAACAGAGAGTTTTTACAGTAAATTGATGTTTGTTTAATTAATACGTTCGTGATGCTTTTGACATGGATTGCAGGAACAAAGCGTTTTTAATTTTCAGCAGCGAATTGCGCACTCGTTGAATTGTATCGGTTAAATAGTGGAAGTTTTCATTTTAGGAGTATTTTTATGACTAGGTGCTATTGGAATTGTTTTCGCTCGTGGCGAAACTTTTACTATGAAAGCTTGAATATAATTTAAAGCAATTCATTAATCGGTCGACTTTGATCATCTTCGATCAATTTCGATTGATTGGTAATTATCAATTAATTATAGGTTTAAGGTCTCGAATATTTATTCACTAGATTACTTAATCTTGCATCATGGTCCACGTCCCCGGGCTATATAGCGACGTCGTTAAACGCACCCTTAGATGACATACTGACATGAAATCTTTGCTGAGATGATGATGATGGAGCGTATGTGACAGATGTTGAACACGATTATTAAATGCAATGCACGGTCGTGTACGTTTCATCTAACAGATAACCTATCCAAGATTATTAAACTTATTAAGAACCATAGAATTATAACTATAATTCTATGTTAAGAACGGTAAACAGTTGCGAAATAAATCTTGTAAACATTTTCATTATTGTTAGCATTTCATTGAACTTATAAAAATAAAATCATGTGACTTAGGTTATTATTATTATATTCATAATAATAATGGGGTTCCCAAAACTTATGAAGATAATTCACAAAATGATATTGTTGATAAACTGTGGTTGTGGGGCGTTGTGCATTCCAAAATAACAGCTATTCCATTACTACTTTTACCTATGAGTTCGCAGAAACTAACATGAGCGAATGCAAGCTTAAACGCTATTTACATACATACCTGTGTATTTCTAATTATTGTGCTAATGAACAATGAATGTTGCCAACGTTTCGCCATTAATCTACTTACAGCGATTAAGCTTGCAGCTATATTTAGAATCGTCAATCATGAAATGGCTGTATAATTACCCAATTATCTGGAAAATGTACGAAATATTCAAGTATATATGTACGAATTATAATTTCAAACAATTTAGTTTTTTTGTTAAAGATGGCTGACATTGTATTGACGAAATTAAAAATGAAAGCCAAGTTTTCCATATTTTTCATCCAAAGAACGAGCAACAGAATCGAAGTTTATACAGCCAGATCTAATCAAATTATTATCGATTCTAAATTCGAATTTCAAATCGTCGCGTTCCGTCCCGAAAAATCCCTTGTGTGCGTGTGGTTGTGTACGTATGGTTCTTTATTGGGTCGCAGCGAGATCGGCCGCGGCGCTCCGTTCGCCACCAGGCAGGACCAACAGGCGACTAACACGGAACGAGAGTCGATACCACTCGGGTGAGTCATTCATTACAATATAAAGAACCTATCTCTGTCTTAGCGCGCTCATTGGTGTGATGTCATTATTCTTTGGGTTACGGAGAAGGCAAAGGTAACCGCAGGCCTTGGTTTTGTATAATAAAATATTTTTCTGTCTTGGTGTGATTTTTCTTAATGATATGTATTTAAGTATTATATCTAACGATTATAAAGCTTATCTACGAGTGATGGTGGATTTTATGGTTGGGTGTGTCTTATTTTCTAAGTTTCCAACATTTTTATAACATGGCAGATCTGGATATCTGCCTGGTGCACCAGGAAATCTTTCTATTAGTTTATGCGTGTTTAGCGTTCAGTGCCAACTTGCGTCTCGCAGACAGGTCTGAGACCGGTAGGACGAGTCCAAAACCCTACTTTCTATTTACTCATTGATTCTTATGCAGAAATATAAGAGAAATGAGTGTTAGCCACTGCATCGTGGTTAAAAGTTAAAATTGTGTTGTCTTCTTTATAATAACACTAGTGGCCTGCCCTCGCGTCTTTCCGGGACTTGATTAATTCTAAATTGTACCAATAGATGGTGCTGGGTACCGATTACATCAGGCAAGTGTTTCCCTTTTTTGTTCATCTATGTCTTGTAGTTCTCTATAGAATTTTTAATTCCTTAAAAGTAGTAAAGATAAGAGTTGTTTGATATTATAAGGTAAGGTCTATTTTTATACCTAATAATTTATTAACACAAAATAAATTTGGTTCAAAAGTTACAATTTTTATTAATACCAGGTCTATGTTATAGTTAGATACAGTTTCATATATATATTGATCATTGTTATCCGGCCATTGTCAGTCACGTGTCCGGCACAAATTAGACCGTGTCCGGCATCTCAGGATTCTGATAGGATTTTAATTTTTAAAATTTAAACCTTTTGCATTTGTTGTGTCCGTGTGGCTTCCGTAAAGGACAGATACTCGTCCCCCCGCCCGCCTGTCGGCCTTTTTACCCAAATTTCCAGCTATACTGGTCGGGTTGTCCAGCTTTTCGTTGACATATGTATTGGAGGACCCTGGTAATAAGGTTCTGGGCCGCAGAGGCCCGCTTCTCGTTACTTATTCATTGCATTTTCGCCATCGCCTCACACTACGTCCAGTGTTGCTATATTATTAATTCCTATTAAACTAGAAAATATGTTAAAAATCAACAGCTTATTTATGCATCAAATAGTTTGCTCCTTGGCCTCTAGCATCAAACATAGTATAAAAGTAATACAATTATAAAATTTAAAGCACTCACCCAGTTTGCGAAGGTCGTGGGTTCGACTCTCGCTCAAAGGCTTAATACGCACATAGATTTGAAAAATCCAGAAGTTCAAGCTTGGATTTGAACCACAACCCCATGGATGGCGCTTTCTAATCTACTACCATCCCTCTTTTATCATCTACAAGTGGCCCGCTTACTTCGTTTTGAGAAATAGTTTAACTTCATACCAATAGATGGCGCTAAGTGTCGATTACATCGCGGAAGCAGTTCGTGTTCTCAGATTATCTAAGCGTTGCCGGTGACTGTAGGATCTACCTCTTTATAAATGGTATAGATAGATGTATAACATTAGTGTTTGGTCTTTACATTCCGTATTTTAGTGTGTACTGGTACAGGTTGATATAAATAGGATCTGCATCATAATAAAACTAGATTTTACTGAAACTAATTTAAATATAGACATATTTATCACAACAGGACATAATATTGTAGTATTTGTGTGACATTATGAAATTCACAAAGAATTTCTTTTTTTTCCTCTTCTAAACTAAAACTTTATTTCTTAGAAATGACATGTATTCAATGTATTCCATGTTTTTAGTGATAATGTAGCTTAAGTATGTTCAGTACGAGTATATGCAACTTCTGAATTAAAATTGTTAGGATATTTATAACATTTTAAAATAGGAGCCAATAACTTTTATATCATAGGAACATGGACTATAATAGGATAAATTATGTGCAACTCAGTGGAATCCAGTTTCTCGCTGTACTGTTGAATATGTCTAGACCTTTTCAAACTCTATCAAGGCTTGTCTTATTAATGTAAGCACTATATTGTTACATTTTACTTCAGTCACAGCAACATTCTGCGAAACAGTGACATAAAGGAATATCTAATGTCAAACATTCTATTCTACCAATGTTTGATTCCTCCGACATCATATTTACAAAAGCATTCCATTGGAAATAATATATTTGAAAAGTATAGTCTACGGAGCGATGCGATGTTCCAATACGAGCCACTGGAGAATGTTATTTTGTTAAGGAAATATGTTTTAAATTTAAAATGCACTGAAGTTGAATACAGAAAAGTTGTGTATTGAAACTGAAATTCAAAGATATTTTTAAACATTAAGCAACTTATTCGACGATAGGTATTTCGAAGCCCTGTGATCTCCCGTCCTAACTATATTTTGATCTCCTATACTGAATAGTTTAATAGTAGAATTAAAGCCGAAAGTTTTTAAGTCTACAATCGCTTGATAGTAAATTTTTATTCCAACACAAAGTTATAAAGCCAATAACAGCTTCTAGACAATAAAGTCAATCATATATACTATATTCTTTTTGATATCCCATTACTTTAAGAGTAGTAAATATACTTGAATATAAAAAAATATCTCTGAAAACACAAGGCGACATTTTTTTTAAATGTCGCCGTCCCATGCAAATTGAATCAACCGACTGATCACTTTTCAGTGAGTAAGGGTAGTTAGTAACTCTTTATGTTGTAGGCTATCAAAAGAAACACGTTTAATACACCCAAAGACGAATAATAGAAGACGAACCGAGAAATACTGTATGCCGCGTTAATATCACACATTTTCACATTCGTCATAGTCTTCATTAAACTTTAAATATTGTTGTCTGCAAGTAAGCTGTAACCATCTTTGAAAATGACATTCAATCCAATCAGCAATGGCTAAATGTAAGTTCAAAGTGAGTACAAGATTTTGGATTTCACCAATCAACCTAATTGCAAAACTACGGTTCCATGTTTTGGAAAGCATGTTAAGCTATCAGTCCCAACACGTAGTCGTCCTTAAACCACACAAGAGCCCAGTAGGGTATTTTGGAACTCGTGTATATAAATTTGCACAACTCTATTTATCAGTAAAATAGTAGGTAGCTTAAAAATTCATGGGCTATATACGCGAATGGAAAAGTGAGTTTAGGTAGCGCCAGTTCAACAGATGGCAGCACCGCTCTAATTCTATTAAAGTAGGTCCCGAGGATAAGCCTCTTATGGGAATCCATGTAATTTTCTATTAATTTTTAAACAAGTTGTTCAACATTAGTAACTGTATTATTCACTAGTTATTCTAAATGCCTTCGCTCAGATAGGTAAGTAGGTATGATATTTTCCCGCTTAAGTTGAGTGAGTTATATCTTCTGATATTACTTAGTTTGTTCGCTGATTCTTATGAAGTGATTGATATAGCCGCTGTGACTTGTGTTCATTATATTCGGCTTATGTGTCTGGGATGGAATGGGGCCAGAGGGGAGTGGTGGGTGTGGGTGGGGTCCAATTTCGGCCTTATGTGTCTACGTCTTATGGTGACTTAGTGGCTAGTAGGTCACACGCTGTTCCCGGGTCGACCCAACATTTTTGTGTCGCCCGGAGTCTGGAAGTTAGCGGTCTCGAATTAATAAAATCTATGGTATAGTGCTGCCATTCTATACAAATCTGACGTATACCATAGATTTATCGCCGGGAAAAGATTGGTCGAATCGGCCCAAAGTCTGATGTCAAATTTAATAATTCTTAAACTATAATGCTCAAATGAAACATAAACTTAATTCAAAAACAAAATCATTCATAAGTCATATTTAAGTCGTGCTTAGGACGTTCTCAAAGTTAAATTCTCAATTCAGAAACCGGCTGTGATACTCTTATTAGCTATATTTTCTTAAGTTTTATCAAATCCATTCAGTAGTTTTAGCGTAAAATAGCAACAAACTGACCTACATATTAATATTAGTACGGACTAAAATCCCCTTTAACAGTTAGAATATCACAAGTCATGTTCAGCAAGCGTTTCAACCTAAAAATAAACCCTCCTCCATTCTCTTAAATGGCTTAAAAATACGAGATCCTGTAGCGTCCACGTCTGCCTGTAGCCGGAACATAGTCTAGACATAATATGACTGAGAACCCAAATGCAAGGCGCTTCAATTTTTATTACACAAATCGAATTTCCAGATGACTGATATCAGAAGTGACGCGGCTGAATCGACTTTCAATCGAGTGAAATTGGAAAATTATGTATTCGAGAGAATAGATATGGCGAACTGAGTCGTGTTACCCGCGGACAGTAAATGTCGGGACCTACCGACTAATGTCACCACAGATCATATTTATATGAGCTAATAAGAATTTGCAGATTTGCAAATTTTTATGTTGCTCGCGGGATTTGAACATACTGCCTTTGGATTTTAGAGACAAAGCTACAAAATTATTTTGCAACGTGTCTATCATAGACAGTTTATGGAGTGGTTTGGCTGCAGTAGTATTTCCTAATGGCTACGACTTAAGGACCTTCAAGGCGGTTATTACTTACCATCTGGTGAATCGCTTGCTCGTTTGTCAGCCCTAACGTAAAAAAGCCAATATAACCACGGATGAAATTAGTGAAATATTACAATTTCACAAATTATATGGCCTCCAATGAATCGAGTTTCCTTTTGACTCGATCGCATCACTCGTGTACAGTCGGCTGCAAAAATACTGACTTCTATTTCTTAGACGGAAAGTAAATTATTTTACTAAAATATTTACTGCAGCTGACTGTACTCGTACCGGGGTAGATTTATTTACTTATCTTTGAAAGTTTGATCTCGATAAAGTGGCTAGGTTCATGAGAAATGTTATTATTAGACATCAAGCCTTATAGAGTTTGTCTCGTAGCAAAACGAGGCCCATGGTATTGAACCCCCACCCCCCACCCCCCCACTCCCTTCCTTGCTTGCCTCTGCATTATTAAAAAAAAGGCTGTCGGTGATAGGAGTTGGGATCTTCTTTAACTAACAGATTTTGTTTTCGTTTGTAGTCTCTAACAAGAGACGAGCGTAAGTGTCATGTGCAATGGACAACATTTCATATTTTTAACATGTCCATATTGTTTTTTTATATGAAAGTAGATATAAAATGAACAGACCCATATTTTTTCTTTTTTCAAAATTTGTCCATTTTCATGCATAAAATAATTATTGAAATTCTTTTTATTCTAAATAGACGTAAGCGCCAAATGACGTCATCGGACGGCTGAATACAGCGATATTCCTTTGCTTATCATTGTTTTAATAAAAAAAAGGTACTACTGTCAAAGGTAAACAATACTAGTGTCAACATTGTCAACGTCATTCATACATTCAACGTTGACAAGTTGTCTTTTTTTTTGACAGTTACATGTCATGGGTTTGGCATTACGTAAATTTAAAACTATAATGTGCTAAGCAAAGAAATATTTTACATTCTGCCGTCCGATGACGTCATCTTACGTTTTTTAGTTTTTAATTTTTTTCTCAGTAAATAAGCAATATAAAAAATTAATAAATATATATTCGAGCAGCGGAAAAGTAAACAAAGAATTGGTATTTTTTGTTTCAGAGCTTAGCAATTTTGAAATGTTGTCCATTATGATCAATTGGTTCATACGTTTCTTACATTCGGATTATGCAATTTTTTATGTAAAATGTGGATTGAAGATCACCTGATGGTAAGCAATAGTCATTTACCATCAGATGTGATGTTTTTGAAATAAAAAGGCAGCACTATAGTAACAACATTCCGTGTTTATTGAGACTATCGTCTCTGATATTACACCGCGTACAGCCATAAAAATTACACAGGCCGAAAGTAGTAAGTAAATCAAAAATGAGAACAGTACTACCAACATTAATATTAGAATGACGTTCATTTTTTGCATGGCAGCCAACTTAAAAATTATAAATAAACATTGCCATTTTAATAACAAGGCGATCCTCCTCTGCAACAAGAGTTGAGTAATGCATAGTTAAAATTTCAATCGAACAATCCCAAGTCTATAGGGACTAAAATCTTTACTAGAAATGAAAAAAATGGCGAGTATTATGACTCTGGCGTGATCCATTGACCATTAGGTACAAAGTCTAGTCATTACAAAAGCGGAGTTTACTGACTTCTAGAACAGCTGTTCACCAAAAGTTAGTTTTGGTTATATGTATGAAATATTGTCAGATAAATTGTTGAAATGTTTTGAAAGTCGGTGAATTCCGCCATTAGAATTTAACTTTGTTACGAGCTGGTCGCCAGTCGTTTTAATACAGTGTTTGATACTGTGTTTGTCCCCTCTCATATGGCTAACAGTCTATAGTCGTTGCTTTGTTATACTTCACTATCTGTTATGTACACTATGGAAGCAATAAAATATTAAGGTGACGGGTAGGGCACACTAGCGACGCCAATCGATTTTAATTTTTAACTACGAAACCGGATCTATTTCAAGCAGTTTCGGGATTACAACTTCTCGGCAAACACTTATACTATTTATTAAATAACTATGCAAAAATGTTGGGTCCAACGCGTACGCGAAAAATTGATTCACGCCAAAAGCTGCCACTTTTGGCGGTAATCCAAAATTCGAGTGCAAAAGCAGACCGAACAGTTAAAAAAATGTATTAATTAAATAGTATAGGTGTTTGTCGAGAGGTTGTAACCCCGAATTTGTTTAAAATAGATCCTGTTTAGTAGCTAAAAATTAAAATCAATTGGCGTCGCTAGTGTGCCCTACCCGTCACCTTAAGGTCGACGTAACTAGTGCCGCCAGTAGATTTGTATTATTTGTAACTATTATGAGACATTTTCTAAAAAAGTACAACGGTGAATCCATTAAGAAAAGTATAAAGAATTTTTGAGATGTACTGTGTAACATTATCTTCGTACAAGTAACCAAAATTCTTATGTTGGGAGCGCACTTGTGACTCCCTTAGTGTCGCGGGTGTCTATGGGCGGCGGCAAACGCGACCACCATGAAACCATCAGGCGATCCGTCTGCTTGTCTGCAATTATTAATTTTGCTTAATAATTGCAGACGTAATTTTAAAATATTGAATTATTGGAGAAATTTGACAGTGTTGTATACATTTGTGTGTGGCTGTTCACACATTGCACTGGTGGGTAACAATACAGTTTCGTACCGCAGTCGGACAATCCTGCAAAGTAATTCACTGCATACGCTAGGCCAAGCGCACACTAGTTCTCTGACATTATAAAGTAACATAAGTAAATTGTAACTATTTTCTTTGTTTTGTCTTTCTTCGTCTTTTATGTATGTGTGCACGCACGTCGCCCAAGGCTCCGCCTGAAAACCAGCGCTGCAACGGCTTCGGCCAGTGGCCGAAATGCTGAGGTTGGGCCTTGTAGCTACTGAATTTGTTCTATTTATGTATTTACGTCACTTGGGTTTAAATTTGTATTCTGTGGCCAATAAAGAAATCTTTATTTTAAAATAACACACTTAAAATTTCATCTCGTGATCAGGCGGGACTCGAACCCACATCTTCCATTGGACTGGATCCACCCGGATTGGGTGGATGGTCTACTAATTAGACCACTGAACGCGTTACTAAGCCGACGAAATTTGTAAGTGCTTGGTTCGGCATGAGCTGTCGATAAATTAAAAAAGATTGCTATAAAAAATATCAAATAAAGTAATATAGTTTTCGTCGCTCTGTTGAGTGGGTCGCGCTTATCATGGCGCGGTGTACGTACTTCATGAGATGAAGTACTCCCGACAAGATGCTGTTGCCGTCTTCGACTTTGGCTAAGATCCCAGTCACGCACTTCTGGGAGGGAGCGGGTACGGGACAGTCACTTCTTCTTTCGAGCCGAAAGAAAATAATGTAGTTTTGATGATATTCTTTATATTTTTATTTATAAGTTAATATTTTTATAGCAATCTTTTGCAATTTATTCTTAAGTAAATAACACACTTAAAAAAATCATTTCCCGCCTGAACACGAGATAAAATGTTTAAGTGTTATTGGCTAGAGGGCGTAGGTCCTCTAATAGTGTCCGACCGATCACACACTCCAGTCCCTATCACTATCACATGCGAGTCCACGTAGATTCAGTGCAGCGATCCAATCCTTGAAATCCCGGGGTAATGGTTGGGCGAGGGCGCTAGGGAACGGCCACAGTAGTTTTCGTTCGGCTTCTCCTTCCCCGTCCGGTACCGGGTAGATGGACCCTGTAATAGCATAACCTGACATTTTACGACTGCTGCTATTACTACTACGACTTACACTGCTGCTTGACGAGCGAATTCTAATCTAGCTACTGAGAAAATTATATTTTGCTGCTAGAATTCAAAATTACATCTATTTTCTTTCACAAGTCTTTGTAAATCGTGCTTTGCAGAAGGCGGTAGAAACTATCGATCAACGACCACTGATCGATGTGCTCAATCGTTAATTAATACATTAGTTTGGCAACACCCTTACTATGGTCCCGCTGTCATGAGATCCTCGGTGAAGGCATCAAGTTGACGGGTAGGGCACACTAGCGACGCCAATTGATTTAAATTGTTAGCAACTAAACCAAATAACTTTTTATAACAATTTCGAAGCTGCAGCCTCTCGGAATATACTTCACTATTAATTTAATACTTTTGGGTCTGCTTTGCACTCGAAATTTCGAGTGTAAAGACGGATCAAAAAGTAGTGCACAATTATTAAATAAATAGTACAAATGTTTGCTTAGAGACTGCCGCCCCGAAATTGTTTAAAATAGATCCGGTTTTGTAGCTAACAATTTAAATTGTTGTCACTAGTTAGGAGTACCCGTCGCCTTAATATGCTAAGTCCCATGTGTGATCAGCCTTAAGCACGCGGTGTTGTTGACTAAGACGCGAGCGCGTGCCAAGACAAGCTGACTCCACGGAATACAAAGGGATCCTCCCTTTAATTTTAGGCTGTACACCTCTACAGGGACACTGCAGTGTTTGTAAGGAATAAATCCCTTTCATTAGAACGAAAATTGGAACTTTATACTTAAGATTTGTTGAAGAACAGGCTAGTTGCCACAATTTTATTATTTGATGGAACGGTATATAACGATTATATTACGCCATAAAACAAATGATTTTTTATTAAACACCTTTCCTAATTTTTTTTTTAAATTATATTTTTCGCTATACAGCCATAAAATCCGTCCACCATAGAAAATTAATAGACCATCTATTTATTTTCGATGCCGTGACGTCACTGTTATTGTAAGCAATACGCGTTACTGACAAACTGACATGAAAGACCACGAATAACCTGCAACTGGCGTTTGACGTTTTGTTGTTTACAATAATAGTGACGTAGAATCATGGCGGACGGTGTTTTCAATCAAGACAATAAAAAGTTTAAAATATAACGGGTTTAAGTTGAATTTTTACAGCAATACCTTATTTATATTTATTGAAGTTATCATATTTCATACCCTTGTACGCAATAATATTTAAATTGAAAGTTATTTTTATAAATGGTGACATGAGACCACTTGCCTATTGATATCATAAAATACAGAACATGTGTGAGAG
The DNA here is from genome assembly GCA_019059595.1 of Marasmia exigua. Classification (NCBI taxonomy): domain Eukaryota; kingdom Metazoa; phylum Arthropoda; class Insecta; order Lepidoptera; family Crambidae; genus Marasmia; species Marasmia exigua. Next base: position 14,257,790 of record CM032494.1, on the reverse strand, counting down.
AATCACGATACGACATACTGCCCAGTGCGTAGGTCAACAAACTCTTGAATATCATTTTCAGCCAGAATGAACTAATGTTTATAATATAAGTTTAGTGTGTATATTATCTTTACTTAATTATTGAGTTAACTCTTAAAAGTATGTGTCTACTTATGCCGAACCATTTTAACACTTAACATATTTTTGTGTAAAATATGCATCTGTAATTGGATTTTTTTATTTACCATCACATCAGACATATTTTGAATAGAACTGAGACAGTTCACCTACCCTAATGGTACCAATTAATGACCTGCATAGATTTAATTTACGATTTTAGATTTTACGTTTATAGTGTGTAAAGTTTCCGTTTTAGCCTTTAGTAATCACCAGTGTATTCTTTAGGAATGCCTCAAGGATCTGAAAGCCTTTTTAATCTCGAAACCACTAAGAATGCTTGCGCGAGAACTTCACCGGGGTGCATTGTACTAACATACCTACATGTAGGTATATGAAGCAAGCAATTTGCAATATGAATTTAACTATTTTACTATTCATACCTATTAATATGTGCGCCCTTCACACAGGTGATCGTAGAGTTGAATCTGAGCATGTACCTCTGTATTTTTCCAAAGTATGGCTTTTTTGGTTGTACATTACCTCCAACCGGATACATAATATTGAACTGAGGCAAACCTTGCCACTGTCCACTCTAAATAGATAAATCTTAAATTTATAGCACGTACAGTCAGCATTATAATAATATTAGCTTAAATATCAGAGTTTTGGAGTGAGCAACAAATACTTAAAGGAAATGATTACCCATTTTTTGGGACCCACTTATTTAGTAATTTCTTCATACAAGTAAAAATTAACTCCATAATTGCTAAAAGTGGCCCCTTTTACCACCACCTTTACGCAAAGATGTCCCGTAACCAAAGAATATACCTGTCGTCTCCAAAAAAAGGGGAAACAGTACGTGTAAAAGGGAGGGGAGCTCTGATTCCGTCGTTCGGTTCGCGCGGAGGCCGCAGGTGTCATAGAGTAACTTATATACACCGATCTCAGACTCTATCTAGAGGCATCAGTCGGCTAGCCAGTGCTAGCACCATCTAGAGGAAAATGACCAATACTCATCAACTTTGTAGGACAGCCACCTTCGAGAATTAGTCAGGTAGCCGATTAAATAAAATATCCTAAATAAAATTCTTAATACCTTCTGGATATCTGGTTTATTTACCTTTTTATGGTAATGTGGGCAGGCGGCTTGAGGTCATTGTTTCAGAAACACTCTTTACTAGCGTGATGTAAAAATGCATAATGAAATCTTTCGAAACAACGCCAAACCATCCAACTGATCGATTGCTTTTTAAAGCTACATCTAACGAAAACCGCTGAACTATTTTTCCCATACTAAGAAAAAAAACTATTAAGTGTACTGTCATTTACTCTCGAACGATAAATGAAAACCTTGGCGTATTTTACATACAGTTTTCTTTTATTAAATGCTCAGATATTTTTGATAGATTTGAACGCTAAGATCATTTTGATGCTGACTGTACCAACAACACCAACTATGCAAATAGTTCAACGATAGTTATAGTTAAATGTTCTTTTCAGATCTCAAACTGGACGGAATCACACAATCGACGTATTAAATTTTTATAGTCGAGAAATAAGAATGCAATTAGTATGATGAAATGAAATTGTTTTTTTCTTCATATTTATAATCTTTACATCTCTCAATAATATAAATCATCAAGGGACCTTCAAGAGAAGAGCGTGCTCTTTTTTAAAAAGGCCGGCAACACATATCGATCCCTCTGATTTCGCGGATGTTCATGGGCGGCGTTGATTGCTTTCCATCAGGTGACCCGCTTGTTCGTTTGTCGCCTCTAGCATTAAAAATAATAATGACTCGAAATGAATATTCTTATGAAGTTGAATACAATTCAATTTAATTTATTAATAGCAAAATACATGATTTTTGTTAGTTAATGTTTAGTCTTCAAATTAAGAAATCAAAGATAATCTCATTTAATTTTTATTGTACGTTTTATTGTTCATATTTGTCTTTTGTTTTTTTTCTTTTACTGACACTACATAATATATTAAATGATTTCTGGCCGTCCAAGATACAGGCATTGCCTAGTTTGGAGGCTCCTGTTCAATGTTTGTGGCATAATATATGTAGTGCACTTAAATTTTAATCTTATGTATGTAACTGTGGTTATTTTTTCTGTGCAATTAATACAATTTTATCTTTTTATATTTTTTATATATTTTTTTTATTATTTTGATTTGTTACTGTTTACTTTTAATTTCTGTGAGTGTAGATAAACTATTTATTTAACATTTATAAAATCATTTGCCCATCGGAATTACGAAAGTCATAAAGATAAAATTATGATTCACATGAACTGCTTTTAAATGTTCGTAATAACTCCTCTATGGTAATAGACGAGTACAGTACTTACCTTACATAGATAGATAAATATTATTTATTGCACAAAATCAAAATACAAGTATGATACAACAACAACAGACAGTGCAATATGACGGTCTTGTCGCTTTGGGTAGAGGAAAAAAAATTACATATTCATAAAATGGTAAGGTAGAGCAAAGCAGTTTAACAAATGAAATTAAATGAGTATAACTATACCATTATTCCATACTAATATTATAAATTTGAAAGTGTGTGTGTGCCTTTGAGAAAACGAAGCGATGTATGCCGTGAATTTTTCGAGTGGAGATAATTGAATGGAGAGAAATCATAAGGTGCTTTTTTTCTCTTTCAATGATCTATACATCCTTCCCACAATATGGATTTCTTCAAACGAAGCGTAAAGAAGCATCTCGCGGGCCAGTATGGCGGTGCCAAAGGAGGTGATGCCTTGACATCGCTTCCGTTGTAATTGCAACTTGGTCTCTTGCTTACCATCTGGCTGAGGAGAGCCAATATACTGTGCCCCTATAAAAAATCTATGTCTGAGCGAAGCCACGGGAATAAGCTAGTAAGTTAATAAGAAGATCGGGACTAAAGTTTGAGAAGCGTCGCCGTGCCCCAAGGCCGAACGGAATGCTCCGATCGGCTTTCACGCTGTTCTCCTAGATCAACTTGTACCTAGACCTGACCGCAACGCAGTTCCTACTAGACCTGGCAATATCGTATCTTTCAAAAGATTGGAACTTTTGCATCTGGATCAGTGCGAAGATGCGGAACAGTGAAACTTCATGCACATTACTTTTTCGCTCTGAATTCAGATCATTCCGCTCATTCCGACAATTCGCCTCACTCCCAACATTTAGCTCATTAGGATCATTCGGCTCATTCGGATCATTTAGCTCATTCGGATCATTCGGCTCACTCGCATCATTCAGCTCATTCGGATCATACGGCTCACTCGGATCATTCGGCTCACCCGTATCAGTGAGCGAAATTACTACCACGTACCGATTGATAACGAGATTCATATGAGTCGAATTATACACTCGGAACGAACATTAAAGATTCGGAACAGCGCATCATTTGGCTGAGTCTGATCACTGGGTCATTTCAGTAAAGAGTTACACACGTCTAGTTGTTACTTAGTTATAGGACCTACCTTAGTTATACCCAATTTGATTCAGCATTTAGTCTATGGAACTCATATAACGCCACGTTGGTCTAGTGGTTTAAGCACCGTGATCTCGGGGTCCGGGGTTCGATTCCCGGGACGAGCAAAAGTATATTTCGAATTTTTCGAACATAGCTCGGGTTTGTGATCACCAATCGCATTAGGCAAGCGTGGTATTTAATCCTAATCCCATCGTAGTAGCGATGACTTGATTTCTATGATGGAGGCCTTTGCCCTGCAGTGGGACAGTATGTAGGCTGATACTACTACTAATACTACCTATGGAACTAATCTTATTTGAAGATACGGATACAGTGAATTTCTACTTTTTAACCCCCGACGCAAAAAGGACGGGGTGTTATAAGTTAGACGTGTCTGTGTCTGTGTGTCTGTCTATGGCATCGTAGCTCCCGAACAAATGAACCGATTTTGGTTTTAGTTTTTTTTTGTTTGAAGGATGAATGTGGGAGGGAGTGTTCTTAGCTATGTTGGATAAAAATCGATCCAAGGCTGCCGTCACAAAGATATGGATTGTATGTTTAACACAACTCGCACAATATGGGTACCATATGAAAGGGCTAGGCCATGTGGTCTCCGGCAGAGTAGAATAGGCCACCCTAACTCTTACCGAGGTGTCGTAAAAGGCGACTAAGGTAAAGCTGCTGGCATGAACATCAGCACCCAGAGAAGGAAAACTCTGCATTTATATCAAAACCCTCGCAAACCCGTCTGCCAAGCGTGGTGAGTATGGCAATAACCCCTCATGTGATTGAGGGAGGCCCGTGCCCCAGCAGTGGGGACTTAAATGGGCTGATGATGGTGATGATGAAAGGGCTTGAGCAGCAGAATACATTTATTGTGACAAATTTCAAATCCAAGATGGCCGCCGTTGGGGGTTTTTTAAATTTTCAATTAAATTGTTTGTGTCTCATTTTAGGTAGTTAGCTTATACTCCTAATGTGTTGTTTCTAACGTGTGTGGAGACAAAGGAGATGGTTCAGGCTCTATATGTTTTGGGGATCTCCATGAAAATGTCCCGGCCGACAATTTATTTTGATACAGCCGTGTAGACGTGGCTATTTGAAGCCATAGTTATTATTGCACGGTAGTTATAGGATTCCTGTGAGCCAAGTTGTATGAGTTCGATTGTTTCATACATTTGTTAATATTTCAAAAAAGCTCACAGGAATTCTACATCTTCCTTGCCGTTATAGCTTTAGGATCCAAACAACTAGTTCTACACATCTATTTAAAAAAAAATTGTCGTCCGGCCACTTTCATAGAAGAGCCTAATATGAATGATGTTCCTTACTCAAAAATTGTAAAATTCTCTCAAAATTTCCGAGTCCTTCCTGAGAAGTCTCAATGGATCCCTATTAGGTCGGCACGTAAGAGGTCACACGTAAATAAATAACACGTTAGGACTAGGGGGGGTTAGGGGAATGTGCTCTTGTATGACAGGGGATGAGACGGTTACTGACGTTTTTGACATCACAAGTTAAAATAAAAATAAAAATAGAACATGATTATTGATTCTGCGGTAGGAGTCAAAGACTCCGTGTGCGCTGATGCAATTCAAAGATTTTAAATTAGTATCTTGTGGTTTTTAGCGAACAAATTTGGTGTTTATTTGTGCAGAGAAGTGCCGCGAAGTGAGCCTGATAATAAAAATCATTGAATTGTGTCCTTTTCAACACTGCTATTGTGTGTCGAGTGACTTGTCACGGACAACTTGCTTGGACCTAATAGAGTCTTAAAACCCGCGATAGAGTTTAGAGTGGATACCACTCTACAGAACGGCAGAATCCGTAGGTCGATAAAACGTAAAATGCCGGCGTTTTATTGAGTGACTGTGCTTTTACTGACTTCGACTTTTGACTACCCACTTATTCACAATAAGTTACTTGACATTGGCAAGTTATATTCAAGTAAAGCCATAATATAAAAAGTGATTATTTGAAAATATTATAGCATCTAAATCTGTTTTCTTTTCTTCGATTGAGAAGGTTTGAAAGATTATTGTAACCTATAACTGTTTGTACAATACAACACGTGAATTGAAGGGAGTGGGTAAAATTCATTTTACTCCACTATATTACGCACTTGTGTTACTGATATCAGACAACAGAAGAAATTCATAATAGGTGGAACATATATTACACTCAGATGACTGTACAGACATTAGTTTTCAACACGCGATTGTTACACTACGGCGAAGCAAAAAGGTGGGTTATGATTTTGACCTGTATGTATATATGTATGGTTGTTCATCTGTTCCCTCATAACTTCTAAACAAGTTATCATATTTAAACAAATGAGGTGTCGTTAGAAGCGTCTTGATTGTCTTCTGGTTATAGAAATTATTATGCCGTATCGCCGTGGTCGTATGCCACCTACTGTAGCAAAACAGATTCATTATAATAATAAAATAAAATCAATGTGGCATACGACCACGGCGATACGGCATAATAATTTCAGCAGAGACAGTTTTCATGTTTCGTACTTTTTAGACCGTGTTTTTTTGGCGGTCGGGTTTTAGTTTTTAAATTTTATTTTTATTTGTTTAGAGTGGGGATTGAATCCAAAACCTTTGGCGTATTAGAAAGGTCTAATAAGAATAACACCAAATGCGCCACCGCAGTCATACGGGGCCAAAAAACATCAAACTCCAGTTAACGAATGGCTACAAATCTGACCGTACCGTACGTGATGATACCATGGAACCAGAAGTCAGTGGAATGTGCCATTTTCGGAAAAAAGGCACAGTGTGAAAAAGATCCAACCGGCCCTGACGCTGATTCTAAACGGATGCGGTAGAGAACGATCGTCGCCCAGCACGTCACCCCAGTACTAACGGCTTCGCAAAAGTATGGAAAATTATGGCTTTCTATGAAAATGCACAGTCTGTTTAGGGTGCATGTCTATGGATGGGACGCATATATGTGTACGTCCTGTACGTATGTGCCCGAGTACGTATCAGCACGTCGCGTCGCGCGGCGGATGCAAATCCTGCACCGAAGCGATGCATTTAAGCGTTAGCCAAAGCGGTTAGCTTGATTGCCAGGTGGCCCAATTTCCTCCCTGTGGATTATTTTACACGATGCATATCAGACTCCAATAGATTGTTCTATTTTTGGAGTTCTCTATTACTCAAAAGAAAAAAGGAGATATACACCGTTATTTTATATAGTTTACATCCCGAAAACCAAATAGTACGTATCGTGAGTGAAGTCCATTAAGGTTAAAGATATTTATTTCTCATAAAAACTTAAATAGTTCACTTACAATGAGATAAAGTACGACTAATTCCAATATTTTAAATCATTATATTAATTTTATTAATATTTATTGTTATTTAATTAACATGCAATTAAATTGATTTGAATGACACAATTTTAATTGAAATGAATTAAAGACGAAATATTTTAAATTAAACAGTTAAATAATTTCAAATCTAGACAAACTATGGTCATTGATCTGATTCTGCCTCTATGGCCTGCCCACAAAATTATATAATTGTATTTGTATAATAGTATTTATATCCATTAGCATATTAGATCAACAAAATAAGCAAAAAAATTATCAGCTATTCTATACATTATTGACTAGGTTGTCATTTTCACAGCTGTTTTTGATTTTTGACATTACCTGTATAACCCTACTTAACAAAAATATCCCGGTGTCATTATAATGAACCACATATTTTGTGTCGGTTTATAATGTCATTCGTTCATTCACTCGTGAGATATGGTAGAACCATACCGACTTTGGATGAACAAAATGGAGTTTATTACGAAAACCACGCGGATAGTTAGTGTTCGCTTATACCTGTCATATTGGTCGATTTCGACCATTTTTTACCTGTCGGTAGGACACAATAGCGACGCCAATCGATTTTAATTATTAGCTACTAAACCGGATCTATTTTAAACAATTTTGAGGTTGCTACCTCTTGACAAACACTAACAACCTGTGCGGATAAAGAATGGGATCAGACATGGCGGCGCATCTATTCACTTCCCGCTCGCACACTATTTGCGTCTATACTCGCACTCGTGGGTGTGCGAGCGAGAAGTGAATAGATGCGCCGCCATTTCTAATCCCATTCTTTATCCGCACAGGTAGTATACTACCTGTGCGGATAAAGAACCATGCACAAATGTTTTCATTTTTTTTATGATTTCGTTTCATATTCAGTGTGTTTAGTCAGCGGTGTACGATGCTTTAAGTCAAATATGCAGGGTGGAAATTAGACGTGTGTAACTCTTTACTGACTCAGTGATCCGACTCAGTCAAATGCACTGTTCCGAATCTCTAATGTTCGCTCCGAATGTATCATTCGACTCAAATGGATCTCGAGTTCGAGTGAACCGATGAGCCGAACGATTCGAATGAACTGAATGATTTGAGTGAGCCGAATGAGCGGAATGATTCGATGAGCCGAATGAGCTGAATGAGCTGAATGATCCAAGTAAGCTAAAAGATACGAATGAACGAAGTGAATCACGGATCTATCTGATAGTCGATGTTCCAAATGAAGCTTTTCACTGTACCGCATCTCTGCACTGATCCAGATGCAAATGTTCCAATCTTTTGATAGATACGGTTTTGCTAAGTCTAGTGCATTTTTGCACTAATTTTTTTTTCCGATGACACACTGTTCCTAAGGTGATTTAAAACGATACTGTTTTCTTTTGAAATATTTCCCACGGTTACTATATCTTTAAAACAACGATAATCTCACTAACCGCGCTTGCTATTGGTGCTTGCATGGTTAAAGCGTGATTACCGCTGCTTGAGAAGTTGGTGCACTCGGCCCTACAGCATTTAGATAAAGAACGCCGACAGGCTACGCTTGATATACTCTAATTCTGCATCACCTAGTGGTTGACTGGTAGAGAATGCTGTATAGCATTAAGTCCGCCAATTGTACTTTATTTTCTTTTGCAATAAAGAAAAAATCAATAAATAAATATACATATTTCCTAGCGCGTATGTCAACGAACACATCGATCTAGAGCCGGTCTCCTGTATCTTTTAATTTCGTACAATAGGCCTTCGATATGCCGAGCTCCTGAAGCTTCAGCTTATTGACACCTAATATTACAACTGTATTACAACGCATTTATTGGCTGGCGATTTGTCGATACTGCCTAACAATAGAGTATCATATTACAGTCTGAAATGGCCTATTATGTTGGGGACACTCCCAATTCATGTGTACTAGTTTTTGTAGCTACCCACAAACTGGTATTTTTGTTGTATTTTATAGTTTTTTTTTCGATGTGCAGTTTACAGATATTTTAACTCACGAAGACGTGCCCCACCACTTTTGGGCAAAGGCATTCGCGTTACATGAGGAGTGAGTGGGAGGCGCGGAGAGTTTAAGATCAAACCTCAGTCATGAGTCGACTGCGGCTCGATGAACACGAGTGTTGATAGATTCAGTAGAGCATCATTTTCAGTTACCCCGTGACGTTCTGTCAATATATCATAGTGTGCGTGAGCACTCATTGTTAATTTGAAGAGCGATAATGAAAAAGGGTGGGACGCGTCTTCGTAGATTGAAATATCTGCACTGTTTAATTCACACAGAATACTTGAATTTATGTATTGTGAAAATATAACGCGAAACATTGATTTGATACAATAAAATTAATATCTTAGAACCAGTCCAGGTTTTTTTAGGGCTTTAGAAGTTCGCCACAAAGATCGCCTTTGGCTATTTTATGAATGGGCTCTTTTGGTGTTGTTTGTATCTTTTTTTTATGTGATAGGTGGCAAACAAACAGAAAGATCACCTGTAATTAAGCGACTTCCGCCAGCCATGGACACTCGCGACACCAATGCAGTCACAATGGACAACATTTCAAAATTGCTAAGCTCTGAAACAAAAAATACCAATTCTTTGTTTACTTTTCCGCTGCTCGAATATATATTTATTCCTTTTTTATATTGCTTACTTACTGAGAAAAAAATTAAAAACTAAAAAACGTAAGATGACGTCATCGGACGGCAGAATGTAAAATATTTCTTTGCTTAGCACATTATAGTTTTAAATTTACGAAATGCCAAACCCATGACATGTAACTGTCAAAAAAAAAGACAACCTGTCAACGTTGAATGTATGAATGACGTTGACAATGTTGACACTAGTATTATTTACCTTTGACAGTAGTACCTTTTTTTATTAAAACAATGATAAGCAAAGGAATATCGCTGTATTCAGCCGTCCGATGACGTCATTTGGCGCTTACGTCTATTTAGAATATAAAGAATTTCAATAATTATTTTATGCATGAAAATGGCCAAATTTTGAAAAAAGAAAAAATATGGATCTGTTCATTTTATGTGTATTTTCATATAAAAAACGATATGGACATGTTAAAAATATGAAATGTTGTCCATTGCTCTGCCAACCTTTAAACACCCTTTGCCCCAGATTGGGCCTCCGGTATCCTCACTGACGCAGCGAAACACGACACAGTGCTGCATCTCGCCGGTTTTCTGCGAGGCCGTGGTATCACTCCGGTCGAGCCGGCTCACTCTTGCTTAACAACATATTTAAGAATTTATTTTATTATTTTTATTAAAAGTAGAATTAACAGTAGATAGTCTGTCTGTATTGGTCTGGGTGTTTGTATGTATTATAAGTATGTATTTACAAAAGAAAAGTATTATATGTGTATATTTGTAATTCCGTTGTTGCTTCTGATATCCGTAACACAGGTGCTTGAGCCACCTATCTCGGAGTCAGATCAAAGTATGTGAAGTTGTGAAATTTTTATTTATTTAATTAAATTAATTTTGATAATCAAGGACTAATGAAGATTATATTCTCAATCATCCTTACTCACCAATATGTTTTTGATTTTTTGTTTAAAAGAGTTCTTACTTTAACATATGAACCTTTGGGAACATTTTTTGAATGTGTTAAATATTCGATATTTGCCGATTATAATCGGCACATTCTGCCGAATAGTCACCGACTAGTCGCGACTACTGAAGATGCCGATTAGTCAGTCGGCTTTCCCGACTAGTCGGCTCATCTCTAATATTTTCTTACATTTATTTTCTCGGTTGTTTGCCTTGTATGAAACCATCTATTGGTGTCGCGGGTGTTCATGGGTGGCGGCAATCGCTTACCATCAGGTGATACGTCTGCTCGTGTGCCACGTATCACAAAAAAGATATCATTTTACAAGTTATGTGAACAAAAGTTATTTTATAATGGCGATGAAATGGATTTCACTTAAAACTATTAAAACTCGTAATTTATATGAAATTGATGAAGCTTACTTTAGACTTTTCTCGCTTGCTGGGAAAAGTTTGCGATTTTAATAGGCTTATTCTTCAGCCTCATTATGCTTTGAAAACTATAATATTAAGTGGTGGAAAATTAACTTTTTTATTGTTTGTTTTTTGTAATGATTTATGCAGATTAATATACTCGTTACATAACTTGAACTAAATGGCTCGCCCCATTTCCTTACGGAACTTTATTAGTTCCAAATTAGTACCAATAGATGGCGTTGGGTGTCATATGTATCGCGCAAGTGTTTTGCCTTCTCGGTTTTCCTACATACAAATTTACCTCAAAAATTATTAAAAATCGAAATCTTTTTCGCGACGTAGACTCCCCGTGCCATCTATGTATAAGTACAGTTTGATACTAAGATCCCAAAAGGAAGGGAAGGCCGTGGGAGAGCCACGCTTCGGCATGATGGGCCGGCTCGACCGAGTGATACCACGACCTCACAGAAAACTGGCGTGGAGCAACACAGTGTTGTGTTTCGCTGCGTGAGTGAGGGTACCGGAGGCCCAATCCGGAGGAAAGGTCGACCGAGTGATACCACGGCCTCACAGAAAACTGACGTCAAGCAACACAGTGCTATGTTTCGCTACGTGAGTGAGAGTACCGGAGGCCCAATCCGGAGGAAAGGGGGGTTTAAAGGTTAGTAGCGCACTTGTGACTCAACTGATGTCGCGGGTGTCCACGCTTATCATCAGGTGATCAGTATGCTCGTCTGCCACATATCAAATAAAATAAAAGGGCTGGCCTTTAATTAATAAATACATTGATAATCAGGTCCTTTGACGGTAAAATCTTCACCATCGCCCATTTTCTCTCCCCCAGAAAGAATTCGAGGGCGTGAATAAGAACAAAAAAATCTTCCACCAAAAGGTTTTACAATTATTTTCTTCAAATTTCACATTTCGCTAAAGGGTGCCATAACATATGTACATTGCAATTAAAATGATCAAGAATTCACTTTACAGGCAAATCGGATTCGCATTTCAAGTGTAAACATGGGAGGAGTTCAAAGAAATGGTTTTCATTAACAGTTACCTTTTGCAAAGCAAATAAAAAGTGTTTGTTCATTTAATATTATCGGTCAGACGTACAGTCGCCGTCAGATATATCGTAGCAGACAAGGTGACCAAATATAGCTGAATAAATTAAAATGTCAATAAGTTCTATATGCTTAATCAAAATCTGCTTTCCGTGATGCTAATAATTATATTTATGTATTTGATAATGTGTAAGTATGTATGTTTAAAGTCTTCAGATTATTACTTATAATACCTTCCATATATATTATATATATATATATATTTTCCATATTTTAAATATGTATTAGTAGTTATTAATATTTATTACTTATTATCATATTTTGCCGCCACAAATTTTCTGCTTCGCCCAATGGTTGACTGGTAGAGAATGCTGTAAGGCATTAAGTCCGCCAATTGTACTTTTTTACTTTGTGCAATAAAGAATAAATAAATAAATGCTAAAAGTAACCATTAATATCTGAACATTCAGTAATAGGTAAGCACATAAATCGCTTTCGTTTAAATAAAACCACACTTGATGGATTTGATTTATGTTATTAAGTTAGTATGAAAAAATGCTATGAACAACCAATATCTGTTTTCTTTTCAAAAAAACACTTTTGCCGTCTTGGCCTTCCAAAACTTAAAAACGACACCCATGTAATTTTTTTCCAAGAAAGTCGTTTTATATGACAGATGCTGAGCGACGAACGCGACGTTGTCAAATTGATTTCTAAAACGATAGGCAACCTCGCATTGGTATTAGCGTGGTGCGTGATGGATGACAGTTCATATATTAATGGCTACTTGTAGCGTATAGAACTTATTGACATTTTAATTTGTTTAGATATATCTGGTCACCCTGTCTGCTACGATATATCTGACGGCGACTGTACCATGAGAGCATTCGTTTTGTTCTCTTCTTTTTACATCGGAAAGGAAAACGGAAACTTTGCTACTCTGCGGGGTTACTTCGAGAAATACTCGCCAGTTCGATCGAATTTATAAAATGTGAAAATTTGTGAATCGAAATCAAAAACACACTTCGTATTTCGAGCGTATTTTCTTTTGTTTTTTTTTTGTTCTGGAGGCGACAAACGAGCAAGGGAATCGCCTGATGGAAAGTAATCAAGGACGCCCATGACTATCTGCGAAATCAGAAAGATCGCGAATGTGTTGCCGGTCCTTTTTAAGAAGGGTTATGATTTTTATAATCTATATATGTAAGTTTGTTTGTATGTTCTAAGATTCTGCCTAAACTACCCAGCTGAATCAGATGAATGAGGTATCAATCGATTCCTTAATACTGTCCAGGTTACCTAGGCTTATATTTTATTTGAAAATAGTAACACAGTGCGTCATCATCATCATCATTTCAGCCAATAGGACGTCCACCGCTGGACATAGGCCTCCCCCAATGTTCTCGACACAGATCGGTCCTGTGCCGCCCGCATCCAATGGATTCCCGCGATCTTCACCAGATCGTCGGTCCACCTTGTGGGGGCCTGCCACGGCTGCGACTTCCTGTACGTGGCCTCCACTCGAGGACCTTTCCGCCCCAACGGCCGTCTGTTCTCCTCGCTATGTGCCCTGCCCATTGCCACTTGAGGCATGCAATCCATTGGGCTGTCTGTTCCTTAGTTCTCCTGCGGATCTCATCATTTCTGATACGATCACGCAGGGAGACTCCGAGCATAGCCCTCTCCATTGCTCTCTGGGTAACTTTGAGCCTCCTTAATCGGCACATTGTAAGCGGCCACGTTTCGGTTCCGTATGACATCACTGGCAACACACACACATTGAAGAAGGAGTCTTGAAACACTGCGGTAGGTGGGCCGAAAATATGCTGCGTTGCTTCCCGAACGCTGCCCAGCCGAGTTGGATTCGTCGATCGACCTCTTTCTGCCAACCAAGCTGGACTTTTTGTCCTAGGTAGATGTACTCGTCTTCAACTTCCAGTGTAGAGCTTCCAACCTTTACAAGGGTGGGTACGACACAGTGCGTGCGTAGATTTCTTGTAATTTTTTAACAAAGAGTACGCTCTTCGCTTGAAGGTCGCTAAGTCGTAGCTCCTGCAGCCAATCAATCTATGTGCGTATTTCTACCATTACCTCGGTGGTGATGGAAAATATTATGAGGAAACCTGCACGTTTCGGATAGTTACTGTAACGTGTAACCATGATTCAGTTGGTCTGGTTACCCTGTTAAAAGGGTTGCGAAAGTCAGACGGCAGTCGAATCATTGTTTTTTTTTTATTTAATAGGTGGCAGATGAGCAGACGGATCACCTGATTGTAAGAGATTGCCGCCGCCCATCCACACCCGTGACACCGGTGGAGTCACAAGTGCGCTGCTAACATTTAAACCCCCCTTTCACCGGATTGGGCCTCCGGTACCCTCACTCACGCAGCGAAACACAGCACAGTGCGGCTTCACGCCGGTTTTCTTGAGGCCGTTATCACTCCGGTCGTGCAGACTCATTTATCCCTGACGTGACTCCCCCAAGGTTGAATTACCAAACTCGCCAAATTCTGAATCATGGTCTAAGCGCACCCCTGGCTCCAGAGCGACAGCTTTGGACACAACCGGGAATTACACGCTAATATGTGGGGTGAATAGAAAGTAGTTCTATAGTAACCCTGCCGCGGCTCGGTGATTATATGAGATTAACTCTAGCACCCGGACTCGCCTCTGTTATGCTGATTTAGTTAAAATATTATTGTGAGTAATTAATATTCCTCGTTGACTGACTGTGAAGTGAACTTTAGCTAGGATTAAATGTTTAATTCTTTTTATGTGGCACAGTGTAACTAGAACGACGTTTGTACCCGAGGGTTAACGTTGAGGTAGATCAGGGTTAGCGAAGACTAATAATAAGAAACCAACCGATTACGGCTACGGCGGCCAATCTCAACGAACAGCCACGTACGCAGGATATATTATAGCGCTCAAGTGTGTGCGCAAACACAAGTGCACTCTCTATTCCCTTGCCCTCATAATCCTATGGGACACTAATGTGACACGATCGGAGAGGGATCAAGCGCAGGACCAACAGTGTGGTTCGGCGTGAGATAGAGACAGATTTTACGGAACGTGTGTAGAATACTTATAATACAATATATTGCCTTGCGCATTTGTCAACGAACTCATCTTTTATCCCGAAAACCTCTTATAAGTATCGTGAATAAAGTCCGTTTAGCATGTTAGATCAACAAAATAAGCGATAAATAAATCAGCTGTTCCATACATTATTGCTGGTTGGGTATTCTATTATGTAAAGAATAGCTGATTTTTGCCGATTATTTTGTTGATCAAACATGCTAATTGGATTTTGTTAATGATACCTATTATGAGGATTTTGGCATGTTAACGTTAAAAACTTACGATGTATCATCATCATCATCATCAGCCCATTTAAGTCCCCACTGCTGGGGCACGGGCCTCCCTCAATCAATGAGGGGTAATTGCCATACTCACCACGCTTGGCAGACGGGTTGGCGAGGGTTTAGATATAAATGATGAGTTTTCCTTCTCTGGGTGCTGATGATCATGCCAGCAGCTTTACCTTAGTCGCCTTTTAGGACACCTCGGTAAGAGTGAGGGTGGCCTATTCTACACTGCCGGGGACCACACGGCCACGATGTATACTTAAACACATAAATTGGCATTTATTATTATGATTAGTTAACCCTCAGTAGCAACATTGTACACGTCTTTCTAATCCATCTTACCCAAAGGGCTTGGGAATCGATTAAACAAATCGAGAAGAGCGAGTTTGATTGAGATCCTCTAGATCACTTAGTAACTTCTGGTCCATCGAAATGCCTTCGTAAAGTCATTAATAAAAGGCAGTTTTATTGTAATAGATTATTTTATATTACAAATTAAGATCCCTTTTAAGGACCAGTGGTGCCTTCACCGGTTTTATTTTATATTTATATTGGATAAATGTCTTAAACATCAGCGGCGATTGTGATCGTGTGCATAATCTTCTCTATACAAGAGGTAAACTGTATTGACAACGACAAGGCTTTTATAGGGGAACTGAAAAGTCCGAACATTTGCGCGATGCAACCGACAACTAGCGACATCTATTGGTATAGAGAACCCATTACCCAAAATAAAGACGGGTAGGGGGAAACATTTGTTCGGGAGCTACGATGCCATAGACAGACACACAGACACAGACACACACACACAGACTCACACACATACAGACACGTAAAACTTATAACAACCCGTCGTTTTTGCGTCGGGGGTTAAAAACCAAAAATATTGGTTGGGTTAGGTTAGAACAGTGGCCAGCAAAAATATCTTAAAATTCTGGGACGAGTTTTATTAGGGCGAGTTTCCCCCTAACCCAACAAAGAGAGGATATCCTCTAACCATCCGACCAATCATCCGAATGTTACGTAAGATAAGTTTGTAACGCGTTTGTCTGTTATATATAAATATAAAATTTTGTACCTTTTCTTTTATTTTTTTTAGTAAAGAGCTCACTTTTGACCAACTTTAAAACTCCAGGTGAAAAGAAAGTACCTATTAAATAAATAGTGATTTTAATGAAAGAAAAAAAAAACCTTTTAGGGGGGGGTGTTTTTTTTTCGTTTTGAGGTTTAAAATCCTAAATACAAGTTGTCTTTCTATACATCTCACACCAAATAAATAGTCACTAGTCAAGATCAATAATATAATAAGATACGAATATATTAGATGTATACCTACAATAGGTTGAATAAATAATTGTGTAACCCATTAAAAGACTTTTGCTTAAGGTGACGCATCGGTGAAAATAGTGCCGCCAATAGATTAGATAGTATTAAATGTGAATTTTATGAGACATTTTTTAAAAAAGTACAACGGTGAATCCATAAAGGAAAGTATTAAGAATTTTATGAGACAAAATTAGGGCATAATTTTTTCCTGCAAGTCCTCATAATTTTTCTTTATTCTTTGAGTGCCTCTTCAGTTCGTAAGGTTGGCAGTTAGCTTTTCAAAATCCTGTCTGTTCATTGTGAGACGAAACAGCCGTTCCACAGATGCGATGCCAGTCCACTAACTTACACTACGCAACCACATCTTTTTCCTTCTTCCTACGCCTCGCCTCCCCTCATGATAAGTTGAAACAACTTGTACCGCTCATGCTTAAGTACGTGATCTAGGTATTCTATTTTCCGCTTTTTGATGGTATTCATAAAGTTATGGGTCAAGGCGACACGTTGGAGTACCGTTTCGTTTGTCACTCTATGTGTCCAGCTGATGCGGAGCATACGGCGCTAAGATCACATCTCGAATGCCTCCATACGTCGTCCTCCCTCAAAGTCCAGGCCTCGCATCCATAAGTGACAACAGGCCAGATGTAGAACAGTAAGGTGCTCGGAGCTTTATGCCTATTTGCTATTGAATGAGGATATATTCATAATTTTTACCGACTTCAAAAAAGGAAGAGGTTCTATGCTCGACTGTATGTTTTTATTTATTATTTTTTATGTATGTTCACCGATGAAAACTTCTGATTATTTCAAAAAATGAAACACTAAAAAGCATAAAAAATAAATTCATTTAAATAACATTTTATAACAGTACACTCGAATAGGTGTACCGAAGTCGGCGCCCAAGACTATCTTGTAATTCTTCATTCAATTATTCAACAAGTAAGTATCCTAATACCCGCCGACTTCAATAACACCCTTTCTCGAGTGTACTGTTATAAAATGTTATTTAAAGTGAATAAAGTGTTGAAAATGTTATTTTACACTTTTTAGTTCGTGGTTTTTAAGGCGGTTTTTTTTTCGAAGTTTTTTTTTATTATTGCCAAAAGTTGACACTTGCAATAATAAGAATTAATTCTACTTTCTTTTATGGATTCACGGTTGTATTTTTCTAAAAAATGTCTCATAATTTCCACTATTAATATAATCTATTGGGCGGCGCTAGTTAACCCGCTGCATCACCTTAAGCTTTCAGTGTTAGTGTTCACCATTGTAATAAAAGAGCCGTGACAATAAAGAAACGTAATAGGAAAACGTCGCTTACTTCCACAATCACTGATTAATAACCTGTTTTAATCGAAGACTATTTCCCGGTAACGCTGTTAGGGTTCCGCGGAAATGTGTTTATGAAACCTTTCATTTATATGAGGGTTATGAAAAAAGGTCAAGACGTTGATGTCGCGTTTTAGAGGATGAATTCAACTTTTCAAATATAATAAATAAATGACGGTCAAGATTAGAAATATCAAAACCGTGGAATGAACTGTCGCCTGCGGTGTTTCCGACCCTATACGACCTGCAAACGTTCAAGAAAAAAGCGCCCTCCCTTATAAAAAGACCAACAGCGCACCTATAACTTTAGACGTAACAGGAGTCCATGGGCGGCGGTAATCGCTTACCATCAGGTGATATGTCTGCTCGTCTGTCCCCTATATCATAAAAAAGAAATCCAAACAACCGAAGGTCCTGTAGGTGCGTAGGATTTTTACATAACGTTTTTCCCGTGTTTGTTCTGCTTTAGTCGAAAAGACTCTCCTTGCAAAATGAGCTAATCCTGTAACCGACGACGTGTGAAAAAATTGTATTTTTATGAGACTTTATAAAAGTCATAGAAATTTTTTTTTTCATCATGGTTGTTGGCAGAAGAGGTGATCAAATGGAAGTGCCATCCTGTAGTTCTCCTTTCTTTAAAGCCTTAAAAACTAAAGCCTATATAATGCGATGTAAGAATAATTCTGGATTTAAAGTCGTGCCAACCCTTTTTTACATTGCGTGTTGGAAAGAGATGAGCGTAATAACTTGAGATCGCATTTTGTAATAATAAAAAAGATGTTAAGAATTTCACTTAGGTAGGCATTAATATCTAAACTACGGGTCCCTTGTATAAAAATACGGCTCAAACTTGTCCAGTTTTTCCGAGACACAGCTGGAGCCCGAAGCTTATTCAATATCGCCGCACCTTGATAATATTCCACAAACAAGATTTCCTAGAAGCTCCGACACTTGATTCTGCAGTAAGCTTCTAGGCTTTAAGTGCATAAAATGTTTACTTTATTTCCTACTGCAGTTAAGTTCAGAATGCTTTGAGTTTATGATAGTCTAGCGCAACATGGCGATATAAAATACTTAAGACGACGGGTAGCCCTAACTAACGACACCAATCGATTTAAGTTGTAAGCTACTAAACCGAATCAATTTGAAACAATTTCGTAGCGGGAGTCTCTAAGCAAACATTTATACTATTTATTTAATAATTGTGCACTACTTTTTGATGTGTTTTTTCAATCGAAATTTGAAATAACGCCATAAGTGGCCGTGTTTGGCCTCTAATCGGTAACTCCAATTTCGAGAACAAAAGCAGACCCAAAAGTTAAGTATAAGTGTTAAATACATACTATAAGTGTTTTCCAAAATTGTAAAAAAGATATCCGGTTTAGTTGCAAACAATTTAAATAAATTGGCGTCGCTAGTCTGCCCTACCCGTCACCTTAAGGTCTTATTTCAAACTGAATTCAATATTTAAACCCCTTTTCCCCTTATTACTAAACGACCTAAGAAAAGTTCGGGAACTTAAACTGTTTATAGCTCCTTTCAACATTCCGTGTTGAAACGGGTAGGCTTAAGCTTTAGTACGGTAATAACTTAAGATCGCGTCTTGGAATATAAAGGTTTGCTGTTAGACGTAAGTCGCGTTAATTACCGCCGATTCGTCCAACCTTATTCCCATTCTAAATCTCTGGTTAGCGCAACCATTCGATACAAATATAACGTTAGGTATACCATAGATTTATCCACGATTGGTCGATTCAGGGCTAAGTATAGTAACCCGAGATTATAGATTGCCTACTACGGGCCTAGCCTTGTGTAAATATCTCTGTAAAGTTAAAATTCCTCTTGAATAACTCTAGTTTTATAAATACCGCATTAAAATCCGTCTCGCACTCGTAGTTTTAAGGACCTAAGTATACATAGAGACAGGCAGCCGGACATCGAAAGCGACTTCGAAAGGACATGGAAAATCGCTTTACGCTTCAAATGTGCCTAATGTTATTATTATGAGTGAGGGTACCGGAGGCCCAATCCAAGGGGAAAAAGGGGGTTACAAGGTTGGCAGCGCACTTGTCACTCCACTGGTGTCGCGGTTATCCCTGGGCCAACCCACCAACAAATGGGTCGACCAACCTTATTCCGATATTAAAATCAGGTCCTGAACTCCTGACCAAGGGAGACCTACGCTTCGGCAAGAATGGGCCAGCTAGACCGGAGTGATACCACGGCCTTACAGAAAACAGACGTGAAGCAGCATTGTGCTGTGTTTCTCCGCGTGAGTGAGGGTACCGGAGGCCGAATCCGGAGGAAAAGGGGGTTTTAAGGTTGGCAGCGCACTTGTCACTCCACTGGAGTTGCGGGTGTTCATGGGCGAAGGCAATTTCTTACCAATCAGGTGATTCGTCTGCTCATCTGTCACCTTTCACATAAAAAATACTCCATACTTGAAACTGAATCTCAAAAATTTGTTTTTCATCAAACCTATACGTGTGGGTATCTATTGATAGGTTTTTAAAAAATGATGTTGTGGTTTCTAACATATTTTTTTTCTAAACACAATACTTTGCACAAGAGACGCTCCCAAAGTGGTAAATTTTGTGTGTCCCCCCCCCCTCTAACTTCTATAATAAATGAATAATAAAACTAAAAAAAAATATATGATGTACATAATCATGAAAACTAACAACGAAAATTGGTTTGAACTAGATATAGTGAGTAGTTTTTTTTATACGTTATAAACCGTTAACCTTCCATATATCTTCCTTGCTGCTACGGAACCCTTCATGGGCGAGTCCGACTCGCACTTGGCCTGTTTTAAAAAGCAGCGAAATGTAACTGTTTATTTATAGTGGACATGCCGCTCCACAGGTAAAATACCTGTATTTACTATTTATATCGCCATGTAAATAAACTATCGGCGCAGCCGAGGGTTGAATGTCTCGTTTACTCGGGTTCATCGCAGTTTTACGGGTCAATTAGTTAATTTGAATGTCAAGCAAAGTCTGAATCATTCGACCTTTTATATGCTCTTTGATATCGCGGCCTTCAAGCCTGAAAATGTTCTGACAAGGCGAAAATTAGGTAAATAAATATTTTTTTAAATACTTCACAACATCACATTGACCTGACTTCGAGACAGGCAGCTCAAGCACCTGTGTTACAGATAATATTAGAATCAGCTGTGGGATTAATAATATATATGTCAACGAAAAATAACAAGATCCGAAAGTTTATTAATTTACTAGGAAGTTAGGACTCTTTTAAATATACACATCTTTGAAATACGTAAAATAACACACTGCTCTCTGATTGGTCAATATACATAGTGGCAATGTCAATCAATTCGCGCGTACCGTTTGGATATTGCTTACTTATCATTTTACGAGTGAGTTCAGTAAGTTTATCAATGTACGAAAGTGTAAACGTAAAATAATACAATTTATTTCCCGTTTAGAATCCTACGACTGTTTATAAACTTCCTAGTAAATTGATAAACTTACGGATCTTGTTATTTTCCGGTGACATATACATATAATACTTTTTTTTTGTAAACGTATAATAAAACAGAGATGTTCATGCACACAAATGTTTGTACTGTGCGGGGATCGAACCCGCAACCATTGGACCAAAGGCAGCGTTTACTATCACTGTTCTAAGCGGGACGTCAAATAGATCCGGTTTAGTTGGCAACATATTAAATTAATTGGCGTCGCTAGTGCGGGGTACCCGTTGCCTTAACTTGTGCGGCCCATTAGCGGCGCAATTCGTTATTTGCGTAACTATGATGAATTTAGTATAAGGACGCAAGCTTCAATCCATAAATGTATCCAAGTACATAATACTAGGTTTATTTATTTTTTAGGTTACTGATGCAGTTTTAGTCTTTATTACAAAAGTATTAATTCAATCTTCAAACCCGCACAACTACCCCTTAGGGTTGTTTTTCAAAACCCGTGCCCAAACATCAATTTTAAGTTTTTTACTTTACTTTATTTGCAAACCCCGATACTACATTTCACCCCTATTTCTCCCCCTCAAAAGGCGACTTTTCAAAAACGTTGTAGTGAATTACCGTTTATTTCAAATTATAACGTATAAATACAAAATTTGACATTCCTAACATAAAGGACGACGGACTATCATACAAACTTCAATCCCTTTGAATTTACAAAAATATTAAAACGAATTGTTTTTCATTTAATATTAAAAGCCCAATTAATTATTTTCAACATTTTTACATTAAAATTTGCTAAGCCGGGCTTAGCAATTTTCGTTTCACAAAAAACTTTTGAAGAGTTATTATTAATTTGCAATTATTAGTCTAAATAAAAATGTTCACATTTTTAACATCGAACATGGCGGACTTCCATACAACATACAACTTTTAACCCCCTTTTCACCCCCTTAAGGGTTGAGATTTCAAAAATCCCTCCTTAGTGCTCACTTTTAGTATTACATGAACCCCCTTCCCAAATTTCAAGTTTCTTGGGTCAGTAGTTTAGGCTGTGGATGCATTCCTAGTCACTGAGGTTATCCTTTTATTGATAGATTGGCTTTTTAATAACCCTCCTCATTTTAGCGTGTAGATAATCCCCAGTTGCGTTTAAATCTGTGGCTTTGGGGCCCAGGGTACACTTAGACCATGATTTAGGATTTGGGACGTCTCATAATTACAATGAAGCGACTGCCGTCTGACCTTCGCAATCCATTAGTCAGGGGAACCTGATCGACTTTACTGTAAACACCATTTTATGTACCGTGTTTCGAGTGAATAAATAAATTGAATTGAATTGAATTGAATTGACTGGATCACAGTTACATGTTCAGAATCATTAATCTCAAATTGTAGGTTTCCACAATTTTGAGAAACTATCCGAGACGTGCAGGTTTCCTCACGATGTTTTCCCTCACCGTTGAGCTAATTGTAGAAATATGCACACAGATTTGAACAATCCAAAGATGCATGCTTGGATTCGACCCACGACCAGTATGGAAGGCGCATTCTTATCCACTGAGCTACCATCGCTCGCTTGGTTTTTAATAACCATACAATACAAATGTACAATGAGATGCGACGATACTGGGTTTACCCGGTGATCCCAAGTTGCGTAATGTAAGTATCCCCCCCCGTCTGAAAAGGACGCTCTATACTGAGCTGACATCTTATGCAAACAACGGCTCAATCACTCCTCGGTGTTTATCACTACCCTGTAATCATAGCAAACAAGAATGATAATCTAATCGACACTGTGGTAACTCAGTCCGCCAAGATTAGACTAGGTAAACATAAGGCCTTTTAAACAGATTACCAAGATATCGTTTGTCTATCGCCTATATGTGCAAAGAAAAGTATAGACACTTGTGGGACAAGCCATTAACGCTACTGCTAGGGACGCATGAAAGGGGGCAAGGTGGGGCAAGAAGGAGGTAAGAAATGGTATTGTAAACGGGGGATGACTACAACTTACTTACTTACTGGCCCAGCGACCCGAAGTGGATCTTGGCCTCCGACACGAGAATTCTGTTCTGTTCTCAGTCACCTGTCGCCAATCTGGCCTTTGTAGGTGACCGAGATCTTTATCGACCTGGAGCCCAACTCTCGGGCTCGTGACATTTCTTTTCATACGACACATAAATAAAACATAGTTTTTTTTTGTATGACTTTCAAGTGATATCCGCCATGTTTTTGAAATGTCACAAACCCGAGAATTGGGCTCCTGGAGCCCAATTCTCGGGCTTGTGACATTATCATCATACGACATATATCAACAAAACATGGCGGATATCATATGAAAACGTTTTTGCTCATTCTCGCGATGTCGAATGGTGACATATGTCACATATTTTCGTGCGACACGTATCGATTGGTCTTGGCCATACGATATGAAGTATCACGATGATTTTGGTGATATTTCTCCAATTCAACGTGACGTTTGAGTCGTTTCGCGTTTTGTTATTGTATTGACGTTTGGTTGTTCAAATCACATAACAAGTTTAAATTAACTGCACAAACTAAGAAGATAATTGATTCTCTGTGTGAACGATTGTTTAGCTGTGAAATTTAAATTTTCTTATATTTTCTTTAATTGTAACAAATTTTCACCAGTATTACCTACTTACCTTTAAATATCATAAAATATTAATTACCTTTAAATATCATAAAGTAATTTAATTACCTTTAAATGTCATAAAGCCTTTTTATGCTTAGAAAAAAAAAAATTAACGCATCTTTTTATCACAATTGCCATCTCTTTTTGCCACAGACTGAAAAGAAATCTTTTGGCTTTCGGTCGGTGTAACCGTATTACAATTTCATAAAATTAATTTTCTTTTTCGTCTTTTTTGATCGTATTTTAAAGCAGTTATGATAATTATGATGTTATACAAACATAAAATTTACTGTTGATATAAAAAGGCTAGAAAAAGTTGATTTAATACTTAAACAATAAACATTGAGATTTCTCGATTGTATATTTGTGTCAATCGACAAAATGGAACGTATTAGCGGAAATGATATGGGCCACATTCTCTATGGAAGTGACTTTTACTGTCGTATGGGCACGAGAATAGGGTTTTTTGACTATTGTGACATTTTCGTACGACATTGGAAAAGTGACATTACAGAAAATACGACATTTTATCGCACGTCCCGAGAATTGGGCTCCTGGTCTGTACAGCGATATATAGGGCGCCCTACTGGGCGCTTCCTGAATGATCGACCCAGGTACGCACTCTTCACAGCTCGATCCGACTCTATTCTCTCAACGGGGGCTGAGCCAGCACAGTCTAGATGACGTTTGGGGATGACTACAAACTGTGTACTATTATAAGAACGGGGAACGTAGCTGAAATGAAGGTCTGGCGTTGAGTTCCACGAAATTAGACGGCAAAATTAGATTCGCGTTTTTTCACGAAATGTAATTAGAGAATTCTAAAAAGAAAGATGGTATGAGCTTTATGCAGGACATAATACTCCTAACTGGCGAAATGAAAAAGGAAATAAAGTGAGTGAATTCCACGCTGTTTAGTTGAAATGTTACTAACAGATTTTGTAAGTGTAAAATATAAAACTAACGGTGTTTTATATTTTTAACCCCCGACGCAAAAACGACGGGGTGATATAAGTTTGACGAGTCTGTGTGTGTGTTTGTGTGTCTATGGCATCGTAGCTCCCGAACAAATGAACCGATTTTGATTTTGTTTTTTTTGTTTGAAAGATGAATAAGGAGGGAGTGTTCTTAGCTATGTTGAATAAAATCGATCTAAGATGGCCGCCGTCACAAAGATTTGGATTTTATGTTTTAACAGAACTCCCACAATATGGGTTTCATATAAAAGGGCTTGAGTAGCAGAATATATTAATTGTGAAATTTTTTAAATCCAAGATGGCCGCCGTCAGGTAATGACGAATAACCTATTAGTTGTTTCAACTGCCTCAATCATCAATATCAAATCATAGAGCTTTAGTTGTGTCGGGGGCTTTTTAAATTTTCAATTTAATTAAATGTATTATACACTAGTACGTAAAGTAACTCGTAATAATAAAAATGAAATAAGTGAACATGATGGTCCACAGTGTATCACAATACCTTTGTTATATTATTACTACTGAAAACGAATTCTAAATGGCGATTGATCGCGCCGATCTAGTTTTAATAAACGTACACGAACATTTGTTCATGTACTTTGGCAGAGGGGAACGCGTCCACATGCCACGTCCCGTGTTAAATTATCTAAGACTGAAACCATTCGATTGCAATGTTTCACGTGTTAAATTGATTATTAGGTTTTGCTGCTAACGTCATCTAGATACGGATGAAGTGCCTTAGCTCGGGTCTAGCTGAAATTACTTATTGGCAAAGTTAAAGGTGACTTTGAAATCTTACTTTGTATGGTTTCGTCACGTGGTCCAAGGTGTTTCAGGGCAAGTTTTGTATAGTTTCGGAAACATCAAAGTTAAATACCTAGTTATTATTACTTTAAAACAATTACACAACATCAAACACAAAATGTTATAAGCAAACATTTTAGAAATGGTGAAATAATAAAGAGGCCTCTCTGCAGAGGGTCTAGCGATATACATGTAAGGTAAGGTAGGGCACACTAGCGACCCCAATCGATTTTAATTTTTATCTACTAAATCGGATCTATTTTAAACAATTTCGGGGTTACAACCTCACGGCAAACACTTATACTATTTATTAAATAACCATGTAAAAATGTTGGGTCCAACGCGTACGCGAAAAAATTTTCATTTTTAAACATTTATGCATGGTTATTTAATAAATCAGAGAAGTAGTAACCCAGAAATGTTTAAGATAGGTCCGGTTTAGTAGCTAAAAATAAAAATCGATTGGCGTAGATAGTGTGCCCTACCCGTCACCTTAAAGAAATTCATAACGTACTTTGTCATCTTTTAATTCCAAGTAAAAGAGAAAGTACTTATGATTAGGTGCGATACTGGGAGCTTTTTAGTTTTCATACTAATAGCTTACTATACGAATACGCTGCGTTTCTTCGAAAAGCTCGTATTTTGGTCTGGTTGTCGTTGCGGCTTGCGAAGGTCAGATGGCAGTCTCTTTATTAAAATTACCAGACTCCTCAAATCCTCGAACAAGGTTCTAAAGTCCCTCGGGCTCCAAAGCGACGGCTTTGGACGCAACCGGGTGTAACCGGGTGTGTAAAGTTAAATATAAATATTTTTTTAACATCAACATCACATACATTGATCAGACTCCGAGATAGGTAGCTCAAACACCTGTGTTACGGATATCAGAATCAACAGTGGGCTTACAAATATATACATATAATACTTTTCTTTTGTAAATACATACTTATAATACTTATAAAACATGAGGTGATGATGATTTGCGTTTCATTTGGTAGCATCAGACATTCAATAACTTTCATCTTTTGAACAGGGGTGATTATTCGGAGCACTTTAATCATTTTCTTATGAATGTTTGCAATAATATTATTTTAACAAATACTTTTGGTACACATTTTTTGTAAGTGGTTTTTCTGTATTTTGTTTGCATGAATTTATTTTACTTACTTTCGCATATATTTCTTTGTGTTTACTTATACGTACGGTAAAAAGGTGATTTTTGTGGTAATGTGATTAAATGGTATTTTAGAAATATCTCGATTTGAAATATGGTAGTATTACTTGTTAACAACTCCTGGAAGGCACGCAGTGATTTTAAATTACTATTATGAGTATTTTTTAATTTCTTTTAGTCTCTGATTTCTATTATGGTATCCTTCTATTTTGGTTTTCTGTTTTCGCATAAGTTAGTTCAGTGCTAGTAATTACAAGCCAGTGCAGACGGAGTAGTAAATTGACAATAACTATGTGGCTATTTTATACAATATTTTTCTTTTTATTTTATTTTTTTTACTTGTCTTGCTTAAATAAGAATATGACATTTTTTCATGTTCAAGTAATTACCTAACTTTTTCTTTTTGGATATGCAAAGATGTTGTTAGTGATGGTCGAATTATTTTAAGGGTTTTGTTTGTAAAAAGTAAATCCGTTATTGGCTCTATGTTTAGTGTATAAGATAATTATACTAATTTTAAGAGCTGTGGATTTTGTGTTTTTAATAAATAAATAAATAAATAAAGGTAAGCAACTAGACGATTATATTATATATGCAATGCATGGTTCTATTGTAAATAAAACAATAATTTTACTGTCTGCATGTGCATGTTTTTGTACATTTCATAATAAAGCATAAAAATATAGTCAATCAAATAATTTTGTGAAAAGCTCATAAAAGGTTAAATTTATTATAATGATTTATTTTAATACATTATTTGCTTGACTGTACCGGCCGATGCAAATTGGTATCAATGAATTTTATTTTTTTCTTAATAAAGTTTTTGTTGTTGTATCTATTTCCCCAATACGAATGTATCTGTAAACACCGATACATATCTCGATCTCTTAATAATTTTATGTTTATAGTGTTACCTTGTTAAAGTTAAATAGTAAGTGTTTGTTGAACCCACTACACTAAATTAGTTGAAAATCTACTAAATAAGTGTTTACAATTTAGGTACTTATTATAAAAGTTATTTTCTCAACAGACAAATTTTAAGGTGACGCATCGTTGAAACTAGCCCCGCCGATACTAATTGTGGCGATTTTTTTTAGAGATCTTATAGGGTATTATTTGGCTAAGCTAGAAATATTACGAAACATACATATTTTATCAAAATATAGGTAAATATGTGCCAATAACAAAATTTCTCAATTAAAAATATAACATCCAGCCGGTTTTATGGTCATTAAAAGATTCCATTTTAAAAGTATGAACTTAATAAAAAATAATTATGCCATTAAATAACCTATATAATTTGAACCAACTAATATAATAGAATCATTGACATAAACGAACCATTGATATAGCTACCATACAAAATTCAAATGAAACGCAAGTATTTTGTATACTTGCGTGTGACGTCACATCTAAGTAGCCATTTGTATATAGCGTTTTGGGTTTGCCCAAAATAAGGTGATTTTAAATTTGTGATATCTCAGGTAGTTTAAATGAGAATCAAGTAATTATTTCAACGATGTTTCTATCATTGAGAGGTCCTTTGATTACAAAAATAAATAAAAAATAGTCAAATACCGTATTGTGTAATATTTTCTTCGTACAAGTAACCACAATTCTTATTTTTGTCTAAAGCGGCCATTTTTAGCAATTACCAAAATTATGGCTACTTGTACGAAGAAATTAGAACATATTTTTGTCTTAAAAAAATTATTCTTAATACTTTCATTTATGGATTCATCGTATGTATATATGTATGTTTTTAAATGTCTCACAATCGTCACTATTAGTACGAGAGTCTATTGACAGCGCTAGTTTCGTAAATGCGTCACCTTAGGGGTTGTCCGTTAATCACGTGAGGTTTGAAGGGGGGGGGGGGGGGGGATGATAAAAATCGCAAAAATAACACAAGAGGGAGGGGGTGTAGTAAGATTTCACGTGTACTTTTATGTCCAAAGTTTTTCGTATGATTACACTCTTCGTTTATTATTATTTATGTGTCAATCAAAAAGAACTTGCAACCTAGTCTAGACATTTTTATCATGGTTCGTAATATAGGTGTATTTAAAGGTAATATTGTGAAAATTTTAAAATTCTTTGTAGGTACTAAAAATATACGTGATGTTGGGAAGGGGGGGGCGAGGGTGGTCCTAAACCTCACTACGTATCACCAAGAGGGAGGGGGGGGGGGGGGGGGGGGGGGGGGGGCTTATAAAATTCCTCAAAAAGGATCACGTGATTAATAGACGGCCCCTTATTACGGTATTCTACTTATACCTTACGACTCCTCCACCAAACCTTACCAAAGTTGTAACTTTATCTTTCCATTGCAGAGGTGCGGCAAGAGGCCGTGCAACAAGCCCTGGCGGAGATGCAGAACAGGCCGAAGCCGTCGCTGCCGATGCCCTCGAAGAGGACGTCCATGATGGCGAAGAGTCCTGACCGGGAGAGGCATGACCTTTGTAAGTCTTCTTCATCTTAGCGTGTAATTCCCGGTTGCGTCCAAAGCTCAAGTCGCTTTGGAGCCCTGGGTAGGCTTAGGCCATGATTCAGGATTAGGGGGGTCTGGTAATTACAATGAAGCGACTTTCGTTTCACCTTCGCAACCCTTTACACCGCCGCCGTTACCTTCTCCGTTTGGTCCCCGGTAGAGTAGAATAGGCCACCCTCACTCTTACCGAGGTGTCGTAAAAGGCGACTAAGGTAAAGCTGCTGGCATGATCATCATCAAAGGATCCAACGTAAATTTGCGCGTTGGCTTTTTAAAAAACGATATGGGTATTACCCTTACCTATATCCATCTGCATTTGTCCTGGGTATGGTTGACTTGGAAACCCTGAAGGTCAGAAGGGTAATGGCAACCATAAGACACTATCTATCCGTAATTCACCAAAGGCTAGACTGTCAATCGGTTCTTGAAAGGGTAAAGCTGTTGGTGCCCAGAAGACTGACACAAAGTGGGGGAGTGACAGTGGCGGCTCGTCGGAGACCGCGTCTCTTGCAGAGGCCAGTGACGCGAACTGAACGGGCGGCATATGCGCCAACGAATCGCGCATTGCGCCTAATAGGGGACATACTCACTCAGCACGACGACATGGACTTATTTGCTGATGGCTTGATGTATTTAATTACTTTATTTAATCAAATTATT
The DNA here is from genome assembly GCA_019059595.1 of Marasmia exigua. Lineage (NCBI taxonomy): Eukaryota > Metazoa > Arthropoda > Insecta > Lepidoptera > Crambidae > Marasmia > Marasmia exigua. The sequence goes on along the minus strand of CM032494.1, from coordinate 14,227,607 downwards.
GACAAAACGATAACAATCTGATTGACTACATAAATTACTATATTACTTTAATTCCTTTGACATTATTTTTTTATTTTTGTATTTTTTAATTATTTTATTGACTTGACTTTTCGAATATCGTTTGACAATTTTATTGATTTGGTAATGTGCTGTTTATTATTATTTTATTCATCGTAATGCATCAATGTTTATTGTTTATTCATTTTTCCTTCGAAATGGTATGTAATTTTAATTTATTTGTATTTTTTTTTCTTTTTAATGTAGATTCTAAACTTGTGTGCGTGTTGGAATAATTCTGTAAGCTACAAGTATACTGAAATAAATGAAATGAAATGAAATGAAATCAGCACCCAGAGAAGGAAAACTCTGCATTTATATCTAAACCCTCGCCAACCCGTCTGCCAAGCGTGGTGAGTATGGCAATTACCCCTCATGTGATTGAGGGAGGCCCGTGCCCCAGCAGTGGGGACTTAAATGGGCTGATGATGATGATGATGATGAACCCTTTACAAGGGAACCAGACGAACTGAATGATGGTTACACGTTACAGAAACTTTTTCCGAAACGTGTAGGTTTCCTCACGATGTTTTCCCTCACCGCCGAGCAGATGATGATGGTAGAAATACGCACATAGAGCATGCACCAAAAAACCCTTTGGTGCATGTTCGGATTCGAAGCTCGACCACCTGCGTGGAGGGCGCGTTCGTATCCATTGAGCTACCATCGCTCTTGTAAGACCAAGACGTCATCATCGGACGACAAGGCGCGGCGAGTGCTTTCATCCTTATGTGGTAGAAATACCCCTTATCCGCACGAAGCGATTTGCTTCCACATTTATAATGCGGACGGCTAAGGAATGGAACTCTCTGCCGAGATCTGTTTTTCCTGACCACTATAATCTGGGCATCTTTAAGGCAAGAGTGAACAGGCATCTTTTAGGCAAACGCGTATCATCCTAGACCTCATCGTCGCTTTCCATCAGGTGCGATTGTGGTTAAGCGTTGGCTTATTGACCAAAAAAAAAAAACCTTTGTGAGTCATCATCAGATTCATAGCGTGTAGCAAGGCATTCCTTGTTAAGGTTACGCATGGACGAAACCGGTGCTGCCTATAGATTTATACTAATTAAGGCGATTATAAAGCATTTTTAAAAAAAAGTACTACGAAGAATCTATAAAGGAAAGTATTAAGAATTTTTTGAGACGAAATTATGTCATAATCACCTCCTACAAGTAACCTTAATTTTTGTAATTTCTAAAATACTTTAGGCAATAATAAGAATTATGGTTACTTGTACGAATATAATATTACACAATTACATCTCAAAAATATCTTAATACCTACTTTTCTTGATATTTTCACTGATGTATTTTTTTTAAATGTATCATAATCAATGCAATTTTTCACCACCGCACATCACGTCAGAACGCGAAATACCATCCACATCACCTGGATGGATTTATATCGACTACAGTGCGTTTCTCACGTCATTTCCTACCACGCACAGTAAAACTGTGGAACCAGCTGTCATCCGTGGTGTTTCCGAACAGATACGACTTGGTGACCTTCAAGAAAAGGGTGTACTCCTTTCTTAAGAGCCGGCAACGCATATGTGATACCTCAGGTGTTGCAGATGTCCATGGGCGGCGGTGATCACTTTCCATCAGGTGTGCCGTCTGCTCGTTTGTCCGCTATAATGTAAAAAAAAAAAAACGCTTCAATTTATACAAATCTATTGGCGGCGATAGTCACGTTGATGTGTCATCTTAAGTCCAACATTATTTTGGCATGAGAAGGCCTTCAACGAAACGAAATTCACGACAGAATCTAGCCTCATCCCTTGTACAGGCGTTGTGGGTATCTTGGTATACATTCTCGTTGTATTTCTCGTTACGGGACGATTTCGTTGTAAGGATCCCCTTAAATTTACGATATGTATTAAGTTGTTGATACTATAATGGAATATCATAAGAAATGTGCGGTCAATTAATTTACAAATTGAAAAAGGCTCTCTTTCTTTCCACAAGTGCAGAAAGAGGCAGCGAGTGAGTGATTTAAAATCCACTAATAGTGATGCAAAAAATTTGAAACCTGAGCGATCAAGGCTTGGTGATTTCACCTGGGGTCTTAAGCGGAGAAGTGACGAACGAGAATATGTTTATTGGACCCAAAGGAGATACACAGCGCGTGTGAGAGGGAGAGGAGGATCACTGATCCGGCCGAAACGTCCGGTTCGCGCTCAGGTCTCTGCTCACTGTAATGTTACCTTGCTGCCGTCCGCTAACTAATATGTCGCTAAGCCAAAGTAACTCCCTGTGACCTAGGGACATTTTAGTTAAATGACGCCAGTACGGTTAAGATACGTCTCCGGACTGCACCCACAGACTGCAATAATGTCGAACGTAGTACTGCAGACCGCTTTCCTAGTTCGACTTATGCAGTAAGCGCCCGCAGCACAAATCGGAAAAACACTTTTAGCCTTAGCTAAACCACCACGGAGACATTATTTTAAATGCGTTAAAAATGCACCTGCTCACATTCCTGGTAAAAGTTACAAGTCCACGTGTTTGATACATAAAAAAACAATTTTATTCCAATTTTATTCTGATACATTCTTCGTATGAATGAACCGATGACTGCCATTACCATAATTTGTGTTTTTGTTCCTACTTTAGTCGATTTAAATTCAGTGACATGATTTTTACAAATAGTTTCAAGTATGTGTATCCATTTATTGTGAATAAATTCATGTTTTATGTATTTAGGTTAACTTTTTTGTTTTCATAAACGAAATGTTTAAACTGTTTGACTGATGCCGGTGACATATCATCAATCAGAGGAAACAGTCAGGTCTAATGAAAAGGAACCATTTGGAAAATCTACTCTTTCGCCCTTAATACAAGACTCGAAACACTTTGTTCCTACTCTAAATCTTCAAAAGGGTATTAAACCTTTGTTAACTGAAATGGTGATGTTAAAAGCAGTTTTCATTCTTTTTTCGAATGCAAATGTGTGAACATTTTTGATTTCAAACGTCAAAACTGCGTTTTAGTTAACAAAGGTTTATTTAATGTTTATGTATTAAGTCCAAAAACTTTTCGCTGTATGTTCTTATGTTTTTTTTTTATATACGAGTATAATCTAGAGAAATCAAAGATGTGTATCAGAAACTAAGAAGAAGATAGATACTTACTACGGCTGGATGTTAGAACATATTTTCTAGGTTTTTAAATATCCAAGTACTTATTATATTCATAGTTACTGAAATACATAGAGATGTTTTTAAATAGCCGAATACTTATAAATATTTTTGATAGTTACTGGCTTACATAGAGAGACCGGAATTGGATAGAATGGAACAGCGAATTCTAGTATCAAAGGCAAAGTGATACCAGGACTCGCCGTTCCGTTCTATTCTCAGCCACCAGTCGCCAATCCGGCCATGTATAGGTGATTTAATATTTAATAATGTTTACTTTTTTATTCTAACCTACAGCATCCAGCTCTGACGAGGATTCATGCGCGGGCGACGCTGAGCTCCCCCCACCGCCGGAGCTGGGGTCGCCGCCCGCGCGCCGCCCCGCCGCGCCGCACCCCCGCCCGCATCCGCATCCACACCCGCACCCGCATCTACACCCGCACTCGCACCCGCACCCACCTCCGCCACACCACCGCGAGCAGAGAGAGAGAGAGAAGAAACACGCGCCGAGGGAGAGGACAGAGATAGATCTGTCGGAGATCACCACACATCTGCCTACTTGTAAGTTAAATTTTTTTTGTTTCTTTTCAATCAATAAAGCAGCTACTGGTGTTGTGGATGTCAATGGGCGGTGGTGATTCCTTACGATCAGTCAGATCATGGGAAAGCCATGCTTCTACATGAATATACCAGCTTGGCCAAGCTCGCGAAATCCGGCATGAAACAGCGCCTGTTGTTGAGTGAGGTTACTGGAGGCGCAATAGAAGATGACATATTTAACTCTGCCTCTTTTTAATAGACTACCAATGGTAACAATCAAATCCAGAACTAGACATATTTACAGATAACGTTAAGTCCCTAGTAAATAAAATTGATATGTGTTTATAAATACAACAAGAGTTAATTGTGTAAAATTATGTAATAGGGTTTATCCCGTATAATTATAATTATTAAAAAAATAAATAACAAACCTACCAATTAACGTTCACCGATGGAATCAATCGATTAAGGTCTGATTCGAGCAATCTTTATCCGTCGATAAATCTATATTATAACGTCAAAATTGTATGGAATGACAGCGCTATCGATAGATTTAGTAATGGAATAAGGTTTGTCGGATCGGCCCTTCGGTATGCGTCAATCAATTTGAGCTAACAGATTAGTCGAACAACTTCGATCGACGTTGATCAATATCTTTAATTGACTATCGATCTATTGGTCTAGTAACATCCTAAGGTCTACTAAGTGGATGGGCTATCGTCAGGCTTGAGTAACTGCGGTCATATAAAGTCTTGGACAAGACAAAGGTCTCTGTTACGTATAGTATTAAAATCAAATATTTCTATAGCGCTCTGCCCTGTCGACCCCCCACAATGTACGTCACTCAAACTGTCACCTGCTTGGCGTTCATTCCCGGCCAATCAAGTGTCGAGAAGAGATGCAAAGTGTTAATATCGATACAATAATGCCATCGAGTTTTTTCACGTTGATATTAAAGTTCAGTTTTATAAAAGAGGTGATTATTAGAAATTGTTTTCGTAAAATAGTTTTGTAAAGTATGATGAAGAGTTGACCTACGAGCTAGGCAGTATATCGTATCGTGTCCCTCCCACACTTCCTCCTCCACATCATACGATCTTGGGCATCCATAGTGGCCAGTTTATTGGAACTCATGTCATCACTTGAGACGTCAAGCCACACCCTTTTGTGTCAAACCCTTCTGCCAAGACCCTGCGGTGGTGGCATGGCCAGACTCTTCTCCCCTACCGTTAATCATAATTATCCTTTACCTTGACTGCCTTGGTGGCGCAGTGGGTCGCGCTTTTGTTCCTGAGTTCTTCTGTTGAAAAATTCTCAGTGTCAGCTCGAAGTCTGGATGTTGGTGGTCTTGTACCTCTGAAAGCACGTTACCCAAACCAAAGAGAGATCTGGCGTAGGACCAACGGCTTAGCGTTGGTGCTACGCCTAATCTCTCTTTGGTCGTGGTGTCACTTTAGTACTCTATCGAAAGGGAGATGAGGGACTATAGAGTGCACTTGTTAAGATCGACCGCCGTACCGGAATCAGTTAAAGGTTATTGCACAAATTAAGTACAATGGGCAAACTTAATGCCAAGAGGCATGCTCGACTAGTCGAGTCAGTAGGATATTATTATTTTTATCCTTATCCTGAGCGTTGTTGCAGACATCCAACCAGACGTGACCCACACGTCGTCGGGCGCCCGGCGCGGTGGAGCCCTGGTCGCCGACCGCGTGCAATGCTACGCGCAGCCTGAGGACACCGGCACAGGCACTGGCCGGTGGAAGGTAAGAAAAAGCATTTATTGACCATCACACACAAAACATGACTAGGTAGCTAGAACGTACGTGACATCATCATCACCTCAGTGCATCATTACCGGTTGTGTCCACAGCCATCGATTTAGAACGTGACGTGTAAAATGATACAAGATTTGGGAAGTCTTGCATTTACAATGAAGAGACTGGAACACTTGGAACTAGATCAACTGGGCCTGAAGAATTGTAGGTTTAGTTTAGAGAGTTGCCACACTGGCGGATTGCGACGTTTTCAACGCAGAGCGAGCGGAGCGATTTCCGATTTGAAAACACTCGCAATCGGCCAGTGTTTAGAGAGTTGCCACACTGGCGGATTGCGACGTTTTCAAAGCAGAGCGAGCGGATCGATTTCCGATTTGAAAATACTCGCAATCGGCCAGTGTGGCAAGTCCCTTTAGCATGTTCTGAGCAACAATGAGCTAACACTGTACTTGGGGAGCTAACATCGTTTTTCTGGACCTGCAAAAACAAAGATAAGTTTCTGGACTTCACACTGCGTAGACGATCCTATAAACGTATAGTGATTCCAGACCTGCTGGATTACCGGATCCGATTTTCTAGATTGTAATCTCTGATCATATGAAAAGAGCTTTTTGTGTATATTGTGAAATGATTTTTCTACGTACCCTTGCGTAAGTCCAAAAAACAATGTTATATGGTTGGAACTTCAAGATTTTTTAACTCCTAAGTTTTAGTCATTTATTTATTTAAAAAGGTACACGAACAGCATATATACAAAACACGTAAAAAAATATAAATTAAAGTAATAGAAGTTCTTATATATATGCCCATTATAGGCGTACACAACATTGACTATTTAACATACTGTACATACTAATTAAATAAGAATTTAGATTAACTTAAATTTGAATTTGAAATAAATTAAAATAGGAATAATAATGATAATAATGTTACAATTAAAAATAAACTGTAATAATAACTTAGATTCTTTCATAATTTGGCTGATTCCTTGGTTGACAACAAGGCATCAGACAAATTACGTCTAAATTTACATACTGAAACGAAATAGAATGCTACCTAAAACCGGAAACATATTTAAAGTAACCAATATTTCTATGGTGATAATATCACAACCATTACAAACAAAGATACATAATAATTACAAACGAAAACCAAATACCAGTAACAAGCAATTGTCTTGAAGTAATACCGAAATGTTAATGGTGTAACTGATTCTATTGCATAATTTATTTCACATTGGCAGCAGTAAATTAAACTATTTTATAGTGACAATTTAGCAAACTAAGTTTCGAAATTAAATTCATTGCCTTATTATCGTTTCGATACTGGAAACCTGTAATAGGGATTTACACATTTCCGCATAGTGTGGTATATTGGTTATTAAATAATTTGGTTAAATTATTTACGGCGATATGAGTTGTGAATTTCTTTGACCCTTACCTAACTTTGAATATTTTTTGTTTAATAGATTAATCTAATACTAATCAAACATAAATGTAACCCATTTTGTATCCAAGAATCAGACAAAGAGTGTTTGAGGATCAAAATTTGTCTAATTATAGCCTTATTAATAACTATTTAGAAACTCATAGTAAGAATATGAGGTTTTTATTTTAAATATAAAATCCATCAGTACAATCGAATTAATATTTTGCAAGGATTTGTTCTACCGTTTCCATTTATTAAGACTATTTATTTTGTGAAAATACTTTTGAACACCGACGGACGCCTTGAATTTTGAGTACGGCTATCGGTTCGATTCCCCTGTCCGATCACCTGGTTAATAAGCCGATTAACAGCGATTCGTTGTTGTGTGGGTAGATTTAATCAGTTGTGTGATTTATGCTTGACTTTGTACACACCACGTCACGTGGAGTTGTCCTATTTGGACTTTCCTTAAATTTGAGACACAAGTACTATTTTTGCAATGGAGGGGGGTCACTCAACCTAGCGCCGTCTGTACTAACATTTCATCCGTTATTTTACACTACACACAGAGAGAATTGAGTTACTAAAAATACGCCTTATGAATTATTAAAGTTCAGTCGGTGTATGATAATATTAACTCGTCAGTGCTGCTGAAAACCACATTGCTTTTTACTTTACTTTGCTGAAAGGTTTTTTCTTGTAACATAGATATAATTTATATATTTGAACATTAAGGCATACAGTTGAATGAAGTTATTTGAAAGATATTATACTTTAATGCGATGAAATAAAAGTCTTCTGGTAGGTAATGATGAAATATTCAACACTGTTGTAAAAAGTTATCCAGGGTCATTCTTTTAATTTATTTATTATTATTTGCATTACATATGACTACTAACTACTATTTACTTAATTATTGGACCTAACTTTTTTGTTATAAGCTCAAGGTAGATAAAGGAAATCGTTTTATGGTGTATAGACAGCACCAAAAATATCTATATACCTTCCGTGTAAAAGAGTATTACACGGCTTAGCTAAATAGAAACTAGATAGAAGCTGCTAAAGTCTTATCATCTTTTTCTAGCCGACTGTACATCCGACGCAACGGGAAACAAACCGACTGGCACGATCATTCGCTCGACAGTGTCAGAAGTGTTTAGAAACTATCCTTCTTATTACAAAAAACTGCTCTAATACCGTTTTTAATCCTAAACTAGCAAGTTCATGATTATTACGGAATAAAATTAGTCCTTAAATTTTTATTACAAATTCTCGTCTAACCATAGACAACTTAGTACCGCAGGTTAGTGTCAAAATTGATCGAATCATTCAATCATTCGTTCAGTGACATTTCATTTTACATAACCTTATTTTGTTGTCTGAAGTAAAAATATTTTAGAACTGATTTTAAGCAACAATAAATTATAATATTGGCCAAAGTAAGGTTTCCAAGTAATATGCATAGGAATTGCTTATATATTTTTTGATTAAATCCTAAAAATAAATTCACTACTTTCTCACAAATAACTTTAGTGTAAAACGGAATGAACTGTCACAGGGATAAGTTGTCATAGTTACTGAATCCATATTTTATGGTTATTATTTTAGTACTCATTTTAAACTAGGGGCCCGGGTGGTTTAACTTAAGTATTATAGTTGATATACTAAATAACGTTAAACTTAGTTTTGTAATAATGTTTATTCTAGTTCTTCAGTTATTCCCAATATTAATCTCCCTACTTATTATAAACCACGTTTTGGAATAAGAGGGTACTTATTAGTTTACAGTAAGATTAAACCTTGTAATAAAATTAATTTCACCTAATTTTATGACAATATTTATTTCATAATAAGTTCGTTCATCATCATAAATAAAATAAAGGTATGATTCTAATTAGAACTGCAGACGTCGATGCAAGCGTTCGGCTGCAAGCAGGAAGGCGGCCGACCGCACTTCTTTATCTGCTTTCGGTTTGCAGTCACGAAATTTACAACCTGCTTTGCTGCGCGTATTCGCCGAATTTAGTGCGGTTGCTGCGATCTGCATACCAAATCGGAAGCATGTCTTAACGTAGCTGTTATTCCCCAGGTGTCAGCTAAGATCCAACAGCTTCTTAACACGTTGAAGAGGCCTAAACGGCGACCGCTCCCAGAATTTTACGAAGACGACGACATCGAGCTGGAGATTGCAGCCAACCCCAAAGACCCGAACGCCCCGAAGCCAGAAGGAGGCACCATGACCCCCGCGGTGGGGGAACAGCTCGTGGTGCCGGCTGGGCTGCCGAGGAACCTGGAGGCGGCTCTGCAGAGATACGGCACGGCGTCTTTCAAGGCCAATGTCGCTACTGTGCTGGACCCCAATGGGAAGCTGAGTAACTCGCTTACTTACGGTAAGAACGAATGGTTTTAACAAATTTACGCAACATCTCAAACATTGACCTGATTCTGTAGTAAATAGCTTAAGCACTTGTGTTACGGATATCAGACAACAGAAGAATTACAAATATATACTTAGGTAATATAATATATTACACCCAGATACTGAACAAACACAAGTGTTCATCATACGAATGTTTTTCCAAGGTGGGAATCGATCCCACGTCCTTTAGCGTATGAGGTCACTACCAAGTGCGCCATCCGGCCAGTCCATTTTAGATATTATTGTATGATGAGGGTCCTGGTTTATAATAGATCCTTTAATATTATGTACAGCTGAAGTCAATCCTCAATGTTATGTATCTAACTTCTAGCTAGATTACGGGAGCTTTCAGTTGACCGACAGCGAGCCGGCGACCGTCTTTTTTTTGGTAACGCTGAAGGAATGCTCCCCTCCCTGTCCCGTATCTTGGGTACTTAGAGGAGACATGCCTAACCCGCACTACATCAAGTAGTCCACCAAAGTGGAATGGAAAAGCACCCTTTAGCAGACCTGGCCCGCAGGGGAGGGACCCGACCTGAGTGCCCTGGCCTGTCAGCACTGGTCACTCAAGTACAGCTGGGCTAACAACCCCTCTTGCGCGTCATACCAACTAAAACTATCCAGCGCCTCACGCGTGGAAATGGGAATGGTGTCACCAGAACTGCCGAAAGGCTTTGCCCCGCAACACCGTCCCGCGACGACCGCTGCCTAGGGTTAGTGGCCACCCCCCTCGGTGTCGGGATGGGGCTTAGGGATAGTCGAGTGAGTCGGACCATCCCCAACAGGGTGCCAGCGACCGCCTAAGTCAACCGTTGGCGACCGGTTGGACACCTACTGTTATGGCGGGCGGTTGCTAGCACACTGTTGCTCGTCTGTAATCTTCCTAAGGGGTAGATTGCCAATGAGGGGAATGACGTTGATTTTCAAAATGCTCTTGTGATTCAACTGAGGTTCCTACCATGGGCGGCAGCAATCGCTTGCCAGGTTTTACTCTTCTACTCGAAAGGCGTGTCATATAAAAAGTCGGTATGGGAGTACGGCAGAAATGCTTTTTTCATCTTTGCCTGTTATCCTTAGGTACTCAAGATCTTTTCCGGTAGACCACCTTAACTTTTCCGGTAGAACACCTTGTGCCGTGCACGCAAGCTTTTCATACTTAAACGTACTCATCACAAATTAATTCCTGGTTTTTTTTCTTGCTCAATTACAAGACCTATTAACCCAAACAATGTATTCCCAGGCAAGCTTCTAAGCCGTTCCTTGAAGATCGCGCACGCAATACTGAACAAAACCTTCACCTCCAAGAGCAGCAGCGGCGGCCCCCTCACCGGGGACAACTCCATCAAGCCCGGAGACAGGGTGGCTCTGGTGTACCCCAACAATGACCCGATCAACTTCATGTGCGCGTTCTACGGATGCCTGCAGGCCGGCGCTGTGCCGGTTCCCATTGAGGTGCCACTGACCAGGAGGGATGCCGGGCTGCAGCAGGTCGGGTTCCTGCTCGGCTCTTGTGGGATTCAGTACGCGTTGACGTCTGATGCTTGCTTGAAAGGTGAGTGTCTTGTTCATGTCTTTTAAGATGCCTGTTCACCTGTAGGAGGGTCACGCTTGAGCTTTTATAGGCTGACTCAACTGGATTGATAACGGACTTCATGAAAACTGGCGTGCAGTGCCTGCGCACTGTTTCGGAATGAGGGTTCCGGTAGCCCAATTTGTGGGGAAAAGGGGTTTTTTTATGTCATCGGTGGCAGACGGGCAGACGGATCGCCTGATGGTAAGCGATTGCCGCCGCCCATGGACACTCGCGACACCGGTGGAGTCACAAATGTGCTGCCAACCTTTAAACCCCCCTTTCCCTCGGATTGGGCCTCCGGTACCCTCACTCACGTAGAAGAAACACAGCACAGTGCTGCTTCACGCCGGTTTTCTGTGGGGCTGTGGTATCACTGCGGTCGAGCCGGCCCATTCATGCCGAAGCGTGGCTCTCCCACGGTTTACAGGTATGCAGCGCATTTGTGACTTCATTGGTTCATGTGCGGCGACAATCACATAAAAAGTAAGCCAATCTCAACGATCAGCCACTTACGCAGGATATATTATAGTGCTCAAGTGTGTGCGCAAACACAATTGCACTCTCTATTCCTTGCCCTCATAATCCGATGGGATACCAGTGTGACTTGACTGGAGAGGAAATGGGCGCATGACCAACGGCTTAACGTATAAGACCTCCAACTTCCAAACTTCGGGCTGACACTGGGAATTTCTTAACAGGCCCGACCCGGGGATCGAACACGGGACTCCAAGCGTAACTTTAAAGTTCGACACATTACCTACTGCGCCCACGAGGCAATATTGCTTACAAAGATAATGTCTTTACCGTTTTCGAAAAAAGAAGGAGGTTCTCAATCGGTCGAGATCTTATATCAATGTCGTTATCATAAAAGTTAAATTCTTATCCAGGTCTCCCAAAGACGTCATCAGGTGACGTGGTCTCTTTCCGCGGCTGGCCGTCACTGCAGTGGGTGTCCACTGAGAAGCTGCCGCGCCCCCCTCGCGACTGGATCCCTCCCCCGCGCCCCGCAGAAGACAGCCCCGCCCATATTGAACATACATCTGCTGTTGACGGGTCCGCCATGGGAGTCATAGTCACCAGGTATTGTAGATCATCATCATCTCAATTATCGGTATAGATATAGCCACATTCATCGTCAGCCGATTTAAGTCCCCACTGCTGGGGCACGGGCCTCCCTCAATCACATGAGGGGTAATTGTCATACTCACCACGCTTGGCAGACGGGTTGGCGAGGGTTTTTATATAAATGCAGAGTTTTCCTTCTCCGGGTGCTGATGATCATGCCAGCAGCTTTACCTTAGTCGCCTTTTACGACACCTCGGTAAGAGTGAGGATGGCCTATTCTACTCTGCCGGGGACCACACGGCACATATAGCCACATTAGGTTACTAGAATCTGAGACATTTTCTGAATGGTAAGTGAATAAATAATTCACAACATCACATACTATTGATCTGACTCCGATATAGGTAGCTCAAGCACCTGTGTTACGGATTTCAAAATCATCAGTGGGATTGCAGATGTATACATTTTTACTTTTGTTTTGTAAATAAATACTTATAAAACAAACAGACATGTTCATGCATACAAATATTTGTATTGTGCGGGGATCGTACCCGCAACCCTTGGACCGAAGGTAGCGTTTACTACCACAGTTCCAAACGGGTCAAATGTATGTATCTTTATGTCACCGGAAAATAACAAGATCCGTAAGTTTATCATTCTACTAGGAAGTTTATTAACTTTCGTAGGATTCTAAACGCGAGATAAATTGTATTATCGTCCACACTTTCGTAAATTAATCTATTTCCGACGTCACACGGTAAATTTATAAACTAAAATTTTGAAATGGATCGACCAATCACAAATGTTTTTTTAAATATACGAATCTTTGAAATACGTAAAATAACACTGCTCTCTGATTGGTCAATGTCCATAGTGGCAATGCTAATAAGATCGCGCGTAGCGTTCGGATATTGCTTACTTAAGTATTATTTTACGAGTGAGTTCAGTAAGTTTATCAATGTACGAAAATTGGGACGTATAATAATACAATTTATCTCCCGTTTAGAATCCCACGAAAGTTTATGAACTTTCTAGTAAATTGATAAACTTACGGATCTTGTTATTTTCCGTTGACATATACATTGAACTATACGTGGATTCTACCGAGGGTACTAAGTAGAGCAAATCCAATTGTTTGATTTTCTACCTAACCCGTAGTAGTGGTAACCCATAATAACAAAGGAACCAGATCAACTATATCAGGGTTAGTGGTTACAGGCTTAGCTCAGTATCATTATCTCCGCAATGGACAATACGACAAAAAATACCATTTTTATAAGTACAGTTTTCGAATAAAGAAAGAAAAAAAGATGATCCATATTTTTTAGTTTTCATTACATGTGTATTTTTTTTAAATATTAATTAATATGCCGTAAGTTACGTATACTGAAGCTCAACGTATTGTTATGTCGGTGCTATATGTACAACAAAAAAGGTTATTAACCTTTTTTTTAAATCAACGTGAGCAAAGACGTTATTAATTTGTCATGCAGAGTGATGACGCCACAGGACTTCACATGATTACATTTTAATTTTTTCTGTATAAATATTTGTTGAAAAATTCTGAAATTATTTTCCTTGAATTTCTATGAGTCTCTCGACCTATTGTCTAAGCTCTCGACTAATCTCAAATCTAGAAATAGTATTTTCCATTTAGGATAATGAATTATTGTCCATTGTGAGTATTTACAGTTTAAGAAACTAGTACGGTCAATTAAATCACCTTCGATTTCAGAACGTAGACAACCTCCTAATATTCTCAACCAACCTGCTATTATTCTTTAAGGATCAGTTCTTTAAATTTCATGGCGACAAACACGTTTCCATACAAGTTGAATACTGACCAGACATGTCTGTTCGTGTGGGACCAGAAAAAATTTTTTAGGCTATTTCACAAAGTTATGAATAAAATATCCTATAACTGTACAAAATGTTGCATGCCAAGCCCTCTTATCTAGCTAGGTATCCCGTACCTTAATAAACGTGTGTAGCTCTTTACTGAAACGATTCGGTAATCCGACTCAGCCAAATTATACACTTGTTCCGATTCTCAAATGTTCGCTCCGAATGTATCATTCGACTCAAATGGATCTCGAGTCCGAGTGCCGAATGAACCGAATGAGCTGAATGATCCAAGTGAGCCGAATGACCCGAATCTTTTGAAAGATACGTTTTGCCAAGTCTTTACTTGAAGGTATTTCATAGAGGAACCCGAAAGGGCTACCAAACTGGCTCGCCCACGTCTACGCTATGCCACTGGTTACCAACCCCTAACTAATCTTTCTTTTTAGTTACAATCCATGATACAAACACAGCTGTTATAATTAATCAGAGGTTGATAACCTTTTGGCAAGCAAGAGACGTGCTGTGGGAAATGAATGAAAATTCGGGTCGCACTTATTACTTTGAGCCCCGATTCGCAGCTTTACTTTAAAACCATTGATTTAGTTTCGGATTAAGGGCCGATTCGGCCAATCTTATTCCGATAATAAATCTATGGTACAGCGCTGTCATTATTTTATCCACAAATAAAGATTGGTCGAAACGAGCCTAAGATTGTTAGAATCGGGCCTAAAATGTAGTTTTAAAATGAAGAGTAACTTAGTCAATTTCTAGCAGCTAATCTGATATATTTTCCCAATCCGATTTTAGTTTCTAAATGCACGGCACATTGGCCATTTATCCAGTCCCGGTAGGAATAAACTGCGAAAAGCGAAATGGCTTGTATTATTCAACGAAATACGATGGAGTCACGATTTGTAGAGTATCGCCGAAATTGCAACGAACATTATGGTCGCGGAAGTTCTCTCTTTCTCTTTCTCTTTCCCTCATCTTAGCGTGTAATTCCCAGTTGCGTCCAAAACCGTACGCTTCGGAGCCCGGGGTATGCTTAGACCATGATCCGGGATTTGGAGTAGTGTTGCGGAACTATCGATAGTTAAAGTGTTGGCTCTCATTTTTAGAATAATAAGATTAAAAAAATTAAGCAAAAAGTTTCTTCAATAAAATACAAATTTAATGTAAATTCACATTTATAATTTGGTAATTTGGCAGATCTCTTTCTAGGCCGGCTTAACAGGAGTGATACCACGGCCTCACAGCAAACCGGCGTGAAGCAGCACTCTGCTGTGTTTCGCTGCGCGAGTGAGGGTACTGGAGAAGCCTACTCCGGGGGAAAGGTTGCCAGTACACTTGTGACTCCACAGGTGTCGAGGTGTCTATGTACGGCGGCAATCGCTTTCCACCAGGCGATACGTCTGCTCGACTGCCACCTAAAACACAAACACCCTTTTAAATCATGGTGCAATTATACGTGAAAGACAATTTTAGTAGTCACATAATTAAAAAGTATCTAAATAGTTAGAAAGAAACGTTCCAAAACGTCTTTCGGCCACTTTGCACTTTAAGTAACTGGTGAGAAATGAGGTATTAGAAGTTTCGAAAACTTGCCGCCGCGCGACGAAGGACGCCACATTTTGCTACTTGAAAACAAACAGAAACACGATGCAAACAACAAAATAACAAGCATGAGTTGCGTCGAGCTCGAGGCGCTCGGTTTGATATCACACTCTCGGCATCTCAACAAATAAACTAATACAACTTCGCAACACAATATTCCATCTCGGAAAAGTTTACGCTCGGTGCATCGAAGCTAAAATATTTTAATAAAGTTTGTCGGGTGCATAAACTTTTCCAATGGCCACGAAAACGCATAGCGCCATCTGTGTTGGTATCAACAGTCGTCCGAACTTAGCTCGGGGTAAATGCCTAATTTAGGACCTAAAAGTTTCACAGCGGGAATGTAGATGTCGTTATTCGTGAACACCTGGGACTCATAACTCATCCTGCTGAAGCATGCTGACATTGTAGACTACCTAGTAGACAAAGGGACCTACGATAAAACCTAATAGTTTCATGGTTTCTTTGTAGGTGTCGTTATTCATGAACACCTGGGACTCATAACTCATCCTGCTGAAGCATGCTGACATTCTAGACTACCTAGTAGACAAAGGGACCTACGATAAAACCTAATAGTTTCATGGTTTCTTTGTAGATGTCGTGATTAATGATTATCATATGACTGCCTTTGGTTGGTTTATGAACAGAAATAACGTTGATTCATATCTGGCGCTTGAATTATTATACAGATTTTGTTTTTTTTTTTCATTATAATATCAATATAATGTGAGCTACGAAATGGTCAAACGGATTTACGAAATTGAAAAATGTTTATTGATAGATAAAAATATAATGTTCCATCGCAAAACACCCTTAGGTAATACGTTATGTATAAGATGTTACAAGAATGACAGACTAATTTAAAATAAACTTCTAAAAAGGCTTCCAATTCATAATCCAAAAACTTTCAAATCTCTGTAAATGTGAAAGTTTGGCAATCCGAGTTTGGTATTAAATGTTATGATGACAGCGTGGTTTAGAAATAACTTATATCGCAACGTGTTAAAACCATCCTCTTACGCTAGATGGCGCCGTAAGCTGCGTCTTTGTATCTCTCCTCCATGTTTACAACGCGGTCAACGCAATTTCTTGT
Source organism: Marasmia exigua (assembly GCA_019059595.1). Lineage (NCBI taxonomy): Eukaryota > Metazoa > Arthropoda > Insecta > Lepidoptera > Crambidae > Marasmia > Marasmia exigua. The sequence continues at coordinate 14,211,053 of CM032494.1, read as the reverse complement.
AGGAGGGAATAGAAGAAGGTGTTTGGGTTAGGCAGCGTTCGTAAGTGCATCACCATGTACTCAAATAGTCAATGCCTAGTCCCTCAGCTGCCAGCTTCTTCAACCAGTGGGTCTTACCAGTAATGACCTCCAGAGCCGGAACGTGGACACTCGTTGAGGGACAGTGGCTCTAGTGATTAAACCATGTGACACTTAGGACGGGATAAATTGACTGTGACACTAGTGATAAAATCAAGTGGCACTAGGAATGGGATCATGTGACTGTGACACTTTTGAGAACCTCTTTTATATCGCCCTACTTACTACAGTTACAGTCTTTGTGACTTTTTCCCATAGATTTTTTTTTTGCACTAAGCACCCTTTCAATGTTTTTAAGTATGTACTGGGCAGTACATACTTAAAGACATTGTTCTGATCGTAGTCACACTGTAAATGGACTTCAATCCTGTAGAAAGCAATCAAGCAGGTGGTTCGGCTTTGTTTCGCTAGTTGTCACTATGCATGATTACATCGCGCAAGCAACCGAAGCGTGCTACCGAAATTAAAGACCTCGAGCCGCCTGCCTAGCTTGGTCAATGATCAGCCCAAAATCGGACAATCAGACGAAACAGGTGTGACGGTGAGTGAGGTGGTTTTATTCCTCCGTCTTCCTGCCTGGACCTCGAGGGTGCCTTTCTACAAGTCCTGTACGCCATCTAGTGGATTTATCCCACGCGATAATTCATCTCAACCATTTCCATTGTCATTTTGTCCACAGATCGTCGATGCTGGCCCACTGCCGGATGCTTTCCGTGGCGTGCAACTACACAGAGGGCGAGCACATGGTGTGCGTGCTCGACTTCAAGCGGGAGACGGGTCTGTGGCACGCCGTTCTCGCGAGCGTGCTCAACGGGATGCACGTCATCTTCATCCCGTACGCGCTCATGAAGGTCTCCCCTGCATCGTGGATGCACATGATCACCAAGTACAGGTAATGATTCTGATTAGTGCCGGAAGGAAGTGCCTAAGGTATCTTTTTACTCGAGCAGCCTGTGGATTAGCTTCACACCAAAATCATACAATGCCATACGAGTTCAGTGTAACAACATTTTCAGGGTGCTCTTGGGGCTGCCACGCTTTTGTAGTGCGTGTTCGCTGACGCACGCGTAGACGATTTTTATGCTATAATTCTTAAAAAAGCGGCATCAATACTGTCTCGCCTGTGTGGCAGTTCCAACAGCATCCTGGAAGCGATTGCTGGGAAATATGACTCTCTTTTTTGTGTCACTGGATTGGACTGTTAAATCAGTTATTCCAATTATGTAAGTACTATACTATAGTATATAAGAAAAAATGTTACATACAAAAATGGATCTTGTAGTTTAAATAAATAAATACTATTATTATTATACGTTCGTTTCTGAGACTCTTAAGGAAAGTCACTGAGGATATGCCCTAAGGATTTTAAAACTGCCTCACAATTAAAAAAATAAACACAATATGGTAATTTATTTTGGGTAGGATAGAGGAATGTTGGCACGGCACCCTCCAGGGTGTAAAGGTGTTTAACGGTGCCGTTGCTCTTCAGTATTCATGTGTGGTGGACCTCCATGATGACTGGAAACTCCGTTCTTATTCAAACGTATCCTACTGGCCACTCATAATCTATTATTTTTTTTATTTTTATCTATTATTCAGACTAAAATAATTCAAAAATCACAATTCAACATCTGCCAAACTGTCACACAGTTTGTCGGCAGAGCTCCCGTGGATATTCTCTTTTAATAAATAAAAAATTAACTCCTAGCGATATTAAACATGTACTGGAGGCAATTAGACAATACACACATACAAACACGCATATACACATACAATTTGTCTTCACTTACTCAATCTCATTCATACCGACACAATTTATCTTAACAGTTACATACATTCTGATACTTAAATATTGAAATATATTTATAACAACGGATCACGCACGCACTATTTAAATGCTTACTTTATTAAACCACCCTTTAAACCCTCCTTTTGCCCGGATTGGGCCTCCGGTAACCTCACTCACGCAGCTAAACACAGTTAAACACAGCACAGTGCTGCTTCACGTCGGTTTTCTGTGAGGCCGGTATCATCACTCCGGTCGAGCCAAATGTGTGTCGAAAATCGAGTTAAATTGATTATCCTTTATTATATCAGGGCATCAGTGGCAATAGTGAAATCCCGCGACCTGCACTGGGGTCTGCTCGCCACGCGCGACCACAAGGAGATCTCGCTCAGCTCCCTGCGCATGCTGCTGGTCGCCGATGGAGCCAACCCGTGGTCGCTGTCGTCGTGCGACCAGTTCCTCTCCGTATTTCAGAGCAAGGGTAAGGGTTTTGTACAGGTACGGCTCTAGCCCAAGAAGCGCCCGGGCGCATTCAATAAACTGGCGCCCTTTTGTTTCAAAATGCGCGAACTAAACGGAATACTTACAAAATGTTCGCCTACTTATGGGCAGTCGCTTCATTGTAATTATCAGACATCCCGAATCCTATATCATGGTCCAAGCGTACTCCGGTCTTCGAAGCGACAGCATTAGACGCAACTGAGAATCACACGCTGAGAAGAACGATCAGTACTCGCGCCCGAGCCTTGCGGAGCGTTACAGTGGAGGCTCTATGCGTAGCGAGGGGCTCTCGGCGCCCTCTAACTTCCGTCACCCGGGTACACCGCATCCACCGCATCCCCTGCACTAATATGTAGGTGCACTATTATGTAGGTGCACTAATATGTAGGTGCACTATTATGTAGGTGCACTAATATGTAGGTGCACTATTATGTAGGTGCACTAATATGTAGGTGCACTAATATGTAGGTGCACTAATATGTAGGTGCACTAATATGTAGGTGCACTAATATGTAGGCGCACTAATATGTAGGTGCACTAATAAGTAGGTGCACTATTATATAGGTGCACTAATATGTAGGTTTACTAATATGTAGGTGCATTAATATGTAGGTGCACTAATATGTAGGTGCACTATTAAATAGGTGCACTAATATGTAGGTGCACTAATATGTAGGTGCACTATTATGTAGGTGCACTAATATGTAGGTTCACTAATATGAAGGTGCATTAATATGTAGGTGCACTAATATGTAGGTGCACTAATATGTAGGTGCACTAATATGTAGGTGCACTATTATGTAAGTGCACTAATATGTAGGTAAGACGCCGCTGATTTTGTACTTATTGATTTTTAATTTCTCGTTGCCTGACTGCCTCATTGGCGCAGTGGGTAGTGCCTCGCTCTTTAAAGCGAGGGCTGCGCTTGGGGTCCCGGGTTCGATCCCCGGGTCGGGCCATAATTTGTACCTGAGTTTTTCTGTTACGAAATTCTGAGTGTCAGTCCTGAGTCTGAAAGTTGGTGGTCTTGCACCCCGTGCCTCGGTAAGCACGTTAAGCCTTTGGTCCTGCGCCCGATCCCTCTCAGGTCGTGTCACAATGGTGTCCCATCGAATTTTGGGGGCAAGGGAATAGGGAGTGCACTTGTGTTTGCGCACACACTTGAGCACTGTAATATATCCTGCGTACTACTTGTTGATATTTAATTTTTCATTGTTTCATCAGGCGTCCGCGGCGACGCGATCTGTCCATGCGCATGTAGCAGCGAGTCCCTGACGGTTTGCGTGCGGCGCGCGGGCCGGGGGGGCTCGTCCGCCGGACGAGGGGTGCTCTCCATGTCTGGCTTGTCGTACGGCGTGGTCAGGGTAGACGCGGAGAACTCCCTCACTTCACTCACGCTGCAGGACTGTGGGCAGGTTATGCCTTCATGTAAGTACTTATCTAATTTTTATTTGTATTTTTATCCTAGTTTTTCCATTGCTGAACTAAAGGCTCCCCTAAAATCCTCCATAGGGTCTTTTCCTTTCTTTTATGATATAGGTGGCAGACGAGCCGACGGATCACCTGATGGTAAGCGATTACAGCCGCCCATAGACACCTGCAACTACAGTGGTGTCACAAGTGCGCTGCTTACCTTTGAACCCCTTTTCCCCTGGATTATGCCTCCGGTGCCCTCACTCAAGCAGCGAAACACAGCGCAGCGCAGGGTATATTTGTAGTTAACAGGCTATTTGACTAAGAGCTGATTTTATAATCCGTAGTTACCTCTTGGTTAAATTATCTATCTATAGTTAAATGTCTAACCAATAGTCAGTGACGTGATTCCTTATTACTATTATTTAAGCTAACTATTGCTTAAAAATTACATTTGGGCGATATTTGACCATTGGTTCCTTTTATAAACCATTGTCCAGTTTAACTACGGATCAAAAAATCGGCTCTAAGTTCGAAAAACTTTACGATGGAATAAAACATCTGTTTTAAATTTTAACTTTTTTCATTTTTAATAAATGCTTACATGCACGTTGGTTGCTAATTTATGACATTATTGAACGTCAAACAACTCATTTACAAGGATGTGTCGTCATTTTATCATCGACCGATGCCCGCCGATGACCGCCGCCCATGGACACCCGCGACACCAGTGGAGTCACAAGTGCGCTGCCAACCTTTAAACCCCCCTATCCCCCCGGATTGGGCCTCCGGTACCCTCTCTCACGCAGCGAAACAAAGCACTGTGCTGCTTCAGGCTGGTTTTCTGTGAGGTGTATGGTTTTTTGCGATTTTTAGTAATTTTCACATTTTCAAATAGTTTTTTTTGCTATTTTGATATACCTACTACCCCGGTCAAATCATATAAGAGAGCTGTCATATTTCTCTACCATCTGCCGCGAGTCCTTGCGTTTAGTATAGTCTCATCTTTACCCTTGACAGGCGTGATAGTAGTCGTGAAGATGGAAGGCCCAGCCTTCCTCTGCAAGACGGACGAGGTTGGGGAGATTTGCGTGCTGTCCGGAGCCACTGGATCTGGATACTGGGGTCTCCCGGGGCTCACGAATACGGTGTTCAGGGTGAGGCCCCTGGACTCTGATGGAGACCCCATCGGCGAGGAACATTACGTCAGGAGCGGCCTGCTGGGATTCCTTGGGCCTGGTGGTGAGTTTTGAAGTTTAAATTACAGTACAGTTATAGATGATGTATTATACAAACTGAGGAATCTCTGATTTAAAAGGCGATTGGCCATGTTTGAACTCGATGTCAAAAATGTCAATTTGACGAATGAAACCACCAATGCTTAGGAGTGAGATCTCAGTCGAACAGTTCGCCAATAAGCAGATTTTTACACGCGTTATTGCCCCATTAACATTTGTAATATTCTATAGTTTTAACGCTTAGTTAGTCTAATAATCGGCGCTGCAGCGGCTCCTTAGCGGATGTAGCACATGCTGGGGTAGAACCTTTTTAGCCACAACTTTTTATGCCTCTGTATCATAGTGTTGTTTTTATGTAAAAATGAGTTGGGGTTAATTTTTTTTTTAATTACTAAGATTTTTAATTCGAGTCAGTAAAATGACATTTACAACTGTCAGTTACAAGTGATAGGGTAACCAGCCAAAATAGTGATGGCTGTGGTGATGCTCTCAATCGATTGATTACAATCAAAGTAAATGTAATTCATAACAAGACTATTGGTAAACTATATAACTCGCGTATCGCCCGCGCGGTATGCGGGGTATAATGCGAGGTTTTCTTTCTTTCCGTTGTCTCTTAAACTGTCACAATTCATGTATTAAATATTCTATTCTAGGTGCTCGTAAATAAGTATATACTGTGCAAAGTAGATTTGAAATAAAACACTACACTAAGATTTATAATTTATTCAGAATCAGAGGAAGAGGAGTTCGTGTCAAATTCAGAGTCGGTCACATTAATAATAAGTGGCACATTTTGTCTTCTTCTTTAATGGTGTGATCAACACAATCCTTCCATCTTTGGGGTGTCACTTCTTTTATTCCTTCTTTTTAAAATTCTTGTTATTCCTGGCGACATACCCCTTTACTCAGTCGACAAAAAAATCGATTTGAAAAAAATGTACTACATCACTATTCACGAATTACGAAAAATTAGCAATACTGCTAATGTCAATTTACTGATTCGAACTAAAAATCTGAGAAGTTTCTCATCGGAGCCTGAAAAAGGTTGAGGCTCTGATCTCTCAATCACGGGCTGGTGCCAAATTTGAAGGTGCAATGTAATTTATATATTTATACCTAAAAAAAATACCATCTGAGAGAGAATAAACTCGTCATTAATTCATCTGTCAGGTTTGGTATTCGTGTGCGGGTCTCGCGACGGGCTGATGACGGTGACGGGCCGCAAACACAACATGGACGACATAATCGCGACGGTGCTAGCGGTGGAGCCGATGAAGTTTATCTACCGCGGCCGCATCGCCGTGTTCTCTGTGCGCGTGCTGCGCGACGAGAGGATCTGCATCGTGGCCGAGCAGCGCCCCGACTGTGGCGAGGAAGAGGTATAGAGATATAAACATTTTTCATTCTGTTTAAATTCATACATAACATTTCGACTGGCCCCACTTCTCTTTTTTATTGTTATACATCCCTTTTTAGGGTTCCGTACCTCAAAAGGAAAAAACGGAACCCTTATAGGATCACTTTGTTGTCCGTCTGTCCGTCCGTCCGTCTGTCAATACCCTTTTTCTCAGGAACGCGTGGAGGTATGAAGCTGAAATTTATATCGATTACTCAGGTCTACTGTCCCTTGAAGCTGTGAAAAAATCAAACTTTTAAGCCAAGCCAATCAAAAGATACAGCCGATTATATCGATATTTTCATCAAATTTTCGACACTCGCAAAGGAATCAAAACCTACAGGGTACTTCCCGTAAATTCAGAATCTTGAAATTTGGCATGAAGCATTGTCATATAATGCAAATATAGGAAAAATTGCGAAAACCTTTTTTTTTAGTTTTATAATATAATAAAAATATTTTATTAAAATGAAATTTACCACCTTATTTCTCACGAACGAATAAAGATATCAAATTGAAATTTATACCAAATACCTAGGTCTACTGTCCCTTTAAGCTGTGAAAAAATCAAACTTCTAAGTTAACGCGATCAAAAGATACCGGCGGAACCCTCGGTGCGCGAGTCAGACTCGCACTTGGCCGGTTTTTTTTTAGTATATTTAAGGCGACGAGTAATCCTAACTAGCGACACCATTCATTTTTAATTGTTAGCTACTAAACTGGATCTATTTTAAACAATTTCTGGGTTACAAGCCCTCGGCAAACACTTATACTATTTATTATTAAATAACCATGCACAAATGTTGGGTCCGTTTTTGTACGCGAAAAATTGATTACCGCCAAAAGCGGCCACTTTTAGCGTGAATCAATTTTCGCCTACAAATGTTGGGTCCGCATTTGTGCATGGTTATTTAATAAATAGTATAAGTGTTTGCCGAGAGGTTTTAACCCCAAAATTGTTTTAAATAGATTCGGTTTAGTAGCTATAAATTAGAATCGACTGGTGTCGCTAGTGTGCCCTACCCGTCACTTTAAGCGCATCGTCCACACGACTTGATTGGTAGGAGTGGAGGTGCGGGCTGCTATGCTTCATTTTCATTTGAATTCATACATACGCACAACACGATAAAATGGCAGCGGAATCGTGGTGCAGGCACGCTTTAACGTTGCCGCCGAGTCTGCGTCTCGTCACTGCACCGCCTTCACTTCGCCCGTGCCTCGACTCCAGTATGTGAGCGTACGCCATTTATTTATGAAGAAACCTAAGCTGCGGTGCGCCTCTTATACACCTCTGCATCGATTCCGCCCCGCTTCGACTGTCGTGTGGGCGACGCTCATTAGCCAATAAGAATTAGTATATTATTGGCGCTGAGAGAGTTCGCTGGCTACAAAAAAAAACTTATTCGTTCCCTTTCTCCGACAGTCATTCCAATGGATGTCCCGAGTGCTTCAAGCTGTGGACTCTATCCACCAAGTAGGCATCTACTGCCTCGCCCTGGTGCAGCCTAACTACCTGCCGAAGACGCCTCTGGGAGGCATCCACCTCAGCGAGTGCAAGCGTCGCTTCCTCGAAGGCACCCTGCACCCGGCCAACGTGCTCATGTGCCCGCATACGTGCGTCACTAACCTGCCTAAGCCGAGGGAAATACACTCAGGTAAGAGCTTCTTTTTGAATGAAAGAAAGAAAATACAGATAGACAAATTCTTTATTTATAAGTTAGGTCAAAACAACTGTTACACATGCTCATATGTAGCATGCTTAAAAAGTCAGTCTATCAATAAGTATGCTATTAGCCATTTATTAGCATGCTTAAAAATCAGCAAAGCTGTTTACAAGTGTTAAAGCACTCCACCATTCTCCCCTTTCCACCTACACTACAGGTAGCATGCTCAAAAATCGACCGGCGCGCGTTTTTAAGCATGCTCAAAATTAGCATCTGTAAACACATGCTATGAAGTAGCACTTACTCAAAAGTAGCCTGCTTTAAGCATGAAAATAAGCATGTGTGTTACACATGCTTACCTTAAGAGTAGGCGTCACATTTCATTGCAGGCGACTGTGCAAGGCATTACAGACATTTAATTTACGGACAGTCATACATGTGGGATGGGATAAATAACATACCCAGGTTTCAGGAATAAAAGCTTCTATAATAATAATCCTCTTGATTACGTCTTTCGCCTTTCACCGTCGTCGGCCATGCGTCATCTATCTCACTCTCGCACGTCATTCTATAATTCAAATATCGATCTCTTACACGTTCCTTACCATGCATCTACCGATCACCAATCCTACACTCGGCCATCCTACATCCAGTATGCCCTCATACTGCACTCATACGTCTTCTATACACCTTAACTATCTACTTAGGTACATCTTTAAAACAACAACACAAAACAACTTCTTAATATAAACAAAACCACTTTACAACAATTAAATCTTCATAAAACTGCTATAAAAACACACATCTAAACTTCTTTCTCTTCTTGTAATCCATTATTATTTCTTCTCTCCAAACGCTATGTTTCGACTTTGATTTCAGTCTTCCTCTTTTCCTCATTTTCCAAAACGCCGTCCATGTTCTACTCCTTTTCTTCTTACTGCCTCTGTGTCGATACCCTTTTCCACTAATCATTTTCCGACCTTGAGCTTCATAATTATTTGCCGCGAAATGTTTGAATATAACTTTAGTGTCAAACATTACATCTATGACAGCCGTCAATGTTTTTTCAGAGACTTCGTCTTGTAAACCATAAACAGATTCTGTTTTGGCATGTGGCTGATTTCCTTGACAGCTCTTCAGGCTTTCCATTGGCATTATCTCTGTCCATTTCTCTTTGGTCGATGCCATCAACTTTTTGACAACTTGAAAACTGTCACTACTCAAAGCACCGTCATTATGAACAATGTCAACATAGCATTCCTCTACGCAATTATTCATGTCTTTCAGCTGATTCTCCACGTCCACGTTGTCTATCACCTCCAGGTCTGTACTGCTGCTGGTTTCACGCTCCACATCACTTTCACATCGGTTTTCTTCCGTTTGCAGACTAAAATCACATTCTTCATAACACTCATTCTCTTCGTACTCCATGCATTCTTCATCTTCCTCATCGTACTCACTGTCATCGTCTTCGTCGTCATAAAATTCACACTGTGCGTCCTCTTTGAAGTCAGCTTCACTCTCCGAACCAAAAATGTATAAAAACTCCTCCTTAAACTCCTCATAGTCCTGGTAACGTAGATCCCGAAACATTGCCGCGTCTCCAGCTAAGGAACTCAAGGCTATCCTCAAAGTTAGCTGGTCACTCCATCCTTCATCATATGCGCACCTTTCGTGCCTTCTGAGCCAATCGCCACCAGCATTGCGCTCTTCTCCGTTTCCACTAAAACGCATTCTGTTGACGTGGAAGTTTGCATGTTCAATGCGACGTCTTCTCACTTCGTTATCCATCGTCTTCACTGTTTATAATTCCAAATTTCTTTTCCGTCTTATTTCGTCTAGTTTTCTTCGATCGTCATTTTTTTATTCTTCTTTCGTCGTTATTCGTCTTCCTTTATTCCGTCTCCTATGATGTTTATTTTCTATCCATCCCGGACGAGCCCCCAAATGTGGGATGGGATAAATAACACACCCAGGTTTCAGGAATAAAAGCTTCTATAATAATAATCCTCTTGATTACGTCTTTCGCCTTTCACCGTCGTCGGCCATGCGTCATCTATCTCACTCTCGCACGTCATTCTATAATTCAAATATCGATATCTTACACGTTCCTTACCATGCATCTACCGATCACCAATCCTACATACAATATACCCAAATCTGTCAAATTTTCTATACATTCTCACCTGAATATCAAATAGGTACTTTTGGTTCCATATTTTATATTGTTCAAGGGGATCGCGGGTTCAATCGCGTGCGAAAAATGGCGTATTATAGCCTGAGGTTCATGTGCAAGGTGATTGGGTATTTTTAGACGTGATATATCAAATTGTCAATTAACGAATAAATCAGCTAATGTTGAAGGCATGCCATCTAGCGAATATTAAGCCAAAGGTCGTGGGTTCGATCCCCGCTGGGGATTCGTGTGATGAACACTTGTGTTTGTTCGGTGTCTGGGTGTAATATATGTATTTAAGTATACATTTGTGTTCCTCTCTTGTCTGATATCTGTAACACAAGTGCTTAAGCTACTTAGTACGGAATCAGGTCAATGTATGAGATGTTGTGAGAATTATTCTTATTATATTATTTCACACGCGATAGCCCCTATTATGTACAGTGTTAGCCTACTCACTACGGTTCGATTGGCAAAAGTTGGAACATGCTGTTTTGACATTTTCGCATACTCCCTGTCAATATTACTGAAGTACCATCTGTTCGTAGACGCATTGTACAGTTAGTATAAAATATTATGTTAGCAACACTGTTTTTATAATGACACTACAATAAAACATGAACACAATAATATATGTGTGAGGTCTAGAGTTATCATGATGAAACACCACATCCCTTCTGTTGATCAATTCCGGCCGTGTTTTTCTCAACTTCTTGTTTTAATCTCATAAGTTGTTCGCAGTAGAGTTCAGAATCGATAGTTCTGCCTGGTGGTAACAGCTCATAATGAATAATGCCCTTCCAATCCCACCACACACACAACATCACCTTATTGCGAGTTAACCCGAGTTTCGCCACAGTCTGTGAAGCCTGACCGTGCTTTGACCACGACCTTTTTCGCACATTCTTGTCGTACGTGATCCACTTTTCATCACCAGTTATGAGCTTCTTCAAAAATGATTCGGTTTCGTTACGTCGTAACAAAGAAGCACAAATGAGTACAGGTTCATTAGGTTTCTCTCAGTGAGCTCGTGAGGTACCCAAATATCGATCTTTTTTGTGTGCCCAGCTTTTTTCAAATACGCCAAAACTGTTTGTGGTCAGTTCCCAGTTCTTCAGCTGCGTCGTAACTACTGATATGTCGATCTTGCTCCACTTTTACAAAAATGGCATCCATTTTATCAGTAATAGGGCGACCAGAGCGAGGTGCATCTTTAACATCAAAATTTCCGGATTGAAATACTATTTCCGTTCAATTTATCATTCCCCAAGTAAATACTCATCATTGATAGATGCCAGATGGCGCATTTGGTTACTTTGGTGTTTGTTCAGTGTTATAATATGTATCCATATATTTGTAGTTCCTCTATAATAGAGGAATTTTCATACTTGTTACTAATTGAATAGAAAATATACCTAATACTACATATTAATTCTGTTTAACAACTTACTACATATTAATTCTGTTTAGCAACGCAAGGTTGCATTTTTACCTATTTTGTAGTAAAATTTTAAAATGTATCGAATTTCTTGTTTAGATTCACTCATCTTGATAGTACGAAAAACAAATGAAAATCACACATTTTCCTAATTTGAATTTGGAATTATGTTCTTTAAAATTAACTTTCAATGATACCAAAACCAGTCAGATACAAATACTATAGCCAAAGAGATTTTATTAAAAGTTCATACATATTATAATGCGAAAAGACTTTTTCCCCAACCTTTTCTGTTGTATGATATTTATTAATGAATTTATTATGTTTTCCAGATGTCGGACCAGCTTCAGTGATAGTTGGCAACCTGGTGCAGGGCAATCGCTTGGCGTCGGCGCAAGGCCGCGACATGGGCTACACCGATGACTCCGATGCTGCTAGAAAGGTAGGTTTGGTTCATATGAGAGATTTAATCCCACATACTCATGCCTTTTATATTTGGGAGCTCAAACTCATGCTAAATCTTTTTAAGTCGACTTTTTTTATGAGAATGAGGAGGCTAACGAGCAAGCGAGTCACCAGATGGTATGTGATCACCGCTGCCCATGGACATCAGCCACTCCAGAGGGAGTGGAAATGCGTTGCCGGCCTTTTAGGAAGGTAGGGTCGTTTCTTGAAGATCTAACTTCTTTTCTTTGACTTTATGAAAAGCAACATTTTTGAAAAGCTCTCAAAGTTAGAAGGGCCTCTTTAATATTTAATTGATTACTTGAGTTTAACTAAGCAGTACTATTAGATATTGATATAATATTTTTCTTTCCAGTATCAATTCATATCTCAAATTCTGAGGTGGCGCGCTCAAAGCACATCAGACCACGTGATCTTCACGTTGCTTAACTCCAAAGGCACCGTAGCCAAAGCCCTGACCTGCGCCGAGCTGCACAAGAAGGCCGAGCGCATCGGCAACCTCCTGCTGGAAAAGGGTCGCGTCAACACCGGCGACCACGTCGCCCTCATATTCCCCCCGGGACTGGATCTCATTTGCGCCTTCTACGGCTGTCTGTACGTAGGCGCGGTCCCGGTCACAATACGCCCTCCGCACCCTCAGAACCTCCACACCACGCTACCCACCGTGCGCATGATCGTCGACGTCAGCAAGGCCACTCTAGTCCTCTCCAACCAATCTGTGATAAAGCTCCTGCGCTCCAAGGAGGCCAGCAACGTCCTCGACAGCAAGGCCTGGCCAATAACACTCGACACCGACGACATGCCCAAGAAGAAACTCCCCATTCTATACAGGGCGCCCACTGCGGAAATGCTCGCATACCTTGACTTCAGCGTTTCCACCACCGGCATGCTCGCTGGCATCAAGATGTCTCATGCGGCTGTCACCTCCTTATGCCGCTCCATGAAGATCGCCTGCGAATTGTACCCGTCAAGACATATAGCGCTCTGCCTTGACCCCTACTGCGGCCTCGGCTTCGCGCTCTGGTGCCTCAGCAGTATCTACTCAGGCCACCACTCCATTCTCATCCCACCCTCTGAGGTGGAGATCAACCCGGCTCTCTGGCTGAGCGCCGTGTCTCAATACAAAGTCCGCGATACGTTCTGCTCGTATGGAGTCATGGAGCTGTGCACCAAAGGCCTAGGCAGCTCAGTGAACCAGCTCAAATCGAAGGGCATCAACTTGGCTTGCGTGAGGACGTGTGTAGTCGTGGCAGAAGAGCGGCCCAGAATCAATCTGACGAATTCATTTTCAAAGCTGTTCTCAGCGTTGGGTTTGAGTCCTCGTGCGGTTTCGACGTCTTTCGGATGCCGGGTGAACATCGCGATTTGCTTGCAAGGTGCTTCGAGCCCGGAGCCGTCGACGGTGTACGTAGACCTACGAGCGCTGAGGAACGACCGCGTTTCGCTGGTCGAGCGCGGCAGTCCGCATTCACTTTGCTTGATGGAATCTGGGAAGCTGCTGCCGGGTGTGAAGGTCATTACCGCAAACCCGGAGACGAAGGGACAGTGCGGAGATTCTCACCTCGGGGAGATATGGGTGCAGTCGCCGCACAATGCGAGTGGATACTTCACGATATATGGAGACGAGAGTGATTACGCTGATCACTTTAGCGCTCAGCTGGTGACGGGGAATACTGGGGAGGTGTACGCGCGGACGGGGTACCTTGGCTTCCTGAGGAGGACGGAGATTAGTACGGTGACTAGTGGGGGTGACGACAGCTCAGTGATAGCCCGGGACAGCGACACGGAGTCGCTGGCTTCAGCATGCGGCAGCGTGGGCGTGGCGGACGGCCATGACACCCACGACGCGGTCTTCGTGGTGGGCGCCCTGGACGAGACCATCATGCTGAGAGGCATGAGATACCACCCCATTGATATTGAGAATTCTGTTATGCGGTGCCACAAGAAGATTGCTGAATGGTAAGTTTTTTTTTAATTTGTTTACTAGTTATCTAACAGTTAGTTATTTTAAGTTGTTAAACAGAATTAAAATGTAATATTAGGTATATTTTCTATTCAATTAGTTACAAGTATGAATATTCCTCTATTATAGAGGAATTACAAATATATGGATACATATTATAACACTGAACAAACACCAAAGCAACCAAATGCGCCATCTGGCATCTATCAATGATGAGTTACTTGGGGAATGATAAATTGAACGGAAATGGTATTTCCTGGTGTGGCGATGTAATGTGAAGAGAGGAAAAAGCATGTATACCAAAAGAGTGATGGATGAGTATAAATGTAAGTGTATGAATAACACGGATCCAATGGATTTCCGCGATCTTCACCAGATCGTCGGTCCACCTTGTAGGGGGCCTGCCTGACTTCCTGTACGTGGCCTCCACTCGAGGACCTTTCCGCCCTACCGACCGTCTGTTCTCCTCGCTATGTGCCCTGCCCATTCCCACTTGAGACTTTCAAACCTTTGAGCTATGTCTGTGACCTTAGTTCTCCTGCGAATCTCATCGTTTCTGAAACAATTACGCAAAGAGAATGTGTGAAGAATGTCATGATGGAAAAAGGGGTGGATAATTCAACGACGAATGACAGGGACGTATGGAAGAGGAAAATATACTTTTTTTTTTGTTCACCCAGGGGAAATGCGTTACGCATACCCATCCGCCTGGGCGCGCACGGGTTTGTCGGACTTCCCCCGCAAGACAGCGGGGTCTACTGACTAAAACCCTTGGGCACCCTCTCATCGTCCATAGAGGGGGGTCGTGGAGACGGGCACGAAGCCATGTGCACTTAGGAATAAATTGCAAAAAAATAGTTATAACAATTGTTTGTCAACAGCGCCGTGTTCACGTGGACGAACCTCCTCGTGGTGGTAGTCGAGCTGGACGGCAACGACAGCGAAGCCCTGAACCTCGTCCCGCTGGTCACTAACACGGTCCTGGAGGGCCACCATCTCATAGTCGGCGTGGTGGTCGTCGTGGACCCCGGGGTGGTGCCGATCAACTCGCGCGGCGAGAAGCAACGGATGCACCTCCGCGACGGGTTCCTCTCCGACCAGATCGATGCTATATACATTGCGTACAATATGTAAGAGAGGGTGCGGGCCCGAATGCGATCTCGGCGGCGACGATATAAGTAAGTCTCCTAATTCTGTGTAATTATGTGTAAATGGGGTGGTTGCCTAACATGGGAGAGCAAATCACTTCCTGCTACCCCTTAAGGGTAATTTCAGCCAAAGTTATGTGTTATGTAAGTATTAGCAATGGCGGTGATCGCGTGCGAAAAGTCCGCAAGATGGCGTATTATTGAGGTCCATCAAAATCAAATAATTCTTTATTTGCATCTAAAAGGTGATTGGGTATTTTTTGACGTGATTTGTCAAATTGTCATTTCACGAATAAATCAGCTAATGATATTGAAGTTGGACCTCGGTTCTCAAGCATGCCATCTAGCTGATATTTCACACACAATATCCCTTACTGATAAGGATAGTCATCAGTCGATATCGGTCATTCTATCATCGAGTCCTTTAATAACACATTAACTCGAAACGAAACGATGGGTTTTTGACATGACGTCACGTTTATCATCATTATCACCTGAGCTTTAAATCTCGGTTGCGTCTTAAGGTGGCACTTGGGAGCCGGAGTCCGCTCTCATTGCCTTCCCTTCGTACAGTTTTTAGCATCCACAGTATCCAGGTTAATGGCACGCATGTCATGCTTACGACGTCAAACCAAACCCTTAAGACGTCAAGCCAGACCCATCTACTCCGTCTACCAAGACCGGGCGATGGTGGCATGGTTTGTACATGAGAGAAGAGACATTTACTCCATACGTAGCTATCCGGTTTCCGTAGAACGTACTGTACTGCTACGTCACGGACATGGAGGTCCCCGTATGACGTCAATGGTGGCTAGTTCTAGAACTGCGTGTTGATTTAAAATAATCAAATGTTCTATACATAGAACTTATAAAGTAATTTCGTTTTCCCAACTACCCTCGTCGTTTTTAAATCATTTACAAATTAATTTCAATTTAGTCAACCACCCTATTTTAAAACACTTACCCCCTTATTACAAATCGCGAATTAAGAAAAGTCCCGGAATAAAATTTGTGCCAGCCTCTTTTAACATTGCGTGTTGGAACGGGATGACATGAACTTTAGTACGGTAGTAACTTTAGATCGCGATTTAGAATAAGGTGGTTAAAGATCCGTACTGATTCAATCGATTTCCTGTGAACATTCTGGCTGTACGGTGATATACAATACAATAATTAGTGTTGGGAAAGACATTAATGTACACAGTTTCATATTTTAGACTTAACACTTTTTAAATAAATGTTTCATGTCCTAGATGTAACAGATTTGAAATATAAATATGAAGTAACGAGAGTCGCAAGTACCGTTCGGGATCGCCAGGCCTGTACCTGCCCATTGTGAACGTGGGCCTTTTCTACCGTAGGGTCAGTGTATAGTTTTATATTTCGACTGTCTTTTAGACTTTTGATGATTTTGTAACTGCACTGTTTGTACTTCGAATTTTCCCCCCTTTTAAAAGCGAATAAACTTAAGCCAATCTCTTGACGAATCGAAAAAGCGATTTAAGACTGTAAGCAAATTATTTTAGGCCTTCTTTTTGGGAATGCTAACATCGGCATTAAACGATTCGGCTTAAGCTGGACGAAGACTGATGCAAGTCTGAAATAGGCGGTTCATTTGTTGTTACCTTAGTGATGTCCCTATGGTTCTGACCAATTGCTGGGACGACTTAGATTCAGGTCAACTTTAAACGCGGTCTCTGCAGTATCTCAACGAGGTTCTGGTCTGCTAGAAGCGGACAGCTGTCAAAAATAAAGAACAAACGTCATAAGATTTCAATCTAATATTCGTTTCTTTGTTGATAATTTTGTCGGCCTAATGCGACCGCAGGTGAAAAAAAAACTGTTATATCGATCGATTTAAGTATCGTACTTAGACAAATACGTAATTTATTTATAAATATGACAATTAACACTGACACTAATGAATTATTTAATGTTATTAATTTCATTCCAAATTTGTACAAGTACAGGCATGATTTATACGTTTATATCAGGTTATAAATAAGACTAAGGTTTTTTCGATTTAATAAAAAAAAAACCATTATTATGACGTCACAGGTAATGGTTGAAATTTGACAGTCGTCCGCCATGTTGCAAAGTTGCGTTTAGTTAGCCGGTCACAGAATCAGCTTGTATCGTTTTTATTATACACAATTATATTGTTGTGATTATTATGAATCAAGTAATTTCTAATGCTAGTGCGTATGTAAATGTATTGTATTACAATCGGTAATATTAAAACCTAGTGTTAGTTATATAACTATGAATAAATATCGTATTGCATTTAATGTGTTGATCGATGTTAGTTTCTTGAATTTCGGTTTATATCGTTGACAATAAAATTCAAAACGATTCAGATGTTCGCTCGCTGAGTATAGCAGACGTGTAAGTTCATATAGACATTGCTTGGAATATATTTAGCACATTTGAGCTGTAGACGAAAATGATAACAGCACAAAATATAATTAACTTAAACCTAAGCTAGCTATCCATAAAGTTTAAATACGATTTTTTTAAACCAAAATTGACATTCTTAGAAATCATAGTTCGTTCTTTTCAAAAACGCAACTCATACGTATCAATCCTTGTATGAAACCTTGCAATGTCTACACGGAACTTAAATGTTCAATTTAATACTTAGAGTAGGTCAATTTTAAATAATATAACAATAATGTTGTCACATTTTCCGATTTAAATGTCTCAGTGTTAGTAGAAAGCACAAAATGTATTCAATGTGGTTTCGGGGTTTACCTGATATTGATGTTTTAGTTCCTTAAGCAAGACGCATAGTGGAAGTGAGATGAAACACAAAGTTAAATTCTGTTTAAAAATTATTCTGACGAAGTAAGAGAAAACGAAACTAACTTGATTGAAATATTTTAAATGTCACTTTTTCATCTCGCTTTTTCTGTGCTTCAAATTTCATTATATTCACCCTTCTGTTAGCAGAGATGTTTCGTAGACTGTATTTGTTAGTAACATACACACATACATCAATAAAATGTCTCTGTTTTACTTCGCTTGTGTAAGTTCGGTTAATGCGAGTTAGAAATGCTAGTCGGTGACTTGAGAGGTGGTGTGATATTCTATTTAGTTTTCTACTCAAAATTAAGGCTTTAGTTCTGTTAATTTAAAACTAACTATAATACCTACTTTGTCTTATTAGAACAATGTTTTTTCTTAGTAAAGTCTGTAGATTGTTTGGTCGCTGTGTCTACGCAACTATTTTGTATTTATATTATTTACCTACAAGTTGCTAACTTGTACTGGAAACTTTAACTACATAGGTACAAAATGGAATGCACACCACTGTTTCGTAAGAAAGTGATATTTTTGTGAGCGTCTATTGGTAGTTGGTATATTTCTGAGTGAGTCTCGTCAGTGTTGATGTCGCGAGTCAAACTCTTAAGGTGCGTCCACATCTCTCGAACGCGCCCGAATGCGCAGCTTGTGAGCCGCTCACGAACTGCTCGTAAAATGCGCGCGAGCTGCACGCGTTCTATTTAGTATCGTGCGCCACTCCAGCGCCGCTCGCGCAAGGTAACCGTAGGTATGCGAGCGGCTCGCGTGCTGTGCATTTGCGGCGCATTCGTCACATATGGACGGACCCCTAGACGCCCACAAAGGGATGATTGACCAGTGTCAGTGGAACGAGTTGACTATTAGCCATTATTACCAGTTTTGATTAAATTTTAAGCGTAACTTTTATTATTTACAGCTGTTTTTTTCATAGAGCTCGATTTCACATGCCTTTTTGTATCTAGTGGTATTATTTAAATTCTAATGCTTCTGCGGGAGATTAGTTTATTCAATAAAATGAGGAGCTATTGCAAACACATTTTTCACTTACGACATCGTTGGTTGTGGTGACCTCGCTTGTAGAACATGTTGATAGATATATAAAGGAATATCTATCGTAATATGTGACGATGGGGCATTAAGAACATCTTAGACAAACTGTAGACAAAATAGTGACGAATTTTTTAACATTGCAGTTTTCGTTATTTACATATTATATTAGTGAATGTTCCAAATTCGAGAGTCGACTTCGAAATTCAAAAACCCATTAGTTTACTGGTTTCCATAAAGCTACTTTTTGGTGAATATTGCATTTTCTTGTATTCACCAATACCTATTTCAATATATTACCTAATTGTAAAATCAGTTATCGTCGTGACTGTTATATATTTGAAACATTGTCCTATATGACCTACATTAACATTTTTACCGAAAAATCAACCCACCTTGACATAAACAAATTATAAAATAATATTTAAATTGGCCATAACAATTGCTCAAAACGATTCATACAGCTTCACGTGAATGATTCAATCATTGTTTGTGTAAGTGTAATCATTGTTTGTAATACCTAAATTAGTTTGCGTTATCAATCTTTCATTTATTTCATTCCACTAAATTCAAATGTCTTTATATAAATCATTTTGTTGAATTAAATTTAAATTATCATATTAGATTCCATTTATTAAATATTTCTTTATTCTATGTCTTGTAATTATTTATTGCTAAATTGTACATATATTTTTGTTATTTAATTTTACGTTATAAATGATTTTCTGTATTTTAGCTATTTAATGTTGTTTTGAGGAGCTAGGTAATTTTAAGTAAAAAGTGTATCATTTAGCTGATTTCATACTAAATCGGTGTATCATTTAGTTATTATAATGTTTAATTTTTATGGTTATTTCAAAATGTAGTCATCTTACTGGATAAGTATATAAGTAGTGAAATAAACTCAGTTTTCTGAACAAATATTGTCTTATTTGTAATCTTTTATATAACAAAGCATAATGTACCAGACGCTGGGCGTTGTGCGTGCAGCCGGTCTATGCGCTTGTGTATTCGCACTGTCATTGAGTAGGTATTATGGCGTACAGGTTTACTATGAAAGGATTCGCGGCTGCGCGGCCCAGGAGAGGACACTCACTCCACGCGATGCTCAAAAAACCTTTAAAAATTTACTTTGTCTTTTATAAATGTAAGTACGTAGGTGTAACTGTGCAGCGTCCGATTCATGGGCCGATCTAGCTACGCACAAACGAATGAATTGTAACTTTGTCTGTAAGTCCCACAGTTTGAGGGCAGTCAAAGATAGCTGGTGGGACGCAATGCTGCTACATTGTGACTTGGTTTATGGAACAACAATAAATAATAAACACGATTTTTGGAGTTTTTTTATTTTTTTTCTCACAACATAGTTACAACATTAAGATATTAAAATGGTTATAAGAGACCAATTTTTCAATCACTGTAAAATAATTCCTAAATAAAGTTAAAAGCTGCAATAAATTAATAACACCTTCAATAAGTCACAAACCGTGATTGAAAAATCGATCTTTACATTGAGTAGAATAGTAAAACATTAATAATTAGTACATTTGCAAAAATATTATAATACATAGGTACACATATACTTCTTGAACCCTTGAAAAGTGGACCAAAAAAGGACTTTGTTTGGTAGTTAGATGCCTGTCCGTACCTTCAAATACATAAAATTATACAAAAAATATATTTGTTTTTAGTGTTTTACACTTCAGTTAAATTGTAATATTGACCGAATAACTTGTCGTTTTATATCAAATTCCCCAATTATACCTAAAATAATGTCAACATCACTCACGTAACTGTAGGAAAAAAAAAACCTAAATTTCAAAAATAATATAAAGCTACTTATACACTATATATTTATAGACATAAATTACCATTTATCAATTTTTTTTGTTTTTTTTTAATATATTTTTTTTACAATTATTAAGTTAGATACCACATTACATATACCACAATACTTAAGGGGCCAGCGAACAACGAATTTCCCATACAAACTTAATACTAAAATAATTTGCAATTTGAGGATATCTCGACATTTCCTTGCTGTTTCTCGGAAGTATTTATCTATGTCTTTGTTAACACCCGCTCTTAAAAATATTTGCCCACTTAAAAAATATATGCGAATACATTTTTCTAAATTTGAAAATGATGTAATTTTTTCTATTTACTCAAAATACCCATTTCCGTATAAAAGTTATTCAGAGAGGATCTTCATAATTGTTCTATGGATAGTGATTTCTACCTTGTTTTGTAATTTAGGACTGTTCGCAAAGGAGACATTTATGGTCTAAATTATATAGGTACCTAATAGATACCTAAATGAATTAAGTATTGTGTAGGTATTGACAAAATTGTATTTATTATTTATTTATTTATTTATTCTTTATTGCACAAGAAAGTAAAGTACAATTGGCGGACTTAATGCTATACAGCATTCTCTACCAGTCAACCATTAGGCGATGCAGAAGTATGTATGACGGCTAACTAAATTTATATCCATAAACGTATTATGTTTGTTATTTTTATTAAATTTAAAATGTTTGATAAATATAGATTTAAATAACTTTATTCTATAAATATTTGACTTGCCTGAGTATCTATATACTATTTTACGGGTAAAATAAAATAGCTGAGCTATATTATCTTTACAAAAATATTTTTTCCCTAACGATATCAGCACCCAACCAACATTGACAAATATTTTCTTTAGAAAATAATTATGTAAATGTATAATATCGTATTTAATTCATGTTAAATACAAGTTTTATATCAAAAACGTTTTCAAAATTTATTACAAATTTTCAAAATATATCTTATAAAGGTTAAAATAATATTATTAATATGTACAAATCATGTTTGTATAACATTTGGTATAACATTTTAGAGCATAATAAAACAAGAAAGATACCTAAGTAAGTAGGTGCATTTCTTGTTTTATCGGTATTTTATAGGCAAGTAGGATACCTTTAAATAAACTGACCTTTCTCAGCTCAAAAACATACAGTTTACATTAAACATTTAAGTACATTATCAATCTCATAATGTTAGGTAGGTATTATGTATGTATATAACGTTTTCTCTTTTTAAACTTTGTCACAATAGATTCCATTTCGTACCTTCTTCTGACTGCTCAAACCAATACTTACTTAGATATACATATAAGTATTAAGATAAATTACTTAGAAGCAACATTAAAGTATTTATCAGATATCTTTTAGAAATATAAGAAACAATAGGTAATTTAAGCAGCACATCTATTGTAGGTACCTACTACATTTAAATGGCTATGTACACTCACTGGCAGAAAAGGTCTTGTTAAAAGTCGCCTACGTCTTTCAAGAAGGAGCTAAGTATATTTGAAAGTTGAAGATGTAATATTTAATTATAATAAAAGTATGAAGGTGCATGAAAAACTTGGGCCCTCTCATTACAAATCGCGAACTAAGGATAGTTCCGGAACAAAATTCGTGCCAACCCCTTTTCACACTGCGTGTTGGAACGGGATGACATGAGCTTTAGTACAGTAACAACTTTAGATCGCGATTACTTTTACCACCTTATGGTGGTTGGAAATTAAAACATTTACATATTTAACCATTTGAAAAGTCAACTATGGAAAAATAGACTGTTATTTCTTAAACAGAACGTCTACAAATCATTGTGTTGATTTCAGATTTATTTGCTACGCATTATTTTGTGTTACTTCTCTTCATCTTAGCGAGTAATTCCGGGTTGCGTCTAAAGCGGACGCTCTGGTGCGAGAGGTAAGTACTCTCAGACCATGAATCAGGATTTTGGGGCGTCTGGTAATTACAATGAAGCCACTGACAACGGAACCTGACTAAATGAATCATGGTTACACGTTTCAGAAACTTTCCGAAACGTGCAAGTTTCCTCACGATGATTTCCCTCACCGCCGAGCTGATGATAGAAATTAACCCATAGATTTGAAAAATCCAGAGGTGCATGCTCGGATTTTAACCACGACCCCCGTATGGGAGGCTCGTTCTGGACCACTGAGATAAATAAATATTTCACATCACAAACATTGATCTGATTCCGAGATAGGTAGCTCAAGCGAAGCGTAACACAGGGTTACGGATATCAGAATCAACAGCGGAATCACAAATATATACCTAAAATACTTTTCTTTTGTAAATACATACATATAATACATAGAAACACCCAGACTAATACAAACAGACATGTTCATGCACACAAATGTTTGTACTGTGCGGGGATCGAACCCGCAACCCTTGCACCAGAGGCAGCATTCACTACAACTGATCCAAACGGGTCGCCATTGCTCATTTTTATTTTATTGTATTATTTGGTGTCATTTGTCTTTGTTAATGGAAAGAAAGTGATTTCATTGTTATTATTCTCTACGATACTAATTCAGTTGCAAGTTCTATATAGTAGATAATATTATTTTCCTCCGTTAGGTATTCAAATTGAAACTGACTCAACCACAGCTGCTGTAGTTTAGTGGCATAAAAATGTAACGTGCGATTTTAGTAGGTAAGTAGGTACTGTAACGATTGTGTACTTTTTCCATAGAATACAAAATTATACACTCCTTGGTTGCTGGCTGTCGGTTTAATGTCATTCATTTAAATTTATGCTTTCAAATAAGGACCTCTAGCGAGGGTGTGAGGAGAGTGTTAACCAGAAATTGAGCGCGCACAGTCTATAGAGTAGGTACCTACGGCCAAGTTGGAAGTTTACATCAATATAGTACATTATAATAATTTTACGTGTATTATTTAAGTTTAATATTTAATACAAGAAACAAACCTTAACTCTATTTGTATACCTTTATGTCATGCAAGCTAAACCATTAAATATCTATATTTAGGTTAGCTACCTACCTATATTTGGTGACCTTCTAGGTAGGTTAATTTGATATCAAAGCCAGATGACGTTTCAAAATACATATACATAAATATGCGTGTTTATGTATAAATGTTCTTACAACCTTACAGCCTTACATGGATAAAAATAGATCGTATACATATAATTATTAAAAAAATATTTTCCAATTTTGTTGCATTAAATGCAACAAAATTTTATATATATATATTCTATTGTATTTTATCTTATTTTTGGTATTTTTGGACGATAATATTATTTATTATTTACG
Source organism: Marasmia exigua (assembly GCA_019059595.1). NCBI lineage: Eukaryota > Metazoa > Arthropoda > Insecta > Lepidoptera > Crambidae > Marasmia > Marasmia exigua. The sequence goes on along the minus strand of CM032494.1, from coordinate 14,186,795 downwards.
TACCTAGGTTCAAAATACTTAAATGTGTAGGTAGATTTCTACTTTTCTATCATAGATTTTATGTTATCTGAAAATTTTAGTGAGGTTTCTATTAGACCTTCATCTTCTTAAACCTGGTAAACCTGGTTATATGGCGTTTAGCTTATTGATTTACCCATCAATATAGTAACGCTAGGCGTTTTGGACTTCATTCTGATTTAATTTTATATTACGTTAAGTATCTTCGAGACATATTTTATCACATTACTTCACAACCCTTTTCCTGGGCTTGATTCCACCCCATTCCAATATTACCTATTCCAAAAATGTGGGCCGAAGGCTGAGCTTTTTGATCACAATGAGCCAGCTTATTTATGACATATACCTAGGTACTTACTTATATGAAACTCTTTTGTAACGACTAACATTTTTAATGTTTTAACAGATAGAATTACATTTATTTAGACTTGAACTCAAACTAGGGATGTAATAATAAATAGGTATGTAGATTTATTATAAACCAATTATTAAACTTACAACTCATACCTCAAGCGTACCTATCTGGGTTGCATGTAAACGCAAGATATGAAAGCAGGTACCTAAAGAGTTCCTCGTAGGTGTTCTGTAAGTGTTCATAACATTGCTAACTCCAAACTTTAATGTTACAAAGAGTTTGGTCAGAGGGGTATTTCTCGTTCAATCGACTTTGATGTCGAATCAAAGATTTCATAAATTCGTCCATACACATATCTATCTCGACTTCAACGGCGAGTGGCCGAGAATAGGCCCTTAGCTTTACATAACGTATTTAGGATGATTTCTTGAGCAGAAACAGCGGGTTTTGGTGAAGCGGTGTGTCAGAGGGCCTCCAGGAGGCGTGATTTCAATGGCGCGGCCCTGCCTCTCCCCACGCCCAGCGCATGCTTAGCCAATACCTACGCGGCTTTAACACATCCTTCTGTTTTGTTCTAGCTAACCCCAGTACATAAGAATGGTTCGTGAACTCAGAAACAGTAAAGTCCTTTTAATATTTTATGACTGCACTGTTTTTTTATATCAGTAGGTGCACCTGTTATTACAGGGCGCATACCTAAGGTTTTAATATTTGACGCTGAATAAAGAATATTTCATTTCAATAACCTCCTCTGGGGCACATCTCTACTCGCGGGGCTATTTGTATTATTTATAAAAATAGCGCATTTATGCATAGTTTTTAGGAAACTAAGTAGGTATTGTATTTTTTTCTTCATGTATATTTATATTTTTTATTTTTTATAACATTATTTTTAAATCAGTTATTATATTTTATTCGGACTCTATTTGTAGCCTATTTTTAAACTTCAATAACCTACTTAAGTAGGCAGGACATTTTTAAATTTCAGTTTAGTACAATTCGTGGTCCATTGATTATTGGGTCTATTTTTTTTTAAACAGTGGTGTAACATCAAAATCCTTATGCTAATTTATAAGAATATTTTTTAAGTTTTCAACCAATGAAACTGCCTACAACGTAAGGCGGCGTACAGGACGTGCTTGTTATTATATAAAAATACTAGATATATTTCAATAATACTTATAAAAGTAAGTTCACCAAATTTACATAATATTATAATTACTATGAGATAAATATATTTTCTTAATTGTTAACATCATTATTTAAGTAACATTTAGGTTTAAAGGATACTGTTTAGTAGTAAATATACTTAGTTTATAGAATATATATAGAAAACAATAACGGGTCGTAATAGATAACTTTTTTAAAGCCTTCCGTTGGGTACAGTCTGAAAGTTAACGTCACTTATTTACTAAAAAGGGGATTATCGTGTTCAAAAATTGAAAGTAGTTTCAGCTATGCGGGAAATGGTCAGATGCTCCCTGATGCTCCTTAGACAATATTGTCTAAGGGATGCTCCTCAAACTGTGGCATAAAAAATGACCATCTGTGGCCACCTGTACATAGGTGGTAGTCATCACAGAGATCCGAAAATGGGCGAAGTGCGCTTGAATGAACGACTTATTGGTTACTTAAGAATTTTTAGTCCTTAACCCAAAAATTTTTTTCAGTTTCATTATGAAAATATAGCAATTCCTCTTAAAGATTTGGTTAGGTCACTAATGGAACCTAATAGAAGTAATATGTGCCACAGTCTTTTTAAATATTAAATAGAGCATAAGTTTATTATCATTGTGGATCTGTTGGTTTGTGTTGTGTGCACATAACGGATGCTGAGTGTATCCTCGTCCTTAGTATTGTAATGTAACGTGAAAATGATCAAATATCTAAGCAATTTTTAATTTGGAAATATTTAGCTCTGATTTATATACAACAATATTTTTTCAAAAATAGATACCTACGTAATTTAGTACATACTTTTGATGAATATCGTAACTTACTCAATATTCAAATTTAATTTGAAGGGAAAATACATGTACCTATTTATACTTATTTTTAATTTTCTTAAGTCTAATACTTATGTTAATAAGTGTGACTGTTTGTGGTAAATATTCATTCTATAAAGAAATATAAAGTCAGTTAAATAAGTATTGCAGAATTAGCAAACTTACTTACCTAATGTTACGTATTTTTGTCATTTGCAAATCAAACTAACGTTTAACAAAGTTAACTGGTTTCCTCATTAGGTAACTTACTTAGTTGCTATTTATAATATAAAATTTATTCTTCGAGATTTATGAACGTGAAATAAATAGGATCCTAAATAAATATTAGATAGTATTTAAATAAATTAAATTTCTTTATAGAATTATTATAAAGAAATTTAATTTATTGAAATACGAGGAATCCAAAGGTATTCGCTGTGATTAACTGAATTAAAGAATACACGAATTAAAAAGCAATAAATTTGGTCGTACATAATAAAATGATTCGGCGCGTATTTTTTTAATAATAACTATGACTGAGATCTCAAAACTACACACCTACCTACCTTCATAGGTATTTACAGTAGGCACCTTTCCTAAGTATCAATTCCAATTGTGCCTTGCTTTAAAATTTTATATAACTAATACCTACCTACTTGCATGTAATACAGAATGATGGTAAAAGTCGAATGTCGAATGAATTATGATCATCAGAGAATTGTCCGCGCCCGTCTTCAGACTCGGTCACTGTTCCTAAAAATCAATGTACTATTTCTATTATATCTACTTTATCTAATTCAGAAATAAAACTAGTGTTAATTTAAAACTTTTTTTAAAAAAAGACTTTTACGTCGCGGCGGATAACAGTACTATATCTATATTTTATTTCTGTGCAGAAACTTGGAAATAAGTAATAAATAAGAGCTCTTATCATCACGGGCTGTTGTTGAGTGAAAAACACTTAGATTTTCTGTTTTTATAGTGTTAACCGAATAAAAATCTAATGTCTAGACATCACTAGTCGACACCACATCTCTAGTGGCGTCTGTCACTCAAGCTGTCAGATTCATTGTAGATTTTGCGCGTACTGATTTATTTGTTAATAGATATTTTTCTGAAAACTATTAGGTATGAGTTATCCTGATACCTGATTTCGGCTTGACATTTTTTACTGGTTAGTTTTTACGAAGGACTTGGTGTGTTTTTCGAATTTACCCGTACCAAGCTTAGATTAATAAAAAATAGCGGAAGATACGCACGTCCATTCAATCAGACAACTGAAAACGGGCCTGATGCACATTTGACAAGCGTGAGTGAGTCAAGAGTACTACGCGCAGCCACGCTTCAGAGTTGAGTCCTGTCAAAACGATTTAACTCGTCACACATCAATATATCGTATTCTGCAAAATGGTGACCAAATCATTAATTAATTTAGAAATATCGTAAGAAATTAAAACTTTTCTTATTTCGAATGAGATTTGTTATTTATTTTTTAATTATTTGTACAATGCGTAAAAGCGCACGAAGGCTTTAGGTAACCTTTATCCCACTTAAAACAAAGAATATTTTCGTGTGACACGACCACTTGTCAGACTCGACAATTTGCGACTGCGTGAAAACTGCGACGGGGACCTAATTTAAGTAGCCAACGCAGTTGAGTCGAGTCACCTATCTTCCGCTATTTTGATTTAATCTTAGGTACAGTCGACTCCAAAAATATGTATACACTTTAGGACGTTGTCACAATATATATTATAAGAAAGTAGACCTCTCTTATAGGTAAGTATCGTGACAAGGTCCTAAAGTGTATATTGGAGTCGACTGTACCTGCAAATTTCAACAGAGGCATTACCTTTTCCCATCATCCTATATAACTTGATTTAGTTAAATTATTAATAGCTAGGTATAAAATCTACGAATTCTCACTTTCATGTCCATTGTCGAGGTTATATGTATACAGATACCTCTTGACCTAAATGACGTTTACTTAAATACTTGCTATTAGCATACATAATACAGTCGTTGCTTGAAACCGGGGCGGGAAAAATTTAGATTATTTATTGAAAGTTACCATAACAGACCTTTGATTTTTTCAAAGTGCTTAATTTTTGCGGAAACCGACTACAAAGTTAATATACCTACCAGTGGGCGATGGGGTCGTCATATCACGAGCACGAGAAATGGGCTCCAGGGATATAGTAGGGCACTACTGAACGCATATAAATGTTATTGGGACGTTCCGAGCAGCTCTGATTAAATTCAATATACCTACTTAGGTAGAAAATATTAGTTTGCATAACATTGAGTTAGTTTGATACAGATAAAAATCTCAAGTTTAATTTCGATTTGAATTAAGTGAGACAATTATAATTTAATCAGTGACCTATAGAGCTTCTATCATCATTATTATCCACGGTTCTGAGCCACACACTGTATTAGGTACTTATTTTCTTATGACTGGCATTATAAAATCTGTGTATTATGTAGTAATGTGCATTTACATCAATCACACAAAAACACAATTTGTAAATGCACGCACGCACACACATACAATGCACACTCACACGCACACATTATCAAACACATACACCCACACATACGAACACACATCCACCCACATATACACACACTTACAAACACTTACGCTTCGACACACAAATATACACATACACACACGTATGATTACCCACACATATGTATGCAGACATACTTACCCTTAAACATACACACACAATAACACACATAAACACACACACACACATATACATACACACACACACACACACACACGACTACCCACACATACACAAACACGTACTAACACTGATACTAGCACCTTCAAGCACACATACACACACATACACACCCACACATATACACACACACACACACACACACACACAGACGCGCACGCACACACACCCGTACTAACACTGGTACTAACACCTTCAAGCACACGTAAACACCCACACATATACACACACGCACGCACGCGCGCGCGCACGCACACACACACACACACACACGCGCGCGCATGTTCACACACACCCACACACACACACACACACACACACACACACAAATACACACACCCACGCAAACGTAGATTAGAAAAACTTAAAGTGATATGGTACACTATGAAAGTGCGGCCAAGTTAGTTCTCACACCGTTGCAGGACTATTGGATGGCTGCACTAACCAAGAACCAAAACGAGGACAAAAAAGACAAAAGGAGCTGAGCTATCGGGGGTGAGATGCTAATGAACGAACTGAGTAACCGGGACTATTGAAGGACTATTTCGCCTACCCGATCAATGTTGAATATCGCGGGTAAAATCGGCAGGCGGTGACTTGCACGCTCACTGCACAGGCTCCCTAAATGATCTCTCTTTCAATGATCGATGAAGGGTAACATAATTGTGAGCTGCTCAGGGTGTCATAAAGCGTACCCGATTTCTACACCCTGCGAGCATATAGCTCTGACATCCCACTCTTGCCGGCCGGTGAAGGCAAGCCAGAGGTGAGAGCCTTGGTGCCCCTGCTAGAATCCACTCCAGCCGGCCAATAAAGGCAAGCCGAGAAAGGGGCCCGGTTGACTCTCGGGGACATGGGACCCAAGGGACGTCAATCCCCATTCAGCTCGCCACAAAGCTGCCCTGGGGAGACTGGTTGCACTGATGACAGTTGTCGCTCTTAAAGGAAAGAACGCCAACTGCCACCAGTGGGCGATGGGGTCGTCACATCCCTACGCCCATACATTCAGGGTGTTTCATGTAGGGTGTCAAGTGGACCAAGGGGTGCCTTGGGGCACCCGGAACACCGTAGAAAACGTAATTTTACGATTTTTGGTAGTTTTCGAGTTTTGGAGAATTCGCTATCTTAACAACTTTAAACTTGTCTTTTTCGCATAAATAAATTTTCAACTTTTGCTTATAAATTAGTTCTCACTATCTTAGTGTAAAATAAACATTAAGTGCCACTTTATTGTGATCATGGATACTGATAGCTTGGAGAAGTTTTTAAAAACATCTGTCACGTTGGCTGCCAGCAGGGTGACCACATCGGGCCTTTCAGTTCAGCCATAAACCCAATAGTAGAAAATTTGGCCTCTGAATTCAAATTTTACTATGGTGGTATGATGATGGTAATTGAATTTTTCAGATGTTATTCAAAACCTTAGTTCCATCAGCCTGGTTTAAACTTTAATAAATAAAAAAAGCTCTCTAGGTTTCTCTTCGAAATTCGAAAAAAAATATCAAAACTCGAAACCTACAAAGTAGTAGAATATACATGGGGGTGTTCCGGATGCCCCGAGGAGCCCTATCAATGGACTGCATTTGATACCCTACATGAAACTCATGGTTTACTATTAGCGCGCGAGTTGAATGCAGTCGGGGTCTTAGGTGTAGAGCGGAAGCATCTTTCGCGGGAGTAGTGATGTGCTATTAGACACTGCCAGTATTTCATAATCCTGTAACGTGGGCGTTATATTTATCTATTGTTTCAGTATAATATATTTTTTTAAAATTACGAATGCATATTTAATGCACAAAGAAGATATTTTTTTATTTACTTTCTTTCTTTTTAGACCAGGCAACCAGGCGAATATAAAGGGAAAGGCTTTGAACATTATTTTGTCTATGAAATTTTCGGCGCTTCGACAGTTGCGACAGTTCCTGCTCTCGCAAGACGAGTGAGACTCGAAGGTTTTTGTGGTGATGCCTGGCCTTGTTGATATTCACAATCATTAGGTACCTACTTCAGTACAGCCATGGTCTGTTTTCATGAGCATAAAACTAGAAATATTCTTAATAAAATCGAACGAAAATAATAATAAAAATACCCATTGAAAACTTCAAGAATTGAAAATATTCATTATTTTTAATTAGGTCAGCACTACCGCATTTCTGAGCTCTGCATTCAACTCGCACGCGAAATTATATCTCCTCCCAATTGTTCGTAGTAGAAAAATAGTTGATTTACATTTTTTATTATGTGCCTACTCAGTTCATCTCCGCGAAGGAGGACGGTACCACATCCTGGGCTCAATGCACAGCACGGAAATTATGCTGTACCAGACACGGTACAATACTCCTTCAAGCGAAGTGGTTACAGGGGAAAATACATAATAGACCGTAAATAGTGATATATACGAGCTAAGTGTACCCAAGTTTCCCCTGTACCTTAATCTACGCATCAGTCATTGAATTCCGTAACAATCACTCGGGCCAATCTGGTTGGCTGGATAGGGCCATATCAGAATAATTAAAATTTTAGCGATTCACCAGCCACCTAGTCTAACGTTAAAATTATAATTTTTCTGTTTAATAAATGTACCTATCTACCTACTTAGGTACATAGGTACAGCAAGTGTTAAAAGAATCTAGTAAATTATATCATTTGCTTTTTAGTTTCTTGGAGACTTTATGTTATTAATATCGTTTTACCTTTGGTTGTATTGTAACTATTTTCTTTGTTTTGTCTTTCTTCCTGTTGTATGTATGTGTGCACGTACGTCGCCCAAGGTTTCGCCTAAAAATGCTGAGGTTGGGCCTTGTTGGCTACTGAATTTGTTCTATTTGTGTATTTATGTCACTCGTGTTTAAATTTGTATTCTGTGGCCATAAAAGAAATCTTTATCTTTCATAGTAAAACTAATGTACCTACCCTTTAAAAGTATACGCACACTGGCGTCACCTTTAGAAACAAGTAAATTAGGACGGGGTGTGTGTGGGCTGAGCTGTCGCTAGAGTCTGGAATGCCTATGATATCGGTTTTAATAAAATATGTGCTAATAGAATAGATTCTAAATACCAATATTTTAGTACATAAGGGCAATATGATGTAATATTTTACTGTTTAAAATCAACTTTCTCACCTAGCTTACCTACTTGGCGACTACGCTACTTGGGCGACAGTGCTCATATTTTTATGCAATCAGCATCGTCCTATTAAGGGATAATTTAAGGCCGTTTTCAAAAAAAATATTTCGCGGAAATAATGATGTGTCAAGTTTAGGCAAGTGTCCTGAAACGCTGATAGAATTGAACTGAGCTACTGAAACTATTAGTGAGTTTTCATTTTGTACAATCATACGAGTAAATAGACGATGCTGAACTTTTATATACCGTTAACATTATAACAGTCCGTTATAGAACGTGTGAAAACGTTTTGTTATTTAAATGGAATATATGTATTAAACAAGCCTTTTGTACGTTGATCCTATTTTTACGGAAGGTCTAAATGAAGATGATCCCATAAGTGAGATTGTTTAGGCTACGTGAAAAAAATATAAACTTCTAACTTAGGTATTATAAGCTGATCTTGATGATATGGCCCAATCCATTGATTGCTATGGAATGGCCTATTAGTAAAATTACCTACTTACTACTAGTGCATAGTACTAGTACCTACTTAGAACTATGTACCTACTTAGATCTTGCATATGGAATAAATGATTGATATAAAATAATTACCTACATCGCTTACATTACTAATTAGTTAGTTTTATTTTCAAGAATTATACAAAAATATATACATTTAAGGATATGTATACATTTATACCTATATAAACCCTAAACATTTAATAAAAGTGATACCTAAAAAATATACATATGTACAAAAAGAAATTGTCTGCCCCACTGATATTGTCCAACGTGCCCAGAATGCTAGCGGCGTTGCCTCTTTGGATGGCCAACCCTAAACGTTGGCCGAGGTAACTGCCAGCATTCCGGTCCCCCGAGAACTGCATCAGTCGGGCAGACAACTCTTGAAAGAGTTTGCGGGCCTCCGGCCCCCACGGTCCCAGTGTTCCACACCAAATGGGGCAAAGCGGTAGCAGCTATCTAAGGCGGAGTACTGTTACCGTTTTCGGGTCTCCGCCGAGCCAGCTGCAGTGCCTGCGCCCCGTGCAGTGGAATGACACTGGAAGGAGCCAGTGCATCCGCGCAGGTCGCGTCGCACACTAGCGCCTTCCCCTTACTCCATGAGATGATAGTCATCCCATCGGGCCTCTTTCCGTCGCTCCGACATATGCCGAGAGGTTCGAGCACTGCCAGAACGCGAATGGAAATAAAAACCCGTCGGAGTAGGTTGTTCAGGCTTGCGTGGCGTGAGGCGCGGCCTGTGCTTTGGGCACACGACAAGCCGTGGGGGCTCTCCGCATCTCTCTCCGCATCGGCATGTGTGCGGCTGCACAATCCGCAGCCCAAGGTGAAGTGAGACCGCAATAGACAATGTGAACTTGTCCAGGGCGGTCCCGACATTGGCCGAGGGCAGCGCATGCAACCGACCGCAGAACCCAGACTCCCTTTCCGCTGAAGCGAGGGACTATGGCGCCTGCCCAATCGATGATAGAAATCACGAATGAAATGGGCAGGCGGTGACTCGCACGCTCACAAGATGGGCAACATGGTTACAAGCTCCTACTGGTAAAAATCCCTTTCTCTCAAGCGTCTGCATTAACATACATTATGCCAACGCGCATCTATAAATTACTTTCACCCTGCGAGCATGACATGACATCCCACTCCGCCCGGCCGGTGAAGGCAAGCCAGAGGTGAGAGGCCAGAACCCCTGCTAGTCACTGGAATATACTCCAGCAGGCCAATAAAGGCCAGCCGAGCAGAGGGGCGGTGGACTCTCGGGGACATGGGACCCAAGGGACGTCAATTCCCATTCAGCTCGCCACAAAGCTGCCCTGGGGAGACTGATTGCACTGATGAGAGTTGTTGCTCCTCAAGGAAGAGCACCAACTCTCACCAGTGGGCGATGGGGTCGTCACATCCCTACGCCTGTACTTATTTTTGTTCTTTAAGTTTTTTCTTACTATTAAATCATATACCTGTTCTGTTCATTCGTTCATGTCATTCGACGTCCAATCATTTACCCCTTTTTCAATCATGTCATTCATCACACAGTCCATCCATCTCTTTTTCGGCCGTTCTCTGTTCCTCCATCAACTTACATTTATACTAATCATTCTTTTGGTTACATGGTCCTCCTCTCTTCTCATTATAGCCGTACTAAGATTTTCTTTAGGTGGCAGACGAGTAGACGGATCGCCTGATGGTAAGTGATTGTTGCCGCCCATAGACACCCGCGACACCAGTGGAGGCACAAGTGTGCTGTCAACCGTCAAACCTGGATTGGGGTTCCCCTCACTTACTCAAAATAAATATTACCTAAATGTAAGTATTTATTTTAGTTCAAGAAGTAACTGTACGTTGAGGTTATTTATTTTGGTTATTTATTAAATAGACAGGTAATTGAAAATGGACACTGCTTCAAAAGCAGTCCAAGCAACGAAAAATGGACAGAATAATTTGACTTTGACTGGTACCTCTTAATATTTTACAGCAATCACAATCATGGTTTACTAAAATGTCATAGAATAATTATCCTTTGAATGCATATATTGGTCTAGAAGGTCTGTAAGATTATTCCTAGTAGATAGGTAAATAGTTAGTTATGAAACCTCGATATAGGAAAACCCTTTATGTTGGTAGAAGTTATTGAAGCAATCAAACTCAGGGGGCAACTCATAGGTGCTCAAGAATTTGGTGTTCTAACCTAGCCTAACCAATATTTTTTTGGTTTGTAGAGTTTAGTTTGTATTGTCGACACCGAAAACTTAGATAAAATCAAATTTTGTAAAAATCTGAGGCCGAAAAACATAAGATGCATAAATCTCGAAGTTTGTCTTATTAGTGTAAAGTTTCACTATTCAATATAAAAGTCTTCTATATCACGATTACCACAGTAAATTCGCTATAATAGTTACCAATTTACTTTATTTATCTTTTGGTTCTGTTGGTTTCAATATACCTACATGAAGCAATTATATAGAAGGTATAACACAGTTCTTATAGTAAATGAATAGTCCGGTTTACATACCTAATGTTTTCATGATGTCAACCGCAGTGCTGCATTTACACACTTTCCGCCTATAAGCTATTGATAATTTTCAAAATAATGATTTAGCCACTCCCCCAGAAACCGAACCGGCATTGTAAGGAAAGGGCTTGACAGTTTACAGTTCGGTGATTTTGGGCCTAAGCGCGCAACATAACTGCTGGGTCTCCTCCTCCGGCTGAGCCTGGATCCTGGCAGCCAGCATCAACCGCTCGTCGCCTACGCGGCGCTGCCCCCCCCGCCGCCGCGCTTCCCGCCGCTGCTCCTCCCGCTGCCTGCATTCCTCGCTCAGCACCTTTGCCATGTTTGACAGCTCAGCGTCCGATACCGACATCTCATATTTACAAGGCGGCTGTCTTAGAAGATCCGCCTGCAAGTGCGTGCTCGCCGCTTTCTTGATCAGAGGCAGAGAAGTAGACTCGACCTGCATAGTATGCTCTAAGTTGACCATCATACCGTTTAAGCTGTGCATCGCCATTACCGCCGATTCCTGCCGCGTGTACACGATGAAAGCTTCGGAGCCGATGATTTTGATACCCTTGAATCCATCATACCTGTAGAAATAATAAAACATGTAATCAATCACAGAATTTTGTCCGTATTTCATTTTCGGTTTCGATCATGAATGTGTTTTCGTGAATCAAAGGTCAAAGACACTTTTCCTACCGCCAGCGAGCAAGTGATTATATCTATCAACTATATTTTCGTTCTACACACAAATACACAATAAGTAAGTAGGTACTCTAATAATAGTAAATTGCTGATTATTGCTGGTACCGAGTATTCCTTCGCCAATAGCTAATCACAGCGATAAAAAATACAAATAAGCTTAACGACACTCGCTTGTTCGGTAAGAAACACCGCTAGGATTAATATTGTCCTGTGGTCAAAACCTAGGAATAATATTGTCCTTTGGTCAAAACCTAGGAGTGATATAGTTATGTGGTCAGAACGGTCAGGAATCCGAACGTAAGCTGAGGGACCCACCGCGGTCATTTTTCTGTATTTGCACATTCGCTATAGCCCTGCCACATAACTTTCGCAGTAAGTACCTTTACACAAAGATTTGAATCGTCATGTACATTCGTTTTCTGCTAATCGCTTTTATTTTTCAGTCTCCTTCACATGCTTTTCGTTCATTGCCCACATCAGATTATCAGGTTATTCTGGTGCTAAGAAGCTAATCTAAACGCAAGAAGAAGGCATAGTATCTAACTAAGACTATAACAGTACCTAAAAGAATTTTACTGTAAATGAAGTCGCTGTTTTTAATATTATAAAATCTTTACAATACTTACATGGTAAATTTCGTGAGGCTCTGTTCGTTTAAGCTACACTGCTTGGTGAAAGTAACTTTAAGGCAAGAGTCTTGCGAGCTTATGCTGTTCACGGAAACCATGAACGCTCGCCCAATTCTCATCCCTGAGTCAGGTGCTGCACTGGCCTCCTCGTTCGCACGAGTCGCGTACGGCCCAATCTTGTGTTGCCGCAAGATGAAGTCTTCATGGATATACAGGAGTGATTTAAGCTTCGGGCATGACAAATAACACTCGCATATTTCAAACATGAATTCTTGTAATGCGCAAAAATTCATGGACCGGGACATCGCAATCTCACTATCTGTGTGATGACATTTTTTACAGCGTTTCTTGCTAAACATTTTACTAAAATATCTTTTTGGATCTCGCCATATCGATATCGATTTATCATCTTTCTCCTCTCCGTTGGCAAACGGCGATGGCGGCGGCACTGGCGAGCATGGCTCGCTATGCGGCGGACTGGGAATTATCATAGATTCAATTTTATCTTCAATTTCTTTGATGGCTACGTTGTCTACACTTTCTTCCAGTATACCCGATACCGACCGACGAACAGTAGCAATGGAGATTGGTTCTTCCTGAGCGTGAGCAAATGAAGGTCTTCGTCAGGAAGTTGATGGTTGCGGGTCTTCAACCACATAGGGCGGAACGTATTCATTACCGAAGGAACTCCGAGTTGGTGTGAGATACGGAGACCTTGGCTGCAGCGGTACTTGAAGACTCGAGCTCCTGGAGTGGTCCCCTGTGGGAGAGAAATAAATCGTGCTTGATTTGGATAAACTTTGAACGTGAAATGTTACAGACAACAAATTGTAAAGTTTAGCGATTGGCCGTATCATGTTGGGCAACAAATGCAAAGGCACAATGGACGTACAATTACTGTATCAACAAACTTGAAATTCGAGGAATGGTTTCCCTACAATAGTGATAATTAGCACCTAGAAAAGGTTTGGGAAAATACAATTTTTGTGGGGCAAAAAAAGGAGTTCAAGATTATATTAAAAACAAATTCTCTCGAATTCCGGGGTAAAACCCCTTATTTGACTGGACTTTAGACACACTATTAGAAATGCAAGATCTACTGACGGACTAGAAGCGTGTAGGGGCAAATTTACGATAGAAATCAGTCAATTAATCAATATTACGGGATTACTCCAGGGTTACTCGTCTTAGTTTTGGTCGACCGACTACTCTTGCGTTCTGGCATCGGGCTATGCGCTTGGAGGCGTGCATTATTGGCGGTTTCAACTTCTACATCAATTTTATCTAAGCTTAGCTGACTAGAGATCTTTGTCAACGTACAGGGTTGTTTGGAGGGACTCCTGGATGCGTCACTGCGGTGCGTAGGAGTCAGCATTTTGTCCCGGCGCGGAGAGAGGTGCATCGGTGGGGGTGTGCCAGGGCGTGGGGTGATAGGTCGGCTCGACGGGGGGGTGATGGCTGTCCTCAGGCTCCGCCTGCGCAGCGGCTGCTGTTCGCTACTCATGGCTATAGATTTTTCTCTGTTGGAGTATCTGAGAGCAGGTTTACCTGCTCTCGATACTAATTCTCAGTCACCGTCTACAGCTGTAGCCACCACCTGGGCCTCCTTGCTGTTTGGAGGGCTTCCTGTCCCATACGTTTTTTCTTTATCTTCGACCTTTTTGGTATGCTCTTGTGCGTTTTCAACTCTTGTATGGTTGTTTAAAATGTTTGCTTCATTTCTAGTATTTTCAAGTGTAGTCACAGTCTACATATTATTCTTTTGCAGGATCTTCTGCAACAAAAGAAGCGGGTCAGAGCAGTTGGCCTCGTGCTACCTAAGCTAACCTAAGTTACCATTTATCGGATGTCGGATCCGGATATTATTGCGAGGTTCCGCTCCGAAGTTTGAATTGGAGAAGCTATTTACACTTATCAGGATCCAATTATGTGTCAGTTGCGAACAATCTCCGATTAGTAATCCGACACCCGACAAGTAGGAACACGCATAATTGACCTGTAGAATAAGTATTCAACAAGGACATAATACATAACGGCAGCACAAATTATTTAAGACTTAAACAGGTATATTTTATAACACCCCTAAACAATCACAAGCTTTTAACACATACATGCTAGAAGATATAGAGTGGGAATCGAACCCACGTCTCTTGGGTAATGTGTGACCATACAACGATACATGTACAAAATGCTCCATATAGGACCGTTCTTGGTTAGGGCAAAGATTATTTATTCAACCTCTCAGATATTGGCCTGATTCCGTAGATACATTCATAAGATTTCCTCTGTTGTCTGAGTTTGTGTTACAGATATCAGACAACATATGAATTAAGAATATAATACAAAAATTACACTCAGACACACATAAATAAGTTAGATCGTGTATAGGTAAAAAATATACGAGAAAAGTTCGCGTGAGCTAGCGTAATCGTAAGCCAATTAAAGGCCGATTCGACCAACCTTATTCCGGTAGTAAATATATAGCTACGTCATACTATACAAATCCGACGTTATTTTATTTTATACTAAAGATTTATCTACGGGTAGGTAAAGATTGGTCATTATAAATGACCAATTAGCAATAACCGTCGACGTAAGACGGTGTTCACGAACACATCGCCGCAATCTGTCGTTGGTCGGTGTTTTGTGCGAACACTAAATGTTCCGCTCTTGCCCCTGCCGTGCACACTAGAAGCGCTACTTGTTGCGCATCGTGTATCGCAACACCGTCCGTACGCGGCTTTTAGTCCGGCTAAGACACATTTGCGACAGAGACGCGCTTCAGCTACCAAACCTATCTAAGTGTAAAAGCGGTTTTCCTGTCATGCGGATTTAAACCCGGGTGCGGACTGGCGTCTAGCAGCTGTATTTGCAATACGCGAGCTACGCGGACGCTTTTGCTCCAGGTACACAAGTACAGTTACACGTACGCAGACAAGATCCGCATATTCCGCGCGCGAGCGGAAATCCGCATCACAGAAAACAACTCCAATCATTATTTTCGCATTGCATTGTGACTTAATATATTTCGTAACATTGCATTATGTAGCTGAGGTCCTCGAAAACATTTTACTGTTTGTCTTTAATCATTACTATGCACTAAAAAATTATAATGAACTGAATATCTGAGATTTACTTAAAGACAATATCGTTAGTTCAGATTTTTCCAATGGCCAATAAAAACTTGTAAATTATGACTATTTTCGCTAGCGGTTGTTTTAATAAATTAAGTCTAGGAAAGCCTTCATTTTAAGGTTCCGTAAAAGGGGTCATTACTATGAATTTGCTGTGTGACCGACGCTACGACACTATTTCAAGAACAATGGTTGATAGTTTGTATGATAGCTGGCATTTGAGCAGACGAACCACCTAATGATTAGCAATTGCCAACCATTCTAACCACCTCCATAACATTAAGTATAGTAGGTGAAATCGGTTCCGTTAGCATTTTAATTATTCTACTAAACTCTCAGACTTAAATCTTGCTCTAACTACCCTCTAAAAAGGGTGCTTTCATGGACTTGTCGACATGATAATGAAATCTAGAACACTACACTTTCGCACAATGCTTACAAATAAGTATAAAATCAAATTAAACTTATTATTAATGGCATGACATTATAACGGTAATATCACAATACCAGATTTATCCTGTTCAAATGAGTACAAAAACTTAGGCCTTTTTAAATTTTAGACTTTGTAATGAATAACATCACATACACGAAAGCTTTGCATGGCGTATTCATGACGAAACTGGTTAAGTACAGCAATATTAGTTTAAAAAATGCTAAAACTAAGCACAATTTGGAGCCGGATGTGACCACACGAAATTATTTGTAAAGTTAATGTCGCAACAGCAAATTTTACGCCCCTACTGAAGATTATAATTTATCTGGCCTAAGTAATGACTGAATTTTACTTTGAAGATTTTATTATTATCAGTTACAGTAATCTAGCTTTAAAAAATAATCTCGAAATAATATTGTTTGCATAACATAAGGGTTGCTTCAGTAGAAAGAGGTAATCCTACGAGTTATTATTTTTGAACTTGCAAATTAGTAACAAAGAAACATAAATTACTTAATATTATTTAATTTGAAATAGGTACCAGTTTCACTAAAAACCCCTATGATTTCTATTTTAGCTCAGCACAAATTAGCTACGATACTAAATAATATTTAAAATATTGCAAGCACATTATTTAATAACAATCAAAAAAGTTTATTAAACTTACCAAACTCGTAATCTCCAACAGGATTAACTGTTTTTTTTATAGAAAAAAGTCACAATCTCGAAACCGAAGTAACTACTTTCACAGTAAATTTAATTATTTTCTTAAGGAAAACTGTATTTATAGTCACTTCAAATATTAAAAGTAATCTGAAGTAAAGTTTTGCAAAACGAAAATTTCCGTTCCGATCTCACGTTCACTGCACGATAACTTCGTAAAACTTGCGTTCTCACTTCAAAAGTTCCAAAAAGTAGCTTTTAAGAATATTTATTTTTACTTATAGTGACAAATATTTTTTTAAGAGACGAGATATTAATTTCTCAGTTACGATGTAGAGTGAATGTCTGGAGCGCGGTGAATGCGAGCTTCTCAGCCGGAGTCTGCGGAAACGTGGGCGCGATCCAGGGCGCCCCCAGGGGCGCGGGTGAGGCGCCGGGGTTGCAGGTGCAAACATGCGCACGGATGCAACTACGCATTTACAAGACCATGCCCACCTCCCCAGGTGGAGGTGGGGCCTCATACCACGTTGGCACCCGTCAATCGATAGTGTCCAATGTCAGATTAGATAACTAGAACTTGAAAAGTATTTAGTAATTTAATAAAAAAAAAATCTGTACCTACTTTTGTATATTAACACTATCGTCATGGAGGTGGATGGTAACCACAGGGTGATTTAATAAAAATACTTACTAAGAGACGTCAAATTAGCTTTAATTGGTACTTATTAAAAAAAATATTGACACTTATTTCAATACGCATCTTTATGCGTATTGAAATAAGTGTCAATATTTTTTTCATTTTCCATAATTAAGTAAGTGAACAGCTTAATTGACGTCTCTGAGTGCGGCAGTTAGTAATTGTATTCTCGAAAGAAAAGATTAGAAAAACCACAACTTTTCAAAATACTAAATAATTTATATGTGACAATTACATTTTAATATCTCAACACATACAAGAGATTGTCATTCCATCCTCATCATCTTCATGGATGGCGGTCTAATGCTTTGTTTCTCCCGGAACTTTCAACCACGAGTACGGATTCTGGCGGTGGGACAGACTCCGCGTGGGCTGATACAATTCAAAGGTATAAAATTAGTTTCTAGTGGTTTTTAGCGAAAAAATTTGGTGCTTATTTGAGCAGTGATAAGTCACTGCTCAAATAAGCACCAAATTTTTTCCGCGAAGTGATCCTAATAATAAGAATTGTAGAATAGGCCATTTTCATCTATCAACAATAAATTATGAAATTATATTACTTGTATAGTTTTCATCACGGGAAATGCAAATATAACGTTATTTTCCCATGAAATCCTAAGATAAATTTTATTTTTCAAAATCAAAATTGAGGTTTTAGTATCTGTATGTCACGTGATTTCAAACGCCGACCGCCATGATGTGACGTCATTATACTAAAACATCTTTTTGACATCTTTGTTTACTTACCTACAACGCATTTTGACATTTCTCAATTTTAGTTCAATGTCCTTTGATTTAGTTATAGTGACGTCATGCGCCGTCACCATCATGGCGGTCGGTGTTTTAGCGCGTATATTTTACGTAAAATTTTTGGTAATTTTTTTATAACATTTAGCAGGCATATTTTGCAGAAATAAAAATAATGCTTGATTATCTGATATATATGAGCATTATAAAAAATATTTGAAAAAATAGGAGAATTCCCTATTGTATCGTTTTTAACACTGCTATTGTGTGTCGAGTGAGTTGTCACGTTGCCGTTACAGTTGCCTAATAGAGTCTTAAAACCTGCGATGGTGTTTAGAGTGGTATTGGTAGAATCCGTAGGTCGAGAAAACGCAATAGACCGGCGTTTTATTTAGTGACTGTTAATTTGACGGACTTTGACTGTTGACTACCCACTCAATAATTTACTTGACATTGGCAAGATATCTTCGGGTAGAGCCATATTATAAAAAAAAAACTTTCTACCACGTTTGTATCTTAGTTATAAGACTACGGGACTTTCGATAAGGCCTGCGACGCATGCTGATGTGTTGTTGCATGTGATGACATCTCCGCCTCATTTTACCGTGTGATTCCTATTTGCGTCAAAGCTGTCGCTTTGGAGCCTGTATTCAAGAAGTCTGGGTCTGGGACCCTGGGAGAGCATGAATGGGCTGGCTTGACCGGAGTGATTAGATAATTCTGGCCAGGACTGAACAACGAAGCAACTGACGCATGGCCTTCGCAACCATTAAAAAGGGGAAGTTCAGAAAAAAAATCTGAAATATTGTAGGTATCCACAATTCCGAGAAACTCGCCGCGACGTACAGGTTTCCTCACGATGTTTCCCTCACCGCCGAGCTTTTGTTAGAAATATGAATATCACTTTCAGCGGAGCAACGTCTTTAGACGTAATTTTTTAAAAGTGATTGCTGGCACAACGTAATATCGCGTCGAAATAAATTATACAATCACACGCGAAACGTACCATGACGCTCGCCGCCTGTACTAAAATCTATGAGCTAAGTCATTGCGCCGTATCGCATCGAATTCCCAAACCTCTAGCGCCACGGCGCGTACATTTTTTTACCCTCATTGTCAACGGAGCACACACACATGTAAATTTATTCGCCTACACATATACACGTCATGATACGTCTCGCAATTACCAGAAAGTTATAGCAGTGCATAATATTGTATCGTGTCTCTCCCACATATCTGTATCTGTCATGATTGCCGAAACTAGCTGAGATTACTGTAAGCGCGCATATGTGTGCGTAGCCTGTTTAGCGCGCATTGTGCGTAGTGGTCCTTTTGTATATTGTTATTTTGTCATGAACAACGTTTATAGACGTCAATTATATTTGTATGAAAAATAATTGTCACATAACAAAAAAATACATGGCAGTCTGCTCCGCTGAAAGTGATATAGGCTTGAAAAATCCAGATGCAAGCTCGGATTCCAACCACTACCCCTCATATGGAAGGCGCGTTTCTTATCCACTGAGCTACCATCACACTTGTAGTCTATCCAATTACAATAAATAAGTAATTTTGTCTCAACTCGTGAGAGAGCCACGCTTCGGCATGAATGGGCCGGCTCGACCGGAGTGATAGAAAACGGCCTTACAGAAAACCGGCGTGAAGCAGCCCTGAAGGTACCAGAGGCCCAATTCCGAGGGGAAAGGGGGTTTAAAGGTAGCTTGGGGGGGTGTAAAGCGCACTTGTGACTGCACTGGTGTCGCGGGTGTCCAGTGGTGTCGCGGGTGTCCATGGGCGGCGGCAACCGCTTATCATCAGGTGATCCGTCTGCTCATCTGCCACCTATCACATAAAAAGTATGTTTATTACAATGAACCGACTGCCGTCTGAAATTTGCAACCCTTAGACAGAGGAACCAGACCAATTAGATCACAGTTACACTTTCAGAATCATTATCTTAAATATGACGTGACATGACTTGACCGATACGTGCAGGTTTCCTTACGATAATTACCATCACCGCCGAGCCAATGGTACAAATAGATAATTACCATCACCGCCGAGCCAATGGTACAAATAGATAATTACCATCACCGCCGAGCTAATGGTACAAATAGGTATTACCATCACCGTCGAGCCAATGGTACAAATAGATAATTACCATCACCGCCGAGCCAATGATACAAATAGATAATTACCATCACCGCCGAGCCAATGGTACAAATAGATAATTACCATCACCGCCGAGCCATGCGACGCACTACCCACTGCGCTAACGAGGCAATCTAAAGTAATAGGAAACGGAACAAACAGTTTTATGTGAGGAAAATATTGTGAGGAAGTTTCCAAGAATGGTGGATACACAATATTTGAGAACGTGTAACCGTGATCCGTTTGGTCTGGCTCCCCTATCTAAGCACCTATTGCGAAGGTCAGACGGCAGTCGCTTTATTGTAATTTGCATACTTCCCGAATCCTGGATCATGATTTTTTTTTGGTAAAGTAAAGTATTAGCCTATAAACTTTCCCATTGCAGGGCAAAGGCCTCCATCATAGAAATCAAGTCATCGCTACTATGATAGGATTAGGCTTAATCACCACGCTTACCAAATGCGGATTGGTGATAACAAATTCGAGCTATGTTCGAAAAATTCGAAACATACTTTTCGCTCGACCCAGGAATCGAACCCAGGACCCCGAGATCACGATCCGGTACTTAAACCACTCCGGTACTTAAAACACCAACAGGGCGCCTTTGTATGATTTGGTAAAGTAATCTTTTGTATTTATTCTTAAGTAAATAATGTACTTAAAATTTTTTCGAGTCTTCGGGTGGGACTCGAACCCACGATCTTTTGCTAACCGGGCAACTGCTTTACCAACTAACGGCGGTCGGCTCACGGCATAGCAAAAAGCACTTACAAAATTCGTTGACATACCAAGGTCTTCGGTAGCTTGATTTGATTCCGAGACAGGTAGCTCAAGCACTTGTGTTACGGATATCAGAACCACAAATCACATCACAACCAGGAATCACAAATATATACATATAATACTTTTCATACATACTTATAATACATAGAAAACACCCATAGCAATACAAAGACACATGTTCATGCACACAAATGGTTTTACTGTACGGGGATCGAACCCGCAACCCTTGCACCAGAGGCAGCGTTCACTACCACTCACCCAAACGGTTCGTCAAAGTGCCGAAACGGAAAATCTCCCAACTCAGTATTTAGTGGCCTGCGCCATAGCGTTGATTTTTAGCAGAGACTGAATCTCATACTAATTTATTATTCATCATCATCAGCAACCCACACTCGTCCACTGCTGGACATAGGTCTCCCCTAATGCACGCCACTGCTCCCGATTTTCGGCCACTCTCATCCAGCCCACACCAGCCAGCCTTCGAATGTCATCGTCCCATCTTGTCACAGGGCGTCCTACACTACGCTTACCGGTCGCGGTCTCCACTCAAGGACTTTACGGCTCCAACGGCTGTCAGTTCTGCGGCTAATATGACCAGCTCACTGCCACTTCAGTTTGCTAATTCGGTGGGCTATGTCGGTTACTCTGGTTCTCTGTCGGATTACATCATTTCTGATGCGGTCCTTCAGAGATACTCCGAGCATAGCCCTTTCCATAGCTCTTTGAGCGACTTTGGCTTGACCGGAGTGATTAGATAATTCTGGCCAGGACTGAACAACGAAGCAACTGACGCATGGCCTTCGCAACCATTAAAAAGGGGAAGTTCAGAAAAAAAATCTGAAATATTGTAGGTATCCACAATTCCGAGAAACTCGCCGCGACGTACAGGTTTCCTCACGATGTTTCCCTCACCGCCGAGCTTTTGTTAGAAATATGAATATCACTTTCAGCGGAGCAACGTCTTTAGACGTAATTTTTTAAAAGTGATTGCTGGCACAACGTAATATCGCGTCGAAATAAATTATACAATCACACGCGAAACGTACCATGACGCTCGCCGCCTGTACTAAAATCTATGAGCTAAGTCATTGCGCCGTATCGCATCGAATTCCCAAACCTCTAGCGCCACGGCGCGTACATTTTTTTACCCTCATTGTCAACGGAGCACACACACATGTAAATTTATTCGCCTACACATATACACGTCATGATACGTCTCGCAATTACCAGAAAGTTATAGCAGTGCATAATATTGTATCGTGTCTCTCCCACATATCTGTATCTGTCATGATTGCCGAAACTAGCTGAGATTACTGTAAGCGCGCATATGTGTGCGTAGCCTGTTTAGCGCGCATTGTGCGTAGTGGTCCTTTTGTATATTGTTATTTTGTCATGAACAACGTTTATAGACGTCAATTATATTTGTATGAAAAATAATTGTCACATAACAAAAAAATACATGGCAGTCTGCTCCGCTGAAAGTGATATAGGCTTGAAAAATCCAGATGCAAGCTCGGATTCCAACCACTACCCCTCATATGGAAGGCGCGTTCTTATCCACTGAGCTACCATCACACTTGTAGTCTATCCAATTACAATAAATAAGTAATTTTGTCT
This sequence comes from Marasmia exigua, assembly GCA_019059595.1. Taxonomy (NCBI): domain Eukaryota; kingdom Metazoa; phylum Arthropoda; class Insecta; order Lepidoptera; family Crambidae; genus Marasmia; species Marasmia exigua. Next base: position 14,163,999 of record CM032494.1, on the reverse strand, counting down.
CAACTCGTGAGAGAGCCACGCTTCGGCATGAATGGGCCGGCTCGACCGGAGTGATAGAAAACGGCCTTACAGAAAACCGGCGTGAAGCAGCCCTGAAGGTACCAGAGGCCCAATTCCGAGGGGAAAGGGGGTTTAAAGGTAGCTTGGGGGGGTGTAAAGCGCACTTGTGACTGCACTGGTGTCGCGGGTGTCCAGTGGTGTCGCGGGTGTCCATGGGCGGCGGCAACCGCTTATCATCAGGTGATCCGTCTGCTCATCTGCCACCTATCACATAAAAAGTATGTTTATTACAATGAACCGACTGCCGTCTGAAATTTGCAACCCTTAGACAGAGGAACCAGACCAATTAGATCACAGTTACACTTTCAGAATCATTATCTTAAATATGACGTGACATGACTTGACCGATACGTGCAGGTTTCCTTACGATAATTACCATCACCGCCGAGCCAATGGTACAAATAGATAATTACCCTCACCGCCGAGCCAATGGTACAAATAGATAATTACCATCACCGCCAAGCCAATGGTACAAATAGATAATTACCATCTCCGCCGAGCTAATGGTACAAATAGATAATTACCATCACCGCCAAGCTAATGGTAAAAATAGATAATTAAAATCACCGCCGAGCCAATGGTATAAATAGATAATTACCATCACCGCCGAAATAATGGAACAAATATATAATCACCATCACCGCAAATCTAATAATACAATTAGATAATTACCATCACCGCCGAGCCAATGGTACAAACAGATAATTACCATCACCACCGAGCCAATGGTACAAATAGATAATTACCATCACCGCCGAGCCAATGGTACAAATAGATAATTACCTTCACCGCCGAGCCAATGGTACAAATAGATATTTAACATCACCGCCGAGCCAATGGTACAAATAGATATTTAACATCACCGCCGAGCCAATGGTACACATAAATAATTACCATCACCGCCGAGCCAATGGTACAAATATATATTACCACCACCGCCGAGCCAATGGTACAAATAAATAATTACCATCACCGCCGAGCCAGTGGTATAAATAGATAATTACCATCACCGCCGAGCTAATGGTACAAATAGGTATTACCATCACCGCCGAGCCAATGGTACAAATAGATAATTACCATCACCGCCGAGCCAATGGTACAAATAGATAATTACCATCACCGCCGAGCTAATGGTACAAATAGGTATTACCATCACCGTCGAGCCAATGGTACAAATAGATAATTACCATCACCGCCGAGCCAATGATACAAATAGATAATTACCATCACCGCCGAGCCAATGGTACAAATAGATAATTACCATCACCGCCGAGCCATGCGACGCACTACCCACTGCGCTAACGAGGCAATCTAAAGTAATAGGAAACGGAACAAACAGTTTTATGTGAGGAAAATATTGTGAGGAAGTTTCCAAGAATGGTGGATACACAATATTTGAGAACGTGTAACCGTGATCCGTTTGGTCTGGCTCCCCTATCTAAGCACCTATTGCGAAGGTCAGACGGCAGTCGCTTTATTGTAATTTGCATACTTCCCGAATCCTGGATCATGATTTTTTTTTGGTAAAGTAAAGTATTAGCCTATAAACTTTCCCATTGCAGGGCAAAGGCCTCCATCATAGAAATCAAGTCATCGCTACTATGATAGGATTAGGCTTAATCACCACGCTTACCAAATGCGGATTGGTGATAACAAATTCGAGCTATGTTCGAAAAATTCGAAACATACTTTTCGCTCGACCCAGGAATCGAACCCAGGACCCCGAGATCACGATCCGGTACTTAAACCACTCCGGTACTTAAAACACCAACAGGGCGCCTTTGTATGATTTGGTAAAGTAATCTTTTGTATTTATTCTTAAGTAAATAATGTACTTAAAATTTTTTCGAGTCTTCGGGTGGGACTCGAACCCACGATCTTTTGCTAACCGGGCAACTGCTTTACCAACTAACGGCGGTCGGCTCACGGCATAGCAAAAAGCACTTACAAAATTCGTTGACATACCAAGGTCTTCGGTAGCTTGATTTGATTCCGAGACAGGTAGCTCAAGCACTTGTGTTACGGATATCAGAACCACAAATCACATCACAACCAGGAATCACAAATATATACATATAATACTTTTCATACATACTTATAATACATAGAAAACACCCATAGCAATACAAAGACACATGTTCATGCACACAAATGGTTTTACTGTACGGGGATCGAACCCGCAACCCTTGCACCAGAGGCAGCGTTCACTACCACTCACCCAAACGGTTCGTCAAAGTGCCGAAACGGAAAATCTCCCAACTCAGTATTTAGTGGCCTGCGCCATAGCGTTGATTTTTAGCAGAGACTGAATCTCATACTAATTTATTATTCATCATCATCAGCAACCCACACTCGTCCACTGCTGGACATAGGTCTCCCCTAATGCACGCCACTGCTCCCGATTTTCGGCCACTCTCATCCAGCCCACACCAGCCAGCCTTCGAATGTCATCGTCCCATCTTGTCACAGGGCGTCCTACACTACGCTTACCGGTCGCGGTCTCCACTCAAGGACTTTACGGCTCCAACGGCTGTCAGTTCTGCGGCTAATATGACCAGCTCACTGCCACTTCAGTTTGCTAATTCGGTGGGCTATGTCGGTTACTCTGGTTCTCTGTCGGATTACATCATTTCTGATGCGGTCCTTCAGAGATACTCCGAGCATAGCCCTTTCCATAGCTCTTTGAGCGACTTTGAACCGGTGGACTAGTCCAGCCGTGAGTGTCCACGTCTCAATTTATTATTAACTTATTTTTATTACAAGGCCAAGGTGTCGTCACTCAGGTACCTAACTTACCTTTATTGTTCGTGGGTGGAATAAATTTAATTGAAGATAGGAAACTTCCCAAGTTACTGAGCCGTGACGGTGATATGAGCATCGAAGTTGACAAGAACCACCTCAATGTGTCTCAATTTCATGAATAAAGATATGGTGCCCTTTGAATGACGTATTTGCGTCTACCTTTAAATACTCTTAAATGTATTTAATCTATATTTAACATTGTGAACGCGAGCTTTATTCAATAAAACTTTGTAAGCTAAAAAGGTGTGATAGAGTTGTTTTAACATTTGAAACGAAAAACACACGCTTGGTGCTGCGAGATCGAGTCCCTTGGCCGGGAGTTCGGCTGGCCGGGAGTTCGGCTGGGAGCCATATGGGGCTCAGCCATTACCTGGTTCGGAAGCTGGCTGCTCAGCACTGGAAGGAGCTGGGACGGCTTCCGGACTGATCTCGGGTATTTGTACCCTGCAAAGCGTAATCTTTCCGGAAGATTTACGGAGGCACAGTATATTGGTTCTCCTCAGCCTGATGGTAAGCTAGATAAGAGAAGCAAAGTGCCCAAGTTGCAATTACAACGGAAGCGATGTCACGGTATCACCTCCGTTGGCCCCGCCATACTGGCCCGCGAGATGCATCTTCACGCTTCGTAAGAATAATAATGGCAAGCAATCTCAACGATTAGCGACGTATGCTGAAAATATCATAGTGCTCAAGTGCGTGTGCAAACACGAATTAACTCTCTATTGCCTTACTCTCATATTCCGATGGGACACGAGTGTGAAACGACCGAAGAGAGGTCGGGTGCAGGACCAAAAATGTAACGTGCTTTCCGAAACACGAGGCAAAACACCGCCAACTTCCAAACCTGACACTTTCTTTTTGTAATAGGTGGCAGACGAGCAGACGGATCTCCTGATGGTAAGCGATTGCCGCCGCCAATGGACATCCGCGACACCACTGGACACCCGCGACACCAGTGGAGTCACAAGTGCGCTGCCAACCTATGAACCCCCTTTTCCCCCGGATTGAGCCTCCGGTGTCCTCATTTACGCAACGAAACACGGCACAGTGCTGCTTCACGCCGGTTTTCTGTGAGGCAGTGGTATCACTCCAATCCAGCTGACCCACTCATGCCGTAGCGTAGATCTCCCACGGACACTGCCTAAAGCACCTTGGCGATATTTGACCATTGGTTGCTTTTTAACACCATAAATTCAGTTTAACCACAGATCAAAAAATCGCCCTTAGAGACAGCATATGAAAAGGATTTCGATACCGTACGAATTATGATACGAAAGAAAAATATATTATCCTCTTATAGAGACAATGTTTTCTTAGAACAGCCCATTGAAAGTACCTTATTGCCAGCCTTTTTTCCCATTTCTATGGTCTAGACGTGATTGTGTTGTGCGTGACGTGATCAGTCCGCCCTTGACGGTAATGGCTCCTTGTTAAGGTATCAATTTCCCCATATTGTGTGGGATAATGCTAACCATAATTTGTTGTTATGGGATTTTTCCTCAGGCATTACCGAAATATTTTATTGAGAACTTTTGGTAATGATTCTATTATTCTATAAGTAGAAATAGTTTTTGAAAATATTGGAGCAAATGCCTTTGACGGTTCATCTGAACGATAATGATTATAAGCATTGTATGTCATACTGTCACTGTAATCATCATTGTCAAAAGGAAGAAGATTGCATAATATTAAAAATTACAATTTTTAATTACTTACCATATTATTAGAAAAGAGTAACTAAGTTACTGAATTTCTTGCTTATTCTTCTCGGTAGAAATTGACATGTCGAATCAGCGGTGGATTACATAATGAAAAAATAAGTAAATATTTCACAACATCACATAGGCATATTGATCTGACTCCGAGATAGGTAGCTCAAGCACCTGTGTTACGGATATCAGAATCAACAGTACATATATAATATACATATTACATAATATGACAGTTATAAAGGTTCCGTACGGACTTAAACTTAATTTGAAAAAAAAAACTTGTTTTTTATTTTATCATAATACAATGTGGGCGTTCGTTTAGCTACTAAAATTTGACTTTTTAAAAAAATAAAATATAATACTGCATATCTTTTTTTCGAAAGAAGAATTTTAAAATTATAAGATCACCACAGAGTATTTTTCTTTACATATAAGTGCACCGTGCTTTTTTAACTATCCTACTCCCTTATTGAGGGCATTATACTGATAAAAAATATTATTTTTAATTATAAATAAACATTTTTTTTCCACGGAATATAGGGTGTAAACTCAAAACAAAACCTTCCCATACAAAAGTGACCAGCTGATTAGTGCAATTTGTATGCTATTTTTTTTTAAGTTTAGGCCCCATGTTCCTTGGGGAAAAATGTTTGTTTTCGGCAGTGTCATGCCCTCAATAAGGAAGTAAGACGGTGAAAAAAGCAGGGTGTAGATATAGTATAGTAAAGTAAAAAATTTCTAGTATTAATCTCCAATCCTCCCCAATCCTCCAATTAACAAATTGATTTTTTAAGCTTATTCTGCACAGGTCATTCATGTCACAATCTTCTCTAGCAAGATCATTTTAATAGCCACTTTTTAGGGTTCCGTAGCCAAATGGCAAAAAACGGAGCCCTTATAGATTCGTCATGTCTGTCCGTCTGTCCATCGGTCCGTATGTCACAGCCACTTTTCTCCGAAACTATAAGAACTATACTATTGAAACTTGGTAAATAGATAGATTTTTTTATCAAACCTATACGTATGGGGTATCTATGGATAGCTCTTTAAAAATGATGTTAAGGTTTTTAACATCATTTTTTTCTAAACACAATAATTTGCACAAGAGACGCTCCCAAAGTGGTAAATAGCGTGTGTGTCCCCCTCTAACTTCTATAATAAATGAATTATAAAACTTAAAAAAATATATGATGTACATAATAATTATGAAAACTAACAACGAAAAATAGTTTGAACTAGATATAGTAAGTAGTTTTTTTTAAAACGTTATAAACCGTAAACCGCAATTTACCTTCCATATATCTTACTTGCTGCTACGGAGCCCTCCATGGGCGAGTCCGACTCGCACTTGGCCAGTTTTTTTATTCTTTGTAAAGATGCAAAATAGGCTTGAAAACTCACCAAACCTTTTTTTAAACCCCGACGAAAAAACGACGGGGTGTTATATCTATAATGTCAACATTTTTTGGTCCAATATTATTTGACAAAACGACAGACTGTGGCTACCCAATGTGTTGCCTATAAACATTTGTCTCGCTCTTATGTAATACTAGCTGTATCACGCGGTTTCACCTGCGTCCCGAGGGAACTACTTCCCGTACCGGGATAAAATATAGCCTATGTTACTTCTGAATAATGCAGCTTTCTAATGGTGTAAAAATTATTGCAAGCGGTCCAGTAGTTTTTGAGTTTATTCATTACAAACATACAAAAATACAAAAATACAAATATTTCCTCTTTATAAAATTAGTGTAGATGTAGATGTGACAGATGAGCAGACAGGTGTCTATAGGCGACGGCAATTGTTAACTTACCATTAGGTGATCCGTCAGCTCGTCTGCCAGCTGTCAATTAAATATCCATGTATGTTGTTCGTCTAGTTCTTGCCTTAATATCATCCTTTTTTGGAAAAGAGATTGATTTACCCAACGTGTTTTCAGTATGAGTACAGAACGTTTTTTATCGCTACGAATCTCGTAGCATAAACGTCGTAGCTACAAATTGGTGCTACCAGCTACGACTCATAAACCGCAAACGTAATGCGGTAGACTTTGGAATTTTTACAAAGCTTTTTGTATTAGGAATAGTCGCGTAGAACGGGGCAATGGCAGACGAGCAAACGGGTCACCTAATGTTAAACTATTTCCACAGCCAATAGACACTCGCAACATCAATGGAGTCACAAGAGTACTTCCGGGCTTCAAGGCATAACATCTTTTTATACTGTGGCTCTATAGCCGTTTGTATGGAGCGTTTTGAGGTGTTCTATTTCAAATAGTATCCTGCGGGTTATAGCTAGTAGCCGTGTGTAACTCTTTACTGAATCGACTCAGTGATTTGACTCAGCCAAATGATACGCTGATCCGAATCTCTAATGTTCGCTTCGAATGAATCATTCGACTCGAATGGATTTCGAGTCCGAGTGAACCGAATGATCGGAAACAGCTGAATGATCCGAATGAGCTGGATGATCCGAGTGAGTTGAATGATCCGAGTGAGCCGAATGAGAGGAATGAATGACGGATATATCTGAGAGTCGATGTTCCAAATGAAACGTTTCACTGTTCCGCATCTTTGTGTAACAGTGCAAAGATGCGGATCAGTGAAACGCTTGCAAATGTTCCAATCTTTTGAAAGATACGTTTTTGCCAAGTCTAACAGCTAGGTGTATCTGTTTATACATTACACAGTAGGTTCGATTTCATGTACAAAACATAAATAAAAAACTTTTCAATTTGTAAGATCTGACTATACAACAATTATTTTGAACGTGGATCTTAGCTTCCAACACAAGATTTCGCCGTTTCGGTCTGTTTACGGCCAGGCGTCGCTGAGTGTAATAATTAAATAATTTGAATGTAATGTTTATGTGCAGACTAATTTCTTAATTTTATAATATTTATTGAATAGAATATGTAATTAGTTGGAACAAAATTGTTAGAAAATTATATGTGATTTTTAAAATGTGATATCGCGGAAAATTTTCAAGCTACTCTTTTACCGTTGTTTATTTTATTAATGCCCTGTGGTTATCAATCTGAAAAAAATAGGAAACAAGTCTATTCGGAGTTTTTTTTTATGTGATAGGTGGCAGACAAGCAGACGTATCACCTGAGCAGTTGCCTTCGCCCATGGCCACCCGCGACACCAGTGGAGTCACAAGTGCGCTGCCAACCTTTTAACCCCCCTTTCCCCCGGATTGGGCCTCCAGTATCCTAACTCACACAGCGAAACACAGCACAGTGCTGATTTCTGTGAAGCCGTGGTATCACTCCGGTCGACCTTGTCGAGTTGAGTGTCGAGATTTTAGGAATAAATGACGTTGCCACATTTTTCTGAGCCTACACAAATAAATTGGGAAACAAAACAAGCACTCCTCGTATGAAATCGATTCTATTGAACGTATATACCCATTCGCAACCCTCGGCGGAAACCCGATAACCAGCTAATTATGTCAAGAGACCAGCAAATTCTTTGCCCAGCGGGATGAGGTTAATTGTATGTAATAGAGTAGATAACAAATATCCCGAAATAACCAGCTTAATCACGTGTATCAACGACATGCGTAAGTCACTTAAACACAAAATACGTAGACACAGAAAGTCAGCTTGAGTTTTTTTTTACGTAACAGGTGGCTGACGAGCAGACGGTCGACTCTGCCCATTCATGCCGAAGCGTGGCTCTGCCACAGTCAAATTCGTAGTTGACCTTAATATCGAAAAGTTCGTTATATTGCCTCGTTGGCGCAGTGGGTATTCGCACATTAAAATGACGGCTGCGACATCCCCGGGTCCGCGGTACGGTCAAAAAAAATATGTTTCCAATATAACTTATGTTACCGTTCTTTGTTGCCTGCATGGTATGTATGTACACGTGTCACAAAATCTCTTGGAAATCGTTCAGAACAGGCTTAGCTTGTGTGAGGACCAGCCTAATGTAATATTTGTAAAAATGTGCTTTTTAATTAGAAAGCGCAAACGAGCAAACGAGTCACGTGATGGTATGTTCCCCGCCTCCCATGGACATCAGCCACACCAGAAAGAGTGGAGATGCGTTGTCGGCCTTTTACGAAGTTAAGGGCTCGTTTCTTGAAGATCTCAATGACTGGTTCAGAAATACCGCTGCGGGAAGTTGATTCCAAATGAGTTGTATTGGTAATAAAGAATTTACTTATTTACTTAGTTGCTTACTCATGCACACACATGTTTGTATTGTGCGGGGATTTAACACGCAGCGTTCACTACCACTGAACCAAACGGGTAGTCTAAAATAAATTCGATATCATTCATTTTGTGCTTAATTAGTCTGTGCATTGTCCTCAACTTACACCTATTACTTACATAAAAAGTTTTTTGATGGGTTTTATGGGTCTTGGCTGAGACAAAATTTGCTAATGTCCTAACAAATTCATATACCTAGGTTAAATTAAAATTAAAATTTTATTTCTTTTATTTTCTTTTTATAACATGCCTTAGTTACTTATTTGTACCACCTCATGTTTTAAGAGAGCGGACTATCCTGGCACAAGTGTTTATTTTCCAAACTCGGAAATTGTTATGTATACTTTTTGGAAGCAATAAACATTTTTCATTTTCATTTCATTTTCATTATTCAATGTCCAGTCATTAAAGACGTGTCTTATTGAACTTGGACGGTGCTTCGAGTTGGTGTTTGTCTTTGTTTGTACACAAAAGATACAATTTCCTTATAATATATTTTTGAGGATGTTGACATTCGGATTATACTCCGTCCATTATAGACAATTATCTGGGAAATAATGACACGGTACAAAAATTTTTAAATTGTCTAAGCTCAATGTAATTGTTTTCATTTAATAGTGGTTACTATAAAAGCGACGGCTGTGCAAGAGGGTCCGGGTTCGATGCCCTGGTCGGACCAAAAATTTGTACCAAAGTTTTCGGTAAGAATTTCTTGGTGTCCGCCCGGAGTTTGAAAGTTAGCGGTCTTGTACCCGTGCTTTCCGTGCCTCGGAAAGCACGTTAGGGTGACGGGTAGGGCAGACTAGCGACGCCAATCGATTTTGATTTTTAGAGAGATTGTAACCCCGCAATTGTTTAAAATAGATCCGGTTTAGTAGCTAAAAATTAAAAATGATTGCCGTCGCTAGTGTGGCCTACTCGTCACCTTAAGCTGTTTTGGCCGTCATACTGGTGTCCCATCGCAATATGAGGGCAAAGGAAAAGAAAGTGCGCACACACTTGAGCACTATAATATATCGTGCATACGTAGCCGTAATCGGTTTGATTTGGCTTTGAAAATAGGTGAAGAGATAGTTTAGAACCAGGGGAAGGACATAGGTATTTATGCATTCCTGTAGAATAAACAAAAAAAATTACTACGTGGGCAACGCCGCGGACGAAAGCTAGTATGGTACAAATTGCTGAATTGCTGATACACACATATATCTCGATGCCATTGTTAAAAGCAGAAGTGGGACAACAAAAATTTTGTAGTCTCTATCTATTTGCCAAATTTCTCCTCACCTGTTTTTAAGATGGCATGTGTTCCTCAAAGTTTGTACCGCGGCACACTGGTGTACTGCCGTCTGTACACGTGCCCGAGTGCTTTGTCTGATTAATGGACCCTGAGAGCTTATTTCCTGTTGTTTACAATAATATTGCTACACTAACTGCCGCACTCAGAGAATAAATAGATAATTAATTCTCACAACACCTCATACGTAGACCTGATTCCGTACTAAGTAGCTCAAGCACTTGTGTTACAGATATCAGACAACAGAGGAACACAAATATATACTTAAATACATATATTACACCCAGACACCCAACAAACACAAGTGTTCATCGCACGAATGTTTGTCCAGGGTGGGGATCGAACCCACGACCTTTGGCGTAAGAGGCAGGGTCACTACCAATTGCGCCATCTGGTCAGTCGAGATAAATAAATAGGTTTTTTTTTCTCGCGAGGGAAGAAATAAGGACGTATTATGTAATAATAGATTATGTATGAATTTGGGTTGAGTTTTCCACTTTTTTTTTTGTGTAAGAAATATACGAATATGTATTTGGAAAAGTCAGCCCGTACGTCGTGACTATTGCAGATTTGTTCCTCTTACAAGTGTAACATAAATAAACGTCTCGTATAAGCATAATAAACTCATACTTACACTTGTTTCTTCTAAATAATGTCATCATCATCATCATCAGCCCATTTAAGTCCCCACTGCTGGGGCACGGGCCTCCCTCAATCACATGGGGGGTAATTGCCATACTCACCACGCTTGGCAGACGGGTTGGCGAGGGTTTTGATATAAATGCAGAGTTTTCCTTCTCTGGGTGCTGATGATCATGCCAGCAGCTTTACCTTAGTCGCCTTTTACGACACCTCGGTAAGAGTGAGGGTGGCCTATTCTACTCTGCCGGGGACCACACGGCGTCCATAATGTTCTTTTATATATTTAAATGGGATTTGGTGTTAGTATATAATATAGTATTGCTTCGCATGCCGTGGCAACCTATAATTAAGTCACCACTAAGAATTTAATTACCTACTGCGTTAGTCTTAAGAATGTTTTAGTGTATGCCTTGTTGGTTGTCCAAATAATTAAATAAATAATATACTTTATTGCACAAAATACACAACTTAAGTATAGGCGCTAGAATTAACTTAATTACGGAAAGTCTTTATGCGTATTGAAATAAGTGTCCCTTTTTTTAACGTCTGTGTGTGTGGCAGTAAGGTTATCGTTTTTAAAGTTAAGAATAAGAAAAATACAACAGTCAGTTTATTGTAGGTACCTAACTTTAATTTTTTTTTATCGATGTAATAATGTTTTGTAATATTGTTGTTTTATTTGTGTCACTAAATAAATATTATTTCTTTCTTTCTTTCAGCTTTAAAAATATTCCAACGTTTAAAAGTTCCAATAATATCTGAGTATTTTACAAAAGACAATTGTATGTTAGTATACGGCAAAGTACATTTTCATATGTTAATATATAACAGATGAAAGTACATACACACAAAGTACACACTTACCCCTTTATTACAAATCGTAAACTAAGGATAGTCCCGGAACAAAAATCGAGCCAGCCCCTTTTAGCATAGCATGTTGGAACGGGATGACATAAGCTTTAGTCTGGTAATAACTTTAGATAGCGATATATAATAAGGTGGTAAGGGTATTGTGCTAAATATGACTTTTGTCAGAATCAGAATCAGAATACTTTATATTTATTATAAGCATATTTTCAGGCACATAATGTGATGTTACAATGTTATTTAGTATCACTGAAGTTTGCTTAAGTTAAGAAGCGTGCAAATATTTAAAAACGGTATACATTAAAATAACAATTCAATGTCACTTAAAAATAACAATGATATAAAAACTATGTCAGTAATAATTATCTCTATTGCCTAATAATTTAAATAGTTCATTTAAATAATGGGATTGATAAATTAATGTCACTTATTTTTTTAAATCTAAATCAAAATATTCATTCAGCGAGTAAAAAGACCTTTCCACAAGCCACATATGTAGTTTGCCATAGAAGTGAGCTCCACTCAGACCTCTCAGTTCATCAGGTAACGAATTAAAGACTCTGATAGCCATATAAAATGAGCTTTTTTGAGCCATGGTTAATCTGCAACGGGGCAACTGTAGCAAGTTTTGTGGACGTTTTCTCAATTCCTTAAATGTTACTGACTGTCAAATACTAGGCTAATCCTGGGTGCGATTACTAAGATCGAATCGTTTTCATTTTCAGTATGTGAAGTACCTTTAAAAAATTACATATTCCTAGGTTAACTTACTTAGTTAAGTACCCATATTTTTTGCTTTTTTAAGTAAATGACAGAATACATGTATAGTTTTTAATGAGAAAAATAAATATTATTGGAACCTAAATTGTTCTTGACTTTTCATATTATCGCTAGGTATCAGAATAGAGCTGGTCGAGTCTCTGACGAGTCGTTTTAGCGGTCTCGTAGCTTCGCCCACTCTGGACAAGGTTCATGTGAAGACCACGTGTTTTGTTCAGTGTTTGGGTGTAAATAACTATGCCTTATATTATAAGGTTCAGGGAGGGGGAAAAACGAGAACCCTCAAATATCAAAGGCACACGTAATGTTTTTGTATCTTTTTTCAAAACTGCACCGGTGTTTACGACTGATTGATTGATGACTCCTCAACGGTAAGGAGTTTAAGGATAACTCTTTCAATACTTTACTCACAATTACTTTGTTAGTTATTTGGCGGGGGTGGAAGGGGGAAGGGAGGGGGTGAACCCGGGACACGATGCTTAGTAATAAATAAATAAAATGAGTTGTTATTTTTATTTATTATTATGAAATTATGTTTATTTGAAATTTGAATTTTAATTGAATTGTATCTAGATTTTGAATGTAATTAACATATATTTTGTATTAAAAATATACGAAAGAATATTTGAATTTTTTCAAATATATATGCCTATTTCTACCATTAGCTCGGTGGTGATGGAAACATCGTGAAGAAATGTGCACGTTTCGGGTAGTTTCTGAAACGTGTCCATGATTCAGTTGATCTGTTTCCCATTTTAAAGGGTCGCGAAGGTCAGGCGGCAGTCGCTTCATTGTGTTTACCAGACTCCCCAAATCCTGAGTACCCCGGGCTCCAGATCGGCAGCTTTGGATGCAACTGTGCCTATAGATTGCAAGGTTATAACATTATCTAGGTTTCCAAGTACCATAGATTTTCAAAACTATATAAGCAAATGGTCAGGTCATCATGCCAAGGATCTTGTATATAAAGATGAAATAGGTTAGTGGGTTAGCTGTGACGTTTGTATTTACCTCGACCTGGCTATTATAGAGAGGGGAGGAGGGGGGCTGTAGGTGGTAGGGAATACTCTGTCCTAGATTTCCGAACCTAACAACATATAACATATATAAGGCCTAACAGGCCAAGGATGTTGAACGGGGATGAAATAGGTTAGTAGGTGTGGCGATTACATGTACCTCGATCTGAGACAAACAGAATTATGGATACTATCAAGATGATTTCCACACTGCCGATAGTAGCCGCTAGTGGTAGAAATACGCACATAGATTTGAAAAATCTATGTGCGTATTTCTACCTTTAGCGGCTGAGGTGATTGAAAGAAAGAAGAAATTATGTTTATTTGGAACCAATAATTACATAATTGTATCAACAATTTTGCGCGGATTCTAACATTATTACGTACATCTTCATTACTACGTGCGTACTTCATACAAATAAATATTTGAGTATTGAGTAGCTCACTGAATGAGAATTCATTCAGTGAGCTACTCAATACTCAAATATTTATTTGCATCATTTTAGGTTTTACAATACAGATATAATTTGTAAAGAACAGTTAGTTTCACTTAAATTTTAGTATGCAAATTTTAAACTGACTTAGTTAATTTACTAATTCTCATTAAAGAGTTATGAGAGTCAAACTTTATCCAGCATGGCCTTACTACAGCTTTGACCGTGGGAGAGCCACGCTTCGGGTTGAATGGGCCGGTTCGAGCGGAGTAATACCACGGAGAAAGCCAGCTTGAAGCAGCATTGTGCTGTGTTTCGCTACCCAATCCGGGGGAAAGAGGCGTTTAAAAATTGGCATCACACTTGTGACTACACTCCACTTGTGGCTGTCGCGGGTGTAGATACTACATGGGCGGCGCCAATTGCTTACCACCCGGTGATCCGTCTGCACGTCTGCCACCTATTACATAAAAAATATAATTAACCCTTCTGTCGAACTTCATCCGACAAAAGAAAGATAGATAGATATTCTTTATTGCGCAAAAAGAAAATACAAGCATGACACATCAACAACAGATAGTACACTAAGGCGGTCTTATCGCTTGTAGCGATTTCTTCCAGACAACCTTCAACAAAAAAAAAACAAAACGACAAAAGTTGTTCAACGATAGTGCCACTCCAAAATCCCTTCGTTTGGTTTATCAAGTAAATAATTATAAACAATTGTTGATATAAAATTTTTTGTGTAGTGGACGGACGAACGACGCGTCTGGTGTAATTTACGAGTTACGATCACAATTACATTTTGGGGGGTCGGAGAGGGGGGATTTTGATATGGGGGGGATGGTGAGACCTTGCTGTGTCTTGGCCATAGCAATCGGGTGTATGACCAATAGCTAAACGTGGTTTCCAAATAAGGAAACAAAACGTTATGAAAACAATGTGTAATTTTGTGTTTATTTACGTAGCTGTTTGCAACCTTTGTATACGAATTTTGTATGCTAATATTCTGCTTATTTCTTAAGAAATATCATTAGTTCTAATTTCTAACACGTACCAGATGATCCTCATTGCACTGTGGTGTATGAAATGCCTGCTCAATATAATTGTATGTACCAATATTAATTGATTAGTAATATACTTATACGATGAGGTCTTACCGTACAGCACCTAGGACCCCGTAATCACGACCAGGTACTTAAACCAGTAGACCAACAAGATGATTTTGGGGTGGTGGGGCTTGGGATGACTTTGTTATGGAGGGGATTAATTTTTTTTAACTGCATGCTAATATGCAAAGGTAAGAATAATATTTTACAAAAATAAGAGGACAACCCTATACAGTAGGTAACTTTCTTTTAAAAATGGCGGTGTGTCGATACTGCTTCAGCGCACCTATTTATCTACTGTGCCTAAAGTTATACCTACGTAATTCTGATAACGGGAAAAGCACCATCAACCGTACCCATGCTTAGAAAGTTATGTAAATTCTTTATTTACCTATGTACTTAAGGATATTTTATATTTAATATATTTAAAAGTCATGTAGATATATTTATGTCATTATCATCCTTATGTGTGCATGCAATACCTATTAGGTAATTTATTTCAAATTTTGGGCATAAAAGCCTTATTTACCACCTCTTTTATATATAGCAGCGTAGTTTATATTTACTGCTTCAGATTTTTTAAAAAGTAAGATGTAAACAAGTACCTATCTACATGGTTGAATGTCGATCTAACGTCCCGCGTACCCTTGGCCTGAAATACATATTGCGCACCCTCCCAGCAACACCCGGGCCCAGCACGTCAATACTTGGTTCAATGCCAACATTGCCGCAATTGGGCGGAGTCAGGGAGCCACTCCCCTCCGCAACCCCACCCCCACAGGCTGCTGCGCGGGCCCCTTCGACCTTCGTGGAAATTTCCTCCGCATTGCACAGGATCGTGCACAGCATCAGTGAAGCCACAACCTTCAAAAGCTAACTACAGGACGACCTAAACATAAGCCTTATCACCAACCATGTGCCTTTCGACTTCCATGTACTTGCAGTTAACAGCGCTTATTTATCCGGCTTGACGTCATGTTGTGGGGGAGAAATAGTTAAAAGTTGGGTTATACTGTTATGTATTAAATTGTGGCTGATGTGTTGTCCTCTATGTATTGATTTGGTGGACCAAGGGCGACTGTAATGCTTCTGCGTGGAAAGTTCTGGAGTGGGCGAAGAGCGTAAGGTCGCAAATGTGCACATATTAATTGTACCTATATACATGGCACGAGTAAGTCTGAGTAATCTGAGATTCCATATATATATTGTATACTTGTCCATGTACGTACATAAAGAAACAAAGATGGTTCATTCTTTGATCAGCAATACAAGGACTCAAAAAAAAATACATAGATATACCTAGAGAGAGGATTATTACCTACATCATTACTTATGTGGGGCTACTCGAATTGTCGCCGCCTCGACTCTCTCTAGTTAGTTGGCTTAATCCTCTGGCTATGCGGCGAGATAAAACCTGAGTATTATCTCATCATCCTTACCGCATTAAGCATGGGAAGTGCTCCGAGGAACTATTTGATCTACTTGTTGCAGCTAAATCACTCGCAAGCGATTGTAATTTATTCTCATCATCTTGATGGATGGAGGTCCAGTCCTTCTACCACTTACCTCAGTTGTTCTGTGGCTTGGTTTGGTTGCAGCAGTATTTCCCTACAGCTGCGACTTAGGGACATTCAAGAGAATCCCGTAATCCTTTCGAAAAGGCCGACAACACCTCAGCAACCTCTTTGATCTCAGAGATGTTAATGGCCTCGAACATAAAAAAAAAACATACAAACTGAAAACTGTATTAGCCGCTTTAATTGACGACATCTATAATTTTGAACTCAATGAGGCATATGTAATCGCCCCTTTTTCGTAAGCGCATTTTTCAGACAAACATGCAGTTTTGTTTTTTTTTTTAATTAGCGTTATCGTCTCACTGCTGGGCAATGGCCTCCCACAAGATCTTCCATTGAACCCTGTCCAATGCCCTAACTTGCCAATGTTGGATTTAGTTATAAAAATTGTCACACCATCTTTGTCTGGGCCTACCCCATAGTCGCCGTCCATCGGTCGGCCGCCATTGAGGGACGATGTTCGTCCATCTTTCGGGGCCCATTCTGCACACAAGACTCGCCCAATCCCGTTTCAGTCTTGAAGCTACCAGCAACAGTTTCATAAATAAAAAATGCAATAGTTTTTACGTAACTCCATGGCCCTTGTGCTCGTCTTTTGTTAAACATTTTAATCATCCATAGACCGCCTGTTGCCCAAAAATTACTCGTACGAGTACAATAATCTTTTTGACCCACACCTACTGTATAGTAGGAAGACCTATTCTTTTTTAATTCTTGGACGAATCGGTAAGTTTCCGTCATGGTTGAGTAAAAGACGAACATACCTAAAAAGAATACCACCTCTTATTTAATAAGAAAACATACCCCGATGAATTAAGCACCTCCTTCCTTTTTTGAAGTCGGATAAAAAAATAAGTAGGTGAGAATGTTTATTTTAAGTAGGTATAAACGCCATTTTCTCTAATAGGTATGTGTAGGTAACTTCTCTTTATGAGGAATAGTCATCAAGACATAGTAGATAGCAGCATATTATTTTTCACAATATGCTGCTTCTGCACCATTTTTGCTCTTGTTCTCCCAGGTGGTGAGAACTATGTGAAATATTATATTTTCTTTAATAAAGACACCTCGATCGTCAACATATTACCTAGGTACATCGTTTTCTTCTTTTTTTCTAAAGCATACAGCTTTTTTTGATCTTTGGATCGCCTGATGCTAAGCGATTGCCACCGCCCATAGACACCCGCGACACCAGTGCACAGTGGAATCACAAGTGCACTGCCATCCTTTAAACTCCCCTTTCCCCCGGATTGGGCCCAAAGTACCCTCACTCACACAGTGAAAAACAGCACAGTGCTGCTTCACGCCGGTTTTCTGTGAGGCCGTAGTATCACTCCGGTCGAGCCGGCCCATTCACGCCCAAGCGTGGCTCTCCCACGGTCGGCAGCTGCTGTTAACTCTTATGGTAGGTACATTAGGTTGAATATTAAGATTTATTTTTAAGTAAGATTCGCCTATGTTGAAGGTCCTCTTCTCTCCATCTTGGAGCCCAGGGTACGCTTAGATGTGTGGTGGTTCTGGATGTGTGGAGTCTGGTAAGTAATTACAATGATGCGACTGCCACCTTGCCGTGCCGTGCCGTATGGTCCCGCCAGAGTAGACTTGGCCACCCTCACTCGTACCGAGGTGTCGTAAAAGGCGACTAAGGTAAAGCTACAGGCATGATCATCAGCACCCAGAGAAGGAAAACTCTGCATAATCAAAACCCTCGCCAACCCGTCTGCCAAGCGTGGTGAGTATGGCAATTACCCCTCATGTGATTGAGGGAGGCCCGTGCCCCAGCAGTGGGGACTCAAATGGGCTGACGATGACGATGATGATGACTGCCACCTGACCTCAACAGGGGAACCGGACTGAAATCATGGGAACACGTTTCAGAAACTATCTCATGGTAGAAAGAATCTCATAGATTTCAAAAATTCAATAGTCCGTGCTCAGATTCGAGCTACGACCGTACGGGGGTAAGATGCGTTCTTATCCACAGAGCTACCATCGCTGGAGGTCCAAAAATAATTAAACTAACTCCAGGAGCTCTTCAAATCCTTATCATTAAATAAATCACAGTATTATAACCCTTATATATAAAGTGGTTTTATCTTAATACATAAAGCCGACCTTTGAAGGCGAAATACGTTAGCAATCCACTTATATAATAAAAATATCACATTACTAATCCCTTTGTCCAAAGTCCCACACCGTAAATGTATATGGAATTTCTAGATTTCCCTTTTTGTACACAGATACAAGGCTACATGTGTGCTACGCCAACGTGATGTGTCCATGTAGTAGTTTCAGATGCGCAGACTTATGTACTTAGTTACAAGGTTATAAATCACGTCAATACTCTGGGTGTTACCTAGCAACGGTGGTGGGATGAGGCGCAGAACAGGTCCCCATGCCCATTTATGGTATGGCAGAAAACTTGCGCGACGTGGGACGTTTGACGCCAACGCCGGGAGGGTGGAGGCTGGAGACTCTGGGTCGGATGACCTAGAATGTTACAATCGATTGTTCGAGAAGGTACCCATCTACCTATTCAAAGCAAATCAAACCATTATTCATAACGCCTCCTCATTGTAGGATTGAGCATTAGAATGTTACCTCAAAATATCATTGATTTACCTGTACATAAGTTTAAGTTGCATTTAAAAAACTGCCTAACGCAGAAAGGCTAATATAAAGTAGATGATTTTTTGAATGATAAGGATTCTTGGACATGTTGATCTCTTCCCCTGTCCTCTAATGTATAATTAATTTCATACTTTTTCTTTGACGATTTATCTAAACGATATTGATTATAAGCATTGTATATCATACTGTCAGTGTAATCATAATTTGTATAAGAATGAATATTGTAATTACCATATTATTTGAAAAGAGTACTGAGTTTCTTGCTGATTCTTCTCGGTAGAAATTGACATTCCGAATCAGCGGTAGATTACATAATATTTGACATTCATAAATGTTCTGTATGGACTTAAATTGAATAAAGACATTTTTGATTTTGAAGACATTTTTGACACTTTATCGTCCCGGTTGCGTTCAAAACTGTCGCTCTGGATCCCGGGGTGCCTTTGCACCATGATTCAGGATTTAGGGAGTCTAATTAGAATGAAGTGACTGCCATCCGAACTATATTTGAAGGGCCTCTGTTCAAAAAGGGATAGGAATCTTCAACTTGGACCATAAACTTGAAACTTAAGCAAATTCTTACGGAGAAATGCTATTACAGTGTAGATGATTTTTTTAATGATAAATTTTGACTGAATCCTATGGACGCTTGTATGTTTATGATTTGAACAATTAAGTAACAATATTGGAAATTTAATTTTATGATTTGAAGTACTTATTAATTAGTTATCTATGTTTAATTTAAATTTCACACGCCAAAGTTGGCAGGACATGTTGAAACTAAATAAATTGTACCAACCCATATTATGCTCTGTTGTAATATGTCTTTACACATGTATTGGTAAATAAATATCTTTTATCTTTATCTTTTACCATTTTATTTGTCAATTGGCTTCTGAATCTAGGATCAAATTACTCCATTCTCAAGAACTATCACAAGTATCCATCTCCTTAAACTGCCATTTTTTAAGTTTCTGTTCAAAAAGTGCTACTTACTTAGTTAAAAAATGCTGATGGTCGATTCAGGAGTACTTACGCAGAGGTACCTACTTCCTGAAATATGTTTCATCATCAGCCCATTTAAGTCCCCACTGCTGGGGCACGGGCCTCCCTCAATCACATGAGGGGCAATTGCCATACTCACCACGCTTGGCAGACGGGTTGGCGAGGGTTTTGATATAAACAGACTTTTCCTTCTCTGGGTGCTGATGATCATGCCAGCAGCATTACCTTTTCCCAAAATATGTTTACCGTGGGAGAATTATGCATGAATGGGAGTGATACCACGGCCTCACAGCAAACCGGCGTGAAGCACTGTGCTGTGTTTCGCTGCGTGAGTGAGGGTACCGGAGGCCCAATCCGGGGGAAAAGGTTTAAAGATTGGCAGTGCACTTGTGACTACACTGGTGTCGACGGTGTCCATGGGCGGCGGCCCACTTTTTACCTAAGAACCTACAACATTGTTGAGTTCTACTTTGTATGAAGCAGATTATATTAAGTACATAATACCTTTTCTACACGTAAATATTATTACTGTACTATCGGATATTACTATAGGAAGAATATTTCATTCATTAATTTAATTATGCCCTGTTGGTCTAGTGGTTTAAGTACTGGGCCGTGATCTCAGGGTCCTGGGTTTGATTCCCGGGTCGAGTGAAAAGTATGTTTCGAATTTTTTCGGACATAGCTCGGGTTTGTGATCACTAACCTGTAAATGGCAAGCGTGGTGATTAAGCCTAATGTCATCATAGTCGCGATAACTTGATTTCTATGATGGAAGCCTGCAGTGGGACAGTTTATAGGATGATTAAAAAAATATATGAATGAAATTTGACGCCGTCTGTCGCAAGTCATTAGCGGTCACTCGCGGTAGACGGTGGAACCTTTCATTCATTAATTAAGAATGAAATTTGACGCCGACTGCCACGAGTCTTTGTCTCGAGTATAACAGTTACTTCCCTTTAAACTTACTGTTCATTTTGAACAATTTAACCGTCATTTATCGTGTTCATGAATACTCTACCGTCAGCAGCGAGTTCTTGCGTTTAGTTTAGTTAGTTTAGACGACCCGTTTGGAACAGTGGTAGTGAACGCTGCCTTTGGTCCAAGGGTTGCGGGTTCGATCCCCGCACAGTACAAACATTTGTGTGTATGAACATGTTTGTTTGTATTGGTCTGGGTGTTTGTATGTATTATAAGTATGTATTTACAAAAGAAAAGTATTAGGTATATGTATACATTTGTAATTCCGCTGTTGATTCTGATATCCGTAACACAGGTGCTTGAGCTACCTATCTCGGAGTCAGATCAATGTATGTGATGTTGTGAAATATTTATTATAAATATTTATTTATATTAGTTAGTACCGAATTATTAAAGAATCAAAAAAAGGTTCTATAAAATCTTTTAAGAAGCCGCCTTTATACATAGATAGATAGATGGGCGTGGTCGTTAAATTCTTGAGAAGATTTGGGTCGGCTGAGATGCGTAACGACCCGGCGCGAATCCAGTTCTGGTCCTTATGGACACTCGGGCAAATGAGCCGAAAAATAAAACGCCACGAAGTCTACAGACGCAGGCAATAAGGACGGGTATTCCGTGTATTTGGCACTTGAGGAGCAATCATACTTTCAAGATTTAAATCAAATGTAAACCAATAAAATCAAGTTTTCTTACATAGTACTCCATTGTTTGAGATCAACAAACAGGCTCTAAATTGGCTTTTGTTTCTTTAAATTCTGTGTTTCAAATTTAAAAAAAGACTATTGAATCAATTAATGTATGTGCCAGGTCCAAAACTGCATAAATACTTTTGCTCGACCTAATATTAAATTTTACCTAGGACCAAACGAAACTGAAAATGAAAGGTGGGCCAATAGATGTGTCCAGAAGTGTAGTTACCTACGAGTAGTTCTTAGCATTAATCGGCGTGGCGACATGGAAACGTGGAAAACATCCATGATTGGGATATTTTCTCAAATTGTTATTCGGCAGTTCGGCACCCACAAATTATTTCGATAACATTCGGCTCACGACCATTAAACAAATCTGATGAAGTTTTCGTATTGTTGCTAAAATTTTCAGCATTACAATTGAAGCCGGAACATGATGAAATTTGCAAAAACTAAAAACAATTCCATTAGTAACCGACCAGCATTCAACTAATGTAAAATACAGTTAAAAACTAAAGTTTATGTCACTAGGATACTTGTTACTGTCTATTGATACTTTTTGTTCTTGTTTCCTCATGCCATGTTCCTTACTATAATAGTAGGGTAAAGGTGTTCCTTAATAAATAAAATATTAAATGAATAAATATAAATATCAATACTTACTTTATAATTATATTATAGGTAAGTAATGTTTTTAACACCTATCATGTGTACAGACAACCGCACATCGGCTTCCAACAATCTGTCAAATTTACTCATTTGATATTGAACTAAATGCGTTTGACATTAAGGCGAGAATCGGTTGAAGAAATTTGTCAGTTTTGTATACTTTGATGTGTTTGACAAATTTCTTCAACACACACTACAGAGTAAGGTACGTACAGCCATACGTTTCTTACTCAAATTTTCAATTCAATTCAATTCATAATATCTTTATTTGCATATACTTGTATAGGTACATACAGCACTTTCAAATCGTCATACATTAGAAATTACACATATATGTCGATACATACAATAAACTAAGAAATGAATAAACATATTTAATGTGATTCTACCACCGGAATCGGAAAGTTGATTCTGACGAGAAGATCCGGCAAGAAACTCGCCAGTTAGGTACACTTTTTAATCGCCAAAAATTTATATTACTCGCATAAATAAGTTGATTTCATGTCCAACAATAAATATATCCATTACAATACCTAAGGTGTAGGCGAACAGTTTATCATTTCCACAAATTCTTGTCATTTAAATAATCATCAACTGTATAATAATAGGCTTATGCCATTAAATATTTTTTAATGTGTGTTTTAAATTTAGGCATTGGTAAGTAAGTCAACAATTTTTTGTGGTAACTTGTTAAATATTTTAATACTCATTCCGACAAATGAATTACCAACCTTATGAAGTCTGAGATTTGGAACAGCAAGCCTATGTTTATTTCTGGTGTTCAGGCTATGTTTATAAGATTTTTTAGGAAATAAATCCAGTTTTTTATAAATATACATAATACAGTCAAAGATGTACTGTGATGCTGATGTTAAGATGTTAATTTCTTTGAACAAATTTCTAAGCGAGTCCCGTGGCCTGAGTCGTATATGGCCCTTACAGCTCGCTTCTGTAGCACAAAGATAGCTTGAATATAAGCTGCAGAGCCCCACAACAGCAGACCATAAGACATAACACTGTGGAAATAACTGAAATACACAAGTTGCTGCTAAAATATCAGTCAGATGCCTTATTTTTCGTACTGCATATGCAGCTGAACTAAGTCTTCCTGCCAGGGCAGCAATATGGGAACCCCACTGTAGTTTCGAATCTAACGTGATGCCCAGAAATA
Organism: Marasmia exigua; assembly: GCA_019059595.1. Lineage (NCBI taxonomy): Eukaryota > Metazoa > Arthropoda > Insecta > Lepidoptera > Crambidae > Marasmia > Marasmia exigua. The sequence goes on along the minus strand of CM032494.1, from coordinate 14,140,340 downwards.
CTGTAGAATTAATTACTTCAACATTTTCATTATTCATATTAATAATAGTGCTGACCTATCTTACGTTGAGCAATGTAAATTTGACACATTTAGTTTTTTTAGCATTAAGCAGCAAATTGTTCACAGAAAACCCATGTATTTACATCGTCAAAGTTATCTTTATGTCTATTAGTTATAAAAATTAAAGAAATTTCATCTGCAAATAATACTATGTCACACAAGTCTTTAGTAAAGTAAGGAATGTCATTTACATATATAATAAACAGTAAGGGTCCTAATATCGAGCCCTGGGGCACTCTCATCTTTAAACGGGCGCCAGAAGAGTTAGTTCCATTAACATTGATTTTTTGAAAGTAGGTACGTTTTACTTTTGAAGATACCCTCAGTTGCCCAATCACTAAATTTAGTTTTAGTATTGTCTACTTTGACTTATTTCTTTGTAAAAATCGATTCAAACTCTTTTTCAATTACATCAAACAAAGTATTATAAAGCTCATCAATGTTAGCATTCTTACTAACTTGCATCAGGGAAACCTTGGTTTCAACATTTCCCTTAAATTTTTCCACACGGCTGGTGGTGATGGGTCTATAAATAAAAGTAGAGGGAGCAGTTGCATGACGGTGCTCAAAAACAGCTATCTGTCCCGTATGGTCTGAATTTATAAAGTTAATGATTGATTTCTTAATCTCCTTACAATTACACAAAATATTGTCAATACAAGTAGCTGATGAGGGGGTAACGCGTGTAGGCTCATCAAAAAGGTGTCGAAAATCAAAAGATTTAAATAAATTAAGAAACAAACCCGAACTTTGACTGTATTCTAAGATGTTAATATTGAAATCCCCACATACAATTACTTGCTTGTTGCAGTTACTTGCTTTTTTTAACACGTCCTCCATGGCGGACTCAAAGTTATGGTAGTTACCAGACGGAGGTCTGTATACATTAATAATGATAAACCGTTCAATCTCTACACAGGATAGTTCAATAGTTCGTTCAATTGAAACTGCGACGATGTCTTTACGCTCCTTTGCTTTTAACGAATTATGTATTAAAATAAGTGACCCACCTCTAATAGCCGACTTTCTCGTGAACGCACTTATGACTTTCTATTTATCAATATTAATAATAAGTTCATATTGTCCTTAACCAGTGTTCAGTTACACAGAGGACATGTATATTGTACTTACTCTGTGGTGTGAAATATGTGTATGTGTAATGTGGCTTTTCATACTTTTATTAGCACAAGATTGTGGTAACATCGATCAAATTGGCGATAGTTTGGAGAGGCCTATATCCAACAGTGGCCTGTGAACTGCTCTAGGCTGAAACTAAGTAATCCTTAGTATGCTATTTTACTGGGTTAAAAGGCGTTTAGTGTAAAAATTAAGGCAACCAATCAGCTTGCAGTGAAAAAGTGACGTCACCGGCTCACTTGTGGAATGTAGGAGGCGTCCCATCCCCCGGCCACAGGAAATGACCGCGCGCAACTTCCATGATGACGTCACAAAAGATTTTCGCTTGGCGATGACGTGTCTATAAGTCCCTATTATCTTTATAGATACTTAGTTACCTAACTAGTAGTATAATATCTGTGGTTACCTACTAGCACTTCTTATTATGAAATAAATTCGCTTTCGCTGTTTGTCCCTATGTAGTGTTAGCCGAATAAAAATCGGATGGCTAGACATCACCAGACGATACCCCCCATCCCTAGTGGCGTCTGTCACTCGAGCTGACAGATTCATTGAAGATTTTCGCGCGTACTGATATTTGTTAATTTATTTATCGCTATTATAATTTTAATCCTACCCAGAATGCGTTTCATTGTTAATAGTAGGTACGAATATGCTTACCTAGATCTTTCAAACTACGCAATGAATTTTGATGCGGTTATTTTATTAGATAGGTACTCTATCTAGGTCGTAGCCGTAGGTCTTATTCAAGAGGTTGTTCAAAGTTACGTTAGTAAATAATACATGCATAATAATTTCAGTGCAGAGTGTGAATTGTCACTAGCTAGAAAAGTATAACCAAAAACGCTTTCGCTGTCTGTCCCTGTCTGCGTAGATCTATGAAACTACGCATCGGATTATGATACGGCTTTTTTAATAGATACCTAAGTGCTTATTCAAGAGGAAGGTTTAATATTGTATTAATAATATACTTAATACAAACATAATATTGCACCCGTGTGAAACTGTGAATTATTTAGTAGGTAAAACACAAAGCCTCTTTCGCTTTTTATCCCTATGTCTACTTAGACACAGATATTATAATACTATTTATACCCCCCCAAAAACCTTCCCCTATGAGGCCCATAAACTACGTAAAAACCAACCCCCTACCCCCAAAGACATAAAAAATAACTTACAATTACACTAATTTCATCCTACTAATAAAAACCATGCATGACTGCCTAAACTTAAGCTATTGTAATTTTATTTCATTTAATTATGTCGTGGAGTAAAAGTTAAAATTATTTGACCCTTAAAAAAGAATAAGCACAAAAAAGGCACGGAACCAGTGTCCATGGAATTTAATATATATAAAAAAAAACTAGTTATTTCAAATTACGCAAAGGATTTTGATGAGGTTTTTTTAGAGTATTTCAATAGGAAGTAATATAGGAGCAGCCCTAATTCTCGTGCACTCGATAAAATTCAAATGAGAGATTTCCATTACACTCGTCCATATAAATCTCAAATTTGATATATTGGGCTCCTGAGGGCCTATTCGCGACCACTCGAAATCGAAGTTGAGTTAAAGATTTATATGGACGAATGTATGAAATTTCTAAATTTTTGACGACCCGATCGGAACAGCGGTAGTGCACGCTGCCTCTGATACAAGGGTTGCGGGTTCGATCCCCGCACAGTACAAACATTTGTGTGCATGAACATGTTTGTTTGTATTGGTCTGGGTGTTTGCTATGTATTATAAGTATGTATTTACAAAAGAAAAGTAATTATATGTTTATATTTGTAATCCCACTGTTGATTCTGATATCCGTAACACAGGTGCTTAAGCTACCTAACTCGGAGTCAGATCAATGTATGTGATGTTGTGAAATATTTATTTATTTATTTAAATACGACTTCAATGTCGTGTACACGAGATTTGCCCCTCGAATAATTGCTTGCTATAAGGTTTCCTTTCTGTGTCCATCTGTAAAATGTCATAGTATGTAAAATGTCATGGAGCCCAATTCTCGGGATTTTCGATATGAAAAAACATGACGGATGCCGCATGAAAACCGTACATAGTATCTATTTTTTTTATGCTAGAGGCGACAAACGAGCAGACGAGTCACCAATCGTCGCCCATTAGCATCCGCAAAATCCGAGAGATCGCTAATGCGTTGCCGGCCTTTTTATAAGGGAGTACGCTCTTCTCTTGAAGATCCCTAAGTCGTAGCCGTCGGGAAATTCTCCGTGGGCAAACCGTTCCACAAAACTAAGGTACGTGGTGAAAAGTTCCGCGAAAAATGCACAGTATTAGACCGCCATCCATCGAGATGATGGGGATGGAATGACAATCGCTTGTGTGTGGTTCGATGTAAGAATTCAGCAGCAGGCTGTACCTAGATCAAACAGTTCCTCAGAGCACTCCCCATGATAGATGCATTATAGAATGCTGAGGGAGGCCATATCCCGCCGCAGTGCTAGAGGATCAAGTCGACTAGAGAGAATCAAGTCACCGTTACGTACGTTGTACGCGGTCAAACAGAAGAAGTTGGTACTGAGGTGCACCAGCCCAGAGATGGGAGCAGTATTCCATATGGGGCCGAACTTGTGACTTATAGAGTTGTACCGATGAGCTGGTGTGAAATACCGTCCCGCTCTATTAAGCACACCAAGTTGCTTTGAAGCTATTTTAGCGTTGTCGAAAAATAAGAAACCATAAGATAAGATAAAATCTCTATGATTAATTTGTCGACTAGCCCAGTGGTGTTATTGGTAGTGATACGGCCTAATCCAATGGTCGTGCGTTCGATTCCCACTATGAACAAACATAAGTGTGATGAACACTTGTGTTGGCTCAGTGCCTGAGTGTAATTAATTAACTTTTTTTTTCATCGATTTTTGGGCTTAACACAAGTGGATTCCTAGAACTGAATTCCCGGGATTTTCGATATGTTTTTCACATGGCGTCACATGTGACGCGGATGTCGCATGAAAACCACTCAAAAAAAATGTTGCTGCGAATGCGAAAAAAAAAAATATATATAGCAACATTTTTTGACGTATGATGCCAAAATATCACGAGCCCAATTCTCGTGCTCGTGATATTTATTTTCATACGACATATATCACTAAAACATAGTTTTTTTGTATGGTTTTCGGGTGATATCCGCCATGATTAAAAATATCACGAGCACGAGAATTAGGCTTCAGAAAAGGTGTTACCGAAGTCAGCGCCTAATCGCTATCGAATAATTAATGTTGTATTACAAGATAGTATTGAACGCTGACTTCAGTAACACCTTTTCTCGAGTGTAGTGTTATAAAATGTTATTTGAAGTGTTAAATTTTTTTTTTGAAGGCTGTTTTTTTTCGCTATTCTGTTTAGAAAAAGAGATGAGATTATATATTTCAAACTTAATAGATTATCAATAATGAGATATCACTCACGTTTATGGCTCTGATGAAAAATAGGAATTGTGGAGTACCTAAGTAAGTAAGTAAGGGAGCCCCCCAACATTTATTGTTTTTCTTTTTATTTTTGTGTGAAAATCGTAACAGATAGTTCATACTTAGTTTAAGAAAAAGTATCTAACATTCGGAGGGATAGAGTAAAACTCCTAACCGAACTCTGTTTTTCTTGACCACTACCTCATCTGGAAGTAGGTAGGATGTAACGCGTTCGTCACTTTAAATGAGGCGAGATTGTAGCAAAGAGGAAGATAATAATAATCTGGATTGAGGTTAAACGTTAGGTCTTAAAAAAAACAGACTGAAAAGACAAATCCATAGGGGTTCCATATATCGCCATTTGGCTACGGAACCCTAAAAACCAACAACAAAAATAATACATGATGATTTAAGCCTGCGACCATTTTTATAGAGGGCGCTGCCAGCGATTGGGTAAAGTAGTGTGGATACATTGATAATTATCAAAAGTAATAATTTTAACTGCCACCAAATAAATACCTAGTTTACATTTATTTTAAAATACCTAATATTAAATAGTAAAAATAGTTAACCACTCATATGAAAATATATAATTTTGTATTAGTTTTCTGTGGAGTGAAGTTTAAACGCTAAAGCCACAAACAACAAACGTCAAACTGGTTATAAAAAAAATACAAATGTCATAATACGTCGTCCGTCGGGTTCACTGCTTGTGGCAGTTTCGCATTGTGGAATTTACTTTTTGGTTTTAATCAAGTGATCCAAATTAATAGTTTAGCTAACCTCGTAGGCTGTTTCCATGTCCGTATAAACATAAGTGATTGCACCATCTGAATGTTCCAACAGTTTAGTTAATTAGGTCAAACAAAGTTGGTGTTGTTCTCAGTGAGTCACGCATTAAAGTTTGTTTGTGAAGTGAATTAATGTGCTAAACAATGTTATCTTAAAAGTATTAGTGTAGTTACTGTATTTCTAACAATTTTCTAATGGATACGCCGCCAGTTCCTAAGCCCAGGAGCGCGTTCCTACCGCATGATCCAGTGAAGCGGCCCGTACCTCTTCCGCGCACAAAGGTACCTTCCGACAGCGACAGGGTATCAGCTAGCGATATACTGCGCTCTATTAGTACTGTGTCCAAACAAATCACCGAAGACGTCGCCCAGAAAGTAACCAATTCCGCTCGAAGCGCCAATGAGAGAATAGAGAAGTCAATTATAGACGGTTCTAAGTTCGCCAAAGGCACTCTCGAGAAAACGCTTACATCGTCGAAAGCGCTCCGAGATTCTGTAACTAAATCAGTAATAGAAAGCACAAGATCTGCAGGAGTGAAGTTGAGGAAACAGCAAAAGAAGGTAGACAATTTTGATGAGGATGCTCAGAGGTGTGTCTCTATGCCCGTAGTTGATGTGAGTCTGTTTGACAACATACAGTTCCATTCACCGCTTTTGGAACAAAAGAGATTTCATAATGATGTTTTGCAAAATAATGACCTGCCATCTTTGCATCTAAACACTTCTAATATGGATGATTTGTCTCTCTTCTCTAACAATTCTGATTCAAACACTGACACTGTAAGCAACTTCTCATATGACGGTCAGTCTGAAGCACATAGTTCTACTTTGAACTTGAGCGAACAGTTAACATATGATACTCCAAGGTCTTCTACAACCAATAGCATAATTAGTACAATGTCAACCCCAGAAGTTCCTGAGAGAAGGAAAAAGAGAGAGAGTGTTATGGATGTGATGAGGCAGAACTCTTTGTATGAAAACTGGACATTACCAAACCCATCAAAACCCAACACCACTCCACCTGTAATAGAAGACCCAAGACCAAGTAAAAGCACGATTTATGAATTTGATCCATTGAACAACACTACAACATCACAAAGATATGCAGGGGTCAGCAATGAGTTAATTCTATTAGAGTCATTCCTGATTGGAGATACATATGGATCTATTGTGACTACGGACAGTGGTGATGATGGCTGTGACTACAGAGACTCGGAATATTTCAACCCACCGACACCACCAGAGAGATCTGACAGTCTCCTTATTAATGAAGGAAAATCAACTACAGCTACAGCTAGAGATAATAATTCTAATTGGTTTGATTCGGAATCTGACAGTAAGTCATCATTAGATGAGGGGAAGCCAACTAACTCAATGATGCAAAAGTTTTCTAGTATGCTAAAGCTGGATAATGTATTGCACAAAGCTGCTAAACCTGTTGTGCAAAAAGTAGAAGTGGTTGAAAGACCTCCAGTAAACGATACTACTGTTACCTACTTTTGTGGCATGCTCACTCGTATAGTATCTGCTGTTGGAGAAGACCTCTTCAAGAACTCGCAGACCCGTTACTGCATGTTGTCAGATCAGAAGTTAATTTGCTACACTGATCCCACTAACACTATTTTGAAAGAAGCATATACACTAGATAGCGTGTATTCATTACAAATAGTCCTCCCTTTGTCATCCAGGTGAGTTTTAATTATTATTATTATTCCTAATTCTTTTTTTTAAATAATTGCCAATCCTTAAACTTGATAAATTATTTTTTCTTTTCTTTGTTTTATTTAATATATTTTTTCAAGTGTATAAGTATACATTTTCGTAACAAGCCTGATAGTGGAGTTTGTAGTGACCCTACGTCATGCTCAAAGGATTTCATTTCCAGTCTAAACATTTTTTTTATGAATGTTGTGCCTCTGTTCAATGTCTTGGTTCAATTCCTATTGTAGTTCAGGCCTTTGTTTCTCTAAAAATGTTAGCAAAATTTTGGGAAAACTAAATGCATCATTATTACTTTGTTGAATTTGATAGTCTATACAAATTACTTAAGATTTTTTATTTTTATCATCACATAGATGATATGCACTTTTTATCTGGTCATACAATTATGATGGCAGAAAATACAAATGGGATTCATGGAGGGAGGATTTAATAAAGAACAATTTTCATTTTTTTTTTAAATTTAAAGTAAAAGAATTTTGAATCCAATATAAACTTCTTTTTGTTCATTCATGGTAATAAAAAGAAGTTGAAAGTTGAATGTTATCTATGATGTATGTAATAGTATCTGTGATAAATGCTGATGACAAGAAACTTTCGTGAATAGTGGTGCAAAGAATAGGGAGGAACCTAAAAAAGATTCCATAGGGTCAAGGTTCTCCATCTTCATTTTAGATCTAAACTTTACCAATAGATGGCGCTAAGTGTCGATTACGTTGTGCATATGTTTCGTCTTTTCGGATTACCTATAAGCCTTGTTATTATCTATAGAACCTACATATAAACAGTATTATTTCTTTGCTTTCTACAGCACGACAAGCAACTCTTATTGCTTTGAGTTGATGGTGTCAGCGGGCGCGCGCAGCACCCCGCGCAAGGTGCTGTTCAGTTGCGCCAGCGCATCTGAGCGACGCAACTGGGCGCAGAAGATTGTCGAACACCTAGTCCAGGGGTTCCCGACCAAGTATACTTCTGAGTATACTCGCTGTGGGTGGTGCTATCTCAAGGTAAGTAAGGCACATGTTTATTTTATGTACAAACACTTATCTTACTTTGACATTACGTTTACCGTATCCTAAAGTATGCTTTAAGGTGCTACATCGGTGACACTAGTGCCGCCAGTATATTTAAATTGATTGTGGCGATTATGAGAGCTTATTTAAAAAAGTACGATCTTAAAGACTTGGAGGAAAGAATAATCAATTTTTTTAGACGCAAAACAATAATTTTTAGACGCGACAAGTAACAATCTGCATAATTATTTGTACACCTTTATTAGACAGAACATTATCTTTAATTTATTTATAAACTATTTATGTACACATACATATGCTTGAGAAGCCATATTATTACTTTGTTTTTTTTTTCTCTTTAATTTTTTTTTTCTCTGTTTGTCTTCTTTTATATTTGTAATGTTGTGTTTGCTGTATTAGTTTGTGTTTGATTTGATTATACTTGTTGCGTTATTATCTGTAAAATGTGGTGTGATGTTCTATTCAGTGAATAAATGTTTCTATCTATCTATCTAATTGCCACATTGCACAAGTAACCACTTTTAGCATTTATGCAGATTCATTTCATAAGTTTCTCTCAAAAATACCTTCCTCCAAGTCTTTAAGATTGTACTTATTTAAATAATCTCTCATAATCGCCACAATCAAATCTGCTGGCGGCGCTATTTTCGCCGATGTAGCTCCTGAATTAAATAATTGATAGGGTGAAACCCGTGAGTGTTATAATAAATAAAAAAATTTAGGCATTTTAAGTATACTTAATCATAGGGGACGTGCAAGTATTACATAAGCAGATTTATTACAGTTATACCCCCCTCACTTGTCAGCAAAAGTAAGCAAAGCTCTTACCCTTCTCCCCCATGCTTACGTAAATATTTTTCGATTTTTTTGTCACAGCTCGGTAACCCTACTACGGTTAGTATAACCGTATGCATTTATTTGTAGGTAATTCCCCGAAAATACGTTTCGTTTTCAAGCAAACAGAATCTGAAGGTTGCCATTTGTGTTAAAAAGAAAATAACTATCGATGACGTAATCATCATCTAGAGGACTCTCCCCCCCCACAGTGCTTGCATGATACTTGAACGGCCCTCTATCAATCACACTAATTATTCTTCCATTATTAATAACATAGAATAGTTTGAATCTTATCTCATGTTATATCAGCGTCTAATTCATGGTAGTGTCCTCAGCTGGCGCTTTGGAGCCTGATTGGACATTTAGATCAAGATTCAGGATGTGAGGAGTCTTGTTGTTAAGATAAACCAGACCAACTGAATTATGGTTACACATTTCGGAAACTATCCAAAATTTGATGGATTCGTCATGATAATTAACCTTACCGTCGAGCCAATGGTGCATGCTTAGATTCGAACCTACGACCTCCGGCGCGTTGCATTGAGCTGCCTTCGTTCTGTGATAGTATGAATCTTATGTGTAACAATATTAAAGATTATTTTTCTATAACTGTCGTTATGGTTACGTTATGTGAGAAAGACTGAGAAGGTGGCATTGTTTTTTTTTGTTCATTTATTGAGGTTGAGACACACTGTGTAATAATAGGACAACCATGACAGGAACTTAACGTAAAAGATAATGGCCACCTTTTTGTGGATTTCTCTGATAGAAAAAATACAGATGATGTTAACTCAAGGTCAGGCAAATGGTACATATTTAATGTGCTTACATTATATATAGTTTTAAGTTTTTATTTTTGTCTTTTGCGTATCGATTTTTTTTATATTACAAATTCTGTTTTTTTATTTGCTTAATTGTCCGCCAATGCCCCTTTGGTCTCGTGGTTTAAGTATCGGGCCGAGATCTCGGGGTCCTGGGTTCGAAAGTATGTTTCGAATTATTCGAACATAGCTCGGGTTTGTGATCACCAATCCACATTAGGCAAGCGTGGTGATTAAGCCTAATTTCATCATATTAGCGATGACTAGATATCTATGATGGAGGCCTTTGCCTTGCAGTGGGACAGTCTGGGCTGGAACTCTACTTTTTAATTTTATTGTTATTTGCATGCATGTTATTGGTTTTAAAAACCATATTATTAAAATGATAATATTGCACTAAATTCGTATCTAGTTAACAGTAAAAAAAATATAAGACTATAGGCTAATATTGACCACAATAAGACTTTATCGTCGCGTCTGATAGAAAGCGACGATGAAGTCTAGGATGATACGATGATGATAATATTATCTAAATTGTTGTATATTTGTTGTAGCGTTATTTATTGGAAAACTTTTATAAGAGACAGATATATATATTTTTTTTATATTTAATTTTTTTTCTTGCAAATATGCGAACTTTTTTTTTTTTTGTGTTTGTACTTATTATTAGCGATAGTTGTATTTTGCTACTTAATGCTTCTCATAGCGATTTATTTATTTCAATTGCGAATATTTTTATTATTTTGCGTAATAAATAACATAATACTGGTTTATGATGATGATTACGCGCCTTCCAAGAGGTTTTAAACCGAACATGCACTTCTACATATTTCAAATATACACGTGCATATTTCTACCATCAGCTCGGCGGTGAGGGCAAACATCGTGAGGAGACCAGCACATTTTGAATAGTTTCTGAAATACTTAACTATGGTTTAGTTAGTCTTGGTCAGACTGCAGTCGCTTCATTGTAATTACCTGACTCCTCAAATCATTAATCATCAATCATTAAACTTCTAAACGTACCCTGGGCTCCATTGCGACAGCTTGGACGCAACCGGGAACTACACGCTTAGATGAAGAGAAGAAGAGTTGTGACTACGCGTGAATCTCGGTCAGTTCGTCATCCACAGGAAATTTCATTAGCAAATACCTACAATTTACTAAAATAGGACATTAAAATAATAATATTTGTACTGGGTTTTAATATTTGCAATGGTGATTCATTATTTATTATTCGGTATTAATGGTTTGAATGTATGGTGTGGTATTTCCTTAATTTTGTACTCACTTGCTGAGTGTGGTATTTATTCAATACAAGCTTTCACTCGCGGCGTTTTCTTAATCACACAAGAACCATGTAATTTTTAGCAGTGGAAAGTATCCTATATTCGTCCCCTGGTTCTAAGACCGCTCCGCTAATTTTCAGCGAAATCGGTCCAGCCGTTCTTGAGTTATAAATAGTGTTCTTTTATAAACATAAAGATAAGACTAAGGTGAAGGGTATACCCCACTGGCGACGCCAATCGATTTTAATTGTTAGCTACTAAACCAGATGTATTTTTAACAACTTGGGGGCTTCAGTCTCTCGGTAAACACCTATACTATTTATTTTAAAGGTATAGTTTTCTATTTGATCTGGTTTTGCACTCGAATTTTGAATTACCGCCAACAGCGGCCACTTTTGGGGTGAATCAATTTATATAGTCCAAAAACAGACCCAACATTTGGGCATGGTTATTAAATACATATCAGGGTTTGCCGAGAGACTAAAGCCCCGTAATTATTTAAAATATATTTGTTTTGGTAGCTAACAATTAAAATAAATTGGCGTCGCTAGTGTGCCCTATCCGTCGCCTTAAGGCCAAAATATTACGGCGAAAAGAAGTTTCCCGGTGACCAATTCCGACTTGCTCTAATCTATCTTCTTTCCTATCTTACAGACAGCGGCAAAGCTTATAGGTAATCCGAAAATACGAAACGCTTGCGTGATGTAATCGACACCATGCGCCATCTATTAGTAACGTGGAACTACTCCCGAAACGAAGTGAGGGCGGGTCAATAGTTTATAATAAAGTCCGATCTTTTGTTCTGTGTTGTATTTTGTGCCTTAGCCTACTTGCCTTGTGCTCTAAACCATTGCCTAACATATTGAATCGCACCACACCCGAATCGCGTACGTACGTCGAAGTGAATAATTACCTCAGTTGGTTAACGCGCTTGGTCGCACGTCCCTTGACGTGTTAACTCGGGTTTCCTGTTCAGTTTGATGTAGATCAGCGTGCCTCGACAGCGCGGTGGCGCGGTCGCATTTTAGAGCGACATCGACTTGAAGTCCCGGGTTGGACCATTTGTAATTTAGTTTTTCTGAAAAGGTTTTTATTTTTTTTCTAGTGGCACGCCCTCACTTCGTTTCAGTACATTAGTTCCATTTTATAGCAATAGATGGCGCTAGGTGTGTAGTGTTTCGTCTTTTCGGATTATCTACAAGCATTGCCGCTGTCTGTAGGATTTACCTCTTAATAAGTAGTAAAGATTGAGTAAATAATACAGTTAAAAAGTTCATTTCGTGTTTAGGCGGGAATCCAACCCATTTCTTCCACAATTCAGGGGCTGTTCTACCAATTAGACCACTGAAAAAAAAAAATAAGTGTGTCATTTACTTAAGCGTAAATTCCAAAAGATTGCTATAAAAATATCAACTATTGATTTACTCTTCTTAAGTGGTCGTCAAATATTTGTAACAATATTTCCACTAGATATTGTAAATATGTATGTATTATACACACAATATAGATGGAACTATCGACAGCTCATGGCGAATTAAGCACTTACAAATGTCGTCAGCTTAGTAATGCGTTCAGTGGTCTAATTGGTAGAACAGCAACCCGAATTGTGGAAGATGTGGGTTCGAGTCCCGCCTGAACACGAGATGAAATTTGTAAGTGTGTTATTTACTTAAGAATAAATTGCAAAAGATTACTATAAAAAATATCAACTATAGATTAAAATATAATCTGAGTTAGCAGCTTGTAGGTACAGTACTCCTATGCTTTGGGAGCCATTGGTCCTTCGCCCGTTCTCTCTCCAACAAAATGTATGAGCACATAAGGCGGGCTTCCTATGTCGCTTGCTAAGCAGGCTACCCACACATGCTGGGTCTGATTACCGACCAAACGAGAGTTCAAATATGCGACTATAACAGATATATTTATTGAATGTAATACGCTGCAAACCATATGGACACACCCGCAATATCAATGAAATCCCGAGTGCGCTGCCGACATTTTCCTTTCGTCCCTTCAAAAAAACCTTTTCCGAAATAAATATTACCGTTTCTAGATTAGACTCATAGAAACTTAAGAAAAATAATTTTAGAATTTTTAAACAGATATTTATAGAGAAATAAAATGTAAAAATCCTCCTGTGACGTCATCACTCGGCATGGCAAATTAATAAGTAAAAAAAGTAAAATTGTTAAAATAATGACAGTGACAGTAAGGGCTGGTTTTTCAATGGCCCGTTAAAAGTTAACAAATCGATAAAATGAAATACCATTAAAGGTAATAGTCACATTCATGCAAGTAAGTAACAATAAGACTACTATCATATACTTTTGCCGGGTAATACTTTATCCATCTGTTAAAATTTATCAGACGATGGAAAAATTAGTCCTAAGTAAATTAAAGTCACCTAAACTTTTTTATCGGACATATTATATCACTGATATCAAAATACGTTGAGCCTCCGGACTGGGCCATCTTTTTTTTTTCTTTATTCAAAAAGCATATAAAATTCTAATATATTTTTGTCGTATAGTCCATTGAGCCTCCTGTACCGTCACTCACTCAGAGAATCACACCGTAGGTGCTCGGTCGGTTTTTTGTTTTCCATCACTTCACAATATCTTGCTACCGTCTTGTCAACAACGGATGTTTGGGAAAACCTAGCGACAAAACGATAGCATATAAACCGTTACTTTGCCTACTTAAATAATATGACTATGACTATTACATATTGACTGCCTAGTGACGTAGTTGTTTTTTAAAGCTACCCTTGGGATACCGAGCTAATGGTAGAAATATGCACAAAGATTTGAAAAATTTAGGGGCTCATAGTCGGATTCTAACCACGACACGTATGAAAAGCGCATTCTTATACACTGAGCTGCAATATCTCGGTGCGAAAGACTTTGGTACCTTGTCAAAATAGACCTATCTGTCTTCTACTTTCCTATTCTTCTTCTTAAGGTGATGGGTAGGGCACACTAGCGACGCCAATCGATTTTAATTTTTAGCTACTAAACCGGATCTATTTTAAACAATTACGGGGTTACAACCTCTCGGCAAACACTTATACTATTTATTAAATAACCATGCACAAATGTTGGGTCCAACGCGTACGCGAAAAATTGATTTACGACAAAAGAGGCCGCTTTTGGCGTGAATCAATTTTTCACGTACACGGATTAAAGTGTCTCTCCGACTAGCGAAGGTTGGCAATCTAGCATTTTCTACTCGGTCTCTACCGAGGCGAAATAGCTCTGCGGCGCTCGCGATCCCCGTCCACTCCCGGATGTTACGCAGCCATGATTTTTTCCTCCGACCCAAACGCCTCTTACCAGCTACGTTCCCCATCAAAATAAGTTACAACAACTCGTATCTATCGTGTCTTAACACATGTCCTAAGTAGGCAACTCTCTCTGTTTGATGGTATAAAATCCTTCATAAATTCTTAATCAGGCAATGATAATACTGATAAAGCAATTTCATAAAAGAACAATGCAAGCATTATCGAGTTGAATGTTTATCATTTCCCTGTTGTGAAACTTGTGCAAGAGTCATTATTATCTTTTGTGTTTATCGCGATGTGATAACGAGAGATATGTCTACTCGTCCAGATGTAACTTGGCTGTATTGGGATGACCCGGACAAGTCTTTCCTTTACTGATACTTTTACGAGTATCAGCCTATACAGGATGTATCGGTGAAAACGTACATGCCTGTGACCACGTGACCGTGACAGAGCAACGCCGGCATGAATGGGCCGGCTCGACCGGTGTGATACCACGGCCTCACAGAAAACCGACGTAAAGCAGCATTGTTCTGTGTATCGCTGCGTGAGTGAGGGTTCCGGAGGTCCAATTCAGGGGAAAGGGGGGCTTAAAGGTTGGCAACGCTCTTGTGACTCACTGGTGTCGCGGGTGTCAATGGGCGGCGGCAATCGCTTACCATCAGGTGATCCGTCTACTCGTCTGAAATCAATCACATAATAAAAGTGTTCTACTAACCATTCTGAATAACATATTTTGTGATACGATTTTTACAAACTCGTCGAACTTTTTTCGACTCCCTATACAAAATGACCAAGTCAAGTGACCTAATACTAGATTAATACAAAAGATTTAATCTGGGGACCTATTTAAATGTGTTTTTTTGCGAATATGCGATTTTTATTGTTTTTTTTTATTTTTGATTTATGGCTTCACTTACAATTATCATTACAAAATCTAAGTTCTAATGCGATAGTGTAACTATCCTTAAAAATCATCACTTACACAAACGTAATCTAATCAAAATGTTTATACCTTACGGGTAACAACCGGATCCACTAGATCAGACGCTATTTTAATGTTAAGCTACGAAACTAGATCTATTTTAATCAATTTCGGGGTTACAACCTCTCGGCAAACACTTATACTATTTGTTAATTAAACCTTGCACAAATGTTGGGTCCGTTTTTGTACGCGAAAAATTGATTCACGCCAATAGTGGCCGCTTATGGCGTGAATCATTTTTTTTTAAATGTTGGTCCTAACATTTGTGCATGGTTATTTAATAAATAATTTAAGTGATTGGCTGGAGGTTGTAACCCCGAAATTTTTAAAATAGATCCAGTTTAGTAGCTAAAAAATAAAATCTATTGGCGTCGCTAGTGTGCCCTACCCGTCACCTTAAACGGTCGCATGGCGCGAGTGAGCGGCGCCTCCCGCAGCAGATCAGTGCGCGCGCGCATCACGGCCGGCAGCCGCCGCCGTCTCCTGCGCTCCACGTAGCGGTCCCAAACACTCAAATATACTATATTTAACCTACCATTCAGCAATCCGTGTATATATACCAGCAATGCGACTTTTCTCCTAACGCCACGTTGTTCATAATGGTTGGTAGAAGACGGTTGGTGAATATATGTAATCGCCGTGTGGTCCCCGGCAGAGTAGAATAGGCCACCCTCACTCTTACCGAGGTGTCGTAAAAGGCGACTAAGGTAAAGCTGCTGGCATGATCATCAGCACCCAGA
This sequence comes from Marasmia exigua, assembly GCA_019059595.1. Classification (NCBI taxonomy): domain Eukaryota; kingdom Metazoa; phylum Arthropoda; class Insecta; order Lepidoptera; family Crambidae; genus Marasmia; species Marasmia exigua. The sequence goes on along the minus strand of CM032494.1, from coordinate 14,124,206 downwards.
GAAGGAAAACTCTGCATTTATATCAAAACCCTCGCCAACCAGTCTGCCAAGCGTGGTGAGTATGGCAATTACCCCTCATGTGATTGAGGGAGGCCCGTGCCCCAGCAGTGGGGACTTAAATGGGCTGATTATGATGATGACGATGAATATATGTAAACACCGCGTTAACGTGTAATTCCCAGTTGCTTCCAAAGCTGTCGATTCGGAACCCAGGGTACGCTTGGCCCATGATCCAGGATTCGAGAAGTCTGGTAATTACAATGAAGCGACTGTGTCTTTTCTTCGCAACCCTTAAAAAGGGAACCAGACTACTGAACCACAAAGGTATTCTATGGTTACACACATAAAAGGTGTTCTGTGGTTTTCGTCTCCTCCTTGCCAGCTCTGCAGTCGCTGTTAGATGTTCCGTGACTTACCATTATAATGATTTATCTTATCGTCAGATCTGTGATCTACCGATTTTATCAGCCGACGGAAAGTCTAATCTTTTCTAATCCTGTGTGTATAAAGATTAAGAAAGTGTGTCTGAGCTTAAGAAAGAAAACTGTCGTAATCCCAAATTTATTGTATTAATGCTTATGTATACATACATATGCAGGTAGGTTTATAGGGTTCCGTAGCCAAATGTCAAAAAAGGTACCCTTATGGATTCCTGATGTCTGTCCCTCTGTTCGTCCGTCCGTATGTCACAGCCACTTTTTTCCGAAACTTTAACAACTATTGCTTTTATTGAAACTTGGTAAATAGATGTATTTTGATTACTGCATTACGATTTTTACAAAAAATAGGTAAATAAAAATTTGCGGGGGGGGGGGGGGGCATACTTAGAAATGTTGTCTAAGGTGTGGGGTATCTATGGATAAGTCTTTAAAGGATGTCAATGTTTTTTTTTATGGAAAGGCCTATCAGGATGACCTCACTGCGCCTGATAGTAAGCTGCCGTGAAATCCAAATATGAGGTTGACAGGCACAAAAGAACTAACAAAGTACCCATTCTAATATATTCTATTTTTTTTTCTAAACTTAATACTTTGCGCAAGAGACGCTCCCAAAGTAGTATACCGTGTGTCCCCCCGCCCTCTAACTTTTATAATAGAAAAATTACAAAACTATAAAAATATATGATATACATTATCATGAAAACTATCAACGAACATTGGTTGGAACTAGATCTAGTTAGTAGTTTTTTTTATGTGATAGGTGGCAGACGAGCTGATGGTTTGCCTGATGGTAAGCGATTGCTGCCGCCCATAGACATCTGCGACACCAGTGGAGTCACAAGTGCGCTGCCAACCTTTAAACCCCCTTTCTCCCGGATGAGGCCTCCAGTACCCTTTCTCACAAATTCAAATCACGCAGCGAAAAACAGGACAGTGCTCCTTCACGCCCGTTTTCTATGAGGCCATGGTATCACTGGTCAAAATGTTAAAGTTTTAATACGTTATAAACCGTTAACCGCAATTTACCTTTCATATATTTTATTTGCTGCTACGGAACCCTTCATGGGCGAGTCCGACTCGCGCATGGCTGGTTTTTTTTATTTGAGTTGTACGCTAGAAGATCCAAACAAGGTTTACTTATTTGTTTTAATAGTAATTCGTGGTTTGACTGCCTTGGTGTCGTTTTGATTATAATGGGTCTCATGCACTATAAAGCGACTGCTGCTTGTACCTATGTTTTCGGCAAGAAATTCTTAGTGTTAGCTCGGAGTCTAAAAGTTGGCGGTCTTGTGTCCCCGTGCCTCGGAAAGCACGGTAAGCAGTTGGTCATGCGCCCATTCTCTCTCCGATCGTGTCACGTTGTTGTCCCCTCGGAATAAGAGGGTAAGGGAGTAGAGAGTGCACTTATGTTTGCGCACACACTTGAGAACTATAATATATCCTGCGTACGTAACCGTAATCGGTTGGAGGATATTAATACTTGGGAGTCATTTGATATTCTGTTCCATACCTAATCTGAACATGTTTTCTTTACAATCCAATAAAAATATCAGGACTCTGTCTAAAAAGTGTTATTTTAGTAAAGAAAGAATGAAAGAAAATACATTTATTATTTACAGACACGACACTGATACAAAGATGGAAGAGAAGCGATACGAGAAGAAATGGTGTATACTATTTATTAAATAGTATAAGTGTTTACCGAGAGATTGTAACCCCGAAATTGTTTAAAATTGATCCGGTTTAGTAGCTAAAAATTAAAATCGTTTGGCGTCGCCAGTGTGCCCTACCCGTCACCTTTAGTATGACTAACTATGCTAAGTCTTTTACTGACTGTTATCTTGTTATTATGAAGTGCACAGATCATTGCTAGATTATTTTGTTATGTATATGGAAACGAACTTAATTTACTTACCTATTTCGTGATCGGTAATTTACAATTTTTTTTATGTACAGTCGCCTGCAATTAAATGTGAACAACTCTATTCTTATACCAGCTTTCTTAGGTTCATATTTGAATGGGGTTGTATGTTTAATAATTGGTGCACGTGACTGTAATATAGGCTAACGATTGTCCACGGTTTCACCTAATGGAGTGTGACAATGAGGTCTAGTATGTTTTTTTTCTTATATTTTATGGTGAAAGGTGGCAGACGAGCAGACGGATCACCTGATGGTAAGCGATCGCCCCCTCTCATGGACACCCGCGACACCAGTGAAATCACAAGTGCGCTGCCAACCTTAGACCCTTTCCCTCAGATTGGGCCTCCGGTACCCTCACTCACGCAGCGGAATACAGCACAGTGCTGCTTCACGCCAGTTTTCTTATCACTTCGGTCTAGCCGGCCCATTCATGCCGAAGCGTGGTTCTCCCACTATCTATAACATCTCAGATGTTACGCGTATGCCTATAAGATGCCTTTTCACTCCTGCCTTATTGATGTCTAGATTGATATTGACATTGGATTGATAATATGTTAATCTATTAAAAGTAGTATGCTACACTCATCCCGAAAATCCGGTGATTTGTTTTTTTAATCCCGAAAATAACGGTACTGAAATTTTGTGATAAAATAATGCTCAAAGCTCATATAAACACATTTGTGGGTATCCACATTTTGGCACGTGCAGATTTCCTAATGATGTTTCCCTCAGCGTAGTGGAAAAACGCATGTTGATTTAGAAAATCCCGATTACGACTCATCATCAGCCTATCGCAGTCCACTGCTGGACGTAGGCCTCTCCAATTGTTCGCCTCTGTGATCTATCCATGGCTTCTCGCATCCAGCTCTTGCCAGCCATCCTGCGCAGATCGTCCCCTCACCTAGCCAGAGGGCGCCCTACATTACGCTTTCCAAGACGCGGTCTCCACTCTAGAACTGGTTTACCCCATCAGTTGTCGGTTCTGCGGCTAATATGGCCAGCCCACTGCCACTTAAGCTTGCTAATCCGGTGAGCAATGTCGATGACTTTGGTTCTCTGCCGGATCACCTCATTTCGGATTCGATCTCGGAGAGAGACGCCGAGCATTGCTCGTTCCATAGACCGCTGAGCGACCTTTAACTTGTGAACCAGCCGTACCGTAAGTGTCCACGTTTAAGGCTCCGTATGCCATGACGGGTAGGACGCACTGATTGAAGACTTTTGTCTTTAGGCACTGTGGTATCGACGATACGAAAACTACGTCTTCCAAATGCTGCCCAACCTAACTGGATTCTCCTATACCGACTTTAACGGATTACGACTACCGGTTTGGAAGGAGCCCGATCATATCCACTGAGCTACCACTGTCAATCTTTAATGTGTGATTGTACAGAATTTTTATTTCGAAGTGCCACCCACCCTCGGCGGTGCAGTATAGCCGCGTTCCCGCTTTTCAGTTTCAATTGAAAACACTCCGCAGGTTTTAATTAAAAATCCGAAACTCGTAACTTGCTCTGTTTGAGTTTTTTGATATGACAGATCAAGTATTAGGTACCTTTCACATGAGATCCTTGTCAGCGCGACATGCGGAGAACACTCGCCGCTGCCATATGTAGTATGAAAGAAGATCCTCGCACGAACGTGCCGGCCAAATGAGTATTTTGGTGTATTCTGTTAAGCCTTTTATGTGATAGGTGATAGACGAGCGGACGGATCACCTGATGGTAAGCGATTGCCGCCGCCCATGGAAACCCGCGAGACCAGTGGAGTTACAAGTACGCTGCATATCTTTAAACCCCCCTTTTCCCCGGATTGGGCCTCCGGGATCTTCACTCACGCAGCGAAACAAAACACAGTGCTGCTTCAAGCCGGTTTTCTGTGAGGCAGTGGTATCAGTCCGGTGGAGCCAGCCCATTCCTGCCGAAGCTTACCTCTTCCACCCGTCGCGGAGTCTTGCGGCGGCGATTAAGTGTCTCCGCGCCATGACTCCGCCGCCATTTTGTCATTTCGTTTCATGCTCAAAAGAAGGAAGCATGACTTAAAGCCGCCGCCGCTGCGACGCCACCTCGACTATCGTGTGGGCGACTCGCCTAAGGCTTGATACAACCAATGTTTATCCAGGAATAACTTATGTTATAACGCTACGTATCGTATGTTATGACAGCGGCATACTATAGCTTTATTCTCGGATAAATATTGGTCGAATCGGGCCTTAATGTGAAAGCTCTCTTATACGTGAGAATTGGCATATACCGCGAGCGGGGCGCGAAATGAAACTTTGCCATGTTACAAATACAAGGACAGGGGAAAAATAACAGACTGTAAATTTCCTGAATGCAACTTGTTTTTGAGCGCAGTCTCTCGCAGGCATCTTTATACGTTTTATTCTGAGTTTTAACGAGTAAGTAACAATGTAATCAAAATATTGAAAGACGATTTTTTCCTAATTCTAACTGTTCTAAAGAATGGCGCACCTCGATTTGTACCCTTGTGTACCCTTCAAAGGTCAAGTCACACAATATTAACTATAAACAATAAAGAAATCGCAGTAAGAAACCTTAGACTTGGCACGACTTTGTCTAGATTTCATTACTTTTTAGAGATAAACAATCCATCCAACTCCATCGAGACTTGGCTAGTTTTTACAGAATGTTTTTGGTAGGATTTCACTTCTTTTTGTAAAAACTATAGAAAATCTTATTAAATAAAAGTAAGGAGAACAGCAAATATAACTTGGTAATCTCACATATTTCTATGGGATTACCAAGTCATTTATGAAGATGGATTAAACCAGTTACTCCAGATCTTCGATTATCCTAGTTTTTATAGTTTTCCTTCTATCATCATCATCATTATCAGCCCATTTAAGTCCCCACTGCTGAGGCACGGGCCTCCCTCAATCACATGAAGGGTAATTGCCATACTCACCACGCTTGGCAGACGGGTTGGCGAGGGTTTTGATATAAATGCAGAGTTTTCCTTCTCTGGGTGCTGATGATCATGCCAGCAGCTTTACCTTAGTCGCCTTTTACGACACCTCGGTAAAAGTGAGGGTGGCCTATTCTACTCTGCCGGGGACCACACGGCTGATGTGGCCTTTAAACCCTATGTTTCCTTCTATGTGGCCATTAAATCCTAACTCTGTTCCAAATTTCAGCTCTCTCAGATTATGGGAAGTACTAGTTCTATTTTGATGATCATGCGTGAGTGAATGTCAGTCGAAAATGCGAAACTTTGCTTTCGCCTAACTTCGCAACTAAATGACATACAGACTTGAAATTTAGGATTAAAAGTAGGTCGTTATAGCCTAACGAATGACGAAAATTTCTGCGTTCTGGTCTTATCCGGAGGTTCTCAAATAGGAGCCTAAAAATGCGGCGAAATGGTTCCAGTAAAGGATGGTACGGCAGTGATTGCTTCGAGCTCGACTTGGCTGGGTCAGATAAAGCTTGCAATCATTATTTGGAAATAATAACTTCCAAGTTTTATTTACTGGTTACAGACACCGGTAATTGATATTCCGAATCAGCGGTAGGTTACATATTTGGATTTAATCTGAATAAAATGTTAAATGCACAATCACAGTTCTGTGGTTGACAATTCATAACTGTTCTTTTTATAGTTATAGAATATTCAGGATGAAACTACCTAAATGAAAAATTTAAATTAGCGCCTGAGATGTTTCGCCGAGTGAGGGAGGGTACCGGAGGCTCAACTCAGAGGGAAAAGAACAAGATTGGCAACGCACATCAGACTTGGGTTCATGAGTGGTGGCAGTCGCTAAGTATCAGGTAACCGGTATGCTTCTCTGCCACTTATCACATATAAAGCTTTACTAGCTACAGTAGAATTTCTTTAATCGACAAAAAAATTATTAACATGAAAAGAAGCAGTGAAACTTAGCTATTTGTAGGCCTCGAGAAAGCTTGTATGAAAACTGAACCTGAGGGCCTAATTTAAAGCAGACGTTACGACCAGATCGGAGCTTCCCTCACTTTCACACGCGCTGTGTGTCTCCTTTGCTTAGATGCGACAGGTATATTCGTCGTATAAACGGTCGTTACGTAACGGCTTCAAATTAAGCCACCTGATTCCAATTTTTTTTAAAACGGTAACCGCTGTTCCTAGACATCAACAATGCCGAAGCACAGTCATGCCGTTGCCTACCGTAAAAGAATCTTTTCAAACATCGTTTAAAAAAGTAGGTAAAACTTTTTTTACTAAGAACTTTTATTGCAACGAAAACCTAAAAGCAATAATATTCAATACTCTAATGAACTTAAGCGGATCAGTCCTTTGTCATAATAATTGAAAGAGCTGATCCGCTTTTACCAATATAGTGGAGTCTCTTTTATTACATTGCTCTAATCCCTTTATAACAGCTTTGCGAGCATCGGAAACATTATCGTATGGTGCTTTGTGATTCTTCATATCGTTGCAATTCACAATAATGAGGATTTAAAAATCGCGGTTTGCCACAAAAAATAAATTTGCAATCTACAAAATGTTAAGAGTGGCCTTAGACAATGTCTAAGAGTGTGGCAAAATAATTTAATAATAATATATCAAAAATAGTATAAAACATAAACAATATTAGGCGTTCTAACTCTTTACTGAAACGACTCAGTGATCCTACTCAGCCAAATAATACACTGTTCCGAATCTCTAATGTTCGCTCCGAATGTATCATTCGACTCAAATGGGTCACGAGTCCGAGTGAACCGAATGATCTGAATGATAAGATGTGCCGAATGAGCTGTATGATCCGAGTGAGCCGAATGATCCGAATGAGAGGAATGATCTGATGAGCCGAATGAGCTGAATGAACCGAGTGAGCCGAATGGTCCGAGTGAGCCGAATGGTCCGAATGAGAGGAATGATCTGATGAGCCGAATGAGCTGAATGAACCGAGTGAGCCGAATGGTCCGAGTGAGCCGAATGGTTCGAGTGAGCCAAATGATCCTAATGAGCGGAAAGAATCACGGATCTTTCTGAGAGTCGATGTTCCAAATGATGCGTTTCACTGTTCCACATCTCTGCCCTGATCCAGATGCAAATGTTCCAATCTTTTGAAAGATACGTTTTTGCCACGTCTAAACCATATACAAGAAGCTAGTCCGTCCGTCGATTTTATGAATATAGCTCACATTTGTTGCCTAATGCAGATTGTTTTTTTTATGTCATAGGTGGCAGACGAGCAGACGGATCACCTGATGGTAAGCGATTACCGCCGCCCAAGGACACCCGCCACACCAGTGGAGTCACAAATGCGCTGCCCAACCCTTAAACCCCTTTTCCCCGGATTGGCCCTCTGGTACCCTCACTCACGCAGCGAAACACAGCACAGTCCTGCTTCACGCTAGTTTTCTGTGAGGCCATGGTCTATTGTCGAGCCGGCCCCTTTGTGCAGAAGCATGGCTCTCCCACGGAGATTGCATTAGGCAAGCGTGGTGATTGAGACTAATCCCATCATAGAAGCGATTCTACAAGATGATCTAACGAAAAATGATTTTTTTATGGTAAAGATGGTTTAGTTATATTATGATCACGAAAAATTAAACTCCTGGGTACGAGGGCGACACTGAAAGTTCTTAGAAAATCAAAAACAGAACAATTTAGCAAGTTGTAATTTTTATTATCTTTTCAAAATAGTGTCCCTTCACATCAATACATCGCTGCATTCGATGAAACCACTGAGAAAAGCACTTGGCCCACTCTTCTTTAGGGGTCTCTTCGACGGCCTTTTGATACGCAGCCACTGCTTCTTAGGCGTCCGTGAAACGTTTTCCTTTTATTTTTGGAAATAAATAAAAATCGCAGGGTGCGAGGTCTGGGCTATATGGCGGGTGATCCGGTAATTCTACGTCTGACGTCGCCAAATACTCGAGTGTTTGCTTGGAAGTGTGCGGCGAGGCGTTGTCGTGGTGAAGGAGGATCCTACTGCGAGGTCGTTTTTCCCGAACTTTTTCCAAGACAAGTGGCAAACAGTTGTTAGTATACCACTCTGCGGTAACTGTTTTTCGATCCTCTAAACAAACTGTTGCGATATGACCTGTCCTTCCGAAGAACGAGGCGAGTCACCTAAGTTAAATATTTGAACCATATCGCGGCACCAATCAACACGACGTAGTTTTTGGGCATCTGTCAAATTATGAGGTGTCTACCGGCCACAAAGCTTCTTGGGCCCTAAATGTTCATGAATGATTTTGTGTACTTGTCTCATACCAATGCCTAAACTTGTCCGAAACTGCTGATAGGTTACTCTTTTGTCGGCCTCTATCATACGTCGCACAATACTGATGTTATCTTCGGTAGTCGCCGTACATGGCCGTCCCTCACGCAAATCATCGGTGAGATTAGTGCGACCACGTTTAAACTCATTAAACCAGTTGTAAACAGTGGCACGAGTGGAGCTTCATCGTGAAAGGCCAATCGAGGTCTATCATAACTTTCTTGTTGACTGGTGGGAAGGTGCTACAAATTTCAGGCTTTGAGGTCCTCAATCATCCCCCAAATGCACCGGACTTAGCCGCCAGTGATTTCCTATTTCCGCGTTTGAAAGAACACTTAAGGGGCTCAAAATTTAAAGGTGACGAAGAAGTTTAGGCTGCTGTAAACGATTTTTAAGTACTCAAAATGAAGATTTTTTCAGAAAGGGAATTTTAACTCTAGAAAAGAGATGTACTAAATGTATTAAACTAAAGAGTGATTACGTCGAAAAATAAAATAATATTAAATATAATTATTTTCTAACCTACCTATTCTCATTACTTTTTGAATGCCCCTCGTACATACAGATTTCCATATCAGAATAACACATAGGTTACAATTTTATAATGATATACCGAGATGAAACCGCGGAGTTCAGTTGGTAACTAGATAATATTGCTCTGTGGATATACACTCGGCGTCAAAAAAATCGCCCCTCTGGGTAAACAACTTTAAAGTGTTATTGACCCTTACAAAATGCACATGGACTATACTGATATTGATGGCATTTATAAGCTTAATAAATAAGCTTATACCAATCTGATTTGTTAAAAAAACTTGATACCTAGATGTCACTTTAAAAAGGAAAACAATTTTTGCTCACGAAAAGGGACACTAGTTGCGCTATCTTTTAAGGGTATATGTTATGGACTTTTTACATATATACAGACTGGCCGCACAAAGACATGATTAGGTATTATAACTAGACTGATAGACAAATGTCATGGACTCTTGATTTTGACACGACGAGAGATTATTTGGTAAATATATTTGCATAATTATTCTTGTACAGTCTTTTAATTCTGTACAGTATAAAAGGGTCAACACAGTTTTGCAGGGGGTTATTCACTCTCCAACTGCTGAAGAGAACACACAGAAAGACTTTGATTCGAAAAACAAGCTTGAAGATGGATACATGTAGCCGAACAAGTGATTACACTGCTGCAATCGGTTCTGCGGCTAACTGCCACTTAAGCTTGCTAATCCGGTGAGCAATGTCGATGACTTTGGTTCTCTGCCGGATCACCTCATTTCGGATTCGATCTCGGAGAGAGACGCCGAGCATTGCTCGTTCCATAGCCCGCTGAGCGACCTTTAACTTGTGGACCAGCCGTACCGTAAGTGTCCACGTTTCGGCTCCGTATGTCATGACGGGTAGGACGCACTGATTGAAGACTTTCGTCTTGAGGCACTGTGATATCGACGATACGAAGACACGACGTAGTTTTCCAAATGCTGCCCAACCTAACTGGCTAGGTGGGGGGACGATCTGCGCAGGATGGCTGGCAAAAGCTGGATGCGAGAAGCCATGGATAGATCACAGTGGCGAACAATTGGAGAGGCCTACGTCCAGCAGTAGACTGCGATAGGCTGATGATGATGATGATGATGATGATGATGATGATGATGAAGGTAAATAAACTGCAGCGAATCGACAAGCTTGTCTACAGTTTGCTCGCAAACATCTTGATTGGACACTTTACCAATGGAGAACTGCTCTCTTCTCAGACGAGACAAGAGTCTGTCTTTTCTGCAACAACAGGCGCTGAAGAGTGTGTTCTGGAGCGGTATGTCAGCAGACAGCAAAACCAAACTTCTTTCTGTATCACGGATTGGAGGTAATCGTGGGTGGGTCAAAGGTAACACTAGGTTTAGTATAGTTTTTAGTTTTTTTTGCATATGTTATCTGGATTTTTGTTATTGTTTTGCAATTTTTTTTATGAATGAACCGATTTTGAATATGTATTGTTTTATTTTTGGATACTATCTAATTACTATTAAACTACATCCATAATTACCTTTATCATTAATTACAAACAACACGATTAGTCTTTAAAGTTATTTTTTTCAAAGATGCGATATTTTGACGCTGAGTGTATTGCCGGGTGTGATATGGTTCTAATTCGGATGTCATGCATGGCCAATGAGAACCGATCAATTTATTGATGTGATGGCAGACATTCTGTGATTACGTGTGGGACCGGCCGAAATAGTATTGGGATATTCATCATGAAAACACCTAGATACATACTTATTGAGATATCAACCTCTAGCCAATTTTTGGCATTGCTCGCTTACAATATCAAAAACAGAGATAAACAGCAAGTAGACTAAACATCATCGTCAACCATTTTGTTCGTAGTTAATATCGGAAGTAATGAATAAGAAACGTTTACTTTTGAAATACAAGACACACCACAATACAGACAATAACAACTCAAAAGCACTAAGCAACATTGACAATTAGTTAAAAACAAATCAAGAAAAAAAAACATTGAAAAGACCAAAATAAAAGCAAAAAATACATTTAGCTACTCAGGTCAAGCTCAAGTGATGAGTCGCGGTGCTCTGCAAAAAGAAGCTCGAGTAAGCTAGGCTTATTTGACAAAATAACATTTACAATGGAGCGTTGTACGTTATACCTACTACAAACAGTAGTCTGAAATGCTATCGCCCGTGTGACTAAGAGAATAGTATAGTATTATTACTCACATAAACCAGAGCTATGGCCTAACTAAAAATACGCCTACCTCAAAGCATGGCTTAAGGCGACGATACTAGAGCGCCGCTAAGGGATCTATAGGATTTTGGCGAATAGTAGACATTTTTCTTAAAAGTGTAAGTCGTACAGTCAACTCCAAAAATATGTATACACTTTAGGACGTTGTCAAAATATATAATATAAGAAAGTAAACCTCTACTTTCTTATAGGTAAGTATTGTGACAAGGTCCTAAAGTGTGTACATATTTTTGGAGTTGACTGTACAAGTAACAATAATTTCCATAATTGCTAAAAGTGGCAACAATTTTACACGTGGGAGAGCCTTCGCCATGAATGGGCCGGCTCGAAAGGAGTGATACCACGACCTCACAGAAAACCGGCGGGACACAGTAATGTTCTGTGTTTCGTTGCGTGAGTGAGGGTACCGGAGGCTCAATCTGGGGGACAGGCGGGTTTAAATGTTGGCAGCGCACTTGTGACTCCACTGATGTCGCGGGTCTCCATGGGCGGTGGCATTCGTTTCTATCGGGTGATCCGTCTGCTTGTCTGCCACCTATCACATAAAAAAAACAATCAATCCCTTCCTATATTCAAGTCCCGTGTCAAAACTCACTTCCTATCTCTATAAATAGGTACACTGTTTTTTCCTTGTCTCTTCTTCCTTTTTTATGTGGTCTGCTCTCTGGTCATTTATACCTATCTATAAGAAATATTTTTATTGAATTTTTGTTATAAATTATCTATGTATATATTATTGGGTATGTATGTATTGTTTATTATTATTTAAGCAATGTAATATTATTAATATATAAAATATGTATATTTCTGCCATTCTCAATTTCATTTGTTAAACTACTTTGCACTGCCTTCCCTTATTACGAATATATTTCTTTCCTCTACCCAAAGGTTGTCTAGAAGAAATCGCTACAAGCGATAAGACCGCCTTATTGTACTGTCAGTTGCTGTTGTTGTATCATGCTTGTATTTTATTTTTGTGCAATAAAGAATATCTATCTATCTAGAATGTCTATCTATATATCTATCTATCAATCAATGTACATCACTTGGCGGCGCTAGTATCGTCACAGTGTCGCCTAGCCATGCTTTGAGGTAGGCGTATCTTTAATTAGCCCATGGATCTGGTTTTGTGTGAGCCCTAATACTGTTTTCTTAGTCTCACGAGTGAGTGACGAATTATAACAAGACTAGAAACCTAGTCTGGCCGTGTGGTCCCCGGCACAGTAGAATAGGCCACCCTCACTCTTACCGAGGTGTCGTAAAAGGCGACTAAGGTAAAGCTGCTGGCATGATCATCAGCACCCAGAGAAGGAAAACTCTGCATTTATATCTAAACCCTCGCCAATCCGTCTGCCAAGCGTGGTGAGTATGGCAATTACCCCTCATGTGATTGAGGGAGGTCCGTGCCCCAGCAGTGGGGACTTAAATGGGCTGATGATGAAGAAACCTAGTCTGCGCCCACAATTTGAAGCAACTCAAATGGAGCCGTACGGCTAAAAACGCCCGGACCGCTCCGCAGTCGTCCAATGCCTGTCAAACGCTCGCGAAAATTAATTTACTATGACGATTTGTGCGGTAAAATTTTGTAACAATGATTCGGAAAAGCATAAGAAGTGTAATAACATCACTTTTCACATGAAAGCCTTCAATATTTCATAGTATGTTGTGTTTTATAAGCTAAAAATACAAACGATTTATTAAAATGCTCAGTGCTACCAGATAATGAAAAAATATATATTCCCCATTTCAACTTTATTATAAGATTTGATTGCTCAGACTGATTAATTTAATCAGTTGCTACTGATTTTTACAGCGTGAAGCAGTGTCTCTAATGTGTTTCTCTGCGTGAGTGCGGGTACCGGAACTTTTATATGTTAAAAAATAAATAAGCAAGAATTTATTCATTTAATAATAATTTCAAGATTTATGCAGGTTGATGTGTTTCTGATAGTGTATCCACATTTTACACGAATTGAAAATCACCCTGATAACCCATAAAATAAGTAGGCAGCTCTTCATTTATTTCTTTCTTATTCATTATTGTATGGTCATTATGGTATATTTGTAATGCCTTACAAATATCAAAACAACTTGCCAACTAATTTTATAATCAGCGTTAGGCAGATACTTGAAGCGTTGTTCTAGGTACAATTAAAACAGTGCAGTTACTACATGTTTTAGGGAAATATGCTAACATTAATTAGGATTTCTATGTTGATACTACGTACGTAGTACCAACTTGAAAAACCAAATTTGTGCTTCAAATTTGAGGTGACAGCAGTAAGGAAACTATCCTTATAGTCTTGTTATTATTCTATGAGCTTAGCCGTATTGTCGAAGGGAATCTTACTGTTGTTCCTTGAACTTTCCTGTATAAGTAAAAATAAACTTGCCATAATGACCAAGTAAAATGCGATTTTACGATAGCGTTATCGCAAAAAAGTAGATATTAATACAATGTTGTATTTGTATCGTATTGTTATCATCATGTACTAATATAAAGTGTCACATCATAGAGATAAAAACGCTTAAACGTGTTCTTATGTTTACTGACAAGTTAAGTAAGTATTTATTTTCGCCTTGTATCGAAAAAAAAATCGTAAATGAATTCGGACACCTGGATACAAAAGAGATGATAATAAACTGATATTTGATATCGGATGAATAAGTTTCTAACTCCAGTATGCCAGAGCGCTACTTATTTATAATTTCAAACATAGTACTAAGCGACCAGTGCTGGCTTGGCACGGGTGCAATATTATGCATGTGTAATAGTGTAGGGTAAAAGCCGGATAGTTGCCACACTTTTTAAAAAGCGTCTTTGAAAAATGTGTACTAATCATTTTTTTATTCAAAGTCTATTTTTAAACATAGTTGATTTATCTTCTAACATATCTTCTAACCCTATTTATAAAAAACATATAAATATTATAAATTTTGAGTAAATCTAGTTTAATATGACCTCTAAAAAAGAGGATAGTTGCCTACTATAACGGATAGTAGCCTAACGTTAAAAATGGTTCGGGGGATACTTGCCCAATGTAAGGATAGATGCCCGTCTGTTATTTTTTTCAATAAAAATTGTGTATGTTTTAATCTCACCATCTCCTAGGATTAAATAATCATGACAAAGAGCCAAAAGTCTCGACGACAGCCTAGGTGGCGTGCAACTCTGGTTCACACTGTTTTTCTCAGCTTTATTTATGATAGTTTCTGGTTTTTTTTTATCACAGTAGCTTGGGACTTGATAGCCTTGTAAAGTCACTTTGTTCTGAGGACTTAGTACATTACCTCGGTCATTTTCAGATTCTTGTATCCGCTCACATAACGCAAGTTCTCCAGAAGCGCCTGGTACTTGATCGTTTATAGTTTCAGACTCTTGTTCCTTCGTAAGCTCCCCCAATGCAATATCTGATATAGCAAATTCAGCATCAGACAGAGCATTTGGATTTGGACCGAAAACCTGTGTATTAAACTGTCTTCTGTCCAGTTGATGTGGCGCGGCACCACGCCTGGCTTTCGTTTATACTTGCGTGGCATTTTGCTGTTGAATATTTACTTTAAGATAAGCTAATAAAACCAAATAAAAAATCACTAAGAAAAAATAGAAAAACAAATTAAAAAAAAACAACTAAGAAAAAAATCTGTCTTTGCTTGTTAAAAATGTATAGTTACGGGGAGTTGCCGCAGGGCAACAAAAAACAGCAGGGCAACTATCCGATTTGATACGGATACTTGCCTTTTTTATTTACGAAATAAATAAAACATATTTAACAATAAAACCTAATAAACAGTGTAATTTAAACTCTAATGCATTCAAAGAAATCTTTTTTTGACTGAAATCGCAATCAGTTATAAAAATATTTAAAAGAGATTACTTACCAATATAATTCTGGCGCTCATCAAAGTGTCGCCGCGGAAGATATTTCCTCACACGGACAAAACACGTGCGCCTACTTCAACGGCTTATGCGACACTGAGGCCTGCGCGGGGGACGCTTTAAATTATGATCAAAAAGAAACACTGTCAATACGTTTAACATAGTGCATTAGAAACCGAGGCATGTATCCGTCTGAGGCAACTATCCGGCTTTTACCCTAATACATATAAACCTTCCTATTGAATTACTCTATTTATAAAAAAAAACGTAGCGTCGTGCTATTTGTCAACAGAACAGACTAGAAAAACACCATAAGGATGGGAATATAGGTGGCAAAGTCCAGGCGCGGAAGTTGAGGTCGATTCCCGTTCGCTTCAATTTAGAAAATATTTTTTTAAAATAACGCCTTTCAAAATGATCATAGTGAATTATCTGGTGCGTTTATTTTTTTTTCATTATACGACTTTCCGATTCAACCAATCCCTAATCGAGAATAAATCTATGGTATAACGCTGTCATGCCATACCATTCGTCGCTCCGGCCACATTGGCAACTAAGATTCACAACCAGTTGCCGAAGAAGAATTAACATTCTGGTTACTCAATCAGTTGCCAAAGACGATAGATATCTCATTTTTCACAATTGCCTGGTTGTCAAACTCACAGTTGCGAAAGAAGAACTTTCTTGCTACTCAACCATAGTTCTTTTCTTTCTAACGTTATTGACATATTTTTTTGGTTTATTGTAATACTAGGACCAACAGGGCGTTTGTATGCAGATATTATATAAAAAGCCCAAATAATGATTTTCAAGATTCTTAGTTAAAATTGATAAAAACCCATACCGCGTTTCTCCCCCTTTAAAGTTGATTTTCCAAAAAAACATTTCATGAGTTAGTTTTAATGTTCATTACTCTAAATACAAATTTTACATTCCTATCATCAAAGATGGCGGACTTTCATACAAACTTCTAACCCCCCTTTTACCCCCTTAAGGATCGAATTTTTAAAAATTTTTTCTAGTGCTCACTTTCTCTATTAAAGGAACCTCCTGCCCCAAAGTCAAGTTTCTAGGGTCATTAGTTTGGGCTGTGGGTGCATTCCTAGTTACTTAATACCTTAGTCACTTAGGTTATCCTGTTATGTGTATAAATAAATAAATAAAATAAATATTTCTGCTTCGGCAACTGGTTGTGAATCTTAGTTGCCAAAGTGGCCGGAGGGCATTCGTAGCGTATAGCGAGTCCGGCCTTAATGAATTTAATTAAATTACGATTTCTGCAATGCACAACTCAATTGATATAACTAACGGAAGTTACACGTACTACATCATAAGCGTGTCGTTGCTTCGGAGCCCGGGCCCGGTTTTCTGCTTCCTTAAAAATTCTCAACAAGTAGCGCTACAACGTGTTAGTCCCTGTAGAAATAGCTAAGGGAAGTTTTCTTGTAAATCTAAACAGATTGATCTCCAGAAACGATTTCCATTCATTATAAACCTTCTCTGGATTCCCACGATCTCCCTTAATATGATGATGTGGATGCATCGCTGGTGTTTTAGTGGGTGTGCCTCTGGGCCCCTTCCCAGACGGAGAGCCCCACATAACCCAGTCCGGCCCATTGCACTTCGGGAGGGCCGCATTTCACCAGCGACATTAAAAAAGAAGGCTCGATTCCTACACCTATCACTGGATAAGTTTAAGTCTCATATTAAAACCTGCCTAATGAAGAAAGGTTACTATAGTGTACAAGACTATTTAAATGATAAGGATTTTTGGTCATGTTAATTGATTAATCTTTTGAGTTGTTATTCATAGTAGTCTATTAACTTTCATAATTATATTTTTTTTCTCTTCTCAATTGAAACTCTGTAACATCATCAATATTAGAAAAAAGTAACTACTGAGTTTCTTGCTGGTGCCTTCTCAGTAGAAATCGACATTCCGAACCAGCGGTAGATATTATGTACCTATTTTGACATTCATAAGTGATCTGTGTGGACCTATATTGAATAAATATTTTTTTATCTTTATCTTTATCTTATCTTTATTCGACCAATCTTTATCCCTGGATAAATCAATGGTAAAACGTAAGTTTTTATAGAATGACAACGCTATACCATAGATTTATATTATAAACCTATGCCTATTTTAATAATGGTGATGTATTTTCTCGATTTCACGATTGAATAATCAACACATAGAATCGTAATAGTTGTTGTTGTAGTATGTATGTACACCCAACCAACCGAACGCGGCCCCACCTTAGCTGATCCCAACATAGTATAAAATAACCTCGCTTCCGCTGTCTGTCTCTACTCGTATGTATGCTTAGATCTACTAAAAAACCGTATCGAAATCCGTTGAGAAGTTCTAGACTACGCGACGGATTTTGATGCGGTTTTTTTTTATAGATAAGGTTTAATAACACGTTTAGATGTGGATCTGACATCTTTTACTGTTGCCGAGCTGCCATTCCTTTGTAAGATGGAAACTCAATAAGTATTTTTGGGTGGTATTCCCAGAAATCAACTTTTTACATCTCATATACAGCCGAGAGGTTGTAACCCCGAAATTGTTTAAAATAGATCCGGTTTAGTAGCTAAAAATTAAAATCGATTAGCGTCGCTAGTGTGTCCTACCCGTCACCTTAAAGATATCGTAAAACCTTGATATTATGATCGTGTCCGATCTGTTAGAGGTCCGATCTGAAATTATAAATATTTTATAACATCACATACATTGATCTGACTCTGAGATAGGTAGCTCCTGTGTTACGAATATCAGAATCAACAGTGGGATTACAAATACAGCGTGTTTATTTGATACGGGCGAATATTTTAATGGCGATTACTATCGGACCTAGGGAACCTGTTTACATACATTTCTTTAGGAAATTAAGGTACTTTTTTTTTCATACAAAATAATTGAGCACGCAATGTATTGCATCCACTGGTAGTTAACGTTAATAACATCAATTAACGTAGACATAAGTATCTAAACGTCATACGAGTGTCATGACACTCATGTCACTTGTCATGTCAAACAAAGTTGGACGGCATACATTGCTGCTGGGTTGCACTTTAGAAAAATCATTACACCTAATTAACCACAAAATTTAATGAAATGATTATCTTATACGATTCGTAGGATCAGATATTATAGCTGGATTAATTATTCGCCCGTATAAAATACACACGCTGTATACATATATTACTTTTCTTTTATAAAATATGAAGCGTTATAAAGACAGCAGAGCTAGAAGAAAAGACCTGCAAGTAAACGGTGCAACCTATTAAGATAGAAGAAAGGTTGCCTGGAAGAGATCGCTCATAGTGATAAGGCCGCCTTCGTTGTACATATCCTGTAATACCTAATTTATAAGTTTTCATACTTTATTTTGAGTGCAATAAAAGTATATTCATTCATTCATTCATTCATAGATAGATATACTTTATTGCACAAAGTACACAACTTAAAAAACTAGACATTACAGAAACTTAAATGTACAATTTCGACGGTCTTATCGCTGGAAACGATTTCTACCCTACAACCAGTCTATATAGTTCTATATAGTCTAGTCTATATAGTGTTTATAGGTATTTATTGTGAACCATTTAGCACGTGGACATAAGTGCGGAAGTAATGTTTTTGTTGTGTAGAACGTGTTCAGTGAGGAATCTGCGAAAAGCTTTATTAGGTATTTGTAATGCTTAGTCACTAAGCCAGCGGCTCCCAAAGAGCGCGTCGAGGACCTCAACTTGGTAAGGTGCGCCCTTTGGTGTTGCCAAACAAGTCTCTTGACATTTGTGTGTATGAATTTGATTTGCCGTTGTAATGTTACAAACAAATTACTCTGATATTAAAAAATAAAGCGTCTGATTTTATAGTTTTAAAACTATTTGTCAATTACTTATGTTTGAAAACCTCTACATAGTCTTGAGTCTACTTAAAATATTTTGAAATGGGATCACTATCATTAAGTATCTTACTTTCGGCAACTGTGGTCACAGTGTAACTGAAGTTTCTTTCGTTGCCATGACACTTTACACAGTACCGAACTATTAAGTCTGTGAAATAGGTCTTTTGTATGGCGATCTTCTTAGATGTTATATTTTGCATAACAACTTTTTTTATTTTATAAAGTAACTATTAATGCTACTACTCCATAATTAACTGTGATTTAATGGACAATGTTTAGGATCGTGTAGTTGTTCAGAAAAAATATAATTATTAATAAAAACGTCAATTCTGCCAAGTAAAAAAAGGTTATTTTCAAGATTTTTTTTTGCATCACAAATACAATATCTGATCCCTATTTAATATGAACCTTACATTATAGTCTTTAATTCAAAGGATTAAACACAATATTGTGTTAGGAAAAAAAAACGGTAATTTCGTAAGATCTATTATCTGAAACTCAAATATAACCCCGTTAATCCAGTTTAGTCTAATGTGTCTATAAATTATTAGGTCTGTTGTTTATTTAATTTTAAAAAGTACTCAACATGCCTATTAACTAAGTTTGGGAACCCGTGCATTAGGTCATACTAACCTGTAACTAGCCAGTTTGTAACTCGCTTAGGTCTAACTCAGATGTTTTGCAAGGTTAAATTGACTCGTTGAACTTGTTTTTGCTGACCATATTATTCTACTCATTGATTGGTTCATATTAAGATTCTATTATAAATTCACTTAAAAGCGACCCGCACGAGTGCAATATTATGTATTTAATATATTATTATACATAAAAAACACACCTCGTTGACTGCCTCGTCGGCGCAGTGGGTAGTGCGTCGCATTTCAAAGCGACAGCTGCGCTTGGGGTCCCGGATTCGATCACCTGAGTTTTTCTGTCAAGAAATTCTCAGTGTCGGTTCGGTGTCTGGAAGGTGTAGGGTCTTGTACCCCCGTGCCTCAAAAAGCACGTTAAGCCGTTGGTCGTTGGTTCTGGGCCCGATTCCTCTCCGGTTGTGTCACACTTGTGTCCCATCGGAATATGAGGGCAAGGGAAAGAGAGTGCACTTGTGTTTGCGCACACATTGAGCACTATAATATATCCTGCCTAAGTGGCTAATCGTTGAGATTGGCCGCCTTAGCCGAAATCGGTTGGAGGATATTATTATACATAAGCATTCCTCTTGAATTACTATCTATTAAAACCGTATTAAAATCCGTTGCGTAGTTTTAGGTGCTTGAGCTACCTATCTCGGAGTTAGATCAATATATGTCGTCATCCTCCTGCCCTTTTTCCAAGTTATCTGAGGTCGGCGCAGTATTCCTTTTCCATACGTCCCTGTCATTCGTCATCGAATCATCCAACCCTTTTCCCATCAAGTCATTATTCACACAATCCATCCATCTCTTTTTCGGTCTTCGTCTATTCCTCCACCCAATTACATTCAATCAGAGTCAGATCAGTGTATGTGATGTGAAATATTAATATTTATTTTTATTATTTATAAAGATCTTAGCATATACGGTGCCGGGTGGCTTTATTACTTCAGCGTCTGGCGCTGAAAACGAGGCTCCGTTTTAAACAGTGTGTGCACAAGATGGAAAATATTTAGTTGATATAATATTTAAAAAAAATAGGCATTTCCTATCTATCTACAGGATGTATCTGTGAACATTTACATTCCTGTAACCACGTTTTCTACCAACCATTCTGAACAACATTTGTTCAACGACTTTTCGAAATTCATAGAAAAATTTTTCGACTCTCCATACAAAATGACCAAGTCACGTAACCGACTTAGTATGAAAAGTTGAATTTTTTTCATGCGAATTTCCAAAAGTGATAGAACAGATGTTGTTCATAATGGTTAGTAGAACACGTGGTTAAAAGGATGTATATTTTAATACTATCAATAAAACTATATGTTAAACTCCCTGTAAGTAGTAAAGGTGTGTCCAAACAGAGTGTGTAAAGTGCGCGGCAGCCGCGGCTGACGCGGGATGCTACGAGTAATTCATCGCGGACGAGTTGCCTGTCTAAGCCGTCCAAACCTCAGCATGTTCAGACTAGTGAAGTTCTGGATATCAGAGCACAAAGTAGCTAAATGTCTTCTACCGAGTGAGCGAGGGTACCGGAGGCCCAAACTCTATTTCCTCCTCCTTTTTATTAGGCCTCCAATACCCTAGTTTTTCCGTGGAACTCCGCAGACACTGATATCTTCAACATCACTAGTCTAGACACACCTTTGCTGCTCAAAGTAGCAAATAAAAAAAAGACATTAATTAGTTACCCTCTTGTTTACGATATTTTATATTCTCAATAGAAAAACAGCGTCTCCTGTCGCGGTGTAATACGATCGCCGGAATAGTACCTACCAACTAGACTTATTTGTGTTGGTAACATTGTCGCTATGTGGATACAGGAATGAGCCGAAGATTTGGCGCTTGTTATAATATGTACCTATCTATAGGCTTCGACACACGTGGAGGTATAGATACAGACCTATTGACAACGAAGTCTGTCTGTTTGGTAGGTCACGGGCGCCGCCGCGACGTCGCCCTCACCATATACCTTGCCTTTATTCTCTGTCGGGCTCCAGACAGGTGTCTGATATGATTATTAAGCCATATTTAGCCATTAGAGAATAACAAGATTACGAAGAAAATCATGTATAAAGTAAGTACTTGTGAACGAGCAGTACTTTTACATTTTTTGTGTTCAAAAGTCATTGTTAATGGCGAACTCTGGGCGCTGTATGTATTTATAGTTCTATGCATATTTTTTTCTACGGCATTTGCAGCATGTATTAAGGCATGCATAATGGTAACCCGTTGGTCTAATGGTTTGAGTACCGTGCCCTGGTCTCGGGGTCCTGGGTTCGATTCCCGGGTCGAGCAAAGGCATGTTTCGAATTTTCCGAACATAGCTCGTGTTTGTGATCACAAACAATCCGCATTATTCAAGCGTAGTCATTAAGCCTAATCCCATCATAGTAGCGATGACTTGTTTATATGATGGAGGTCTTTGCCTTGCAGTGGGATAGTATATAGGCTGATACTATATCACGTTGAAGCGGAGAACGGTTTCTAAGATATTTATAATTAACTAAAACAACTATCGATCTTGAAAAAATATCCAAATATGTAATTTTTAGAGAGTTGGTTTAAAATATTTCTTAAAAAAATAATCGAAATGCTAAAACAGTGTAATTTCAGACCCTTGCGGCGTTTCGACAGTTGCTGTCTCAAAAATCGAAATCAAATATGTCTTGATTCAATTGAAGTCCATACAGAACATTTATGAATGTCAAATATTATGTAATCTACCGCTGATTCCGAATGTCAATTTCTACCGAGAAGAATCAGCAAGAAACTAAGTAGTTACTCTTTTCAAATAATATGGTAATTACAAATTTCATTCTTATACAAATAATAATAATTAATTCTCACAACATCTCATACATTGACCTGATTCCGTACTAAGTAGCTTAAGCACTTGTGTTACAGATATCAGACAACAGAGGAACACAAATATATACTTAAATACATATATTACACCCAGACACTGAACAAACACAAGTGTTCATCGCACGAATGTTTGTCCAGGGTGGGGATCGAACCCACGACCTTTGGCGTCAGAGGCAGGGTCACTACCAATTGCGCCATCCGGTCAGTCAAATTATGATTACAGTGACAGTATGATATACAATGCTTATATAAATCGTCAAAGAAAAATTATGAAATGAACTTTACATTAGAGGACAGGCGAAGAGACCAACAGGTCTAAGAATCATTATCATTCAAATAATCATCTACTTTATAGTAGCTCCTCGTAAGACAAGTTAGGCAGATACGGTTTTCTCTGGTTATGCCTGGTCTTAAGCGCTGATATGGTTGCCATGGCGTTTAGTACGTTTTACCGCATATTTTACAAGATGAAGATTTATTCATACACAATTTAACGGTAACTATTTTAGTATCGGTTTTGCAATCTACTGATCAGGAATGACTGTATAATTAATTATGTACGCACATATATGAATAAAGATTGTGTGCAAAGTAATCTCGGAGGATTAAATGTTCAGTGACCTTGTCTTCTGTTATTAATTTCTTGTGTTTGAACTTCAATGAAAAGGTTACATGTAGGCAGAGGGCGTACGACGAAACAGAATTTAAATCCGAATCTTCATCCCCTTACTTTCTCACGCGCTTGGCGTCTCTTTTGTTCGTATGCAACAGGTATACTCTCGTTCGTTACATTACATGTAATTTTGATGACCGCTGCACGTTAAGCTGTTGCTGTCCAATCGGAATATGAGTGCAAGGGAATAGAGAGTGCACTTGTGTTTGCGCACACACTGGAGCACTATAATATATCCGACTATTTATTACGATCAGCCGTCGTAGCGGTAATCGGTTGGAGGATATTATAATTAATTTTGATGAGCGATGATAGTTCGGTTCGGTGGATAAGAACATGCCCTCTCCAAACAGGAGGTCTTAAGTTAAAATTTGAGCATGCACTTCTGCATTTTTGAAATCTATGTGTATATTGTGTATACAGCCGTGTGGTCCCCGGCTGAGTAAAATAGGCCACCCTCACTCTTACCGAGGTGTCGTAAAAGGCGACTAAGGTAAAGCTGCTGGCATGATCATCAGCACCCACAGAAGGAAAACTCTGCATTTATATCAAAACCCTCGCCAACCCGTCTGCCAAGCGTGGTGAGTATGGCGATTACCCCTCATGTGATTTAGGGAGGCCCGTGCCCCAGCAGTGGGGACTTAAATGGGCTGATGATGATGATGATGTGTATATTAATTGTAGTTCTACCATTTATTATTTTATTTGGTTAGTTAATCCTCAACCTGTGGAAACCCACGATGGGTAAGATATTGATTCTGAAAGTGGAACCAGTAGGTTCTCCGGGGTTGTGAAGGTGAGACGGAAATCGCTTCATTGTACCTAATTACCAGGCTTATCTAATCTTGGATCAGGGTCAAATCGTAGGTTCCCCTGGCTTTTTGGATAACACGCTGTGATGAAAATGAATGCAATAGTAGATATAGGTATCATAACAACACGATACTTAGTTTATTTCTGTTCAGAAAACGAGAGCGTTTGTAGATTTTTTGTACTTCCTTGCTGACCTCTATTCTTTTTAACAACTATTTTCTTTGTTATTGAGAAATGTGTTCAAAAGCAAACGCCATTTTAATTATTTTACAGTTAAATTTGCAAAATAGTTCTGGGGAAAATGAGCTTTATTTGAACGCGTTAAGTTTCAAAGTGGCCGATGGGAAGCCTTCGTATACAGTAACGGTTCTTTTCTTAGAAAGTAACTGTCGCAAGGCTACAAAGACCCTAGTTAGATAGATAGATAAATAGATACTCTTTTTGCACAACGTACAAAACATAAAAGGTAGGTATACAGATATACAATGTACAATTTAGGGCGCTCTTATCGCTGGGAGCGATCTCTATCCGACAACCGTCAGGTAAAGGACATTAGATAGAAGAGGGAAGGGTGGTACAATTCTTATGATTTATCAACATTGATTAATTATAAATACATAAATCTTGATAAAAAAATAAAACATTATCATACACTATATTCATATACAAGTATTACCTAAGTGATATACCATATAACCTACACTAGTAAACATTATCGATCTATGTAATTCTTGAGGGTTTTTACTAATTAATTTCTTAATTAGTCAAACATCTCAAGAATATATTACTTTATCAAAATATTAGGTAAAAAAGAACAAACATCAAACATTTTCATAAATTATATAACGTTTAGCTTGAGACCCAAAATAGAAATAGAATTTTGCACCCAGCGGCAGAATCAAATTTTCTGTAACCTAACCAAGGTACAAAAAAAAATTTGAAGCTATCAAATTTCTTACTGTAATATAATTAAAAAAATAAAGACTGCCTTATTTTCCAAACTTAACTAAGATATCCGACTTTTCTTAATAGAACTTATTCGCTCATTTCGATTATTTGACAAAAACACAAAAGTTACTTTAACCTTTGTCAAGCTGGTTTTATGATTATTCAAAGTTTCATGAGTCCATTTCAAAACTAAAAAATTAGACTGGATGACCTAGTTTTCGGGGGAAGTGTAGTATACATTTTGGCAGCGCACTTGACCACAAGTGTTGCTCCAGTCAATGGGCATCGGCCCTTATCTATACTATTTATAAAGGGGTTAATCCTACAGCAGCGGCAACGCTTATAGGTAATCCGAAAACACGAAATGCTTGCAAATGTGTGTTTCGCATATTGGGCGTGGTACCGTTTCTTTGAAACGGACTTTCATCGGTCCAAAGGACATTGCTGATGAAGATGGCGTCTTCCTACAATTGGTCGAGCAACCATTGGCAATAGGTTATTCGACGTTCATAATCTTCAGGTATCAAGGCTTGCACTGTTGTTACCTTAAATGGATGCTGTCTGTCTACCTGAAGCACTTTATGTACTGTAGTGTGAGGCAGGTCATAGTGCCGTCCTGTAGATCTCGTGCTGTCTTCGGGGTGTTCGTGAAAATGCGCGAGGACCGCGGCCCTCACGTCTAGATCAGCCTGGCGCTGATCTAGACGCTGATCTAACGCTGTCTGTGTTACGAGACGCAAAACTTTCACGATCCCTCAGGCGCTGTACCACATTCGTGATGATTCTTCCACAAGAAGGCACATGCTCATCACCTCGATGTCGAAAATGGTCCAGGTTAACACAGAGCTTCATATGCGTTTCCACCGGACCATATCCGTATACTGGATATTACTAAACTGGAAATTCGACATGATGTACGTAATGGTAATCAAATAGTTAATCGCTCAAGAAGTCCAAAAACTGACTCTGATGTAAACAGAAATTTTAGGTAGGTACGATTCCATCGACGGCATCGATGCACTTGCCGAAAGAGCAAAAGTAATCCTAAGGCTGTGTCTACATTTGTGAAGTTTTAATTACGAAATCCTGTAAGATACCTAATTGAAATCGAAGAGTTTGCAAAACATCCGATTTTTTTTTATACTACCTAGAAGTAATCGTGTAAATTAAACAGCCCAGGGCGTGGAGGTCCTCCATCCAATATTATTTTTCTTTTGAGCAATGTTCGTTATTTCCATAGTTACGTACTTCTGTATCTGTATAGAATCGATTTCTGTAATGATGATTGAACTACGTAGATACTACTTGTACCCTACATGCAAGTTTATAAAGGATACTCGATGCGTTAACCGTTAAGGCGGAACGGTTTCGCATGGGGCGGGTAATTTGAATTTTTCGTGTTTTTATTGATATTATCTTCCTAAAACAATATTTCCAAATACTTTATTTAAGTGATTCGCGAACGTAATAGTCAATTTGGTACATTTCCTGGATTGCATTTGGTTGCATTGGCCTGTTCCTAAACTAAGGTTTTCAAAATGATGGTCGTCAAAACATAAAGAAAATAAAAGAATGGGCAAAACTTTAACTCAGAAAAATACATTTTTATGCATCTTATAATGATCTCGATGATGAGAAATAGATCCATACAGCTCTTTCCTTCATAATATTAACGATGTCCTCTTGGCGTTGCTCCGAAACCATGTCTGAAAACAAACAAAATCGTGACGTGTTGCATGTACAGTGTCACAAGAGCGACTGGACCAAATGGTTCGGTCGGTTCAATGGTTCCACACCATCGGATTTGATGCGGCCGAACCACGCACCGCACCGGGTTTGCACCGCGCCGGGTTTGCACCGCACCACGCACCGAACCAGCCGAACCGATATTAATAATAATAATGTCCGACGGACCCTGCGACGCACGATCGAATATGGTTCGGAGCGCACCAAGGTCGTGGTTCGGTTCGTGGTCCGGTTCGAACGTCTGTTTAGGCTTTTATCCCTTTGACAGGACGCCGCGTTTGTTTGGGTCGCCGCCCGGCACGTGTAGCGGAAGCGAGAGGGAAAGTGTATCTTTTACCTACGGATTTTATTTTCCTGAATGAGACAGGGTCGGACTAGGTTGAAATATGTACTCGTGTTATTGTGGATTGGTTAATGAGTCTAGTAAGATTTTCTTCTTTGTAAATTCACTAGCGGTGTTTGAGAGTAAAATTTAAACTTAAAATAAAATGTATTAGTCAGCAAACCTAATCTGTGACTAAGGTGAGTGTGTAGGGTAGTGCCAGAGTTCGATTCCCGGTTGTAAGTTAATAAAGGATACTCATAGTTTTACACTTTTGACTGGGAGTTGAGTATTCACACACACTATTCAGCAAAAGATAAAGATAGGTAACATTGTGACTTGCTCTCTCTGTCTTTCTATCTTGAGATCATCTCTTCGAAAGTGCTCTTTTCCCATCAGTTTCAGACTTGTACTTGAAAGTTGTGCAAAAACAAAATTTACTACCTAAGCTTCTGATCTGAATCGACGGTATTACCTACCCGAAGTCGCACCGTAGGTTATTAATTAGTTAAATAATTTAATTAGTAGTAGAAAGAAAATAGTTTTTCCATAAATTTTAATTCAGTTACCCTATTACGCCCACTTGTGACGTCAGGCGCACCACAAATTATAGGCATTTTCAAGTGTCGGTCATTGCCTGTAAAGATTTTAAGGCAAATATTCACCAAATCACAAGAACTAATAACGTTCGTAATTCAATAAAAATAAAGATAGAAAGATAAAAAAATTCTTTTATTCTGATATTTTAGACCGTTAAAACTACATCATGGAAATAATTTTATTGCATTTGGTGTGATATGTTTTCAAACTGTAAACGTCAATATCTCCTAAAGGAAACGAAATTTTCGCAAATTTCTTTTTTTGCCATATTCTTTTGTTCACCCTGTATATCGTATGATGATCAAATATCACGTCCTAAGAATTGGGCTCCTGGGACGAGTCGTATGAAAAGATTTTTTTTTTCGCAATTTTGATGTTGGTTCCATTGTGCAAGATGTTCAGTTTCATGGGCTGAGCTACCGCCTGGGTTTTGCGCTATTTACCTACATAATCCACTGAAGTTTAGCTGTTATGAAAAGTGTAAATAGCTGAAGTCGTTAGTGTACAATAATTTGCGGTCTCATTTCAGCTTTGTTAGAGTCCATATTAATTGAGTCGGTCGCTTTGATGTGGCGGTATTGATTTCGGATTGACCGTTCACGTTGTACGTTGGGCTGCAAATTGAATGATTGTACCCGAAGGTAATTAGATTTCTTTTCCATAATGATCGTTACATAGATATACCGGGATATACCGGGTGTAACATTAGATATTTTCCGTACCCACCATTCTGGTTAACATTATTCATTCATGACTTTTGGAAATTCGTCGAAGTTTTTTTCTTCATATATATATATTTTTTTTTTTTTATGAGAGGTGGCAGACGAGCAGACGGATCACCTGATGGTAAGCAAATCCGCCGCCCATGGACACCCGCAACACCAGTGGAGTCACAAGTGTGCTGCCAACCTTTTCCCCTTCCCCCCCATTGGGCCTCCGGTAACCTCACTCACAAGGCGAAACAGAGCGCAGGCGCTGCTTCACGCCGGTCTTCTGTGAGGCAGTGGTATCACTCCGGTCGAGCCGGCCCATTCATGCATAAGCGTGGCTCTCCCACATTTAATATCATACTTAGCTACGTGGCTGATCGTTAAGAGCCCTTTTACGGACCAGTGACGCCGCCATCAGTTTTTTATTGATTGTAACAAAATTAAGACAGCAAATGAAAAATTGATCAAGATATTTAAAATAAAAAATGATTTGTTATTTTTGAAGCTTATTTCACTTCACATGACATTTAGAAAGTTTAAAGGTAACACTCGGCAAAATGAAAAACTTCATTAACCATTATCCAGAATAGGAATGCTAAATGCTATCGGGCGCCGACTTCGGTAACACCTTCTCTCGAGTGTACTGTTATGAAATGTTATTTGAAGTGTATAAAGTGTTAAAAATATTATTATACACTTTTTATTAAAGGCAGTTTTTTTTGCAGAAAATGTTTTTTCAAGCCTTTTAGTGTCTCTTTTTTCGACAGGTCTCTCCCCATCCCCCTCCCTCTTCCACCCTCGCCAAATAACTAAAAAACTAATTGTGAGTACAGTATTGAAAGAGTTATCCCTTAACTCCTTACCGTTGAGGAGTTGACCTTCCATCATCAGCAGAGCCACAAAATTAATACAGTCAGGTGTAAATACTAGTGCAGTTTTGAAAAAACATACAAAAACATTACGTGTCCCTATAAAATTAGAGAGTTCCCTTAAATTTTTCCAGGATCCCATCATCAGATTCTGATATCCTGATCATGGTACCAATCCGAGACTATCTACTTTCCAACTAAAAAAGAATCATCTAAATAAATTGAAAATTTACAATCAATAAAAAATTGTTGGCGCCGCCACTGATCCATAAAAGGCTTCTTAAGATCGGCCGCCGTAGTCGAATCGGTTGGAGGATACTACTTTCTCGTTATTAGAGTCAACCCTGTACAGTCTCGCGGAAAACGCGAAGGGAGTGCACTGAGAGCATATCGATTGCACGCTGACCCACTCGCAGCCCTTTACGCGCGGCGCGATAAGTCTACGGGACCTCGCCCACCGCGACGTTTTGTAGCGATGCAGAAGCGATTGTAGCGATACAGTAGCGATGCTGTCCGCATCGCTACAGCCACCATGAGGTCGCTAGCTGTGTTTTTGACAGTTCAAGAGGGATACACTTCGCATCGATCGGTGGAGCCGGCGCGAGCGCTCCCGATATCGCCATAACTTAAATCTGTAAAATCTTATATTCTGGTGCATCATTTAACGTTTTAGACTATTATCTGAGTTCTACATTGTGAAAGTTAATGGTATGATCACCGTCTCGAGACTACACCGTGGCCGGGCCCGGCACACCTCGCCAGCAGAGCAGAAACCCACCAGGTTAGTGTCCTTCTTTGTCCTGCTGTTGTTAGGTTCCTGAGGGAAGACGTCCTCTTACAATATAAAACCAATTCGTATACTATAATTGCGATATCGTATGTCCTAAGAAAGCCTCATGTGGTAAACTGCCGTCTTGCCACATTTTCTGGCGCCCGAACAGGGACCTTTCCTTACATACCTAACTTAAATTCATTGTAATTCAATCGTGCCATAGATTTTGTTTGAAATTCCTGTTAAAATCGTATCCGTAAACCGCATTTTCACAAATATCTAAACGCGTTAACTTGTCGGCACGGCGTTATTTAATCGTTACAGATCTTGAAAACTGTATGTATGATAATGTGTATGAACCAGATGACAAAACCTATTTTTTTTTTCCAACGTTTATTTTCATCGTACAATAAAACATTTCCGTGAAGAAATTAACAAATTAATATCGTATTCGTATCGTATTTTTCTACCGTCATTCCGCCGTGATATTATTGTATAATCCGAACGGATTCGGTAGGTCATTCATAACCGTGTTAATTCTTTGTATCGGGTGCACCATTAACTTACTTCGTAATTTTGCCGTATAACACATTTCTCGTAAAAGTTTCCATAGATAATTATTTGTTATTCGTATCCCATACTAACTCATTATAGGTAGGCATTTGTAATCCGCATTCCGTCGTCATTGTTGTTTACAATCGATGACTCCTTGTACTTTATTAACTGGACATTGACAAGCCTGGAAATTAAAATGTAAACAATTACAAAAGCTGAAAAAAGCCTGAAAAAGTCATAGTTTGTTGGCTACATCGCCGCTAGCCCAGAACTATGGAGATTGTGTAACACGTCGTTACCTAGGTACTTTAAGTATATTTATATTTTTATCCTAATATTTCTCCACTCCTAACGCCATCTAGTGAGAACAATCTTAATTATTTCCTAATCTTTGACAGCAATCACTTATTTTAGCAATGGATTTTTTTATTTTCAATTTCCACTCATATTCATTAATTTTAAACCTAAAAAATATTTTCTCACATAAAAATAAATAATTTTTAATAAAGTTTGATGTTTGCAGCCAATTTTGTATTTTACTGCATTAACTGCATTTCACCTTTTGTTTGTAAGCCGTATGTTCTTAGATATCTCCAAGCCAGAAACAAAACTCTCTTTTCAAAAAGCATATATTTTGTATTATTTTGAAATAAATATTCAGCCCTCATATTTAAACTCTTTTTATTTAAACTCTCTATTTCTAGCTAGGTAGTTTAGAAGCTAGTATCGCCCTCTCTCAGCTCTCTGTTAGAATCCTGTGAGCGCCTCAGAACCCACGGAGCTAGCATTAATAGGACCACATAACATCTCGGGTCTCAGGGTTACAATACAATTGCACTCACAGAAAACCGGCGTAAAGCAGCATTGTGCTGTGTTTCGCTGTGTGAGTGAGGGTACCGGAGGCCCAACCCAGGGGAAAGGGGGGTTTGGCAGCGCACTTGTGACTCAACTGGAGTCGTGTCAATGTGCGGCGGCCATCGCTTACCATCATTTCACAAAAGTAAATAAAACATGTTACCAAAAAATAAATACGAGTATTTTACAACTTCATTTAAAATGCTCTGACTCCAAGATATGTAGCTTAAGCTCCTGTGTTACGAATATCATAACCAACAGCGGAAACACAAATATATATATTTAATACTTTTGTGAATACCTACTTATAATAATACATACAAAACATCCAGACCAATACAAACAGACATGCTCAAGCACACAAATGTTTGTACTGTGCGGGGAACGAACCCGCAACCCTTGCACCAGAGGGAGTATTCACTACCACTGATCCAAATGGGTCATCAATATAATAAAATAAAAATTTTTAGTAATAAAAAACGCTATATATGGATATTGAGTGGTAATAATAATTACCACAGTCTTATGATAGAAAAGGAGAGTTTATTATAAGGAAAGTGGGAACGGTCAAGGGGAGTGATTGTTTAAGGACAGCATCGATTCGGCGATATCGATTCTGTACTGACCTACTCTTAACCTTTTACGGTAAGCCCATTACCGGTAGTGCTTAGTATGCCCATGTGTTTAGAATAGACATGTTTAACTCTATACTGAAACGACTTTGTGTTTCGATTCGGCTAAATGATACACTGTTCCGAATCTCTAATGTTCGTTAAGCGGAATGAGTGGAATGGCCTGAATTCAGTGCGAAAGAGTAAGCTGTGGGCTGTCCGGGTTGAATCCGTCTTTCCATGTATTACGCGGGGAAAAAAGATGGGTATATTACATGGCACAGCAGGAGGGGACCGATTATTCATTCGGAACATAATCAATTAATCGATCTATCTGACAGTTGATGTCCCAAATGATTCAAATGAAGCGTTTCACTGTTCCGCATCTTTGCACTACTGATCCAGATGCAATTGTTCCAATCTTTTGAAAGATAGGTCTAGTTTAGAAGACTTAAAGTCCTTTCTACGGATTAGTCCACGTACAGAATTTTACTGATTGTAATAAAATTAATACAATAAATGAAAAATTGATTGAGACATTAAAAAAAACGATTTATGATTTTTAAGCTTATTAGCACACGTCATTCATGTCACAATTATCACTTGATCCATTGACGACCCGTTTGGATCAGCGGTGACTCTGGTGTAAGGGTTGTGGGTCCGATCCCCGTACAGTGTAAGCATTTGTGTGCATGAACACAAATCTTGTATTGGTCTGGGTGTTTTCTATGTATTATAAATAAGTATGTACAAAAGTAAAGTATTAAACGAATTTGAAATTCCGCTGTTGGTTCTGATATCCTTAACACATGTGCTTGAGCTACCTACCTCGAGCCTCGGAGTCTGATCAATGTATGTGATGTGAAATATTTATTTATTCAATATTTACTTATGAGTAGGTACAATATAAAGCGATTCTACTAAGAATTTGAGGGTTGATCCTGACCAAGAGATCCAGCAAGGAGCTTTTCAGCTTCCTTTTTTGAATCGCTTAATTTTATTTTAATTAGATTAAAGACTATTTTACAGATTTTTTTTTACTTTTATCACTAGCAATATTTAAATTCTTAGTGACTACTTTATGATTAGTATGATTTATACTAAAGATTATTATGGTGGTGGCGCCACCCAACCGTAAATGAGTGCACTTTCTTCTAATAATACAAATACTTAGGTATACATACTAACTTTAGACAATTTCACACTGTCCAACTGCCGCACTCAGAGACGTCAATTAAGCTAAATGTACACTTACTTAATTGGAAATTCTTTATGCGTATTGAAATAAGTGTCAATATTTTTTCTTAAGTACCAATTAAAGTTAATTTGACGTCTCTGAGTGCGGCGGTCTCTCCGTCCCTCACCAACCCGTCTGCCAAGCGTGGTGAGTATGGCAATTACCCCTCATGTGATTGAGGGAGGCCCGTGCTCCAGCAGTGGGGACTTAAATGGGCTGATGATGATGAGTGCGGCGGTAAGCCTACTAGAGATTTGAAATAGGTATACATACAAGTAGCTATCAATAGGCCATGATGCAAATGAGAGTCGTATAAGATCCTAAAACAACACAGACGTGTAATTTTAAATACATAACACTGTTATCTGGAATATAAGCTCACGAAGTTTACTTCCGCTCGATTAAAATAACATTGATTGCAGCCAAGCGTGTCGACCTTTTGCTGTTTTAATTGCAATTTCCTGCGAATCCTTTGTTTATTAAAATAATTGAACTTCTTATTGACTTTCAGAGTCTATTTTCAACGTGCAGTAGCGATGTTGACGCGCCAATGCTCCTTTTTAGGGTTCCGTACCCATAGGGTAAAAAGAAACCTATTACTGAGACTGATGTCCGTCTGTCAGTCTGTCTCGTCTCCTGGCTGTATCTCAAGTACCGTGATAGCTAGACAGTTGGAATTTTCACAAATTATGTTTTTCTGGTGCCGCTATAACAACAAACTCTAAAAATACATAACATACAAAAAACCCGATTTTGGCCGCTGACTGAATCCAGGCTGTATCTCAAAAACCGCGATAATAAGGCAGTTGAAATTTTCACATACTATTTCTTTTGGCGAATTAACAAGAAAGTAAAATAAAAATATTATAATATAGCGATTTTTTAGCCATTTGACTATTACGAGGCTGTATCTTAATAACCGCTAAAGCAAGGTAGTTAAAATTTTCACAAATAATGTTTTTCTATTGCTCCTGTAACAAATACTAAAAGCAAAATAAAATTAATAATTACAACAAACGCGATTTTTGGTAATTTTGTGCTTCATATTAATAAAAACAAAGGCAGGCAATCAAAATATACACAAAATATAAAGTTGTATTTTTACTTTGATGATAAATAATAAAATTTAAATTAAATCGATATTTAAAAGGGGGCCTCCCATACAAAAACGCTTACTTTTTTGGCTATTCATGCTCTATATCAATAGACGGGAATATGTAGTTACTTAAAATATTCATATTCATTTATTCACTTAATTTATAACAGAGGTACATATTCATAAAATACTTAACTTTATTTTATACTTTAAAAATATGTAATAAAATTCATGGTACGGAACCCTTTGTGCGCACTTGGCTGATTTTTTTTCTATTAGTTTACATATCTCTTAACGTAGCATGGGACGCTTTAAGGGGAAGGAGAGTCACAGTTTGGCACGATGACTGGCTGGAGCTTGATATATTGAAGTGAACAGTTTAAAATGGCAAACACTTGGAGTCTATCTCCATCTGGGCCTATTTCAAACATCTTTAAATGTTGGAGTTTTGTGTTGAACTGTTCAATCATTTGTGAAACTGTGCGCCACTTGGCAGGGCGCGTCCGCATTACGCGAATAGTGAACGGCTGACAGTTTGTCTCCCTATACATTTTAAATGGAGTGTCATACAGCGCGTAATTTACTCAGCTCGCGATTTTATTCCTGCGAGCAAACAGTCAGCTACTCACGGTTCGCCTAATGAAGACGAGTCCGTAATGGCGGAATTTCAC
Organism: Marasmia exigua; assembly: GCA_019059595.1. Lineage (NCBI taxonomy): Eukaryota > Metazoa > Arthropoda > Insecta > Lepidoptera > Crambidae > Marasmia > Marasmia exigua. Next base: position 14,089,055 of record CM032494.1, on the reverse strand, counting down.
TAGCCCGATGGCGCCTTTGGTAGTGACCCTGCTTTATAATACGCCAATGGTCGTGGGTTCTGTCCCTATTTTGGACAGCTCCCGCTTTGGGAAAATGCCAGTGAAAAAGCCTGTGAGTCAACAGTCAAGCTGTCACCTCGTCACTAAAAGTAATCAAATTTTTAGTCTCCAGTGACTTTCGGGAACAATCCTTTAAGAGCCCGGTTCGAGCAAGTACAAAGTACGTTACAATTTTTTCGAACACAGCTCGTGTTTGTGATCTGCATTAGATGAGCGTGGTGATTCATCCTATCAATCCCAGTAGCGACGACTTGATTTCTATGCTGTATGACAGTATAGGCTGATACTTTTATAATGTCAACTTGTTCAGTAGTGAACGGCGATTGGCTAATTGACTGGACGCAATTGTTGTAAATGTTTACCCATGAATCCACAAGCTGAATAGCATTTGAACAGTTTGTTAATTTCTGCGTTCTGTAGTATTGTGCCTGACGTAACTGACAGACGTGCGTACTTCGAAATTCGGGAATCAATTCATATCGAATTGGTTCTCGGAATTTTGAAGCTTGGTTTAATTTGCCCCGTGGCTACGCGTGTGGGGTAGGCATATGAAAGCTCACGGGTGATATTGATGTGTGAGCATACATTCCAGGTTGTTTTTACACCATATTTATAAATGTTTTTCTATCTAGATTTAAAGGCTCGTTGAAAAGTACCTACAGCTAAACAACCAAACCGGAAAATCGATGTGAGATCGATTCACGAGCACTAATAAATATACAACCTCAGTCAAATGCGAACCTTATTGTTCCGCCTAATAGTACTACTATATCCGGTTAGTACATAGTGCATACGTTGAAAGGGAAGTAACTGTATGTATATCGTTCATTAATTATAAATGAAAAAAGACACCGATTGCGACGAGAGTTCAGAGAACATTTACCTCCCTTTTTAACCTAATGAGCATTTTGAACAACTTAACTGTCATATTATATCATTCGTTCATTATTGATGAATGAAACACTCTACTGTCTGCCACAATTCCTTGCGTTGACTATAGTTAAAATATATAAAATATAAAAGATAAAAAAATCTTTATTCAATTTAGGTCCATACAGAACACTTATGAATGTGTAGGTACACATATTATCATCTATCATCAGTAAAGGTACACATATTATCATCTACCGCTGGTTCGGAATGTCGATAGCTGAATTCGTTAAATCGGAAACGCTGATGACTGTACTATTTGGAGGTGGACGCTTATAGCTGTGACACAGTTGTAATATTGTTGACATACACATTCAAATTGTACTTTGTTAAGGGTTTTTTCATAAACGTCCAATAAACTTTGGTTAGCTAAAACTGTGTTGTAGAGCAGTTTTGACGTTTGAAACAGAAAAATGTCATTAAAAATTTTCGAAAAAAGAATGATAACTGCTTCATAACCCCGTTTTAGTCAGCTAAGTTTTAAGAAATATTTTGAATAGTTTCTAAATAATTTTCATTTTCTTTATTCAATAATTACGTAGGTTTCTTTTTAATTTTGAATATTTTGTCATCCAGGAAGGGGTGACGGGTGAGTGGTGCGGGGCGTGGGTGATGCTGATTCGGCGAGTGCTAGTCTACTGCACCAGCAAGGACGCTGTGAGCACCGTCGACCTTCGGAAAACACGATGCGTTGGTGAGTTTTTCGCTCAATTATATACTTTCAAACGAAAATCGCTTGCACGCATGATACTACAATGGTGTCGTTTCAAACAAAAATGTATGCAAGCTGCAAACGATTTTTGCTCTACAGGTGGTTAAGCGCCCGATTCCCCGATCGTACTTGCAAAGCGTACCAAAAAATATGCTGTCAACTCTAAAAACCTTTTTTACTAGAAAAGGTACGACATATTTTTTATATAAAAAATAACATTCTATGATTCAATATCCGTACATAACTGCATTAAGTTGATTCATTGTGGTAACTAGCGCCGCCAGTAGATTTATATTAATTGTAGCGATTTTGAGACCTCTTTCATAAAAGTCAACGGCGAATCCTTAAATGATAGTACTAAGGATGTTTTGATATGATCTAGTGTAATACTATCTTCGTACAAGTAACTGTAATTATAGCCTAAAGTGGCCTTGTTTAGCTACTTTAAAAATTATAGATAGATAGACTTTATTGCCCAAAAAACAATCTTAAAAAAAACTAGGCATTACAGAACCATTAATAAACAATTTTCGGTGGTCTTGTCGCTGGATTATAGTTACTTGCAGAAAGAAATTATGACATAATTTGGTCCCTGAAAATTCTTATTACTTTCTTATATGGATTTAACGTTTATGAATTGTGTAGTTGTTTCACTTTTTTTTAAATGTCTCATATCGCTACAATTAATACAAATGTATTCGCGGCGCTAGTTTCGTCGATGCGTCACCTTTATACTGTTTTAAATGTTTTTGTTATCTTTGATATTGTATTTTCTTACTTGCGGCTTTCATTCAATTCAATCAAAGAATCCGAATATATTTATTTGCTGTAACGAATGTTACATTGCTTACATTTAGTCAGTAAATTATAGTACATAGGTCCAATAACGTTTTACTGGTCTTTTTGTACTGGTGTGCAAATATTTATATCACATTACTGTCATATAAAATAATATAATTATTTTATTCGTTAACCTCAAAATAGTAGGAAATACTCGAGTGACGTTCTGGGCGAGAACATATTTTCACGCATCATAAGGAATAGATCATAGTTTTAAATAGTTATATTTTTGAAGTAAAACTTGCTAGAAAAAGATTGTTCCACTTAAAAGCAAACACGACATGTGCATCTGTTAAGAAATTTATTATTCCTTGTTGGAAATCTTCGCGCATTCTTGTTAAATGTTCTTCGAGCGCGTAAACTCCTTACATTTTTTATCATGCAGTAGATATAACTCAGTTTATATCTCTATTAGATATAGATGCCACCGTGGGAGAGTCACTCTCTAACTCTACTCACTAAGTCAATGGGCCGGCCCGACTGAATTGATACCACGGCCTCACAGAAAACCGGCATGAAGCAGCACTGTGCTGCGTTTCGCTGCGTGAGTGAGGGTACCGGAGGCCCAATCCGGGGGAAAGGGGGGTTAAAAGGTTGGCAGCGTGTATGTGACTCCACTAGTGTCGCGAGTGTCCATGGGTGGCGGCAATCGCTAACCGTCAGGTGCTCCGTCTGCTCGACTGCCACCTATCACATAGAAAGAAAATAGATAGAAGACAGCTAGCAGGGCTATGAATGGGCCGGCTCGACTGAATTGATACCACGGCCTCACAGAAAACCGGCATGAAGCAGCACTGTGCTGCGTTTCGCTGCGTGAGTGAGGGTACCGGAGGCCCAATCCGGGGGAAAGGGGGGTTAAAAGGTTGGCAGCGTGTATGTGACTCCACTAGTGTCGCGAGTGTCCATGGGTGGCGGCAATCGCTAACCGTCAGGTGATCCGTCTGCTCGTCTGCCACCTATCACATAGAAAGAAAATAGATAGAAGACAGCTAGCAGAGAACAGCCGTCTGTGGGCCTATTCTCGGCCACTCAACATTGAAGTCGAGTTAGAGATTTGTATGGACGAATGTATGAAATCTCTAAATTCAACTTTAATGTCGGGTCCTCGAGAATTTCCCCTATGAATTGAAAGCTGAATCTCCTTGTACCTAGTTGTTAAGCCGTCTCTGGGCCTATTCTCGGCCACTCGACATAGAAGTCGAGTTAGAGATTTGTATGGACGAATGTATGAAATCTCTAAAGTCAACTTTAATGTCGGGTGCTCGAGAATTTCCCCTATGAATTAAAAGCTGAATCTCCTTGTACCTAGTTGTTAAGTTGTGTGTTCTGGAATAAAGAGTATAAAGTGTTTTTTATTGCACACAACATACATATATAAATAACTTATTTTTTTTAATGGCTAGTAGTGTTGTACGTCGGAGACGCAGTCAACTCTGCCAACGTCAAGTGAGTAGAGACACATTATCACGAATTGAATTGACCGGTGATTTGAGTTTATTTCTTAGTTAATTGAGTTTTCTTTTTAGAAATCACCACCTATAACAAAACAAAACGTACACATAGACAACACAGTATTAAATGGGAGGTTCATTTTATAAATAACTTAAGAGAAAAACATATTCTGATTGAAGACCACATTTCAATGGTTTATTTAAAAAAATATCAGATCACAATATTACCGTACAAATACAGAAAAACAAAACTTCAACTGATTATTTTTTGTTAGACAGAATTAACGTTTGGCATTAATAACATTTCACTTTTATATACACTCTCTGTCTAGAAAATTTAAAAAAATGTTAGTATTGGAAACCTCCATACAAAACGTAATTTTTTTTACGTGAAAAGTGGCAGACGAGCAGACGGATCACCTGAAGGAAAGCGATTGCCGCCACCCATAGACACCCGCGACACAAGCGGAGTCACAAGTGAGCTGCCATCCTTTAAATCCCCCTTTCCTCACGCAGTGAGACACAGCACAATGCTGCTTCACACTGTCTTTCTGTGAGGCCGTGGTATCATTCCGATCGAGCTGGCCAATTCATGCCGAAGCGTGGCTCACGCGGTTATAGTATTTAATTTCACAGGTAAAGTTCTATTTTATATTTTTATATGTGCAAAAGTAAATGTTAGGAAATATAATAGGCGTCGTGATACGAGCGAGGGCTCCCCAGACTGGCATGCGTCGTAAACGGTCCTGACCCGCATACCTACATGTGTCATGTCAAAAGAATTTTTAATATCACTATAAATCTTTGAACTGCATTTTCACTAAAGAAAATATATTTCTCCTTTGTCCCATTAGCTGTTGCATCACGTTTGTGAGGGACGGCCGCTTATTAAAACTCGTTTGTTGCCTATGTTGCTACTAATAAATAGACTTGGTGCCCAAAAGAGTCACCAAAAGGTCGTTGATTACAAAAAAAAAATGTCGTTGTTACTCACTGGACAATTCATAAAGGCTGCTTGTTCGGCCTAGGAGATGAATGTGAAACTTATCTCTTCGTTCGTAGTGTTCCGTTTTGATAACTTTCAAAAAAGTCAAAGCCAGTTTGAGTGCATTCGAGTGTAATAGTATTAGGGTTTTGACAACTTTTCACAAGTACTAACCTGTGTAATTCGTTTAATAAGAACTTTTTGACTTTTTTAGTTGGAAAGTAGGTAGTCCCGGATTGGTACCATGATCAGGATCTGATGATGAGATCCTGGAAAAATTGAGGGAAACTTTCCAATTTGCTTTTAAAGCTGCTCAAAAAATGAGGATCCTCAAATTTTAAAAAGTTCTTTTTAGTGTCTCATTTTTTATGCCAAAAAACGAGAGACTAAAAACCTTGGAAAAAAATTTCTTTGAGAAAAAAAACCGCCTTCAAATACCTACCGCGAACTAAAAAATGTAAACTAATATTTTTACGGTTTTAGGCGGGTTTTTTTCGCAGAATTTTTTTAGGACATTTCAAATATGTAATTTTATTTACATGACTAAAAATATGTTAATTAAAAATAAGGTTTAAATACTAAAACACGATTTAAAAAGTACGATACAAGAAAATTGTCTCTGCTGAAATTATTATGCCTTATCGCCATGGTCGTATGCCACCTACTTTAGCAAAACAGATTCCTTATAATATTAAAATAAAATCAATGTGGCATAACGACCACGGCGATTCGGCATAAGTATTTCAGCAGAGACAATTTTTTTGTTTCGTACTTTTTAGAGAGTGTTGTTTTTGGGTTTTAGTTTTTAGACTTTATTTTTTAATAAATTCATTCTTGTTATATGCCCATACCAATTAAATCCGTTAAATACAGCTACACGGGTTTTAATCTTAGATATTAAGTATTAATCTTCATTTGGAACTCTTCTCGCGCGCGTCTTTCGTCTTACTTCTCCATCTTTCTTCCCCCTCTTTCACACCCATCATTCCCTCTCACTCACTCGTCTGCGTTCCTTTCCATTCTTTAATATTCACATACTCGTCATCTTACATACAGCAATAATGTTAACTAGTTCTAACCAGAAGCGAGTTGATGTAGCACTATAGAGTATGGAATGGATTGAGCCAAAATTTGTCAGTGAATTTAAAAATGCTGTTTTATTAAATCTCTAAGCAGAAGACGTAACAAAATATTGCCATTTACCGTCATGTGCAATTTTGTTTTTTTTTCTCCTTGTCTCCTGTAGACTTTGAGCTGTACACTCACCGAGACCTCCACTATGAAACTTTATTTCCTACTTGTTGGGATAATATCTGCACGCAATATAAAGACTTAAGTGCTGGAGGAGATACGTTCGGTATTGAAACTCTTAAGATGTAATATGAACAGAATCATATTATTTCTCAATGCAATTTTTACAATCCCATGGGTAAATATTGAGGTCAAAACTGTAATGTTTTTTTTTGTGCTGTAGTAAATATAGATAGTTAATAGTCCTATCATACCCGTAGAATATTATTTCTTTATACCCTTCTGCCTTGCTTCATTAGGTGGTATTTCGTAATATTACAATGTCACAATGTCGTATAAACATTGCAGTATAACGAAAGAATATGAAAACGGTTAAGGTATATACATCCTCAAATTCCTAAAAAAAGTGTCCGATGTTCTTTAAGAGACTCGTAACTCTAAAAAAGCATTTACCATTTTATAAAATTTGCAGTAACCACTCGATATTGTTAATCTTAAAAGTAAAGTGTTCATTCATTGTTATGACATATTTTGCGCCAACACTTAGTGAATATTGCATGTAAATTATTATTTATTACCTCATCATGGTTCAGTGAGGGGACACGAATGAACTTCATACGATGGACAAGCATTTCACTCATGAGTCATAACTAGGACGCCCAAATCGACGCGCGTCCCGTCTTGTCTCGAGATTTTTTAGAGCTAAACATCGGCCTGTACTAGTTTGTTCATCGCCGCTCACGCACTGGTAATATTACTGATTTTTTGAAACATATGCATCCAAAAAATAACTATTAAAATATTTTTTTACAAATCCTCAAAAAACAACGATTTTATCGTGTTTCGGCGTTTTTAAAGGCGTTCGTGATTATTTTCTATCGAGTAAAAAATTTAGTATTATGTTTTCACCAACCCTTAAATCAACAAGAATATGAATTTATTTCTTAGATCCCTTGATTTGTTCTTACAAATACAACTACAAATTCTTTATTTGCAAAATATGGGTAGGTTTTTTTTATATATATGGGATACATTAAGCAGTTTACAAATAGGTCACAATATAACTCAAATTAAATTAAACTATATTTCAAATTATATTAGGATAAATTAAATCATTATTTTAATGTCACATTATTAAATTATATAACGTTATTTATTACTATTATAACCTTTTGTTTGAATGACATAATGTCTTTAGAATGTAAAATACATTTGGGCAAGTGGTTATATAGCCTAGGTGCCATGTAAAATATGCTGGGTAAGGTCTTTTGGGTTTAGCTCAGGTAGGCGCTTAAAGTGACTTAAGTTTCCCTCGAGAGGTTTTTTTTTATGGTAGAGGCAGACAAACGAGCAAGCCTGATGGAAAGTAGTCAACGGCGCCCATGAACATCCGCGAAATCCGTAAGATGGCTAATGTGTTGCCGGCCTTTCTAAAAATAGTAAGCTCTTCTACATTTTACTCTATGTTTTGAAAGTCCCTACTAAGTCGTAGCCGTCGGGACATACTCCTGCAGCCGAACCTTTCCACAGAGCTGAGGTACGTATTAAAAATTCGGCGAGAAACGCATAGTATTAGACTGCCATCCATCGAGATGATATATAGTTCGAGGTTGTGTATCGAGTGATATTGTGAAATGCCTATAGTGACTCGAGGGGCAAAATTTCAGTCGCAGCAGTATCAAGGATTAACTTTCCATTTCATAAGTGTTTTTCTCAATATTTTTTAATTTCCTTTGTGCTTTTTTATGCTGTTTAATGAAATAACAAACAGCTGGCTGCCGTTTAGCCGTCCTCAAACCTTTGTAGGTACCTTGGTTCTCTTGGAAATGAAAACTTACTAACGATGGTTTTGTACTTTCAAAGAAGACTTAAAAAAATGCATTTAATATTGTGTTCAATATTTGTTGCTAGTTGGTTATTTCATTTGTTCGCTTTGTGAAGGAGCAATTAACGATGTAGATGATTTTTTTTAAATTTTCGTCAGTATTCTAATGGGACTCGAAGCAATTGCTTTACCGACTAAGCTACCGCAGATCTTCGTATGTCGACGAATTTCATAAGTGCATTTTGTTTCGCCGTGAGCCGTTTTTAAGTGCGTTATTAACCTAAATTAACGATGTAACTATTATTTATTACCTTACTCTATGGATGTAACATAGAAGGTAAGTTTCATGCATAGAGTAAGGTAATAAGAGTTTGTGTTTCATATTTTAATGAAGGTTACAGGAGTTTTACTTGGCATGTCCACCTTGAAACTAGATTTAAATTTAAAAAAAGTTTAAATAAGGATCTAAATTCAGGTGTATCTAGTTACTGGCAGTCTGTTATTGTATAGTGTATTGTTTAAACTCTAGTCAAAGACTCACGCCAAATGCGACTCAACACCGTGGGAGACCGTGGGAGAGCCATGCCTCGGCATGAATGGGCCGGCTTGATCGGAATTATACCACGGCCTCACAGAAAACCGGCGTGAAGCAGTACTGTGCTGTGTTTTGCTGCGTGAGTGAGAGTACAGCAGGTCCATTCCGGGAGAAAGGGGGGTTAAAAGATTGGCAGCGCACTTGTGGCTCCACTGGCGGCGGTAATTGCTTTCAATCAGGTAATCCATCTGCTTGTCTGCCACCTATCACATAAAAAAAACAACATAAACTCATGTCAAGCCCAAAGCAAGACTTCAGGTAGCTAATTAGGTATTAGACTTTGTCACATATGATTTTTTTAATTGTTGACACGGCTGTGTTGATGACACGTGCTCGCGCGGTGCAACGCAGAGCAAGGCGACGTGCTGCGGCCGAAGCCGCGGCGATTACGCCTAGTGTTTGTGTACGTCACGTTCGCGCTGCAGGGTGTAAGCCGTCGTAGCCGAGGCCAGTCTGTGTAAATATAGCCTTACATTTACAGGTGGACCGGGAACATATAGGTAACTTGCGGCCCGCCCTCACTTCGTTTCGAGACTTCATTTTGGACACTGATATAATGTGTCGAAACGGTTTCATTCTTCTTTTTACCCGACTACGGCAAAGCAAAAGGAGGGTTATGATTTTGACAGGCTATGTATGTATGTATGTATGTTCATATGTTTCCACATAACTTCTAAACTAGTTATCATATTTGAACAAATGAGGTGTCGTTAGAAGCGTCTTAGTTGTCTTCTGGTTATAGGCAACATGACGTCACCTTACATTTATTACAGCGCCCTCTAGGGGACTTAGAGTAAGGAACTAAAAAAAGACATCAAAATGTGGCATCCCGTATTCTGTGTTATAAAACACGGGAATTACGTTAGTTCCTCAAAAATTCGTTGCCACGACTTTCTTGACGCAGTGTACTGCACATCACACAATATGAAGTACCAAGGCCGATGAGACAAAAGAAGAATAAATAATTAAAAAAAGAAAAAAGTGACATTTGTGACGCTTGTCTATGCTACAAAAACAAAATATAATTTTTGAACACTTCAGTCAAATGTGGCTTATTATTTTGGCCCAACTATAACTTTGAATCCCCTTAGGGGGCTAAAATTACAGAAATCCTCTTTAAAAAATTCGATAATATCTTGAGGTAGGTATCAACACATACATACATTGTCATGGTCCCAAACGAAGGTTTCCTTTGTATTATGGATACCAAAAACCACAAACACACAGATCCAACACAAATATCGGTTTCATCAACAAACATGTATTGGTGCGGGAATCGAGCAAGCGACCCTTTGAATCTCAACGGGGTCACTAAATGAGCGACGGACAGTTTGGCTGGAAGCAAACGTTTGCCTCCCAATCACATTTTAAATGGAATGTCCACTTCCCATACAGCGCGTAATGTACGCAGTTGTCTATACAATGCGTAAAGTACGCGCGTGTTTCTGTTTCTGCGAGCGAATAGGCATTCGGTCACTGTTCAGCAAATGGGGAGGCGCACTTATTCCGCACGTGGGTCGAAATTTGCTCTCACATACTTGCATATTCTCACGCGCATAACCCAATAAATTGTATCTAAGAATATTAAAATCCTTATTGCCATTCTCTGAACAAAATTTTGTTCTACGACTTCGAAATTCGTCGAAAAATAGAAAATGACCAATTCACGTGACCAACTTTGTGTGAAAATCATTTTTTTTTAATGCTTATTTTAAAAAGTCATATAACAAATGTTATTTAGAATGGTGGGTAGATCACGTGGTCAATGGCATGTAAATGTTTACAAATACACCCTGTATTGTATTGTTGATTTCTAATAAACACAAAACGTGTTGTTCTAATCGATAAACAATTTTAAAAGGAATACAGCTACGGACTGTCCACTCTATGTGTAAATGCTCTCGGACACGAGTCGGATATCCGATCGATGCAATGCAAGCTTAATATGGAATGCGTTTGTTGGACTTCAAAGGTACAACCAGCAAACGGACGACGTAGGAGTTTGAATATGCAATAGTGGAAGCCTTCGAATATTTTTCGGTATCTAGTTAAGAATTTATAAGAGAAGATGGCATGTGTGATAACATTTTTGACCCCGAAATGGAACGAACGGCTCTGTATCACTTGCCATGCGAGAGCAGGACACGGCAACTGCCGAAACACTGCTTAAAACTACCAGGTTTTAAAACTTTCAACTGTTTTCTAAAGGGTTTTTTTTTTAATTTAGCGAGTGATTTATAAAGTTGAAAGACGTATTTACTGTTAAATTGTATGTAAAATCAATTACTTTAGAGCTAATAATTTCGTTTTAAACTTTTAGACGAGGTCTTTTTGGGCTTATTTTTGATCTGGTAAATGGAGCTATCTATATACCTATCATGTAGCGAATTAGCACATTTTCTAGAAATATCCTCAATTATATTGAATATTTTGTACAAGACCGATAGTAGTGTTAGTAACCTAAATAGTTCGATCTTGCAAACCTTTCTTCTCCGCTTCAACGATGCTTCGCCGCCTTAAGGTGACGGGTAGGGCACCCTAGCAACGCCATATGATTTAAATTGTTAGCATCTAAACCGGATATCTTTTTAACAGTTTGGAAGTTCGAGCATTTCCAAAAGAACTTATACTATTTATTCAATATTTATAATAAACTTTTTGGTCTGCTTCCTACTCGAAATATGAATTACCACCACTTATGGCGTTAATCCATATTTCAAGTGCAAAAACAGATCAAACATTGTAAGTATTAAATAATAGTATATATTCTTTCCGAGAGGCTCGAACTTCGAAATTGTTATTATTTAAAACGATTGGCGTCGTAGTCCTAACTAGCGTCCGCCTTAAGACGCTGTGTACATTATACCTTTTGACAAAGTGATATCCTAATCAATTTGAAATCACAACATACATCGGTAACAGGAGTCGTTTGCTAATTAAACCCCGGTATCAGTCAGCAAAATAAATGAACGGAAAGAATAGTTTGTAAACATGGAACATCATGTTCCGTACACTTAAAAACATTTTGTTCCCTATTCAGCTTGATAAAATTGAGAGAGAATGATACGGAGAAAATATTTGCCTGAGGTATCTGTATATAATGTTGCTTAGGTTCCCTGTTTATTTAAAACACTCTCCCCTAAGTCGTTGAATGGCAAGACTGTATTATGTTTCTACGATTTTCCCCTGCCATACTTATTGAACTTGTTTCGAGGGTCTTTTTTTATAGTGGATAGTATAATGACTCTCCTTAGCCTGATGGTAAGCAGGAGTAGAACCCTCGTTGCAATTACAATCGAAACGATGTCGGGTATCCTCCGTTGGGACTGCCATACTGGCCCGCGAGATGCTTCTTCACGCTTCGTTTGAAGGAATTCATATTGTAGGAAGGAGGAAATACATGTGCCGGCAACTAGTTCCATTTCTTGATGGTGCGGCAAAAAAATTTAGCTAAAATTTTTTAGTCCGTGATGGAATGTTTTTTACTGTGAAGCGGTGACAGCGTTGTCCGACGCGTGTAGTTCTGTGACGGAATAGGGCAGGTGCGATGAGGGAGAAAAGCTCTTCAGAGCATTCACCGTGATATAGACGGTAAAAGACGCTAAGCGACCCGTAGTTGAAGAGGTTCAAGGGTATACAGCTCGTCGCTGCACTCTATCGAGGTATGTCTCGATCTGGGTCACTTTTCCAGTTAAAAGCCCGACATAGCCAATCTGTCACCGGCGCGCGAACGAGCAGCGGGGTTGCTCCTATGGCCACGGCGGCATTTTTTTAGCTATTAATAGGGGACAGACGTGCAGACAGATCACCTGTTAAACGGGTGTTCTACAATACCAGTGACATGAGCGATGTCGGCTTTTCCAAAAGGAATACTCTTTTCTTGCTGTGTCCTTGAAACTAATTCTGTTAAAAAAAGTGTTACAATAGGTCAATTTCAGGGAATTATTAAATTCTTACCGAAAACCTAGGTGCAAAATTTTTGGCCCGACCCTGGCATCGAACCCGAGTCCACTTACGCAGCCGTCGTTTTATAGTGCGACCCACTAACTTCTACGCCACCGACGCGTTATTAAGAATAGTCAGTAAACATAGGGCTTAAACTTTAAAGGAATGTAGTAAAATGTATGCCAGTTCATTATCTATTACCACCATCGCCATCAATGTAAATGTCCGAGCCGGCGCTGCAAGGCCGTTAGCTTCCAAGGCTCGGGATGACATTGAGGAATCGTGTGGGCTCTGCACCCGGAATTGCTCTCGATAGCACTTTGGGATTGAGATTAGAAATGTTGTGTGACTTACTAGCCCACTACCACATTCAGTAGTCCTCTGTCGCAGCCATCTGGATACATTAGCCATCCAATTGGACGCCTAAGACTTTTGTTAAACGCCGACATCAAATGAAATTGCTGACTGTAGTGTTTGTATCTAAGAACTAGATGCAAAACACTGTGTCACACACACAAGGGCACAAAGGGTGTGGTGGTGAGCCAGTGATTAGTGCAGTGTAAGCAACTTGAGGTAATCTACACTCTGACCTTCCATGTCTTTGGTCGCAATGTTTCACCAGATGGCTGAACTTTTGTCGCCATCTTCATCCAATTGGATGCCTAGGCTGATAGTTTTTTGAACTAAAATCACTCAACCGAAACTTTTTGTAAAAACTTTTAGATGACGTACTGAAATTTGACACTTCCATGTATATAGACTCATCATCATCATCATCAGCAACCTACACTCGTCCACTGCTGGACATAGGTCTCCCCTAATACAATTTAACCAGCTTAGCCAAACCATTTCAATGAGCAAGACATTTGGAAAACAAATCGCCTATGTATTTTTTTAAAATTCATATGAGCCGATAAATAATGAATCATTCCCCATTTCATATTATTAAATTATTTAGTTGTAGTAATACGATAGTGGAATAGTACTCTGCTCTCTTCTCTTTCATTGGACTGTATTTAAAATACAGTAGATACTCTTATTTCGCTGTATTGCATTATAAAAAGTACCCGTGAAGCACACAAGAGACGCTAAACGAAAAGCCTAAAAGCCGGATAGGCCGGACACGCAAGCGCAACCAAAAAGCCCATGTCCGGTTTAATCCGGACACCAGCAAGGCCGCCCTATGCGTGGGGGGCTATCGGAAACGTGTTGTATCGTTAGCCGTACGTTCACAAGTAGTCAATCTCTGTTTGTCAATGTTCCATAAGCGATAGATTGTGTTAGCAGCCCAGCTTAGATTACTCAGGGCGTGCGTATTTGAAGCATTTTCGACGCACTATGGTGTGTTTCTATTCTAGAGACTATGCCGTCGGGCCTCTTGCCGTCATTACGTGATAAGCCGTTTGGCTCAAGATTGAATCGGTTAATTACACAATTGGAAATCGAGAACAAAACAATTACCCTGTTGCTGTTTCGGTAGACAAAGTTACTTCACGCCGCCAAAGAAAACAAACAATTTGAGACAAAACCACACATATTTTTCTGGTACCAAATTAAAGTTTTCCCTTATTATTTGGAAACCAGAAACAAAGAAGGTACCTCAAACACAAATAATTAATTGTTTCGTCATCAAACATTTGTGTGCGAAATCAAACCCGTATCCCTTACGCTCCGTGCTCAAACCCCTGCGCTAAACGGTTTCATATTGTTACAAGTATACAGTAGCGTTTGAATACACAGGTATTCGAACGCTACTGTATACTTGTAACAACACTATTTTCGCCTATACTCGCACTCGTGGGGTGCGAGTATAGACGCAAATAGTGTGCGAGCGAGAAGTAAATAGATGGGCCGCCATTTATGATCCCATTCTTTATCCGCACAGGTTGTAGGTATAATCACTTTGAAATGCATTGTTTTCATAATATAATATAACCGTATCAAACCATAGGTATTATATTTTTGGAATGTGGATTGTCTGGACCAAGTGCAGGCGTACTTAGGGCCTAGGCGGGGCAGTGCCCTGATGCCTCTAAGCTCAGACGGCCCTCAAATCCTTATCAGATACTCAATCGAACTGAACTTGCGAATACTGGTCTCTATTTCAAAATAAAATTAACCAACCAAACATTAATCATGGCAACTGTTAGAAGAAATTCGAAACTGGGGGGAAAGAATATCCTCAATTGTGGAGGGGCTGAGTGGGTGATTGGGGTTCTTTTACTTGCACCTGAAGCACGAATTTTCGAAAAATCGTAGCGTATGCATATCGTTAGCAATTTGTATGTGTAATAATGCCGATATATCGGTTGTAATAAACCTGGCTCGCCAACACACACACACCACCGATGGGCTTCGTCTGACACGTCCGTCCCGCTTATGGTGACGGGTAGGGCACAATAGCGATGCCAATCGATTTGAATTTTTAGGTACTAAACCGGATCTATTTTAAACAATTTGGGGGTAACAACCTCTCGGCAAACACTTATACTATTTATTAAATATGCACAAATGTTGGGTCCGTTTTTATATGCGAAAAATTGATTACCGCCAAAAGCAGCCACTTTTAGCGTGAATAATTTTTTCGCGTACAAAAATGGACCCAACATTTGTGCTTGGAAGAAGAGCTCCCTCTATCGTACGTAATCATAACTATCATCTCTCTTATTCTCTCACTTGGAATTGAAAGGTGACAGAACATTGCGTGGATACGCTACGAACCCTCAGGGCCCTCGGTGTTACCTAGCTACGCCACTGAATACGCGCTAGCTGGAATATGCTTCGTCAAAGTTGCCCCTCAGAATGGGATCCCAGTCTTAATGAACGTAATAGAGAATCGCTATAGGCTCATTAGTCTATCTGTTAAAGCATTCGGTTTTATGCTCGCCATCTCGCAATATTCGCGAGTTTAGAACGTACCTGGAATAAATTGGGCATCACTAACGAAACTATTCACAAAACATGACATTTTAATATATTCACACATCTCATACTGTGTCCCATATCTGTGTTTATCTCATTCCGTCCGTACTATACTGAATACAGTGGATCGCGGCAGACGGTAATAATTAATAATGATTGTTAAATTTCAAATCAAATATCAGGATTACAATGTAGTAGTGTATACTTATAAAACGACATGCTTTGTAAGTAATGTTAAACAATTTAAATGACAGTTTCATTGTTTAAAATGATCAGTAGGTTTAAAGGGAAGAAACTGTAAAACTCGAGACTCTAGCAGTCCGTATCATATGTCATTCATAAATAATGATTGAAACCGTCTGCTGCTTTTAGTGTAAGTAGCTTTAAGCACTACAAAGCACGATGTCAGACAACAAAGGAATTACAAATACTTAGTTACAATATAAGTTTTACACTCGGACACAGTACACACAAATACTTATATGCAATCACACGAATGTTTGTCTGGAGTGGAAATCGAACTCACGTATGAGGCAGGGTCACCACCAAATAACCAATTAGCTTAAACAGTGTCAGTTAGTTTACGATCCATATATGCACATTAGTTTGTAGTAGTTCCATTCACGCAAATCCACTGGAGAAACAATAGTAACGGTGTTACCAGACCGATCGATCGATCGTTGAACGAGGGCATCGATTGCTATTAAGTATTGGATAAGTCCGACGTAGACCAATAGTTTTTACTAGACCTATTAATCGATCATCAATGGATGACATTGATTGCTGGTAAAATGGATTAGTCGACGCGGTCGATGTAATCTATCAGACGAACGGTATCCGTCGATCATTTTGCGCTACCATCATCATCATCATCATCAGCCCATTTAAGTCCCCACTGCTGGGGCACGGGCCTCCCTCTATCACATGAGGGGTATTTGCCATACTCACCACGCTTGGCAGACGGGTTGGCGAGGGTTTTGATATAAATGCAGATTTTTCCTTCTCTGGATGCTGATGATCATGCCAGCAGCTTTACCTTAGTCGCCTTTTACGACACCTCGGTAAGAGTGAGGGTGGCCTATACTACTCTGCCGGGGACCACACGGCCAACCGCTACCATACCTATCGATTAACGTAGACCGATGTAAGCAATTAAAGGTACTGTCCTAACTACTTTTATCCTAGGAGCAACAAACGAGCTCCCGGGTCACCTGACGAACATCCGCGAGATCAGTAAGGTTGCTGTGATGTCGGCCTTTTAGGAACGAGTACGCTCTTTTCTTCATGCGCCGAAGTCGTAGCAGTCAGGAATGAGCTTCCAGTCGCGGTGTTTGTTCCCTGATCGCTATGACATGTCCTTTTTTTATAAACGAAGTTTGAAAAGAGTTCTTCTTTCACGGTAGACAGCGGCATGACTGTGCTCCGGCATTGTTGATGTCTATGAGCGGCGGTTACCGTTTACCAAGAGATTGGCCGCAAGCTCGTCTGCCTATTTTAAGCAATAAAAAAACAATGTAGTCAGTTTCGTAGTAGAACGTTCTGTGAAATTATCACAATATTAGACCGCCATATATTAAATGATGAGGACGAAATGACAATCTCTTGCGTGTAATTTGTAAAAGATAACGTATAGTAAAAAAAAACAAAATACCCGACTGCACACCAAAAAAAAGAGTAAAACAAGCCCCACAATAATATTGATCAATCAAATGCTAAAAACTAATTATGTAATACCGTTTAAACAATACCTATATTAAAATACACTACAATATGTGTTCGTAATCGATAGTTAAATAAACAGAAACTTATTTTGAATACAAATTTACTGAATATAATTTATAAATGTTGATGGAAAGCATCGCAGGCGGGGACCAACAGAGGCTTACCAACACAGGCTTATTTATAGTCATTTCGGTTGTGCACCATTTAGCAGAATTTTCGTTGGTGGCGGTCAAGGTGGTCCCCGCCTGCGATGCTTTCCATCAACATTTATAAATTATATTCAGTAAATTTGTATTCAAAATAAGTTTCTGTTTATTTAACTATCGATAACGAACACATATTGTAGTGTATTTTAATATAGGTATTGTTTAAACGGTATTACATAATTAGTTTTTAGCATTTGATTGATCAATATTATTGTGGGGCTTGTTTTACTCTTTTTTTTGGTGTGCAGTCGGGTATTTTGTTTTTTTAATAATATTTTTTTTTATTTATAACTTTTTAGCTGTTTTTATTTAACGAAAATGTTGTAGATGTAGAAGACTATGTATATGTAAGTACCATTTTAAATTATTTCGACCACATTTGGCTTTAGATTACGAGTGATCCCCCTCCGCACCGCGCCGCGCGCCGCATGCCAGGCCACGCCCTATCTTTTTGCTTGCTAACGCATGAGTTGCTTTGCGTTGACGCAGAATTAACATGTTCCCGTGGGAATTTTGAGAAAAAAACGTATCCTATATTAATTACTCCCGTGATTGAAATGAATCTAATGATACCGCATACATATTTTTTTAAAGGGAAATTTAGAAAAAATATTATTATGTCTTTATCCCGTGGGACTTTTAGGATAAAATGTATCCTATGACACTCCCGTAATCAAGACAAATCTAACGATACCTCATACATCAAAATCCATCAAGCCGTTTAGGCTACAGGAGGTCACAAAGGAAAAGACATACATACATACATACACTCGAAAAACATTACCCTCCTTCTTTGGCAGTCGGGTAAAAACGTAAACAAGGCATAGGTTTGTGTACCTATGTACATTAATACTGACTCATTTATACTGTAAGTAATGTGAATCACTGAAACACTGGGAACACTTACTCATTATTCAATAAAACAATATTTTTTGTTATAAAATCATCTGTACTATACAACATTATACAACCTGTGCGGATAAAGAATGGGATCAGGAATGGCGGCGCATCTATTCACTTCTCGCTCGCACACTATTTGCGTCTATACTCGCACTCGTGGGTGTGCGAGCGAGAAGTGAATAGATGCGCCGCCATTTCTGATCCCATTCTTTATCCGCACATGTTGTACCTGTACACCGTTTTAGTGGTTTCATACTGATAATCATTAAGGCGCTACATCGTCTCTAGTGAATTTATATTGATGGTGGCTTTTATGCAAAATTTAAAAAAAATACAACTTTAAATACTTTTCTTTTTTAGCAATTAATATTCATAGTTGCTATAAGTGGCTACTATTAGAAGTTATGAAGATTATTGTTACTTGTAGGAAGAAGTTATTATATTTCGTCTCAAAAAACTTTCTTAAAAAGATTCAAAGATGTGTTTTTTTTAAATCTCGTATTCGCCACTATCAAGATAATTCTATCAGTTTCACTCATTTCATTTTTATTACAAAAACCACAGCTCTTAGTGCTATTTACAAGTTATATGAACTTAAATTAAACATACAGCCAATAATGGTTTTACATTTTGTATATTTTTTTTTTATTGTCGATAAATTTTATTTATCGGCAATAAAAAAAAAATTATCTAAAACTGAAAAGTGTGTGTGTGTGTGTGTGTGTGCGTGTGTGTGTGTGTGTGTAGATGTACTTAAGAGTGTGTGCGTATGCTGTACTGCTCATAAACGCAAACTTCGTCGATGTAGCCCCTTAATAAAGTTGTTTCAGCAAGTATAACTAACTTGTGCGTTTACGCGCGCATTACTTTATCGACAAAAACGCCATTATAAGATGTGTTTGGCTTTTTAAATTGTTAGTAAGAACCGCCTTAAAAGCTGACCGATATTCGACCGGAGAATGGCTGATATGAAAATTGAGATAACTGATTCATGAGGATTAGGTAGATGTCATTATTATATGTGGCAAAAAAATTACTGCCCTGAGTTATTTAAAGGGTTTGGCTGGCACAAACATAGTGTATACTATTCTAACGGATCATCCAAGCTTTGCACCGCATTCTCTGACCATCTGTCCAATTAGTGTCCCTTCATAGATTCATTAACTGAATGTGTCGTGGGACTGCCTCGTTGACGTAGTGGTTATTGGGTCGCGCTATCAAGCGACGGCTGCGCAAGAGGTCCCGGGTTCAATCCCCGAGTCGATCCAAAAATTTGTACCTAAGTTTTCGGTAAGAAATTCATAGTGTCAGCCCCGAGTCTGGAAGTTGGCGTTCTTGTACCCCCGTGCCTCGGAAAGCACTTTAAGCCGTGTCACGCTGGTGTCCCATCGGAATATGATGGTAAGGGAATAGGAGAGTGCACTTGTGTTTGCGCACACACTTGAGCACTATATTCATTCATGCCGAAGCATGGCTCTCCCACGGTCACAAAATGCGTGACCCATTATCACTGATTTAGTGGTCGCCAAGTGGGGAAACGCAGTGTTGGACGCCCTGCGGCGCGATGGACTAACGATTTGAGAAAGATGACTGGTGTGAGTTGGATGCAGACTGCTCAGGACCGGGTTGATTGGCGCTCTTTGGGGGATGCCTACGTTCAGCTGTGGACGGCGATAGGCTGATTGATTATCACTGATGTTGAAACGTATAGGAATGACGTAAGCAGGTTTAGGTTTCACAAAACTAAATTGGGAGATGCCGACCTGGATTTGACCGCAGCGTGTTTCAGTTTCAGCCATGCTTTGACGGCATGGCCTCACGTGACCGTATGTAATCCGATTTGCTGCTCTGTATCGTTAGTGCATCGCGGATGTTTTCATTTTATTGCCCGACTATGACAAAGCAAAAAAGAGTTATGATTTCAGCAGTCTATGTATATATAGTAGTATCAGTGTACATACTGTCCCACTGTAGGGCAAAGGCCTCCATCATAGAAACCAACTCACCGCTACTTTGATGGGATTAGGCTTAATCACCACGCTTGCCAAATGCGAATTGGTGATCATCACAAACCCGAACTATGTTCGATAAATTCGAAACATTCCTTTGTTCAACCCGGGAATCGAACCCGGGACCCGGAGATCAAGGTTGTAGCATAGTGCAATGTAATTCCCTTAACATTTTGCACGTCTTGAGCCATCTTATGGCGCGACTTACCGTATATGTATGTCGCAGGGATATGATAAAACCAGGGATATGATAAAACCAGGGATTTGATCAATTCCCTAAGGGATTTGATCAAATCACGGAGGATGTTAAAATAACAACACGATTTTATCATTTCCCTAAACAATTCCAGTGAATTGAACAAATCCCTAAATTGGTTCAGTAAAATGCCAAAAAGAACATGTCAGTTCCTGTTTAAGGCGACGGGTGGCCCTAATTAGAGACGCCACTCGATTTCAATTCATAGCAACTAAACTGGATATCTTTTTTTTTATGAGAAAGGGAGGCAAACGAGCAAGCGAGTCACCTGATGGTAAGCGATCACCACCGCCCATAGACATCATCATACCAGCAGAGGGAGTAGAGATGCGTTGCCGGCCTTTTAGGAAGGTATAGGCTCTTTTCTAGAAGACATACACTCATCTGTATATCATAATTATGTGGGGTATATCTTATCAAATAAACCTTTAAAATACACAGATAAAATATTTTAGTCATTTCACTGAACCAATTTAGGGATTTGATAAATTCACTAGATTTGTTTAGGGAAAACATAAAATCGTGTTATTATTTTAACATCCGCCGTGATTTGATCAAATCCCCGTTTTTATCATATCCCTGCGATATGTATACCAAAATTAGTATCAAGTTTTTCGGTGAGATATTTTTTGTGTCAGCCCTGAGTCTAAAACTTGACAGCCTTGTACCCCCGTGCCTCGGAAAGCACGGTAGGCCTTTGGTCTTGCGCCCGATCCCTCTCTGGTTATGTCACACTAGTGTCCCATCGGACTATGCGGGTAAGGGAATAGAGAGTACACTATAATATATCCTACTTACGCGGCTGATGGTTGAGATTGACTGCCTTTGCCATAAACTTTTGGAGGATAATATTATGAATTTTAAACATCGTTCATCGAAATATCAGGTATCATTATAACATCATCAAGTATCCAGTATCATCAAGTCAAAGCCAGCGACAGACGTTCCGTAAAATTATTTATTGGCTCCGATGTACGGGAACTGTTGAGAGTTTCTAAGACTTAGCTGTTGTGAGTGGGGTGCCGGTGTCAGCGAGTAACAGTTATAGTTGGTAAACAATCTATACCGGTCATTTCATTTGTGTACAGTCTAAAATTTACAACTAGGCTAGCCTTTAAGTAAACTTGAAGGTGTAAGGTAGTTTCCCTCCGGGACCCGGTATTTTTTCATTCTTTATAGAAGGTTCTTTACGATCAACCTTTTGATCGACTAATGGGTTGTTTAGCTTATTCTAGTGGTAGTGCATGCTGCCTCTGCACGGTGGTTCCGCTTTCAAGGAAGGGCGGTCATAGGGATTTCACTCAGTTATCTAACCTTGAACTGACAATTGACAATTGATTTTTTTTGATTTCACTCAGTTATCTAACCTTGAACTGACAATTGACAATTGATTTTTTTTTGTCCAAGAAGAGCTTTTTCTTCTTTTGAACGTGCTTGCCATTTACCTATTAAAATCTAATCTACAAGAAACATGAATAAAATATTCGAAGAAACGAATCGAGTGTGCAACAAGGTACCGAAATTCGAGAATTCGAATAATATGACGCCGAATGTTTGCAGCAGCGATAAACGTGACAACGAAATATAAAAACTGCGAATAATAGCACGGCGAATATTTTTGAGTTCGAATCATGAAGCACCAAATGCACGCCATGCCGAATATATTTTCACCTAATGAACGCAATTACGATGAATCGCATAATTTAACTTACTGTCATAAGTAACCATTCTGCAACGGAAAATCTCAAAATAAATTAACGCTAATCCGGATAATGTATCAACTAGCACTATATATCAGGAGGATTAGCGCGACCGTCAACAACACACAACGTAACCGACATTACTCCGTGATTTTTGTGTTTGAGGTGTTGAAAAAGTGCAAGTTGGTGAAGTTTACTATAATAAAGTTATAAACTAAACATTATTCTACAAAACTGTGTAAAATCATTGTGGAAAAGTTACGAATTACTGACTGTATTGACGAAAACTGTTTCTAAAAATCGGTTAATACCGGCAAAACCCTGACCTACGACAACTCGGGACGCCACCGCTTCGCCCGATACCACGTTACCGCCCAGCCCAGCGATACATCGCTCATCTATCGCTTGTAAACCTAGTACAAGTTCGACAAAAATATGAAGCCCGAACGAATCATGCACTGCGCTGGCTGCAAAAACAACATAAAAGATAAAAAATACATAATCTGTACGAGTGTTAAATGCAAAAAAGTTTTTCACCATCTTTGTGTCAACTACAAAATCTCAGAACCTAACGAAACTTGGATTTGTCCGGATTGTAAAAATGCAATCAAAAGAGTGGGGGACAACTCGGCAACACCGATACGCCCTGCAGAGAATGTTACCTTCAGGAAACATCGATCAAGAAACACAAGCCCAAACGGCGGCACATCCTCTGATACTGCGTGCACGTCGGCGGACGCTTCGAGCGCACCAGTACTTGCGTGGGACCCGTCGCCGGACTCTGTGGGCGCTTCCGTGGACGCTGTGGGATCGCTCTTGGACCTTACACAGGAAATTCGATTTCTACGTGCAGAAGTATTGTCCATGAGATCGGAACTTGGGGTGGTGACGGGTGCGCTCATAAAATGTGAAGAAAGGCTAGATGATATAACCACCAAGATGACTGCACAAGAAACACGACTGCTATCAGTGGAGCGAGAAGTGGATTGCATGCGGGATCTGAAAAATGAGGTAGAAACTCTGCAAGATAAACTTAATAGCCAATCACAGAGCATGCTCAGAAACGACATTGAAATACAAGGACTCGCTGAGGCTGCTAATGAAAACACCAGCTACATCTTGGCGAGGGTAGCTGAGGCGGCTGGAATAACACTCGATGAGTCTGATGTTGATTTCGTTAACAGAGTGGGACCGGCTCGTTCCAAACTCACTGATCTGCCCCGTCCTCTGGTAGTGCGATTTACCCGTCGTCCCACACGTGACAAGTTCCTCAAAGCAGGTAAAGCCCGACACCTAACATCTAAAGCCGTAAGCAATACTGATGAACCAGAAAGAAATCTGTACATAAATGAAAGACTTACACAAGCGAACAGGCTGTTATTTCGGACCTGCAGAATTGAGTTTAAAAAAGCAGGTTTCAAGTACTGCTGGACTAAGAACGGAGCCATCTTTGTTAAAAGACGTGAGGGAAGAGGTGAAGAAACATTTACCATTAAAAGGCATGATGACATTCAAAGGATTTTACAGAAAACCAGCATTGAAAAGTCACCAACGTCATTCTGATAGCTCAAAATGTCTAAAAAAGTCCAGTTTTCTCAGTTCACATCCTATTATATTGCGAATCACTAGTTTAGTTTTTATTTTCTTGGACACGCACATAATCATTACAACTAACACACAACATTCAACACATCACACAACGGTTACATCAAGGAATTCCTACAAAACCTGGCAGACATCCAGCTCCCACATAAGAAAACTTTTCGTGCATGATCACCTGCATGAAAATGGCTAATCTAGATATTTTAAAGGAGCTGGACTCAAATAACATTCCCTGCCACATTGTAGATCTTCCTGAAAGATGTAAATCACACATATCAAATTACTACAACCTCAAAGTGCTTAATTTAAATATACGCAGTATTCAACAAAATTTCAATCAGTTTCTCATAGTCCTGCAAAGATTAAATGTCACTTTCGACATAATAGTACTGACCGAATGTTGGATCCATGTAAATTCAGTAATTCCACAAATTGACGGATATCTATCTTTTCGTACGCATAAGTATATTAACAGAGCAGGAGGGGTGGTAGTCTATATTAAGAGCTCTTTTACACCACAGGTGCTTGAACCGA
Organism: Marasmia exigua; assembly: GCA_019059595.1. Lineage (NCBI taxonomy): Eukaryota > Metazoa > Arthropoda > Insecta > Lepidoptera > Crambidae > Marasmia > Marasmia exigua. The sequence continues at coordinate 14,064,610 of CM032494.1, read as the reverse complement.
ACTTACTCGACGCTAACTGCTTGCAAATTAAAATTAATAGAGACATCACTCTTCTAGCAATTTACCGCTCACCTTCTTTCGACAATATCACACCATTCATCAATTCCCTCGTTACCATCGGAACCTCCATTAAACACTCACCATGTGTGTTAATGGCAGGCGATATAAACATTAACATCTCCGCAGACATCGAATCTGAAGCTTGTGCAAAATATCTGTGTGCACTGGCAGAACTAGACCTCATTCCTACAGTAACTATGCCCACTAGGGATAACTCATGCCTGGATCACATCAATATAACGTCTAAATATCAGGCAACATCAGTTATATGCAAGTCCACGATCACAGATCATGATTTGACTATGACGGGAATTAGGCTTCATAGGCCTATAAATAAAAATAGTCGGCAACTTTTAAGTAAACTAAATTACGCCTCTATGGAATTGGAACTGTGTGATATGGACTGGCAATGCGTTACTGATAAGACATCTGTAAATGAAGCCGTCGACGTATTTATGGAAAAAATACATGAAATAATTGAAAAACATACTTCCCACACATCAATTAGCAAGTCTAAGATGACGATCAAGCCGTGGATGACGCCCGGACTCATTCGATGCTCAATTCACAAAGATAGACTACATGCAAGAGTAAAAAAGAACCCTGATGATGCAACTAATAGAAAAATATACACCCGTTACAGAAACTTTTACATCGATTTACTTAGAAAACTGAAACACAAACACGAGGCCTTAGAACTTGAACAAAATAAAAACTCACCAAAAAAGCTATGGAACACCATTAAAACAATAACACACACTAAAAAAACTAAAGAGAAATATCAGATACTTACACAAATAAGAAACACTACAGTAAGTTCTCTAAACGTTTGCAATGATTATTTCGCGAATGTTGGTAAACATCTTGCAGAGCAAATCCTTGCAAACTCTACTGAGACGCAAGAAACACTAGCAGCCAAAGTTTCAGTGCAATCCTCAACCCTGCACTCTCTCTTTTTGGAACCTACCGATGTAGTCGAGATAGAATCTATTATTATAAATCTTAAAACAGACAGTGCACCTGGTCTTGATGGTATAACTAATAGACTTTTGAAAACGTTTAAGGATCATTTAGTAAAACCTCTTACAACTATATGTAATCTAAGTCTTTCAGAAGGAATATTCCCAGACCAATGGAAAAATGCCGCTGTAATGCCCATTTACAAGTCTGGAGAAAAAACCGAGCCTCAAAACTACAGGCCCATCTCTTTACTTGGGTCCTTTTCTAAAATTCTGGAAAAGTTAGTAAACAAACGCCTTATAAAATTTGTAGAAAGAAATAAATTAATTTCTGATCGACAGTTTGGATTTAGACAAAACAAATCAACAGAGGGTGCAGTGTCTTTGTTAACTAGCATAGTAACTGAAAACCTTGACAAAGGGAGAGCTTGCGTGGGGGTGTTTCTCGATCTTGCAAAAGCTTTCGATACTGTTTCATCATGTATACTGATCCGTAAGCTTGAAAAAATGGGTATACGAGGAATCCCACTCAATTGGTTCCGGAGCTATCTGACTGGTCGTAGTCAGTGTGTCAAGATCGAGGAACACAAAAGCACACCCAAGGCCGGTTGAATACGGCGTGCCACAGGGGAGTATTCTGGGTCCTACTCTATTTATCTTGTATGTTAACGACATAATTACATCTAAACTCATTAATGCAGAGATTATCTGTTATGCTGACGACACGGCGATTGTGTTTCATGACACTACTTGGGATCGAGTAAGGAGTCGCGTGGAGGAGGGAATGAAAGTAATTACAAATTGGCTGACAAATAATTTGTTGACCTTGAATATACAAAAAACGAAATTTCTCTGTTTCCATAAAACGCTTGCATCCTCTCCTCTTATCGACAATATAAGAATACACATGTGCCGTCGGCAGAACTCGCAACACCAACAACATTGCACGTGTAACAGCATAAGCAGATCCCCCACAATAAAATACTTGGGCTTGATTGTTGATGAGAAGTTGTCGTTTAAGGCTCATATTGACGCCACTGCTAAAAGGGTCCGCAAACTTACTTATGTATTCAAGAACCTGCGATCTGCCGCCGACGCAAATTTGTTAAAAATAGTATACACCGCTCTTTGCCAATCAACAATCTCGTATTGTATATCTACTTGGGGTGGAGCAACCACGAGCAATTTGATATCCTTAGAAAGGGCACAACGTTCGGTACTTAAAGTTCTTCTTAAGAAACCCTTTAGGTACCCTACAAAACTTTTATATGGGGAAACTGGATTGCTAACAGTTCGTGGCCTTTTTGTGCTTAGGGCAATGATATTGACACACCAATCCATTATTAAATCCGATGGCTATATAACCTATTTAAAAAAACGGGTCTTTAAGATTCCAATCCCCAAAATTAAAAGTAATTACGCTAGAAAATTTAGTAATTTTCTTCATCCCTTCATATACAATAAAGTCCAATCACACTGTGATATCAAACTCTGCACACCACTTCAAATGAAGAAAAAAGTCTTGGAGTGGATTGGTACGCTTACTTACAAAGACCTGGAACAGTTTTTAAGACCTCAAGTATAACCTCACGATATCCTCTTGAGCTAGAACTGTAACACATTGCACTACTTATTGTACATTACTTTAATTAATTATCCAAATTAACATAATTCGTTTATATTTAAATTAATGAATTAAATTTATATAGGTAAACTGGAACTTTTTGTTTTTAAATCGCAATAAGCACGTTAACATACGCACTGAACACACACAAACACACACACACACACACACACACACACACACACACACACACATACACACACACACACACAAAATAGAAAAGTCGTCCAATTTCTTATTTTGTTTTATAATATGTACAACTAACTTTAATGATTTGATTTGGTTTATGTACCTTCAGAATTTAAACTCATTGTTGTTAGACGTAAGTCGCGTCCAAATTATTCTGGTAACCCGTGATTAAAGATTGTCTACAGTACAGGCCTAGCCTAGTGTAGAGATCTCTGTAAAGTTTTTAAGATAACGCCAGTCGATACCTACAACCTTAGCATGTTCTAACCTATTGATAAGAAAACAATTTTGTTAAATATGTATGCTGATGTTGTTTTTCAATAAACTTTTTCTATTTTTCTATTTTCTAAATCCTTGTGAACATCGTCATACATAGACGAGCAACACAGTCCTGCCTGACTAATGTAATAACTAACTACAGTTACAATCAATGTTACCTTTTTTTTTGCGTTGGGGGAATGGCGCCGGCCCGATGTTCAATTGGCCGACGTCGCCACCTTTCGGCGGCGCCTTATGCATACCCGTCTGCCGGGGAGCGGACGGGTTATGTCGGGCTCTCCTCCAGTAAAACTGAAGGCCTACTGACTAAACCCCCAACGACGCTCCCTCTTCGCCGAGTGGGAAGGAGACATGTGTTCTAGATAATGAACTCTGACTACACGTTCCTTCCATCAATGTTGCCTAGGTACTCTGGAAATCATATGTAATAATATACTAATTCAATGAAAGCCCGATTCGACTAATTTATCCGTGGATAAATCCATGGTATAACGTTAGATTTATAATTGGATTAAGAGCGCTATACCATGGATTTAGTATCGGAATAAGATTGGTCGAATTAGCCCATAATGCATAACCTTAGACTAGAATATAATAATTGTCTGTTTACAGCACACACATTGTTCTGTAAAAGAAAGGCTAAGTAAAAATTAAACACATCCATTAGTAACAAAAGAAATACTTTATTTATTATTTTTAAATAATAACGAATCAACAGTTCTAATTTTCATCATTACAATATCATATACAGAAATATATTTTTTATTTAAAAGAAAAGGCACTTACTTACATTCTGAAATTCAAAACAAAGCAATTTAAAAAAAAAACAATAGTACTAATTTTTCTTTTTTTTTACTTATTGCTCGTCTAGTTTCTTGTCTCTGTGAAAAAAGTTATTCTACAATATTTTCTGTATTGTTCTGCTCCTTAGAAAATTCATCAACTGTTTTAAATAAATTCCATTTATAACATTATTCATTTGTTTATTTATTATAAAATATATTACATAACTATCGTAATACATTAGTAAGGACTGCGTTGTTCATCTATGTATGTATGACGAATTTCACAAGGATTTTCAAAATGATTGCAGCATTTTCAAAAGGATGCATCTAGTTCATACATTATCCGGATTAGCGTTATTTTAATTTGAGATTTTTCATTGCAGAATGGTTACTTTTGACAGTAAGTTAAATTATGCGATTCATCGTAACTGCGTTCGATAGGTGAAAAGATTTTCGGTATGGCGTGCATTTGGTGCTTCATGATTCGTCAAAAACATTCGCCGTGCTATTATTCGTAGTTTTTATATTTCGTTGTCACGTTCATCGCTGCTGCAAGCGTTCGGCGTCATATTATTCGAATTTTCGAATTTCGGTACCTTGTTACACACTCAAAAATCCACGAATGAAGCGGCGGGGATAATCCAAATTGATGTTTGTCACTATCTACTGGTTTACTTAAAGACATGTCACTATCATTCATCTCTTTAGGTGTTGCTCCACTAATGTAGCACCTACTACAGCATCCTGTAGTAGACACATCTATCACTTGTCACAGAGTAGATACTTTACCATCAACCATGGTTAATTGTAAATCATGCAGTACCTTAATTTCACAGCCGTTAAAGGTAAAAGAAAATGGACGTAAATTACTAATTTAATTCACGGACACAAGCATCCTTGTGAAAGAACACAGTTGTATCTAAAACAAAACAAAAAACAGTTAAAAATTAGACAATAATCGAAATCTCGTAGCAAATACTCTTAGCGTTTGCTACGAGCTTGCCACTACTCACAGAGGCAGTTCAAGGCAGATAAATAGATATGAATTTGAATCAACAGACATTAATTTACATCTACAAAAAAAAACCTCTCATGAAAGTCTGTTAGAAATTAATTAAAAGTTTCAATGAAAAACATAGCAAATAATGAAGAGTAATTTTATAAGCCCTGTCGTAGCACGGTCTTTTAATATATAATAGTCCAATAAAAACAAAAAAAAGGCTTACATTAAATCAAACAAACCTTGACCTTGAATATCCATCACAAAAAAATAAGTCACAAACAACAAATTCTTGGAAAAGTAGAACAAAGGAATTGCTAATTAGCAGTTCGTAGTAATGCGTGGAAGAAAATGTAACATTTTTTTAAATTATCTTTTATACCCTCAAGTAGTAGCACTAATAGTAAGTAATTAGGGAAGGCATCATGACATAACTCGAACATCCAGATTTTACTCGAATGACTTACTGGGAGACCACCGTGCTCTGGTGCAAGGGTTGCGGATTCGATCCCGCAAAGTACCAACATTTGTGTGCATGACTGTTTGTTTTGGTGTTTTCTTTGTATTATAAATATGTATTTACAAAAGAAAAGTATTCAATGTCTATATTTGTTATTCCGTGGTTGGTACTGATATCCATAACAATGATGCTTGAGGTATTTCGGAGACAGATCAATACAACATCGCATGTTGTGAAATTGCATTTATTTATTTATTTTTGTATAAATAAATAAATATTTCACAACATCACATACATTGATCTGACTCCGAGATAGTCAACTCAAGCAACTGTGCTGCGGATATCAGAACCAACAGCGGAATTACAAATATATACATATAATACTTTTCTTTTGTAAATACTTATAATACATAGAAACATCCAGACCAATACAAATAAACATGTTCATGCACACAAATATTTGCACTGTGCTGGGATCGAACCCGCAACCTTTGGACCAAAGGCAGCGTTCACTACCACTGTTCCAAACGGGTCGTCAAATGTATGGCAAGCAATATATATGTCCACGCTTACTGCGTATACCTAACATCGCCAGCTTGCGCCCGCTGTAACTGGTACTCCACGTCTTGAACTGTTATAGAAAAACTTTATAGAAAAATTGTTTCATAACAATTCGTGCCGACACTCGTACTACCTAGTGATGTGATATCTTTTTGACATTCGGATATATATCTTTAACTAATGTAGCTCACTGAATGATGATAAGATATGGTTAAGCTCAGTTTATACTTCATCAATGACTGAATGATACATTCGCTGTATGGCTTTGTCTTTAAAGAAGATGCTTCCGCCGCGCTGTCTTTAACGAAGGTCCTTCTTACTAATATTAACCTGGATATAAAATATACAGTTAATGATTTCCATAACCTAAGAGTACAGAAAATTTTCACTTAAACGAAAGATGTGTGATTATATAAACAAGTGTCATGCTGGCGTCTCGTCGTGTGTTAGGACATAGAGTAAGATAATAATTGTCTGGTTAGCGTCTTCGAAAACTTAATTATAGCGCGCAACGATTCTCTTACACATTCTAATCTCTCTCATCTTTGCCTAAATTCATTCTTCATATCTTAAACTCCATACCTACTACTCACGCTTTCGAAACATAGTTTTAGAATAAAATAGCCAAAGATATATTTCAGATGTGATTGAGTGAGTGATCGGCTGAGTTGAAAAGATATACATCTTTTATATCACTCACTCATGACCGACACTGGACTACTCTACACTCCCCGCCTCTCACCTTTAAAGAAGAGTTTATACTTTTTCTTATTGTTAAAGGTAGTAAGTACTGTACGATAACTCTGATAAGCTTATTACCTACGTCTCGCTGGGAAATATTGTTCGGACAAATGTTTAGTTATTTAAATTTCTCACGTTACTTTATTTGTTCGGACGTGAAGTCTCATTGTTGTTTTGTATATCAATGTCCGACCCCGCGTGTTTCTTGTTTTAGAGGATCGGTGTCCTTAGAGGTAACTTTGTTATGCTTCGTCGAGCGATTCCATAGAAAATTCATACAACAACTCATAAGTACGAGCACATTCACCAGATTCCGTAAGCAGCTTAAGCACCTGTGCTACAGATGTAACAGAGGAAAAACAAATATAATATTTAAATAATATATTACACTCGGACACTGAACAAATACAAGTGAATATTTGTCGCCCAATAATAAATCACACATTTTTTATTGATTTTTTTATTGATGGTAGACTACCGACCGTCTTCTTATTGGCTCATCAGAATATCAGAAGTTATCCTGACGTTAGAATGTTTAAGAGTTTTGTATGGGAACAAAATGTTGTTTCATCATTAATGTAGTGCACGCACGTTATAAAATAATTTATTTGATCTTAAAATTTTATGATAATTTATGCACGATTTTATTTTTCTTTTATTAATACAACTATACTATTTTATTATATACAAATACAATGAATTAGCTATTATTACTAAATTAGAGTTATAGGACGAAACACATACATGTCGACAGCGACCACCAATACTACTACTTATCTAAACTATACTATGTCCATCCAACTTGCCATCACGACTCATCGACATCTACGTATTGTGCGGGACGTATTCAAAATACGGCCTTATGATTATTGCGCTAAAGCGGGTATTGATGTAGTGAGACTCGTGCCTAACTAGGATTCCCCGACCACATTACGTGCGGGTGCGCTTATTTTTATACCCCGAACTTATTAGGAAAACAAGCTGTTATGTTTGGTTTTAGGATTGGGTAACTAAATATTAAATACATACTTAAGTAATTTAAAGCATGTTTGTTTCTTCTATATGGGAGTGTAGCAATCTTTAGGATTTGCTGATTTACTCCATTTTTCATAATATAAAATTAAATTATTGTTTGTATGAAGTTATTTTATTATTTGATCGATATGTTGCCTGATTTAATTGTTTTTAATTTTTTTTATTTATAGTTCATGATGAAATGTAATTATTTAATTATTTTAATAGAACTGCTTTGTAAAATTTTAATGAAATTAATTTATATTAATTCTATAAGTATGTTGCAAATTTACTGGTATACATTTTCTCCAGTTTTAAGCACCAAAGGAACAAGCAAATTTTAATGTAGTTGTAAATGTCTCATTTTAAGTGAAACTTTAGTAGTTTTGTATGAGAAAAAAATATCTTTAAACCTACGTTGCTGAATTTGTTTGTTGCGAATGACGACGCTTCTCAGAACGGCTATCTACGCTTTCAATCGATGGAATTCAATAAATCAACTCCACCGTGTGTGCCACCGCTGAGCCATGGCTAGCTCAATGAAACGTGACCATCAAACCAATCAAACTACACGTTGATCTACGAGGTCATCTGTGATACAGATAAAGGCAGACCTGTGGAATGCCATGATTTCGTTCGTCGATGTGACTGATGAAAATTGAACACTATTATACCCGCATATACGAGATATGCGGGTTTTTAACCGACTTTAAAAAAAGAGGAGGTTCTATGTTCAACTGTAATTTTGTTTTTTTTTATTGTAGTTTCACGTTTGTGACAGTTTTCCTTATTGCGCTATGTACTTAATAAAATATTTGTAGTGGTTATTATAATATCAAAAATCTGTAATGTACAGTGTATCGGTAAATACATTGCCTCGGTGGCGCAATGTTTGTTGGTCGCACTTTAAAGCGACGGTAGCGCTTGGGGTCCAGAGTTCGATCCCCGGGTCGGGCCAAAATTTGTACCTGAGTTTCTTTGTTAAGAAATTGTCAGTATTAGCCCGGAGTCTGGAAGGCGGTCTTGTACCCCCGTTCCTCTGAAAGCACGTTAAGCCGTTGGTCCTGCGTCTAATCCCTCTTCGGTCGTGTCACACTAGTGTCCCATCGAAATAAGAGGGTAGGGGAATAGAGAGTGCACTTGTGTCTGCGCAAATACTTGTGCACTATAACATGTCCTGCGTCGATGGCTGATCGTTGAGATTGGCCGCCATGACCGAAACATCGGTTTGGAGGACATTATTATTATTATCGGTAAATATTTTAATACCTTTAATTATCACTTCATCATCATCAGCCCATTTAAGTCCCCACTCCTGGGGAACGGGCCTCCCTCAATCACATAAGGGGTAATTGCCATACTCACCACGCTTGGCAGACGGGTTGGCGAGGGTTTTGAACTAAATGCAGAGTTTTACTACTCTGGGTGCTGATGATTATGCCAGCAGCTTTACCTTAGTCGCCTTTTACGACACCTCGGTAAGAGTGAGGGTGGCCTATTCTACTCTGCCGGGGACCACACGGCTTTCACTTATTCCAACCATTTTGAACAGCATTTGTCCTACAATTTTTGGAAAATTGTAATTTTTTCGACTCATACAATATGAACAAGTAACTTGACCGCTGTGATATGAACAGTTGAATATTTTTTATTTCCGAAAATCACATAACACTGTTGCTCAAAATGATCGGTAGAAGAGATCCTAAAAGGATGTTTTGGTCCTAAAAGACTTAAAATAGAAAACACTAAGTGCAAGACAGCTCTAAGAAAAACAATGTAATAGGTATGGCAGTATAACTGTATAATAAGTCCAAAAGTGTATCATCATCATCATCAGCAACCTACACTCGTCCACTGCTGGACATAGGTCTCCCCTAATGCACGCCACTGCTCCCGATTTTCGGCCACTCTCATCCAGCCCACACCAGCCAGCCTTCGAATGTCATCATCCCATCTTATCGCAGGGCGTCCTACACTACACTTACCGAGTCGCGGTCTCCACTCAAGGACTTTACGGCTCCAATGGCTGTCAGTTCAGCGGCTAATATTACCAGCCAACTGCCACTCCAACGCTCCAATTAGGCAGAAACAACTTCGAGAGAGAAGCCAATAGTAGAATTCAAAAGTGTATAATTTAGATCAATACAGCCGCACGTTACTTGTAATACTTATTATTAAATGTTATTTTAAGATCTGAGGTTTGCTTTTTTTAAATAGTAGACATTTTTATTTAGTCTCATTGCTTTTGATGTCATGATGTGTACACATGTTTACGGGGTGATGTCTGGACTAAAAATATTTAATTTGTTAATTTTGATGCTATTTTGATGTTATTCTGTATTGTGTGCCAATATATAAATAAATAAGCTTCCAAAAAACATTATGGAACTGCAAAAGAATTTCCAAGTGTCCCTTAGAACACTCCTAAAAGGGAAATGTTATTATAAATTAAGTGCATACCTTTCCGGATACACTCTCTTAAGGTGACGGGTAGGGCACACTAGCGACGCTAATCGATTTTAATTTTTAGCTACTCAACCGGATCTATTTTAATCAATTTCGCGGTTACAACTTCTCGGCAAACACTTATACTATTTAATAAATAACCATGCACAAATGTTGGGTCGGTTTTTGTACGCGACACATTGATTCACGCCAAAAGTGTTCGCTTTTGGCGTGAATCAATTTTTCGTGTACGCGTTGGACCCAATATTTTCGCATGGTTATTTAATAAATAGGTAGTATAAGTGTTTGCCGAGAGGTTGCAACCCCGAAATTGTTTAAAATAGACCCGGTTTAGGAGTTAAAAATTAAAATCGATTGGCGTCGCTAGTGTGCCCTACCCGTCACCTTAAGTTGGTCAAGATCTAAGAAATGCCAAGATGAATGGCGTGTTCAAAATAAGTTTGAACAATCATAAAATCCTTTTTTATTTTAATGTCTTTAGTTTCATTACAATCAGTAAAATTCGTTAGTTGGTGGCGTCACCAAACCGTAGAAGGAGATATTAAATTCACTAAAGGAGATATTAACCGTTTCAGGAGAGAATCACTTTTTTATGTTATAGGTGGCAGAAGCGCAGACGGATCGCCTGATGTTAAGCGATTGCCGCCGCCCATAGACACTTAAGGAAATATTAATTACTTAAGGGGTTTTTTTCAGTGACCCAAGAAGCTGACGAAGAGACGAAACAGATGTGTCCAAACGACGGAAGCGGTAGTCTGCTGCTGGATTGCCCTCGTGCTACTATTTATCTACGGTTTCCCCATGAGAAAGAATTAAAGGTGGGTAATAATAGGGAATAAAGTATGAAAATGATGATTTTTTTCTAGACTCAACAAGATTAATAATTCATATAATAACCAAAAGGTTACTGTAGTATATTTTTATTTTGATTAAAAACCGTATTTAACGGGTGTGTAATGTACAGATTAGAAAATATTGTATTCTTGATACAGAAAAAAAATCTTGAAAGTGACTCTTTTTTGTTAGGCAGAATTGGCGCTTTTATCATTCGTAACTCTTTCAATAAACAATGTTTTTTTTCTGAAAAACTATCCTAAATGTACTTTAACGTTATCCATAAGAGCACAGTTAAATATGAAATTAAATATGAAAGAAGAACTTATTATAAATTGAATTATGTTCTAATCATAAAAAAATGTTTAAATATAATTTGATAAATTAAATGTTATGAAATTACTAAAAAAAATTTGTAAATATTAAATTGACAACTTATTTATTTTTTAGATTTTTTTTATATTTTAGAGTCTCAAAATAGACACAGGAAGGGCGACAAAATGTGTATGACCATTGGGTCATACAAGAAGAAAACCAGCGGTAACCATTAGGTCACCGCTGCTTTTCTTTTTGCCTTCAGGGCCGCCTTTCTCTTAAAGTTAAGGTTCGCCTAGACGCACTGCGCTAAACTATATTACACATCTCTACACGGCGTTCAATTCCCGGTTGCATGTAAACCTGTCGCTTTATAGCCTGGAGTACGCTTACACGTTAGTACCATGGAGTTCAATGTACATATATCTGAAATAGAGAGTTAACTTTGCGTTTTTTCTGCTTCCCGGCGACAGTCACCACGCCCTAGTATACATAAATTTTTTTGTTGACATGACCCTAGGTAGACGGTAGACATGACTTTTTTAGTGATTATGAACGCTGACAGAATGGAGAAGTTTTTAGATTCGGTTAGAAATCACGTTAATCACTTTTTTAAATTTAGAACTGTCAGTGAAAAATTGAAGTTGTAAGTTTCTCAACGTTAATTGTTCACTTTATTAAAGCTACCAATCTGATTATTTTATACATAAAAGGTACGCTGATGAAGATTTAATTGCAAAAAAGAAAAGTCGAAAAATTATTTTCGTTTTTTTTTTCTAGATCATTTTTAAGCTGTTGTGGTAGGGAATTCTCCAAAGTTCGAAAAAAATGTTGACACTGAACTATAAAAAATCGCAGAATAAACCTGGATGTGCTCTATCCATGGCCTTCCGCTTGACACCCTATCCTGTATATTACTTGCAGTATTTCATTTTCACTTTTTTCAGTTTTTGCTATCATCCCAAAAGGAGCTAGCAAAGCAAGTTGGAACTCTGTTCAACGGACAGAGTACGCCATCTAGCGGATTTTTCACACACGATAGCCTCCATCCAAGGTAGTTTAAATGCTCTCTCATGGAACCTTCCTCCTACACAAGGGTAGGGTGTGCGTCTTCGCCCTCCCCGGTGATTCCCCGCACCATCGCTAGATGGCGATGTCCCCATTTGTATCGCGCTATTATTGTGATTTTCCGATTTATGGCCTCCTCGCCCATCCATCGCATTTTATAGCTGCATTTGCTGGCGGCAATTACGCACTTTTATAACACTTTGAAATTTTTAAAGCCATGTAGAAACATAACGTTTCACCGGTGGCTCGGCTTGTGTACCTAATATGCAGTTAAAAATTCATTGAGGCGAATGAATGAATGAACGATTATTCTCTCTCACTATAGTTACATTTTTAGGTATGATAGTCGAATCGTCCTGTAGTGTAAATAAATTTAGCAAGAGCCGTCGTACTGATGTATAGGGTAGCTCAGTGGTAACATAAGAGCGCCTTCGAAGCGGAAGGTCGTAGTTTCAAATCCGAACCTTCACCTGTACAATACTAAAATCGATGTGCATTTCACCACAATATCGCCGGTGAGGAAACCTCTGCGTTTCGAATAGATAGTAATAATAATAAATAAATATTTCACAACGGAATCAGATCAATGTATGTGATTGATCTGATTCCGAGATAGGTAACTCAAAGTTCTGACATCCGTTAGTAACACAAGTACAGGAAGCGCGATAAAAAGAGTTCCAAAAAAAATTATGTCTATTTGAGTGTTTTCTTATTAAAATCTGGGATGTGTTGTGGGTGAGTTGTGTGTGTAAATGTATATTATATTTGGGTATATGTGTGTGAATGAGTACTTTTTTTTATGACCCAGTGAAAATGCACCTTATGCACGCTGAGAGGGGCTCTCCTCCGGGTTAGGTCTCTGCTTATCAGAGACCGTCCGGAGCCAACAACTCCGACCTACCTCAGCAATCCGCTGGCGACCTTGCGGCGCAAGTCCCCAAAAGTGGGCCTAGCGGCCACTGCGCCCGGAGGCGCTCCACTCTAGGGGGATGCCGACGTCAAAACGCCCCGCCGGAAAACCGCTGCGCAACCCGCGCGGGCGGGGCCGGACACAGCATCCCCAGGTCCGAAGACAAAAATGGCGCCTGCAACCCCGCTGTGCGATGGTTTAACCCGCTTTCACGGGCCCTAGTACACCGTCAGGGAACAACGCGAAGACGCGGGTCCTCAGACCCTCGGCGCGACAATGTAGGCCCTGTAGCGAAGTGCGCTTCAGCGCGGTCGCACGTCAGGGCCGGTCCGTCGGATGTGCATCCTTCGGTTAACAGGTAGCAATCCACGAATGAATTACTACCCGTCATTGTCCAGGAAAAACCGTGCTTCCGTGGCAGTTGGTCGGCCTCCGGGTCGGCCTATTCTGGTCTGCTATCGGACGCGTCCCCCGGTGGCGGATAGGGGAACGCCCCCCAGATATGGGAGGTACCGGCTTTAGCCGGCGCGGACCAAAACCAGCACACCGTAACCTTCTCACTGAGAGGAGGCCGGGGGTCTTCTCATTGAGAGGAGACCGCGAGGAAGAAACCCTCTTAAAAAAATTACCCCGAGCCTAAGGGTCTAGCGTGCCTATTAGGTGAGGGTTAACTTGTTAGCGCTTGGAGAGCGGGGGACTCTGAAAAGGGATTCACCGGAGCTACGGCTCAATCTGGTCCTGTCTAGGGTCAGGGTCTTGGCTTAGCCGTCCGGACCGAGAGGAGACAACCTCAATAAAAAACCCTAAAGGACCGGCGTTGGGGCGCCCCTCGCGAGGCTCTACGCGGCGTCGGTCGCCTTCGGGTGGCTGGGGGGATACCCAGCCTGCTAGCGGCCAACTCAGGGGGAACTCCCAACCCTCTGTAGTATATAGGTTACCACGGTACTCGGCTCTGCCGTGGTGGACTTTTAGAACCGTTATACTCGTGGGAATAGTATATGGATTGTAACACTAAAAAACAAACTCGAAAAAACCCTATGAATACTGACGACCTGGCTAAGCAAATTGACACTGATTTGACTGCTTCCGACTTAGGAAGTAATGATATAGATACCGGTGATCTGGAGGTAGGGGCGCGTACCCGGAAGGTGCGCACCTTTGCCAACGACCTTGACGCGTTCTTGGACGCGAGCCTATCGGACTTGGAGACCGTTGACTTGGAGGACTCCAATGTGTTAGTGGTGGAGGCTCCGGCTCAGTCCGGCCTCTCCGCCGACGAGAAAGAGGTGGTGCATGAGCCTCATAATTTTGTAGTGCCGCAGAAAAAGGGGCCTAATAAAAAGAAAGGCAAAGCCGCGGCTAAAAAGGCCCAGAAGCCTGAAGCAATGGCGGCCGAGGCTGGTCCTTCCAGCAGGCGCACGCCATCGCCTGCCACCAGTAATGATAGAAGCCGCTTTTTCCGGTCCGTCACGGACGATGAAGATACGGTAGGCGGAGAATCCGACATGGAATCGGTAGCGAGCGGCTCTGCCCCTTGCTCTCGGTTATCTCGCTACCTGAGGAAGAGGACCGCGGAGTCGGAGAGGGAATCAGACGTCGAGTCCTTTACTGACCCCAGAAAGAGGTCTTCTAGCGCCAAGCGCGGCCGTGGCCGGAACTCCACTATGGGCGCATATGTCGATGGGGCGGCGAAACGAGCTTTAGCCCAAGCTGAGCTCGACGAGCAAATCGCTGCAGATGAGAAGAGGATGAGGGAGCGCCGGACCAAATATGGTTACGGCACTTCCCAAGTCAACTATAGCGAGATGACAGTTGCCGACTTGCAAGAGACGGCGAGGCAGGATGTGGAAGAGGTCATTGCCGTTGCTAATAAATCAGGCAACCTTAAGTGGACTTGTCAGAAGTCCCTGAAGGAGCACACCCTCTCGCTGTATACCGTGGCGAACGAGATGGCCAAACGTAGCGTCTCCGAAGAGACCACTGCATTACAGGCCACCGTCAAACGTCTCGCTGAGGAGCTGAGAGTGGTAAGGGAGGAGTTGGCAAGGGTGCAGATGGAGAGGGCCGCTCTTTTGGCCACTCCTTCGACCGCTCCTAAAGTCGCGGATGAAGGCGTTCCAGGTGGTATGCCTACATCCGCGACAAAAGAGCTTTCCAATAGAAATAGTAAGGCAAATTCAGCTGTGGCCAAAACCGCGAGACCCATAGATGCGTCGCCTAAATCTGCGTCGCAGGTAATGGAGGAGCCGGTAGTCTTGCTCGTGAAAGAGATGCTGAGGCAGCACTCCGAGCAGTTGCAAAGATTCACCCGGGCGTGCATAGCAGGCTTGGAGGACCGGCTCCTCCCTAAGCCCAGCTACCGCCCCCCCCTAGAGGCGGACAGACGTCGGGAAACTGAGGCCACCCAAAAGGTTTCATTGCCCCCTCCACCCCCTCCGTCCAGGAAGGGTAAAGGAGTGGGCAAATCCACCTCTTTAAAAACCCCGGAAACCGACGCTACCGGTCCCGTCACACGAGCGCGATCCTTTGCCGCCGTGGCGGTCCGACAGACACCTCGCGATATAGTGTCCCCGCCTTCGCCAGCGGCTCGTGCCGACCCGGTGGCACCCACCTCTTCTGCTCTACGACAGATGGAAGACGCACTGTTACCGGCTACTACCCCAACCAATGAGGGGTGGAAGACGGTGGCCCACAAGAATCGGAAATCGAAAGCCGGACAGGGGCAGGGATCTACTATTGCCAACGTCGCGGCGATCGCTACGGATCCCTCCTCTGCGAAGGCCCCGCGGAGAAAGAAGCAAAAAAGGAAGGCCACTTCTTCCTCTGCTGCCAGCCGACCGACCGCCCCTAAATTGGTGGTGCCCAAATCCTCAGCCGTCGTTCTCACATTGACAGCTGAGGCGGTCTCGAAGGGTGAGACTTACGAGTCCGTGATGACACGGGCTCGCCAGGCTATTGGTGACGCGGCGTCCCTCGGCCTGGATAAGATAAGAAGTGGTCACACACAAACGGGGGCTCGAAAATTTGTGCTCCCCGGAACACAAAGTGGGCCCCTCGCTGACATATTTGCGGCTAAACTTAGAGAGGCGGTGGATGGAGCAGCCCACGTGACCCGTCCCGTCAAGTGCTCCACCCTGATAGTGACTGACTTGGATGACTCAGTCACAAAGCAGGACGTGGTGCACAAATTGGCGCAAGTCGGGGGTTGCGATGTGGTAGCCATCAAGGCTGGCGAAATACGTGCCGGCCGTGGTGGGATGGGTCAAATACGGGTCCTTTGTCCCACCTCTGCCGCCAAAGCAATCATTGCTGCTGGCCGGCTTTTAGTCGGCTGGAGCTCAGCGGGCGTTAGAGCACTGGAGGATGAACCACTCCGGTGTTACCGATGCTGCGGCATTGGCCACTGCCGACCTCTCTGCTCCTCCAACGCTGACCGCTCCGAGCTGTGCTACCGCTGCGGAAACGGGGGGCACAAAGCGGTAGACTGCAAAGCTCCGAAGCCTCGCTGCTCCGTTTGTGCTGCTGCAGGCCGGCCAGCTGAGCACACAATGAGGGGGAGGAACTGCCGCCCCCCACCAAAGAAAGGAAAGCAGCTGCCAGCCGTCAAGTGTCCGGCTGCTTCTGCAGCCGCCGAAATTTTCACGGCAGCCACAACGGAGGCCTCAATGGAGGGGGGTACGATGTCTGAATGATGGCTTCGGCCAGACATCGCACCTTCCTCCAAGGGAACCTCAACCACTGCCGCTCAGCTCAGGATCTTATGTTCCAGGTGCTGGCTGAGTGGCAGGTTGACGTGGCGGTAGTCGCCGAACCGTATTTTGTCCCTGACAATTGGTTCGGCGATAGGGACGGACAAGTTGCCATCTTACGGCGACCATCCTCCCTGTCTTCCCCCCTTTCTCTTATAGAGAGGGGCGCGGGATATATCGTCGTAGCCTGGGATGACCTGGCCGTGGGGGGGGTATACTTCTCCCCGAACCGCCCGTTTCGGGAGTTCGAAAGCTTCCTGAACTCCCTCGGCGCGGCTTTAGGCCGTTTAGCGCCACGCCCCATCATACTCGCTGGGGACTTCAACGCCAAGTCCATGGCGTGGGGGAACCCGGCAGAGGACCTCCGTGGGCGAACCTTGAGAGAATGGGCAGTGGTAAGTGGTCTCACACTACTCAACCAGGGCTCGACCCAAACATGCGTGCGGATGCAGGGTGGTTCAGTGGTGGACTTAACTTTCGCCACCCCTGCACTAGCCGCGCGCACGGAAGGCTGGAGAGTGGATCTCCGCGAAACACTTTCGGACCACCGTTACATACGGTTCGAGGTCCGGAGCGCGCAGGGGTCTCAAGGGACGGCTGATCGACCATCTTTGTTCCCACGTTGGGCTCTCTCCCGCCTAGACAGGGACAAGGCCAAGGAGGCGGCCTTCTTCCAGGATTGGTTTTATCCGAACCTGGAAGAGGAAGACGTGGATGCTGCCGCGTCTACTCTGAGGAGCGCCCTGACTGAGGTATGCGATGCTAGCATGCCACGGTCCCGCCGCCCAGGACCCCGACACGCCATCTATTGGTGGTCAGAAGAACTCGCAGGACTCCGGATAGCCTGCAATGCCGCTCGGAGGGCGTTTACCAGGAGCAGACGACGACGGAGGAGGGACCTGGCCAATGAGGACCGCTTATATGAAGCCTATAGAGAGGCTAGGCGGTCTTTTAAGGTAGCAATTAGCCAGGCCAAGGACGCAGCGCGTCAAGAAATGCTAGAGGGTCTCGACCGGGACCCCTGGGGGCGGCCATATAAAGCAGCCCGCAATAAGCTGCGCCCCATTGGCCCCCCAGTGTCTGAGACCCTCCAACCAGAGCTCCTGGGGAGGGTGGTACGGACACTCTTTCCGGTCTGCACCGATTTCGACCCTCCAAGTATGCCCCCGCCTGAAGGGGTGTTTCCCTTCCCCGCGGTTGACGAGATCCCACCCATCTCCACGGAGGAATTTGGAGCGGCAGAAATACGTCTTCGTGCCAAGAAGACCGCCCCTGGCCCCGATGGCATTCCAGCTAAGGTGGTTGCGATAGCCATCGGGGAGATGGAAAGGCGTTTTCGGGACCTCTTCGACCGCTGCCTAAGAGTCGGGAGGTTCCCAAAAATATGGAAGCAGGGCCAACTGGTGCTGATTCATAAGGCGGGTCAGGCCAACGGACAGTCCGTCGGCCTATAGGCCGATTGTACTGCTGGACGAGGTAGGGAAGATGATGGAGAAAGTGGTGTCTTCCCGCCTCGTTGAGCACATGACGGAGATTGGGCCCGACTTGTCAGAGACCCAGTACGGCTTCAGGTCGGGGCGGTCGACGATCGACGCCCTGACCCGCCTGCGGGGCATTACCCGAGAGGCGGCTGCGGAGAGGAAAGGGGTGTTGGCGGTAAGTTTCGATATTCGAAACGCCTTCAACACCCTGCCCCACTCCGTCATTATTGAGGCACTCGCTTATTTCCGAGTGCCTCAATACTTGATCCGCCTTATTAAAGACTACCTCACAAACAGGGAGGTAGTCTTTACTAATAAAAATGGGGAACTCCAGCGCCAGCCGGTTGAGACCGGTGTTCCGCAGGGGTCGGTCCTTGGACCACTCCTGTGGAATATCGGATATGACTGGGTCCTCCGCGGTGACCTCCCCCATGGCATGAGTGTTATCTGCTATGCAGATGACACTCTTGTCACTTTCATGGGGGAAACTTTCAGCGAAGCCGCTCTTCTCGCAGAGAGCGGCGGGGACAGTCGTGGAGAGGATGCGCCTCCTCGGCCTCGAGGTGGCACTGGAGAAGACGGAGGCTCTCTTCTTCCCACGGCCTCGGCAGCGTCCTCCCTCCGGCGCGCATATCTGCATTGGAGGGACCCAGGTTGAAGTCAAGGCCGAGATGCGTTATCTTGGCCTGACACTAGACCCGTGGTGGCATTTTGGCCCGCACTTCACCGGGATGCTACCACGGCTCTTGAAGGCAGCAAACGCGCTGTCGTGGCTGCTGCCCAACCTGGGGGGACCAGGCTCCAGGTGCCGGCGTCTTTATGCCGGCATTCTGCGGTCAATGGCGCTCTACGGGGCGCCAGTCTGGTCCGACTCCCTCGCAAGACGGGAAAATATTCCCCTCTTGCGGAGGCCTCAGCGGGCGATAGCGCTGCGGGTCGCTCGAGCGTACCGAACGGTAGGTTTCGACGCCGCCTGTGTGCTCGCTGAGACCCCCCCATGGGAGTCAGAAGCTGTGGTGCTGTCCGCCGTCTATAAGTATACGGTGGACAGGAGGGCAGAAGGAAACCGCTTCTGCCCCGTCGAGCGGGAGGCCGTAAGGAAGGAGGCACGGAAGTGCCTCCTGAGGCGATGGTCCGAGAACCTCGGCCTTGCCCCTTACGGCCGGAGAACCCTCGACGCGCTCGCCCCGGTCCTAGACCATTGGCTTGAGCGTCACCACGGCTCCGTCTCCTTCCGTATGGTGCAGATAATGACCGGACATGGGTGCTTCGGTTATTATCTGCACAAAATACAACGGGAGGAGGCGCCTTCCTGCCATGAATGCGGCGCTGCGGAGGACACGGCACACCACACCCTTGCGGAGTGTGTGGCGTGGGACCCGCAGCGTCAGGCGCTGGTAGCGGCGGTCGGCCAGGACCTCTCCCTCCCTAGTATAACGAGATCTATACTAGCGAGCGATGGGGCCTGGAAGGCCTTCGCTGCCTTCTGCGAGCACGTCATGGTAGCGAAGGAGGCGGCGGAGCGCGAGCGAGAGCGAGATCCCCTCGCAAGCGCGCTCCGAAGGGTGAGGAGGGGGAGGAGACGCCGAGCAGATGCGCGTCTCCCCCCTCTCCGCGAAGGGAGCCCGCTGGTGCGTGGTACGGGGGCACCAGCACCAGCATTGCACAGGCTCCCTTTGCTGCCCGATAGGGACGGCTCAGTTCTCCCGGCTGTCCCTATCCCCTCTCCCGGCACGTCCGGGGGAGGAACCGCCTAGTCCGCCGTATAGGCGGACATCCGCCCGGGGAATATCGTGGAGGGAGGCTTTAGCTGTATCACCATGATACTCCCCAATATGGGCGATGAGGGAGAACCGCAGGGGGTTTAGTGGGTATGCCTTTGCCTGGCTTCTCCTTCGGAGAAGCCCCCCGCCAAAGGAGAGCCCCACATAACCCGGCCACCCCCCGGTGGTCTGGTATGCATAAGGTAGTCGGCTCATCTCTTGAGCCGGCGGCATTCCCCCTGCGAAACCAAAAAAAAAAAAAAAAAAAAAGGAAAAACCGTGCTCCGCGGTAACCGTTTCTGCCTAATACCAACCGAAGTTGGAATCAGGACAGAACTGATTACCAGCAAGGCCACTCGAGGAGGTAGATGCACCTGAGTCCCCGTGTGAATAAGTACCTATATTATGTGTGTGTGAGTGCGTGTATGCAAGTGAGCTCATCGTAATGAGCGACTTAAGGTGTACCATAACTATCTTTTTAGGGTTCCGTAGCCAAAATGGCAAAAACGGAACCCTTATAGTTTCGTCATGTCCGTCTGTCCGTCTGTCCGTCTGTCCGTCTGTCACAGCCGATTTACTCGGAAACTATAAGTACTACAGTGATGAAATTTGATGGGAATATGTGTTGTATGAACCGCTACAAAAATATGACACTAAATAGTAAAAAAAAGAATTGGGGGTGGGGCCCCCCATACATGTAACTGAGGGATGAAATTTTTTTTTTCGATGTACATACCCGTGTGGGGTATCAATGGAAAGGTCTTTTAAAATGATATAAAGTTTTCTAAAAAACATTTTTCTTAAAGTGAACGGTTTTTGAGATATCAGCTCTCAAAGTCGTAAAAAGTATGTCCCCCCCCTCTATTTTTATAACTACGGGGTATAAAATTCTAAAAAAAATAGAGGTGATGCATGCTAATTAACTCTTTCAACGATTTTTGGTTTGATCAAAGTATCTCTTATAGTTTTTGAGATAGGTTGATTTAACTGTAATTTTGGACTTTGCTGCTACGGAACCCTTTGTGCGCGAGCCCGACTCGCACTTGGCCGGTTTTTACAATTAAATTTGTTTAATAAGTACAGGTTGAGAGCTTTATTAAATTTGTTGTAAACGTGTAGAGACTTATCTAATCTTAAAGCACCCCGTCGACGGGCTTGGACGCAGCCGGGAATGACACGCTATGATGATGATCAAAACAAGTACTGAAGCTACTTACTTTGGAATCAAGACGATTTATCAAGTAGATATTATAATTTTTTATTCTTTTTATAACGTCTTCATTATTTTCCCCAGGGTTGGAGATACATGATTAAGCTGGCGGCCCACAATAATGGGGCCCATATTCACCACCAGCAGCTGACCAAGGAAGACGTGCCTACTATAGTGGACAAGTGCATCAGCTTTATATATGCCCATGGTAAGATTAACTATAGTACAAAAGTTATAATCTGAAGAGCACTGATGTGCACACAGTTACAGTTAGGTATTGTTGACTGCTTCGGTGGCGCAATGACTAATGGGTCTTATTTCAAAGCAACGCTGCCCTTTTGTCCCGGATACGATTCGATACCTAAATTTTTCTGTTAAGAAATAAAATTGTCAGGGACAACTCGAAGCCTGGAAATTGGCGGTCTTGTACGCCCGTGTCACGGAAAGCACGTTAAAACGTTGGTCCTGTGCCTGATCCCTCTTCGGTCATCTCCCACTGGTATCCCATCGAAACATGAGGGAATTGAGAGTGCACTTGTGTCTGCGCAAATACTTGTGCACTATAATGTTCTTCGTCGATGGCTGATCTCTGAAATTCGTAAAATCGTTTTTTACGAATACACCCTATAAGGAACGTACCGGCCTTTTCAGTTTGTAGGTGTCAATTTCTGATATTTCGTGATTAATTAAAAAATCTATATTTAATCTTAGCAATGCCTAGGTCACATTTTTAGGTTTGACTAAATTATAAACTGACGTTTACGATAACCGTCAAAATTACAACTCTTAGCTGAGCATTTTTTGTTTCAAATTGAAAATAGAAGAAGGCAAAAAGCACTGAAAAATGGTCGTACTACAAAGCCGTTGAATATTGGTCGTTTTCCTCTAGGTGGCGCTAGCACTGGCATGCGGACTAATTCCTCTTAGCCGTTGAGTATTGGTCGTTTTCCTTTAGATGACGCTAGCACTGGCTGGCCAACTGATGCCTCTATCTCAGTACCTATATAAAAGTTACTATAGGACTCTCATAGAGTTGACAGTGACAGATTCTTGAAGTTATTACCTGACAATGTGAAAAACTACAGTCTAATGAACTGTATGAAATACGTATGCGTATTTTTCAATTTAAAAGCATTATACTTTATTTAACCAAAGTAACAATGATACTCAAAATCGTTTTAGAAAATATGAAAAACTGACCTCTGGTTTTAGTCGAATTTAAATAACTATAAAACAATCAGTTAAAGTTGGTTTTGTTAATTGGGTTTCTTTTTAAGTGATGATATAGACTTTGATAAAACATACCATTATCTCCCTGTGACTCCAGGAAGCCTCTCCGAAGGTATATATCGTCGCGCTGGCAGCAGTTCCGTGCTGTCTGAGCTGCTGGCGAGGTTCCGGAGGGACGCGTGGTCGGTGCAGCTCAGCCCGAGCCAGCACTCGGAGCACGACGTCGCTGGCGTGCTGAAGCGGTTCTTCAGGGACCTGCCGGAGTCGCTGATTCCGCAGGAGAAGCATCAAGAGCTGACTGCTGCTTTAGGTAAGTAGGCATTTTCACGGCTTAGACTTAACTTGGTCCGGTTCCCTAGCCTAAGGGTGCCTTTCTACCAAAGATGTGCAATGCAGTTATGCTGCGAAGATGTGAAAGCTAAACATGATTGGTAGATTCAATCCTATTAATAGAAAAGTAACGTAACGTATTGATTGGTGGATATCAATGGGGGCATCCATTATATATCATATCGCAAGTGAAATATCCGCTAGATGGCGTACCTGTGAACCGAGGTCCATCTTCAACATCATTGGGTGATTTATTCGTTGATTGACAATTTTCCATATCACGTCTAAAAATACCCAATCAACTTGTAGATGGACCTCAGGCCCTGTAAATTTTTGGCACTACACCGCCTTAAATTTATATGAACCATGTGAATTCCAGAAATCAAAGACGAGGATCCCCGGCACGCGGAGTACCGGCGAGTGATGGACTCGCTGCCGCTGGTCGCGCGGAACACGGCCAGGAAGCTGTTCGCGCACCTCCACTTCCTCACGACGATGGCGCACGCGAACAAAATGAGCGCGGAGAACTTAGCTTCCGTCTGGGCGCCCACTATCATGCCCGCTGCTCTTGTAAGTGACCAAAGCCCATAGACATGCACCTTAAACTACTCATATTTAGCATGCTTAAAGATCATGATTTTTTTATGTGATAGGTGGCAGACTAGCAGTCGGATCACCTGATGGTAAGTGATAGCCGCCGCCCATGGACACCCGCGACACCATTAAAGTCACAAGTGTGCTACCCCTTTAAACCCCCTTTCCCCTGGATTGGTACCCTCACTCATGGACACCCGCGACACGATTAAAGTCACAAGTGTGCTGCCCCTTTAAACCCCCTTTCCCCTAGATCGGTACCCTCACTCACGCAGCGCACAGTACAGTGCTGCTTTACGCCAAGTTTTTGTGAGGTCGTGGTATCACTCCGGTCGAGCCGGCCGATTCATGCCGAAGCGTGGCTCTCCCACGGTCATGCTTGCTTAACGGACTGTCCACATTTGCTATCAAAAAGCACGCTATTAGCCACCTATTAGCATCTTAAAAAGAACTCCCCTACACTTCCCCTTCCACCCGCACTGCAGGTAGCATGCTTATTATTATCTTATTTTTTTTAGCATGCTCAAAATTAGCATGCTTTTTAGTAGCACGTCTGTCCACACATGCTACTAAGTAGCACTTGTTCAATAGTAGCATGCTTTAAGGTGACGGGTAGGGCACACTAGCGACGCCAATCGATTTTAACTGTTAGCTACTAAACCGGATCTATTTTAAACAATTTCAGGGTTACAACCTCTCGGCAAACACTTATACGATTAAATAACCATGCACAAATGCCGACCCGACATTTTTACGCGAAAAATTAATTCGGGGTAAAAGTCGCTTGCTCGTTTGTCAGCCTCTAGCATAAAAAAAAGTGGCCGCTTTTGGCGGTAATCAATTTTTTGTGTACAAAAAGGATCCAACATTTGTGCATGGTTAATTAATCAATAGTATAAGTGTTTGCCGAGAGATTGTAACCCCGAAATTGTTTAAAATAGATCCGGTTTTCTAGCTAACAATAAAAAACGAATGGTGTCGCTAGTTAGGCCTACCCGTCGCCTTAAGCATGAGATTAAACAGCTTTACAGCTGCTAAGTACCCTAACTGCACTCCTTTAAATATAGCTTGATTAGAATGACAGATGTAGAGCGATGGTAGCTCAGTGGTTCAAAACGCGCCTTCCATACGGGGGCTTCGAATCCGAGCATACACAACTGGACTTTTCAAGTCTATATAACTTCAAATGTATGCATATTTCTACCATTAGCTCGGCTGTGAGGGAAAACATCGTGAGTTAACATGCACGTTTCAAATAGTTTCTGAAACGGGCAACCATGACACAGTTGGTCTGGTTCCCCTGTTAAAGGGTTGCGAAGGTCAGTTGCTTCATTGTAAATATCAGACTCCCCAAATCAAGAATCATTGTCCAACCGTACACCGGGCTCCAGATCGGCAGCTTTGAACGCAACTGGGAATCACACGCTAAGATAAAGAGGACGAGGAGAATGACAGCTGTCACCTGACCTTTATTTTAATAGACATAAGGTTTATCATTTTAACCAAGTGTCATTCCATAGATTTTTATTAGGTACTATAGACCTAAAAATCATTTTTCTAAAACACCACAATGTCTGTCATTTTATTCAAGCTACATTCTACGGAATATAAACAGAGCCCATTCATAGAAAGCCATTTTTTTTAAGAAAGGACAATCAGAATGACCTCACTCCGCCCGATGGTAAGCGGCCGTGAAATCCAAATATGAGGTTGATAGGCACAAAAAGAACTAACAAAGTACCCATTGTGTCTGCCATCCTCACCCTGATGGCCTGCTGAGATGCCGTTTCACGCCCCGCCTAAAAGACCCCGGATTGTATGAAGGAGGAAACACATGAGCTGGGAGGGCATTCCATGTCTTGATGGCTCGGGGCAGGAACGAGGAGCCAAACCTCTTGGTGCGCGCCGCCATTGTCTGGATGGTATGCGGATGGCAACGCTGTCCAGCACGTGTTGTTCATATATGCTAAACCGCGCAAAGCTGTTAGTTTGTTTTTCTATCGCACCCTTATGGTGCATTAAAGCTGCGTCTGGGTCCGTTGGATCTCTTTCAGACCATGTGACTTTTTTAAAATGGAACATTCCGTTAAGGCGACAGGTAGCTCTAACTAGCGACACCTATCGATTTAAATTGTTAGCTACTAAACCGGGTCTATTTTAATCAATTTCGGACACTAAGCTAACATTTATAATATTTATTTAATAATTGTGGACTAGTTTTTGATCTGGTTTTGCAATCTAAATTTGGATTAACGCCATAAGTGGCCGTTTTTGTCGGTAATTCAAATTTCGAGTACAAAAGCAGACCCAAAAGTTAGGTATAAGTTTTCCGAGAGGCTGCAGCTTCGAAATTGTTAAAAAGATATCCGGTTTAGTTGCTAATAATTTTAACAACTGGTGTGGCCTACCCGTCACCTTAAAAGTTTTTCTAGTTCCATGTCAAAGTCATGGTGATAATTAGGCTGCTCGAAATAAGACACCGTCTGCCAAGAGTATTTTCGTTGAGTAGAGAAACTTAAATTAAGAAACTCCCCTTCATTACAGACTAGCAACGCACTCCAAACCGCATGGTCATCCAAAGAGGTGTTCGTGGTGAGAGACCTGATAACCAACTTCGAAGCGGTGTGGGAACCCACAGACGCCGAGAAGAGGAGAGAAGCCGCTGTTCGTCGTGTCCTCATGAGCGTGTTGGGGAATGCCGTGCCTACTCCTAAGAAGGCAGCTGGCGACCTTAAGGCGTGGGTCTATGTCAAAGACAGGAATACTTGCCATCAAGTCACGGTAAGATATTGCGCATTTGTAAGAGTAGGGCTTTTTTATGGGATAAATGGCAGGCAAGACGGATCATCCGTTGGTACGCGATTTCTACCGCCCATGGATACATGATGTAACATCAGTAAAGTGACAAGTGCCACATATCAAGTAACAAAGTTCAAACTTCCCTTCCCCTAGAATGTCAAATCCGAAATCAGGTAGGTGTTAAGTCAAAAACCCCTTCAAACATTACAATGAACGTTTGAGAGTATGATGTCCAGCGTTCATTCATTCACATCTGTTTGCTGACTCAAAGTGTTTATCCCTGTCACGCCTGCTTCTTTGGTGGTGCGGATGAAAGTGACAGTTTTGACAGCTACAATATGGTGTTTCGTGAGGTGTGACACCACGCTTCTCTGATTGGTGTTTTAATGTCACGTGATTAAATGCCTACTTTTCCAAAAATACTATAATTTTACGAGTATATTATTATAGTAAGTAAGTTTTCGTTTACTACATCATGATTGATCATTAGAAACTTAGCTATCTGATTTATTCTTAGAGCCGATTATTTTATCCGTAGTTAAACTGGACTAATGATTTAAAAATGTAACTAATGGTACAGAATCGCTAAAATGTGTTTTTGAACAATATTTAGCTTTACACATAGTTAGGAATATTACTAGGAATTACGTAACTTTGACGCTGCCACTTTGGCTATTTGTTAGACAATTAACTATAGTTAATTTAACCAAAAGGAAAAAAAACGGCCCAAAGGCTGCGTTTCCACTGAAGCGGAGCGGGGTGGGGAAGAGCGGCGAAAAGTGGTGAGTGTTTCCACTGAAGCGGAGCGGGGTGGATTGGTGCAGGAATAGACCAATCACTACGCTCGAAATATCCGCTTCATTTCAATGCAAACAGGACGAGCGGAGCGGTGCAGAGATGAACGGATTTCCATAGAAAACAGCGAACCGATGCCGACGGAGGCCGGCGGAGAGCAGCGGAGCGGAGGACAGCGGAGTGGTGCGGCGCGATAAATTGTGTATAGTGTAACTGAAACGCAGCCTTAGTGGAAACATGCCTATTCCTCTATTCAATGTAATTCATTCCGTATCCCCAGTTGACACCGAACAAGACGAGCTCGGACGTGTGTATCGAGCTGTGCGAGAAGGCGGGGTTGGAGTCGCACCTGCTGATGCTTGAGGAGGTGGTGTGCGGGGGGGCACTGCGGCGCGCGGTGCACGTGCGCGAGGTCGTGCTCGACGTCGTGCTGCGCTGGGGCTACTGGGACGAGGAGGACCGCAAAGACAACTACTTGCTGGTCACGGAGAACAGGTGACTCTTGCATATTTTAAGTAGCGCCTCGCCGAGCCGATTTGTACGGTCAGCAACAAAAGTAGCTTAACACTTTACTACCATGTCAAAGTAGCATTTTTACAACCCCGTAGAAACTGACTACAATAAACAAAACAGTTACTTTGACATAGTACTAAAAGTGTTAAGCTACTTTTGATGCTGACCGTACACGAGTACGCGTCAACAGGCGACTCCGTGTTAGAAGTTCTCACGATGGTAGATCGATGCTTCACTCACTCACTCTCTCGCGGCGCGCGATGCACGTGCGCGAGGTCGTACTCGACGTCGTGCTGCTCTGGGGCTACTGGGACGAAGATGACCGCAAGGATAACTACCTGCTGGTCACTGAGAAGATGTGACTCTTCCATATTTTAAGTGGCGCCGCGCCAAGCCGATTTGTACACGAGCCACGTCAACAGGCGTATCCGTCTTACCCGTTCTCACGGCGCGCGCTGGAAAAAAATAACAAATAAATAGAATGGAATGGAAAAAATGGTAGATCTATTCTTCACTCACTCTCTCGCGGCGCGCGGTGCACGTACGCGAGATCGTACTCGACGTCGTGCTACGCTGGGGCTACTGGGACGATGAGGACCGCATACAGGTGCAGGAGCACGCGTCTACAGGTGAATACGTGTTACGCGTTCTCACGGCGCGGCATGTCCTTTTATAGCGTAGGAGCACTTTTGTAAATTCAACCTTAAGCAGGTAAAACGAAAACTTTCAGTTTACAGTATTCCTGTTTTTCTAGAGAAGATTTAAGATTTTCCAAATTCTTTAGCGAAGCTTTTTATCAAAATATCAAAAAATACGTAACCATTTCAATATCTTAACAGTAATGGATTTGATTAGATCGTTTTTTTTTATTTCAAAATAAGTTATCGCGTTTAAAAATTCGCAAGATGGCGTACTTTGGGCCTGAGGTCCGTCTGCAAGGTGATTGGATGTTTTTAGACATGATATGTAAAATTGTCAATTAACGAATAAGTCAGCCTATGATGTTGAAGTTGGACCTCGGTTCACAGGCACTACACACGTCCTCGCCCATTCGCCGTGGTATTTTGATCAAAGACTAAGATGTGCTTCTTTCAGGATACTGCAAGAGATCGATGCCCTGAAGCACGCCAACTCGCTGGTCTGCGGAGAGCTGAAGCTGGCCACGGAGTCCATGAAGTCGTTCAAACTGCACATGTTCGAGGTGCAGAACAGCACGCTTTGCTACTTCAAAGATAAACAGGTAGCTTGGATTTTGTTATCAGGGAATGAGGGTTTTCTCGTGTGACAAATCTGCTAAATGAAGTAAGGAGTGAGGTCCATATACAATGTTATTGGTTATTTTTAAACGTGATCTGTCAAAATGTCAATATGACAAACTAAACAACCAATGCGGTTGATGTTGGACCTCAGTCCAACAGTACGCCATCTAGCGGATTTTTCACACGCGAAACCCTAATTAAACCGATTATTCCTAGTTGGTTCACTCTTGCTAGTTTAGTCGTGATCATCATCAAACCGAATACACACCGTGATTTTATTGATACCCGAGAAACTTCGAGAGCATCATATTAAGGAAAACAATATTTTTTCCCCAAGGAACACAAATTGCATCAATCATCTCTTTTCACATTTATAGGCATCTTTTAGGCAAACGCGTATCATCCTAGACCTCATCGTCGCATTCTACCAGGTGCGATTGTGGTCAAGCGTTAGACCATTGATAAAAAAAAACTTGATCTCTTTAGTATGGGGATGTGTTTTTTTTTTCTTTTGATATTCGGCTTTATGTTCCTTGGGGAACAATGTTTGTTTTCATTAGTATAATGCCCTTTAGAAGTTTGGTTTCCCAGCTTATGCACCACGAACCACGCCGAAACAGTATGTGTAAGCCGGTGTTCTGTGTCAGTCTATTTCTCTGATATGAGCGCCTGGGGCCTTAGCGCGAAGAGTCCGGTAACAAACGAGAATTTACCTGTTGCATCCAAACAAATGGCGTGTGAAAGGAAGGAAAACTCCGATTCGGTCATAACGTCAGGTCCGCGCTAAAGCTCCTGTGTGGCAATAATTGTGAGTTTGATCACTGCACATCAAACTCAAACAACAATTATCTACCTCATCGCTGACCTTTTAAAGTAAACACGGCGTCACTTGGAGTTAACTTTATTGGACTTTGATCGTCCTTAAGTCTGAGACACAAGTACTATTTTTGCGCTGCGAAGGGGTATCTCGACCTGACGCTGTTTGAATATACTGGGTGAATCAGTAAATATTTACGTCCCTATAACTACGTGTTCTACTAACCATTTTGAACAACATTTGTTCTGTGGCCTATGGAATTTCGAGGAGGAGGTGCAAGGGACCCGACCAACATCATAGGGGTCTAAACTAATCCCACCTGCAAGCTGATGCACCTTGCTAAACAACATACAGGGCCATGGCGCAAGCTTTCCCCCTTAGGGGTTGGAAGATTAGACGGCAGTCGCTCCCGTAATTAGCACACACGCCAAACTAAAAAAAATGGTTCGTCCTAAGGCATTCCTACGGATAGGACGCCGCCGCCACCGGGACAAAACGCTAAGATGAAGAAAAAGATTTGGAAATTCGCACAAAAATAAATCAATTTTTAATACAAAGTCGATATTTTGTATGGGAAGTCAAAACATTTTTCGATGGATTTCGAAAAGTCGTAGAACAAATTAATATTGATCAGAATGGTTTTTTTTTTTAATTACGAACCACCACTTGTAGGCACCACAATCTCACCTGATGGAAAGTGACGATGAGGTCTAGGATGTAACGCGTTTGCCTAGGAGATGCCTGTTCACTCTTGCCTTAAAGATGTCCAGATTGTAGTGGTCCCCAAAAACAGACCTTGGCAAGGAGTTCCATTCCTTAACTGTCCGCATTATGAACGTGGAGGCAAATCGCTTCGTGCGGATAAGGGGTAAGCCAACAACGTATGGATGGAACCCCTCGCCACGCCTTGTTGTCCGGTGGTGGAATGGGCTAGGGGGGATCGAATTATGCAGAACCTCCACACACTCACCGAAATGAATCCGAATGAATGGTTGGTAATACGTGGTTAAATGATGGAAATGTTCACAGATAAAACCTTCATGTCGAGTTACTGGTTATATTTGACTCTGATCATTATTCCAGGGTTCCCACAAAATTGAGGAGTGGAAAGTAAAGGACATCCTGTGGTACAGCGGGTACGAGTCAAAACGAAATCCTCAGTCGCGATGGGCGATTACATTCATTCCCCGTAATAATAAGCCAAAACGGTAAGTGATGTACTATAGCTCTACCGCCACAAAGTCGACCTACCGATGGTTTCGAATGGTCAAGCGCACTCCGACCCCGCATCCTGCGGACCATGGGAAGGTTGACACTATGGTAGTAAAGTTATAATTAAAGTTAGACAGATTTTACTGTAATGGAATTCATGACCTTAAGGCCAGGGGTAGCCCTAACTAGCCTAGCCCTAACTATCGACATCAATCGATTTAAATTGTTAGATAACGCCCTGTTGGTCTAGTGGTTTAAGTACCGGGCCGCGATCTCGGGGTCCTGGGTTCGATTCCCGGGTCGAGCGAAAATTATGTTGCGAATTTTTCGAATATAGCTCGGGTTTGTGAACACCAATCCGCATTTGGCAAGCGTGGTGATTAAGCCTAATCCCATCATAGGAGCGCTAACTGGAATTCTATGATGGAGGCCTTTGTCCTGCAGTGGGACAGTTTATAGGCTGATACTTTACTAGTTTTGGGTGCTTACCCTAGATTAAGATTAGTTGACTTTTTAACCGACTTCAAACAGGAGGCGGTTCTCAATTCGTCGGGAACCTTTTTTGTAAGCCTTTTTAAATTTCTCGTTTCACAGGAGCAAAGATAAGCCATGGTTCGGAAGCACAATCGCTGGCGCGGTGACAGAGGACCAGCTCAAGTGGATGGCGGCGCTGATGTTCAGCGAACACGCGGAGATATTGCCCACGCCGAGACTAGTGATCACGTGACCGAGTGACGTCACGCACGAGCAAAATCTAGTGAGGGGTAAAGGGGCAGAGGTTGGCAAAGCATAAATGGATCCATTTTAATGCCAAGTTAGTAGTCCCTCTTTCTCTAATAGATTTCCCCTTCAGTAATAAAACGGGATAAGTGGAAAGGTGTATTTGCGTTTTAACTGTCTTGAATTTTCCTATTAGGCCCATAGTAAGTTTTAAAACGAATTTTTCAATCCATTCCTTCTAAAATTCAAGCTTTATGAAATTCCCAGAATTATTTTAGCTTTATGAAATTAATGAAAATACGTTTTAAAATCGCATTAATATTTTTTAATTAACATACTCACATACTAACATTTTTTAACATTCCATGTAAAGGCTCAATTTGTGAGAATATTATTTTATTTACTTTGTTTCAAACTTGTATTTAAATAAATTATACATTAAAATAAAAAATACTACAATGTATTTTGTAACATGGTTTGTAGTCACAATTTACACATTAATAAAATATTTACTATTTACAAATCTATTTTATGGTTTTAAACATACGTATATAATAATATTTTAATTTGATTATTGGTAAAAATTAAACATTTACAAAATATTGTATTTTACTATTTATAAGATAGCTTATGTTTTAATGGCGCAATCTTTTTTTTTATAATAAAGTGAGAGGACAAAAGACAGTACAATATCTAGATCTATATATGTAACTTCTTGATACTCGTTGAAGGCAGTCAGTCCCACTCCTTGAAAGTATGTAATCATGATATCTTGCCTTGCATTCTTGAATGAATTTTAGAATAGGTATAATGTTATGTTAACTATGTATTCGGTTGGTTGATTATTTGGTGTTTAAAGCTACAAATTGAATAGAATGTTATCAACTTTACAAAAGTGCGATGAATATTTAAATGTAATAAGTCTGATTCGGTGCTAAATTATAAGATATACAAAATCGGCACAACAGAAAATTGTCCCTTAAGTTTTCTTGTGTGTAGTGTGTATGTTATAAGCTTAGAGCATTTACCTTTGGCGGAACCAATGGTGCATTACTTCATACTTCCATTTCACGCTCGTGTCTCAGGTTCGATTCCCACTCCAAGGCAAACAATCGTGTGTTGGTTCAATATCTGGGTTTTATAATCACTATTTAAGTATCTATGACATTCGTTAATTCCGTTCGTTTCTTTTGTTCAATTCGTTTATACCTTTATGATAAATTATTGATAAATTTATAAATAAAAATTGTACTTTGGCTCGTATAAAAAGTATGTAACTTAAGCCACCGCCGAACATAAATGCTTTAAGATTATAAGCTTTATAAATCTTAAATTTTAATAATAGGTCTTCAGCTATGAAATTGTTTCTTTTTCTAGACAAAACAAGACTTATAACTCCTTTAATAAGCAAAAAGTCAGCATAGTATAAATTTATTTGGTTTTAAGACTATATCTTAAAGTTTATATTAAATGGAGATCAGATATGATTGTATTTGTGATGGAAAAAAATCTTGAAAATGACCCTTTTTACTTAGCGAAATGGACATTTTTATGGATTATTTCATGGGTATTTTTATCAATTTTAACGAAATTTAAAAAAAAAACAATATATATATCCTATACGCTCCTAAACGTTGTCCATTAAAGCACAGTTAATTATGGAGTAGTAGGATTAATACTAAGTTTACAAATTAAAAAATGTTAGTATGGAAAATACAACTTTTAAGAAAATTGCCATACAAAACGGCAATTTCATAGGTAAAGACCTAAAGTAAGAACTAAAATATTACTTTATAGATTTTTTTACCTAGGTATAAGTTCGTGTTTATTCTAATAATCTTAGTTACCATCTTTATAAGGTGCCTACAAATAATATGTAGAAATTATATAGCAAGTCTAACAGATTGTGTATTTTCTATATCATACATTTTAGCAAAATGTAGCACAAATAAATAAATAAACCATGATATGTATAAAATAATTGCATTATAACTTACAAGTAAAAAAATACTTTTATAAATATTTTATATTAATAGTACATAATACCCATGGTAAATACAAAAATAACATGTGATAATATTTTTTATTTCAAGTTTTGTTTATGCCTGATTGTATGCGAATCAAAATCAAATTACAGTGCGACAATAGTTTTTTGGCACCCGACTCCCCAAATCCAGTATCATGGTCCAAGCGTAACCCGAGCGAGCGACAGCTTCGGATGCAACCAGCAATTACTTATATTTTTATTTTACAAATGGATATTTGACATTTCTTTTTAAAAACATCGGAGTATAGCGTTCCCTGTCAGTGCCTTCCATCTGAAAACATGCTTGTCGCACAGTTTGAATATCGTGATTCACTGTTCTTTCTGATCGAAGAATGCTGACACTAAACAAAACAAGTTCGTGTATTTGTCGCAGCCATCCAATTGCACGCCCAGGGAGGTCGTTGAACTCCAATAAAGCCTGAAGAACGACTAGTCACGTCGTTGACCACAACGTTTAACCAGATGATTGAACATTTGTCCACCGTCATCCAATTGTATGCCTAGGCGGATAGTTGTTAGAATTAAAATCACTCTACTCACACTCTTAGTAAGAACTTACAGACTTCCATGTTTATAGAATATCTTGACAATTTTAAATTTTACTTATAATAACCATAACATTGTTGTAACCAGCTGTTTTCGCTGGCTGACGCCATATTTGTTTTGATGTTTACTAGCACTGCAGTGGAGAGAAGCGGAATCTTGAATCACTTAGTCTGGATCAGTCAATTCGAATGGGCTAACTTTCAATACGCCAAGCTGTTAAACGATGAGTCATTTTAGGTCTAACTATCGGCCTAGACATCCAATTAGATACTCGCAATTAACGAACGCCCTAGGCGTCCATTTGGATAGGTAATTTAACTAGATGGCTGCGACATATTCATTAAAACCAATGAATAACTTTTTAAATGTTGTATGAAGTAAACCCAGTATTTTTTCTTCTTCACTGCCTATAAACGCCAAAGTAGAATTTATGCAACTTTGTGTAAATCACGTAACTACAGGTGCTAATTTAATTCATAATAATATTTAATACATTGTAAAAAAGTGCCTATCTTCAGGTTTTGTCGTACAGATATCAGACTAAGCCACATAAAATGTAAACGATCGCGATATTTAAAAAAGACAATCTTAATTTTTATATGTATGTGGTTAAAGTTATTACGAAAAGTAGCTACAGTCAGCATCAAAATGATCTTAGCTTTTTAACTTACCAAAAATATCTGAGCATTTGATAAAAATCATTTTCATCTGAATGCCTTGAACTGGGTTCGATTTCCGGGTCGAGAAAAAGTATGTTTCGAATTTTTCGAACATAGCTCTGGTTTGTGTACACCAATCCGCATTTGGCAAGGTGATTAAGGTTGGTGATTAAGCCAATACCCACCATAGTAGCGATGACTTGATTTCTATGATGGAGGCCTTTGCCCTGCAGTGGGACATTATATAGGCTACTTTACTAATACTTTACCTTGAAAGTGTACTTTCATTTGTTGTCATTTGTTCTTGAACAACAAACGAAAATGCACCTTGGCGTTTACTGACACACAGTTGTCTTTCGTCGAATGCTTAGATATTTTTGGAAGGTTGTAGATGCTGACTGTATATGCTAAAACCAAAGCTGAATCTCGCCAGTATACTATACTATGTAACGGAATTTTACGATAAATATTTAGATAAAATACACACATTCTTTATTGCACAACAGTAATAAGCAGATATAAAGAGATTCAGTCCAGAATCAGATGCCATAGCTCAATGCCAATTTTACTACTAAAATGCAGTCGACCAAACGTTTCGTGTGATTATACGTAATATTGCCAAAGTGTACAAAATGTAATTGTGTTTTTGTATACAAATGTTTTGTTTTGTAAGATTAAAACCATAAAATGTATTAGAAAGGTCTTGAGGTAGGGAAAATATTTTAAAGCTTTTAACAGTTGTGCTTTTACGAAGTATTTTATATCAGATAAAATGTTCTATGAGTAGATTTATTATTTTGAAAGAAATAAATTCTATGTAATCATTTCATATTTTATATAATATATTTGATTGCCTTAATGCGATAAAATTAAGTATACGTTTTGTATCTATATTAGCTTAGTTTATAAATTGATGAAAGAAGTTTTGTTCTTATAGAATAATACACAACCACTGTATTGACAATTTTATAAGAAAAATAAATTTATTGATAAAGAGTGAAACTTTTAATTTTCTCCGTATAAATATTCAGTGGATACGAGCGCACTTTCCATGCAAGAAGTCGAAGATTCTAATCCGAGCATGCATGTCTGGATTTTCAATACGTTGTGTGTCATAATATCGTAAGGAAAACTGCACGTTTCGTATAGTTTCTGGAACATAAAACCATGATTCAATTAGACTGTTTGCACTATTAAAGATAAGAAGATAAGATAAGAAACCATTTATTGACCACAACACATTATACATAATACTGACTATTACATAATATTGACTGCCTCGGTGGCGCAGTGGTTAGTGGGTCGCATTTTAAAGCGACGGCTACGCAAGAGATCCCCGTGTCGGGCTAAAAATTTGTACCTAAGTTTTCGGTAAGAAATTCTTAGTGGCAGCCCGGAGTCTAGAAGTTGGCGGTCTTGTACCCCCGTGCCTCGGAAAACACGTTAAGCCGCCGGTCCTGCGCCCAATCCCTCTCTAATCGTGTCACAGTAGTGTCCCATCAGAATACGAGGGTAAGAGTGCACTTGTGTTTGCGCACACACTTGAGCACTATAATATATCCTGCGTACGTGGCTGATCGTTGAGATTGGCCGCCGTAGCCGTAATCGGTTGGAGGATATACATAATAACAAAAAAGAGAAAACAAGGTACAAACAGTTGCGGCCAACAAGGCTCAGCCTCAGCATATGCTGCAACTGCCACAACAGCAGCTGCAGCGCTGGTTTTCAGGCTGGACCTTGGGTTAAGCCTTTGCATCGGGAAAAATAATTATTAAAAGAAAATATCGACATGCGATATTTATAACTATGTACAAAACAAGTAAAACAAAATAAAAACATTAAAACAAACAAACAATTTTACAATTTTATAAAAACAATAAATAAAATAATTCACCAAAGGATGGCATTTGCAGGTGTCAAACCAATATTTGTCATTAACGACAGTGGCGCCATCAATCATTCGCTTATTATTACATTACAACCCGTGCGGATAAACAATGGGATCAGAAATGGCGGCGCGTCTATTCACTTCTCGCTCGCACACTATTTGCGTCTATACTCGCACCCCACTAGTTTGAGTATAGACGCAAATAGTGTGCGAGCGAGAAGTGAATAGATGCGCCGCCATTTCTGATCCCATTCTTTATCCGCACGTGTTGTACATATTATTAATAATCTGTACCACAGTAAACAAAAGAGAAAAAACCGGCCAAGTGCGAGTCGGGCTCGCGCACAAAGGGTTCCGTAGCAGCAAAGTCCAAAATTACAGTTAAATCAACCTATCTCAAAAACTATAAGAGATACTTTGATCAAACCAAAAATCGTTGAAAGAGTTAATTAGCATGCATCACCTCTATTTTTTTTAGAATTTTATACCCCGTAGTTATAAAAATAGAGGGGGGGGACATACTTTTTACGACTTTGAGAGCTGATATCTCAAAAACCGTTCACTTTAAGAAATATGTTTTTTAGAAAACTTTATATCATTTTAAAAGACCTTTCCATTGATACCCCACACGGGTATGTACATCGAAAAAAAAAATTTCATCCCTCAGTTACATGTATGGGGGGCCCCACCCCCAATTCTTTTTTTTACTATTTAGTGTCATATTTTTGTAGCGGTTCATACAACACATATTCCCATCAAATTTCATCACTGTAGTACTTATAGTTTCCGAGTAAATCGGCTGTGACAGACGGACAGACGGACAGACGGACAGACGGACATGACGAAACTATAAGGGTTCCGTTTTTGCCATTTTGGCTACGGAACCCTAAAAAGGGTTGCGAATGTCAGACGGTAGTCGCAAGCGTAGTGATTATATTCTCTTTGGTAGTCGCTTCATTGTTATTACCGACCCTTGGCCCTTGCTACATATCGCACATCCTCTGAAAAACTGTCATAAGACAAGAACACCTTCACATTGTGTAAATGCCTTTTTTTAGTTCTAAGCCTTTTTTACATTCTAGAAAAGAGTTTATAAAAAACAGCATTGATAATTGAGCAATAACATTAATGAAGTAACCAATAGTGAAAACGCAATTTTCTCAAAAGTCGATTTTTGTGTTATGACAGTTTTTCAGAGGATGTGTGATCTGTGCGACTCCCCGAGTCGTGGATCATGGTCCAAGCGAACCCGGGGCTGCAAAGCTACAGCTTTGCGCACAACCAGGTGGCGTCCAATGAACACGAACGAATCTATACTCTTGCGATGTTTTCTCGCCAGTTTTCCACTCCGATTCTCGACTTTGAAGTCAAGTTAGAGTTTATGTGATAGGCTGCAGATAACCAGACGGATCGCCGATGGCAAGCGTTTGCCGCCGCCCATAGACACCTGCGACACCAGTGTAGGTCACAAGTGCGCTGCCAACCTTTACACCCCCCTTTACCCCGGATTGGGCCTCCGGTACCCTTACTCACGCAGCGAAACAGCACCTCGCTGCTTCTCGCCGGTTTTCTGTAAGGCCGTGGTATCCCTCCGGTCGTGCCGGCCCATTCGTGCAGAAGCGTGGCTCTCCCACTGTTAACGTGGAAGATATCATGCATAATGAATGTCGTGCCACAAAAGTGAGAATATCGCGATTCACTCATCATCATCATCATCAGCCTATCGCAGTCCACTGCTGGACGTGGGCCTCTCCAATTGTTCGCCACTGTGATCTATTCATGGCTTCTCGCATTCAGCTCTTGCCTGCCATCCTGCGCAGATCGTCCCCCCACCTAGCCAGAGGGCGCCCTACATTACGTTTGCCAAGACGCGGTCTCCACTCCAGAACTCGTTTACCCCATCGATTGTCAGTTCTGCGGCTAATATGGCCAGCCCACTGCCACTTAAGCTTGCTAATCCGGTGAGCAATGTCGATAACTTTGGTTCTCTGCCGGATCACCTCATTTCGGATTCGATCGTGATTCACTGTTCTTGTTGATTTAAGAATGCTGACGACTACACTAACGAGTTCGTGTATTTGTCGCAGCCATCAAATCGCACGCCTAGGGAGTTCGTTAAATGTAGACCAATAAAGTGGCTCTCCCACGGTTAACTTGGGAGATTTCATATATTGCTATGAACGAATGTATGAAATCTCAAAATTTGACTTTAATGTGGAGTTCACGTTAATGCCTTTCAGTTTCGAGTTGGATCTTCTCTCTTTTCTACGAAATTTATTTGTTTTATTGCTCCGTTGTGTTGTTGTTTGTCTTTCTAGATGTTTCTTCTTTCTTTCTTTATGTAAGTAGGACAGCCTTGGCTTTTTAATAATGAGGCACTATAATAAGTAATTGTTGAAACCGTGAACTAATCAGTCGCCTAGTATCAAAATACCAGACGAATCACCTGTTCACCCCATGACCCGAATCTACACCCGCGATATCTACTAAATAAGAAGTGTGCAGACGGCCTTTTAAAAAGAAATAAAGTTTGAATCGGCTGCCACCGCAGCGATATGGTGACACAACACCATAGCGATATGAAGGGCAGGGTGAAGCGCATACCGGTTTTCCCAACCCCCCTAGCATTTGTATCGAGATTTATGTACCCGACCCTAGGACAAGATGTCACGCGGGATACCAGCTATGTCAACATGGAAGATCGATGCCGTACCTGGTGCGCGAAGCACCGGCCTCCGTGACTGCACGCTACCCCGCCTATTCCCATCCGAACCAAATTACTTTTAACATTAATAAACCATATTGCTCTAATTTACCTCCACGTTCTCTTTCTTTTAATAAACCTCAGGAAAAACGTCCCCTGTAACATGTACCAGTTGTTTTTTACCCTCGTCTGACATCGGATGACTTCTTTTTCCGTGCGGCTAATTAGTTGTTAATGGTTTAACTTGGTTGTAAAATGGCGAAACAGTTGACTGAGGAAGAAATAAGTAGGGTAAGTGGTTACGGGATGGGAGTGGGTGGGTTTAACTTGTTTTAGCGCTGAATCTTGCTGGATAGCTACAACTATAACGATTTAAGCAACACTATCGACGACTTGCATAAGTTTAGTGTGTTATGCATACGTTTGTATAGAAACGTCGTGTCGACGGCGGGGTAGTTTTAATACTTATTAGCCGACGATGGTATGTTCTTACGTGATCGACGGTGGCATGAGAGGAATTCGACGCTAAGTTTTATGACCGCGATGGTCGTGCTTTAAGCTCCGATTCGCGACGCTACCAGCAGTTCGGTTGAGTGATTTACCTCAACTATGCGGAGCGATATCAGTGGCAAACATCGCCACATGATAGCATTGGGAGCTTCGTTGAATTTCTTAAGTTTTATTGTTTCGATGAATATTTAGTTCATTAAGTAGACTAGATTGTATAAGACAGGTGACAGCGCTTTATCTTTTACTATTTTAAATTATAAAGATTACTAGAATCAGCCAAAAGTAGAATAAATAAAAGAGCTTTGCAGATCATTATTTCAAAATAAGTACCTTATTTTATACACCACGAATACCTACCATTATTTATTTAAACAAGTGGAAACGTCTGTCGTAGGTTAATCTATTTTGCAAGCACGGTTCGTGACTAGATCTATTTATGCAATCTGATAAATAGGTAGGTATGACATCAAAATTCAAAATCTAAGATATTTTACTTATCATTTTAAAATGACGGGTAAGGCGAACTAGCGACGCCAATTCATGTTATTTTTTAGCTACTAAACCTGATCTATTTTTAAGAATTGCGGAGCTCCAGTCTCTCGGAAAACAACCAATACCAATATATTTAATAAATTTAAATGTATTGATACATATAAGTATAAAATATTTGTCGCACCTAAGTGTGGTCTAACAACTTAGGTACCTTCTTGTCATCTCAGGCAAACAACACCCTGTTTTGTTTCAATTAGTTTTTATACTTAAATGTGCTAGAAAAGTAGATATCTTTGTAAAATGAAACAATGTAAAAGCTGTTCAGGTGGATGAGATGAATGAATGAATAAAAATAGGTCATAAGTTAGTAATGACGATGATTCAAGAAAATATATTGTGACTGTTGGCCTCGAAATACCTTGATAATAAATTATCACCTAAAAAAATGGCCTCGAAAACTGTACTTTAACTATGTGTGTGTATTTTGCTCTGAGAAATAAAAAAATAGCAAGTGCGAACGCACGGATGATTCCGTAACAACCATAGTTTAGGTAGGTATATTCTTTTATCAATTGTTTTTAGTTCATAAAAGTTTTTTTTTTTCAATAAAAATGTATTACAAACTCAGAATATTGCATTGTTTTCTAAATCTAAATTGTTAAAGTTGTCTTTAACAATTTAGATTGACAGCCGACTGAGTTTAGAAATGGATATATCGAATCAGCGGTGACCTATCTTAAGGACGCCGTGTGGTCCAAGGCAGAGTAGAATAGGCCACCCTCACTCTTACCGCGGTGTCGTAAAAGGCGACTAAGGTAAAGCTACTGGCATGATCATCAGCACCCAGAGAAGGAAAACTCTGCATTTATATCAAAACCCTCGCCAATCCGTCTGCCAAGCGTGGTGAGTATGGCAATTACCCCTCATGTGATTGAGGGAGGCCCGTGCCCCAGCAGTGGGGACTTAAATGATGATGATGATTCTGTAAGAAACCGGATATTATTACCTTACTCTATGCTCCATACAATTTAAGATTTAAGAAAACTTGGTATTTTACAATGCTATTACACCAAAGAATACACAAGCTATTTTACAATAAAATTACTATAATATTCTAAATTGCCATTATGGACGTCCATGTCATGAATGTATGGTATGAACTAAAACTGTTTATAAAAAGAGAACTGTTTTAATATTTTTTATTTCATTGCATGCACATGTTATATGCAATGGAATCCAAGTCTAGAGATACTTATATACAAGAGATTGTAGATATCTCTGAGACATGAAACTTTTGCGTGTGAATTTTCTCGAACACTAATATAATAAAACAATAAATAAATACCAATTGTTATCATATTTTTACTGTAAGGTCTGCACCAAATTTCAGATCTAAATAGTTACCTACTTACGAGAAGTTTAAATTTTTCACAGCTCTATTGAATTCGTGGAATACCTACTGATAAAATGAAACATTGGTAATACAAATAGAAATAAATTTGTATCATCATACAATATACTTACGCGTTCCTTAGAAGAAGGGTATTGAGGAACCAACATTACACATCGCGAGCTAACGAGACAGCGTGCCGAGTAGCTGCTCTGCAGTGACTCGCGCTCTGTGGACGTCACTTGCGAATACCTGACACGTACGTGCAAGTAAGTACGTTTAAAAGCGAGCCAA
This sequence comes from Marasmia exigua, assembly GCA_019059595.1. NCBI lineage: Eukaryota > Metazoa > Arthropoda > Insecta > Lepidoptera > Crambidae > Marasmia > Marasmia exigua. Next base: position 14,022,343 of record CM032494.1, on the reverse strand, counting down.
GCAGCTAGAGTCCGAATAGCCAGAGGACTAGGCAGCAGATCGCAGTGTGAAAGCCAGTCTTGAGCTTCCGTTTTTTTCCTATTAAACCCCGGTGCCATTTTAGGGTTCCGTAGCCAAATTGCAAAAAACGGAACCCTTATAGATTCGTCATGTCTGTCTGTCTGTCCGTCCGTCCGTATTTCATAGCCACTTTTATTCCCAAACTATAAGAACTATACTATTGAAACTTGGTAAATAGATGTATTTTGTTAACCGCATTACGATTTTAACAAAAAAATAGGAAAACATTTTCTTGAGGGCCCCACCACAAAAACCTCCCGAAGAGCGCTTACGCCGTCGGACTGCTCCTGCGAGGTTAGGATACGGACCCTGACCCTGCAGGCTTCCAAAAGAAGCCCCGCAAATCGGCCCTATCTCCGGCTGCGCTGGATTGCGCAGTTGGTCGGTGGACGGAAAAGCGGGGGCTTGCCAATCGTTGCCGCATCCCACTGGCTGTGGAACGCAGCGCAGTCCAGCGAAAAAGAGCCCCCCCAAAAATCGCAGGACTAAAGCAGACCCTCTTCCCCCCGGGTTAGCTCCCAACGCATCAGCCTGGACCCGGACCTTCGGCGGACAATGGAGGCCCTGTAGGAAGGTGCGCTTCAGGGCAGTGACGGTCCGCCGGAGTGTGCAGCCATTGGTCGCCGGGTAGCAATGGGGTCGCCCCGATTCCTACCCGACGTTGCCCAGTGGAACCGGAACCGGTCGGTAGCAGCTCCTCTGACCCTAATAAGGGCCAAGTAACAAAATTACTAACGGCGGGGCCACTTGGGGAGGTCGCTGCACCTTAGTCCCCCAGCCCGGTACCCTATAATAGCATATGCATAGGTACCCTTCGTATAACGCTGTCCGCGCCCACACTATGCCTGCTATTGCGGAGACACAATCGCTTTCGTATGTTTATGGAAATTTCGAGTTATTGCATAAGAACATATACGACACATAGGTACTAACGGTACATACCTACTTTTCAACATTTTTACTGTTTACGTATCAGTCCTTGTTCAGATATTGAAGAGTATTTAAGAAGCCTATTCGTAAGGCTGCAAAGTGTATTTAACTACTACTTATTTACGACATTCAGTGACCGTGACGTTCAATGTTTGTAAAGTTTAATGAACAAATACAAAAAAGTGTATAAATATAGTGACATAATATGGTTTACTTAAACTGGTTCCCTAACATAAGGTGGCGAAGTTCAGACGGCTTTCGAAATCTAAAATTATGGTCCAAGTAAATCCATGGCTCCGAAGCGACTGGTTTGGTCTCAATTATACGTTAAAATGCATGCACATTATTATGTTGTAAACGTGTACATTCTGGATCAAACAAACAAGAAATCCTCTTATGCCTTAAGTGAAGTAACTGTCAATCTGAAAATCAACATAACAACTAAATCTCACTTCAGGCAATTTTCTGCATTATCCATTTACATGATTTGTATCCATGGTATGACATAATGACGTGTTTGGACACATTTTAAGCTATTAATTTCCTTTTCCAAAACGTAGCACTATTTTTCCCGCCTAGAGCTTCATCTCGTTTCTATATGCAAATCCTGGGATTTGAAAACAATGAAATGATTGCCGTCTGACCTTTGCGATTATTATTCAGGGGGACCAGACAACGTAAACATATATTACCACCACCTTATACTACCCCTGAAATCATGTTTCCAAACTACGAATATAACAACATGCAACCATGTCATAGGTATACTTATCATAACAGCAAAATAAAATTGTGCTAAACCTAACAAGCGCGTGCATATCCAAATGTATCCAACGCGATCCCGTCTAATGGGCCCGACGGTGCATTGTCGTCTATCAACCCTCCCTTATAAACACCTCTTGTTTTGTCGATAACTCTCACACCTATCGTTAGTTCTAGTGGCGAACGTAAAGTTGCTTTCACCTGTGTTCTCTGAGCTTCGAAAATCGTTAAAAGTCACATTACAATTTGCTTTAGAGTCGACCAACAGATGCAATTTTTAGTTTATCGGTAACAGTGTTGAACTTTGGCATGTCTGATGTGGGAATAATAAACTGTAAGAATGGATAAGATTTCGGCCCAAGAAAAGGCAGAAGCCCGAGAAAAGTTCGAGAACCAGCTCAGGTGCGCTTTCGTCAAGTTTGACAATGTTGAGGAAGAGGAGGATAGCTATGAAGTAAGTTTATGTTGTTTTGCTCTTTTTATTATTCTGCTATTAGGAGAAGGTGAATCCTAAAACTCAAAGATCATTGAATCAAGCCGTTTTTGAGCTAAAAGAGTGATGTAACTAACCGACATTGTACCTATACTAGTACACATAGGAGATTTATATACCCACTCAGAGTCTTCACTTTGATACTGAATGAAAATCTCTTTGTTTAAGAAATGCTCATACTTATTATTTGTTTTCGCACCTAATTGATGGACTTGCGGCCCATAATTATTATGAATTAAGGAAGTATAAAATACAGGATATCTGCTTGCAGGAAGCTTGGCTAGATTCGATTATTGACTTTAATTAGTAGTATCAGCCTATGTATCCGCATTTGGCAAGGGTGGGGTTAGGCTTAATCACCACGCTTGCCAAATGCGGATTGGTGATTGGTCCGAAAAATTCGACACATACTTTTCGCTCGAACCCAGGACCCCGAGATCACACGCCAGTAGTTAAACCACTAGACCAACAGGGCGTTTGCTGCAGGCTGATCAACATATTCTATATCTAATAAAAAAGTCAAATTGTTTGCAGATGTATAGCTGTCGTAAAGATCAATTTAGAAACATTTTTTATACTAGAGGTGACAAATAAAGCAAGCTATTTGTCACCTCTAGTATAAAAAATATTTTTATTATTTTCTTCTAAACTACTAAGAAAACGGATAGGAGTATGGGCTTTTCGAAAGTCAATAGGTTTTCTTGTTTGCCACCTATGTCAACGATTGGTAACATCCACTAGTGCCGGAGCTAGATTGGCTGCAGCTCTAACAGCTTAAGGTGACGGGTAGCGACGCAAATCGATTTTAATTTTTAGCTACTAAACCGGAACTATTTTTAACAATTAAATAACTATGCACAAATGTTGGGTCCGTTTTTGTACGCGAAAAATTGATTTACGCCAAAAGCTACTTTTGGCTACTTTTGGTACTTTTGGCGGTAATCAAAAGCAGACCAAAAAGTTAACCATAAGTATTAAATAAATAGTAAAGGTTTTTGCCGAGAGATAGTAACCCCCAAAATTGTTTAAAATAGATCCGGTTTAGTAGCTAAAAATTAAAATCGATTAGCGTTGTTAGTGTACCCTACCCGTCACCTTAACGACTTTACCAGCATATGCCGACCCGTTTGGAACAGTGGTAGGGAACGCTGCCTTTGGTCCAAGGATTGCGGGTACGATCCCCGCACAGTACAAACATTTGTGTGCATGAACATGTCTGTTTGTATTGGTTTGGGTGTTTGTATGTATTATAAGTATTGTATTTACAAAAGAAAAGTATTATACGTATATATTTGTAATTCCGCTGTTGATTCTGATATCCGTAGCACAGGTGCTTGAGCTACCTATCTCGGTGTCAGATCAATGTATGTGATCTTCTGAAATATTTATTTATTATTTATTATTTACCGAGGCACGGGAGTACCAGACCAACTCCAAATATAGGTTTAGCGCAGGTAGTGAGATTTTATTACAAAAACTCCAATTTTGAATTTTATTTGATTTGACCCAGTGTTCAAACCCACGATCTCAAAACCAGTCTTAACTTAGTGTGAGGTAAGTAAGTTTATTTTGTATACGGCATCTAAATATGATTTGCGCGACTTTGTCAGAATGGTCATTAATTGACCATTCTGACAAAGCGGTGGTTAAAATTTAGACAACATCACATACATGAAAACCAGGAACGTCGAAGTTACCACACAAATATCTATTTCATCTAAAACCTGTGCGGATAAAGAATGGGATCAGAAATGGCGGCGCATCTATTCACTTCTCGCTCGCACCCCACGAGTGCGAGTATAGACGCAAATAGTGTGCGAGCGAGAAGTGAATAGGTGCACCGCCATTTCTGATCCCCTTTCTTTATCCGCACAGGTTGTACAAACATTTTTGTTGGTGCGGTCGAACCCGCAACCCTTACGTCTCCACCGGCTCTCAGACCTTTGCGCTAAACGAGTCTTCATCGGATGTATGGATGTTTACTGAAACACCTTGTATTTGCAATATGCTAATCACTTCGCCAGAAAGTTACATTTACATTCAGCCTGCGTGTTTCATGCCATTTCAAGGCAACTTTCAGAACCTCGGCTTTGCGAAACACGATACAGAAGGAAAAATAAAATATCTTACATATTTATATCATACTTAGGTCTAGACAACCAATTTAAAATAGTCATTGATAAATTATTTTTAGATCTGTTATAATTCTATTTAGATATTCCTAATATTTTCTGAACGTAGGTACATTGTAATCACGTCACTGACATTGACTGTAAAATTACAAGTCCAAACTCAAGATATAGATAGATAGATATATATATATATATATATATATATATATATATATATATATATATATATATATATATATATATATATACTTTATTACACAAAATACACAACTTAAGTACTAGGCATTACAGAAATTTTGTGTACAATTTCGGCGGTCTTATCGCTGAAAGCGATTTCTACCAGACAACCTTCGGGTAAAGGACATTTGATAGTAGAGAATGGGTAGGGGGTGCAATATTCAATAAGGAAATAAAAGAAAAGAAACTGTAAATGTTAAAATATAACTTATAACCCTAATACAGAAATAAAATACAGTATTATAAACTAATAAATAAGTTATTCTCAAATACATACACATAATACTGTGAGATTGATACCAGAAAAAGACAAAAATAATAATAATATGATAATCAAATGGATCTAAGATGGACCATCGACTACAGGCTGCCGATAACAGGACGATTGTAAAACAGTTAATGGGATGAGGAAGATATGTTTCAAACAAAGAGCTATAGAGCGTAGAATCGTAGGCATCAAAATATCAGTAGTAGTAATAAGTAGCAGTTAAATACACTTTGCACAGTTTGGTGATCCGTCGGCTCGTCTGCCACCTATATCATAAAAAAATACAGTTACCTAGGTACCTGCCTGAACTCAGAGGCACTCTAACTGTCCATTGCGTATTTATATACAGACGCGCTTAATATCTAACTCTAACTGTCCATTGCGTATTTATATACAGACGTGCTTATTATCTAACTCTAACTGTCCATTGCGTATTTATATACAGACGTGCTTAATATCTAACTCTAACTGTCCATTGCGTATTTATATACACACGTGCTTAATATCTAACTCTAACTGTCCATTGCGTATTTATATACAGACGTGCTTAATATCTAACTCTAACTGTCCATTGCGTATTGATATACAGACGTGCTTAATATCTAACTCTAACTGTCCATTGCGTATTTATATACAGACGTGCTTAATATCTAACTCTAACTGTCCATTGCGTATTTATATACAGACGTGCTTAATATCTAACTCTAACTGTCCATTGCGTATTTATATACAGACGTGCTTAATATCTAACTCTAACTGTCCATTGCGTATTTATATACAGACGTGCTTAATATCTAACTCTAACTGTCCATTGCGTATTTATATACAGACGTGCTTAATATCTAACTCTAACTGTCCATTGCGTATTTATATACAGACGTGCTTAATATCTAACTCTAACTGTCCATTGCGTATTTATATACAGACGTGCTTAATATCTAACTCTAACTGTCCATTGCGTATTTATATACAGACGTGCTTAATATCTAACTCTAACTGTCCATTGCGTATTTATATACAGACGTGCTTAATATCTAACTCTAACTGTCCATTGCGTATTTATATACAGACGTGCTTAATATCTAACTCTAACTGTCCATTGCGTATTTATATACAGACGTGCTTAATATCTAACTCTAACTGTCCATTGCGTATTTATATACAGACGTGCTTAATATCTAACTCTAACTGTCCATTGCGTATTTATATACAGACGTGCTTAATATCTAACTCTAACTGTCCATTGCGTATTTTATACATCTTTTTCACCATCATTCTAGCGTTATTCTGCATCGACTTCTTCACTTCGCGCGCAACAACGATAGCCACATACAACGTATGATAGGATTTAAAAACCGATTTACTTTTTAATTTTTTGAACTAATTGGGATGTTTCAATGGTTGATTAAAATGCTTGATAAAACGCAATACCTACGGGTCATGTTACGAAGGAATAGGCTTCTTACTCTTCAATATCTGAACATGGACTGATACGTAAACAGTAAAAATGGCGAAAAGTAGGTATGAACCACTGATAGAATGCGTAACTCTGATAAACGCTCCAAGACTGGTATCGCAGATATCGGTCGAAAAGCTGCAAGACTGAAATATGATTGGGCGTGTCATGTCATGTGTGCGAAAGATAGACTAAAATCGTCACACAATAGCAACCGACCGACAGACGGCGACTACGGGGTATGCCCAGAAAAGAATGGTGTGACGATTTTTACAAGTATGTCCAAGATTGGCAAGAAAGGGCATTGGTCGGGGATCAATGGAAGAACTTGGGGGAGGCCTTTGATCAGCAGTGGGACGCTCTAGGCTAACTTAAAAAGCACCGTAATATTTTCATGTATTTAGTTTTAACAAATAAATGAATTTCGAAAATTAAATTAGGTGACTGGAGTAGTACCTTAGTGTAATAATAGTCTAGTGTATCGTAGAATTAATATAATTATAACTAGGTATTATTTTAATTGTTCAAAACCTATCCTAAGTTAAATAAAAAGGTCTATTAAGCGTGCATTTAAAAGCTAAATAGTTCGATAGGTCACGTGTTGAATAGTTTCTCAATACTATAGATACCAACAAAAGTTGGGATAATGATTCTGACCGTATACCCATGACTCAGTTAGTCTGGATACTTTGTCTAACAGCTGTGAAGGTGATTTGCTAAAACCTGGTTCACGGTTAAAAGGTAACATTTAGAAAAAAATCGTCTACAATCTACTTTATAATATACTAGCTTTCGCCGGCGTCGCCCGTGTATTATTCGCTTATGTTCATCCCACAAAAATCTCTCATTCTTCTTGATAAAAGTATCCTTTGTCCGTCTCCTGATTCTAAGCCACTCCACTAATTTTCAGCTAAATCCATCCAGCCGTTCTCGAGTTATAAATAGCATAACTTAATACGATCTTCTTATATAAATTAAATAGTGGACCGCCCTCGCTTCGCTTCGGTATTTAATTTTAAAACAACACATTTAGAAATTATATTTTTCTATACGAACCAATTCTGAGATGATAGGTAATTAGGTAGATAGGTTAAACTGAGTCTAAAAAAATACTGAAATGCCTTTCATTCATTTTGAATTTTTCATCAGTCTAGCACTAAATATGGTGAATCTTCCATACGGACATTTAACCCTATTTCACTCCTTTAAGAAGTTACCAACATATAATTTTAACTCTAGCTTTAAAATAACGACACTTCTATACGGTGTTTCAACCCCCGTTCACCCTTTCAGGGGTTGAATAAAAAATGCTAAGTATATGGTAAGTGCTAAAAAGTTTTTGCATGAATGCCCAAATTCTCGTGTTCATAAATTCGAGCTTCAAATATGGAGAATAACCCATACGACGTTTTAACCCCATTTAACTCCTTAAGGAGTTGAGGAAAAATACCTACAAAATATTTTGATTTATATAAAAAGCCCAAATATCAATTTTCATAACTCTAGCTTTCAAAATAACCAAACGTCCATACGGCTTCTTAACCTTCTTTTTACTGGGTTGAATATAAAATATGCTGAAAGTACTGATATTTAATTCTATGAACAGTGCAAATACCAATTTTCACTACTCCAGCATCAAATATGACGAATCTCCCATACGACGTTTTAACCCCCATTTTACCCCTTCGGGGGTAAGTCAAAGAAAAAAATGCCCTAATGACTTTTCTTAAACTTGTATGATGAGCCCATATACCAATTTTCATGAATCTAACTTTAAAAATAACGAATCTTCCATTAAATGTTTTTACCCCCATTTTACCCTTTTAGGGGTTGAATAAAAAAAACTATAACAGGTAATTTTTTTATTGATAAATAGAATCCGAATTTTCAAAACTCTAACTTCAAAAATGACAGACTTTCATACTAACATTAGCCCCCCGTTTCACCCCTTTAAGGGTTTAATTTTTAAAAACCTCTTTTTAGTGCGCGCCTTTTTTTAATAGAAAGGCCAATCAGGATGACCTCACTCGGCCAAATGGTAAGCGGCCGTGAAATCCAAATATGAGGTTGACAGGCACAAAAGAACTAAGAAAGTACCCATTTAATCTGCCATCTCACCCTGATGGCCTGCTGAGATGCCGCTTCACGCCCCGCCTAAAAGACCCCGGACTGTAGGAACCTACCTACATAACAAAAACTACCCTTGTTCCAATTTTCACGATTTTTAGTCCAGTAGTTTCGACTGTGCGTTCATAGATCAGTCAGTCAGTCTTTCATTCAGTCACCCACCCAAAATGTTACCTCTTTATTAATAGCATACATGTCTATAACTCTATATAACAAATTGTCTATTTCTTTTTTCTTTTTTTTTATGGCTTGCTGTTGCTATTGTCTATTTCATTAAAACAGATTTCACTAGAATAGATACCTACTTTAGAAGGTAACAAATTCAGGAAATCACTTTAGTACCTATGTCATGTCTTCCATAAAGTGCTTCAACAGCATTACACGCTGACAAAGACATAGACAAGGACTTTGTTTTACTAACTGCCTCACACAGAGATGTGAATGAGGCTGAATGTTCATTAACTTCATAAGTTAGTCTTTATGCGTATTGAAATAAGTGTCATTGTTTTTTCTTAAGTAACCATTTAAATTAATTTAAAGTGCGGCAGTAGGTCTTTACTTGTGCAACATGTACGTCGTAGACATATGTAGTCTATTAGACATGAAAAAGGCTTGGCGAACCTAGATACAGTCCGCTTCGATTTTACCCCATCCCACTTCTACGAAATACCTTTCATTATCCACGCAACCGTAATCTGCAGGGAAAAACCCCTCCACTTTATGTAAGACATGCTATCGAACATGTTATGTCTGAGAATTGACACAAAGCAATCTCCAGTCAGTCAAAAAAACTTTGTTGGATATACGACATGCCGACGGTTTCCGCGACCTGTCTTGTTTAACAAAACACAAAGCGTGAGATCTAACCTTTAGTGTACAAATAGTTGTGATAAAATACAATTCTACTGTTATAATGAATTAAAACCTTGAAACAGTGTTTTGCTGTGCCATGATTGATTAATTCATCTGTAATGTTTACGTTTACAAAACTGACAGACCGGACAAATGGAGCCGATTCACGCGATGTTCTATGCTAGAAAACTAGACTAAACTTAGTGTTAATAAAAACGATACGATTTAGAGAAAATGTTACTAGTTCTGTATGTAAAAACGGTATAGCGTAGCATAGTAGCGATTATGTATATTTAAGTTATAGCTTCTGACTAAAGGTAAATGTTACAAAACGTTCGTTTGAATGTCAAATAACGGAGGTGGCACATATCTCATCGTGATAGAACTACGGAACTCGACAGTCAGTTAAAAAACTTTGATGGCAGTACAACGAGCTACTGAACTGAGACATTTTTCGCATATTATTTTCGTTATTATGCAACGTCTGCGTGAGAGTGAGATAAACATTTTAGAATAAGTGATTAGATTTGGTGCGGAGATATGGATGAAGTGGTAATTCAGGTGAGGAAAATGTTAAAGTATATTTATAATTCATAAGCCAGCTTATATCCAGTTGTAGAAACGACGAGGACTTATTTATTTATTTGCTAGTCACATGGTATTACATTCATTTTATATAAATAAAGTACATAGTTACATTGATCACGTGACACCCTGTAAGGGCACTGCAATAAAGAGAGCGACACTTGACGATAATAATAGAGATACATTAATTTTATTCATACCAAAAGAAATAATTGATACTAATTTAATGACTTGAGGATCTAATGACAATATTTTTAAAATGTATTCCGGTAATGTCGCTTTCGCTGCTGACGATTTTATTGTACAGACAGCAACACATTAGGTTACCACACTCTGTCTTTTCTCTATTGATAGTGAACCAAACGTATTTTACATTAACGTGATAGTCAATCGAAGTAATTTGACAGTTTTGTTTTAGTTGGATATGTGGCTGTACGTACATTACCAACTACTTGCTTAAGGCTACGGGTGGCCCTAACTAGCGACGTTAATCGATTTAAATTGATAGCAGCTAAACCGGATATCTTATTAACAATTTCGAAGTTCGAACCTCTTGGAAAGAATATACAATTTATTTAATACTTATAAATTTGGATTAACGCCGTTTTTAGCAGTAATTCATATTTCAGGAAGTAGACAAAAAAGTGTTGTATAGATAGTATAAGTTCTTTTCGAGACGCTCGAACTTCGAAATTGTTAAAAAAATACGCAATTTAAATCTTTTTTTTTTATATCCCGTCAACTTAAGGAAGGCCATGCTGTGTGTCATCATCAGTAACATGTGACATCAGCCCTTTACACCTCTACTCAAGAAATAAATGCTAAGCACAACTGCGCAACATAAAACCACATACGTAATTTAATTAGCTTTTATTTAACTTGCACTGTCATGATGTATTTATTTATTTACTCGTCACATGGTATTGCATTGATGTAACATAAATACCGTGGGTATATTGATCACGTGACACCCTGTAAGGGATCTGCATTATAGACAGCGACGCTTTCGACGGCTGGACCAGCCACTTTTATATTCTTAAGTAAATAACACATTTAAAATTTTCATCTTTAAATGTGTTATTTACTTAAGAAACATCAAATTTCATCTTAGGCGGGAACACGAACCCGCCTGAACACGAGATGAAATTTTTAAGTGTGTTATTTACTTAAGAATAAATTGCAAAAGATTGCTATAAAAAATATCAGATACACTTTTATATTTAAGTAAATAACACACTTAAAAAATTCACCGTAGGGCTCAGGTGGGACTCGAACCCACAACCTTCCACAGACCGGGTGGCTGCACTAAAGAATAAATTGCAAAGAATTGCTATACCAAACACAATAACACTTTAATATTGTTTATGTTTTTATACTTTTTAACTGATTTTTGTTAGATTACTGTTTTGTTCACTGTAGTTTGCTTGTCTTATGTCTGAAGAACGAGAATACACAATTTTTTGCCACCAGCGCTTTATTATTATTTTTTTTTTTATATGAGAGGTGGCAGACGAGCAGACGAATCACCTGATGGTCAGCAATTCCGCCGCCCATGGACACCCGCAACACCAGTGGAGTCACAAGTGCGCTGCCAACCTTTTCCCCATTGGGCCTCCGGTAACCTCACTCACTCGGCGAAGCACAGGGCAAGCGCTGTTTCACACCAGTCTTCTGTGAGGCAGTGGTATCACTCCGGTCGAGCCGGCCCATTTATGCCTAAGCGTGGCTCTCCCACATTTAAGGTTATATACAGATTTAAGTTTATATACAGTCCAATCGTAACAACAATGATAATATAGATACATGTATATAAATTATGTTTGTTCGTGTGAAATCTTGCAAACTGAATTTGACCCATTTTCCAATTGAACTGATTGAGCGAAAATAATGTGGTGTTCTTAATGCAGCTGGGGTGTAGGAACTAAAATCCCCAGATAACATGGGCTTAAATTGTCGAAAGTGGCCTTCTATGTTTTGCTATTAGAAGGCAGTTTCAGTTACTAGGGACATGGACTAATTTTAGTCCATGCTAGTGACGGTGAACAGATGATAACCCAGCCGCAAGAGTGCCCCTGTACTTCTAGCTTGATAGAACTATCAGGCTGGCCCGAGTTCACGTAATTTTGAAACGTTCAATTATAAGGCGGTTCTTTTTTCTTTGATAATATTCAGCAAGTACTATCACTTATAACATAGTATAGGGTAATCTATGCATAGCTTTGGGGCAGGACGGGAAAGTACCGTAAGTCCTTAGGTTGGCAATTTTTCCTTAAGAGAAACTAAATTATTTTTTTTGTTTTTGGATTGTGCTTGTATTACATGGGAATCGAACCAGAAAAATAATAATAAAAATAATTTACTGCTTTATTCTATCAATCATTACAGTCTAAATCTTTAAAAAACATTAGGACTTACACTCGTCTGTCTTGAAAGGTACCGAATATTTTGCATACAAAGATGACTTATGTTGCATTCGGTATATTCGGTCTTAGATTAAATCAAAACACGTCCCTTCAATTAGGCAACTGAAAACGGATGTACACAATAGTAGTCTATGGACCTACACAAACTAAGTAGAAGATACGGACCTGTTTGTTTTGACATAAGCTTGAGGGAGTCATCAACCGTGCTACGCGCATGCTACGATATCATATCAAAAGGAGGAAGTAGGTGAATTATTGAATGTTATACACAACGTTGACTTTTCTTCGAATAGAAACAGTTTAAGTTTTGCCCTCGATCGTGGAATCCGTTCGTCTGATCATGACATGCTAAGAATGTGACCACCTGGGAACCATGCTCTTAAAAAAAACCAAAATGATTCCGGCATCTTTCAGTACTTAATCGGGGAACGTGCTTAAAAATGAGTATTATTATCTAGACTAATATTATAAAGAGTAAATATTTGTATTTTTGTATGTTTGTAATGAATAAACTCGAAAACTACTGGACCGATTGCAATAATTTTTACACCATTAGAAAGCTGCATTATTCAGAAGTAACATAGGCTATATTTTATCCCGGTACGGGAAGTAGTTCCCTCGGGACGCGGGTGAAACCGCGTGAAACAGCTATTATTAACAATAGTAATATGTTGTATTTTACTTACACATTATGCAATTATATTTTTTGATATTTTTACTATCGCTCTGTGACTTGATATCACTTAACTCGTCGCACTTTAATATATTGTATATTTCTATCTCACTCTGCAAAATGGTGATCAAAACACTAAATAAATTTAGAAATATCATGAGAAATTAAAACTTTTCTTGTACTTATGAGTGAAATGTTATTTCATGAGATTTGATTTTTGTTTTTGAATAATTTGTATATCGCGCTTTTGCGCGCATATTCATTTTGGTAACCTGTCCCACTTAAAACAATTAAAGAATGTTTTTGTGTGACACGACCACTTGTCAGGCTCTACGACGTTAGTCTACGTGAAATTAGGCGACGGCGACTTTATTCATGCGGTCCATGCGGTAGAGACAGGTCACCTATTTTCCGCTATTTTGATTTAATCTAAGTATTCGGTACTAAAGATATCTTTCACGAAAGACGAGTGTATGTCCTATGATTTCTTAGGAAGAAATTATATCGTTAGATGACTGTATTGATTGGTGAAATAGAACAGCCAATTTATTATTTTTCGGTTCAATTCCAGTGCTTGTATTAAGCACGATCCAAAATCAAGTTAAAATATTTCACAACATCACATACATTAATCTGACTCCGAGATAGGATTTTTCTTTAAAAAATAAAGTGACCATTCGTTTAAGTAAAAAACGCTAATTTAAGGATTTAAATTACCCTTCATGTCCCTTGACTTCGACTTTGATGGGAATAGGCTTAATAACCACGCCTGTTTAATGCAAATTGGTGATCAGAAACCCGAGCTATGATAAAAATTCTAATCACACTTTTTGCTCGACCCGGAAATCGTAACCAGGACCCTGGGATCACCGTCCGGTGTTTAAACAACTAGAACAACAGGGCGTTGTATCCAAAAAGTATACTACCATGCATTTTATTTTATTTATTTATAAAAACTTTTTAAAGACACATTATTTGACTTAAATAGTATCTTATGCTGGCATGATCATCAGCACCCAGAGAAGGAAAACTCTGCATTTATATCAAACCCTCGCCAACCCGTCTGCCAAGCGTGGTGAGTATGGCAATTACCCCTCATGTGATTGAGGGAGGCCCGTGCCCCAGCAGTGTCATTGACAGATATTACTCGTATAACAAAAAATCCATTTGACAGATTTTTTGATAGCAATCGTTCACACTTGCGCTCTGCAATGTTCTACGATTGCTACGAGATTTTGTAGCGGTTACGCAAAATGCTACGACCGTATCGTAGCCTGTAGCACGCCGAAGCTGTGCTACGAGAGTGCGGTAGGCCAGATGCCCGTAGCGCGTTCACGCACGCACTGATCACACTCAGTAGACGCATCAAATACACTCAAATGTTTAGTTGTACATTCATTGTAAATATAAATACAATTTAAGGTGATCCGTCTGCTCGTCTGACACCTATCACATAAAAAAAAATTGAAAAAATAATTAGTATATTTTAGTATGACACCATATAACTCGGAAACCTCACTCATTATATTAAGTAATTACCACTTCTTTGTTTGTGCTTTCATCATCATCATCAGCCCATTTTAGTCCCCACTGCTGAGGCACGGGCCTCCCTCAATCACATGAGGGGTAATTGCCATACTCACCACGCTTGGCGTCTGTCGGGTTGGCGAGGGTTTTGATATAAATGCAGTTTTCCTTCTCTGGGTGCTGATTGATCATGCCAGCAGCTTTACCTTAGTCGCCTTTTACGACACCTCGGTAAGAGTGAGGGTGGCCTATTCTACTCTGCCGGGGACCACACGGCCACGGTTTGTGCTTTATATATACATATCTTAGATATTTTTGACAAGTTCTATCGATTTTTGAAGGTTCCATTCAATACCGCTAATTAATGATATACCTACTCCTATTATGGCAAAATATCCTGATCAATGTATTATGTACTATAACACCATTTCTGTAACACCATATTTTTAAGGAGTAAACGATTCATAAATCTCATTATCTCTTACCGCTTCTTTGAAATAATTTGACATTTTTCAGATTCTTTCTTTTATTTTTGAACCATGTTTAAGGATGTCACTTGCCAAACATAGTTCGTATGAATTTTTATTCACTTGGGATATTCACTAAAGTTGAGCCAAACTAATAAGCTACATTTGACCTTTCTAAATTTTAGCTTCATAGAGAGGTGACCTATTAAAAAAACTTCGATTATAGTGAAGAATCGATATGTACTTCAAACAAACGTGAATCGAATACTATAATAATGGAAAAAAAGTTGTTAGTACTTTTATTTGTGATTCAAAATTATTGAAAAGAAAGAGGATAGTAGGTAACCATAGAAATAAACTAATAAATCGGTATCTGGGTACCGACCCGCGGCCAGTTTATTTCTTTTTCTTCGAAATTAAAGCGCTTATATTGTGTGCCACACATGGTTTTTCTGTTTACAAAAAGTTATTAGTGTATTTTTTTATATTTTTATACAAGACAGTAATACGTTTTATTTTAATCAGAATGTGGCTTTTCATTTATGGTTGTATATTTCTACACAATTAACATTGTATTCGTTCGATTATTTTCGGTACATCCCTACAGCTTAAAATGAAAATGCGTTGACAGATACAATTTTGTATACGTTCAATTCACTAGAAAAGTAAATTTGTAATAAGTTAACAGAGAAAGTGAATCGTGAGATTATCTTTTTTGTCTTGATTGCAATAATAAAAAGGCAAACATAATTTTAAAAAGTAAAGAAATTGTGTTTATTTGACATAAGCAGATTGATAAATTCAATGACCATTATTACAAGTTTACGTTGTCGAATTTTGTTGAAGTGTCAAATGTGACCCATTATTTTCACTTTATTTTTTTATCTAAACTTAGAGATTTGATTCAATTTATTTTTGATATCTTTATGCGTGCCCGAAATAGTCTTGCGACATATACCGACAGCGGAAAAAGAGACGGACAACAAAGTGATATTTTAGTGGTTCCGTTTTTTCTTTCAAGGAACTACGACGGAACCCTGAAAAGCAAAATGGCGGATAAAAAGCAAACAAGGCGCATTTGAATAAAACCCAACCCTTTATTTTGTATTTTTCGCGCTATTGGAATGTATTAATTGTTAATGTTCCACTTATATATCCTGAGTAAGTTGAGATTGGCCGCCTTCATCATCATCATCATTATGATCAGCCCATTTAAGTCCCCACTGCCGGTGGCACGGGCCTCCCTCAATCACATAAGGGGTAATTGCCATACTCACTACGCTTGGCAGACGGGTTGGCGAGGGTTTTGATATAAATGCAGAGTTTTCCTTCTCTGGGTGCTGATGATCATGCCAGCAGCTTTACCTTAGTCGCGTTTTACGACACCTCGATAAGAGTGAGGGTGACCTATTCTACTCTGCCGGGGACCACACGGCGGCAATTGGAGGATCCAACGACCGGAGAGGGATCGAGGGGTGCAGGACCAACGGCTTAACATGCTTTCCACTCTTATTGTATCAATTGCCTCATATAGTCTAATACAGCTAAATATATAATCTCAAGTAACTAAGCCAAGTAAGCCATAATTTTCAGCTGACAGCTTTATTCGTGCCATACATCACACGATCAACGAGACATACGCTGTACGAGCCCGTGGCACGGTTATGTTTATATGACTTGAGTTTCGTGCTAAATTCCACTATATTTAAGAACATGCCATGTCTTATCGTTTGACATGTGGGCATGAAAGTATGCGAGCCACATTGGCTGGTATCGTCCCATCGCGCGTGGTCTCGCGATTTGGTTGGCACGCACTGGGTTAATTCCCCATAGAATAATAATTTGGTTATCAATTGGCGTTATAGTGCCAAGACTTCCAACACGTCTGTTGTGTGCCCTCATGCCTATTGCATCTGTGATACTGTATGGACATGGATTTGACGGTGCTTGGGAGAGTTATCAGCAATTTCGTAAGTTATAATTATTTATTGAACAAAAGAACAAAAACACAAGAAAATTAAGACAATAACTGAGAAATAAAATTAAGCTAAAAGTAAATAAAAAGTAAAGTTAAAACAAAGTAGGTCCCCTTGGCAATGTCCCTAAAATGCTGGCAGCATTTCCCCGCTAGATCGCGATGGAAATTCGCTGGGCGAGGTAGCTGCCAGCCTTTGGCTCTCCCGTGACTTCGACTAGACACTTAGCTGAGTTATTTCGTAAGTGGTTTTTAAGATTATATGGTTCTGTACTTTGGATATTTTAAAATCCGTTGCGCCTAAAATGATCCATGTTATTTTCTAAAAGCGTAAAATAATTTGGAAATAAATTAATGGAATACCAGCTGCCCCCAGCGAACTAGGTTTAACAACAGAAGGGAAGAAAGTTCGTTCGTTATTATAATACTTAAAAAATGATTTTTTTAAGGCGTTTGCCTTCAAAAAACCGTCATGTATGAAAATAGAATTATGATAAATATTAGCAAGTCAATGGAAGATTAATTAATAATGCACTAAATAAATTATTTATTTATTTTAATTATTTATTTATATTATTTTATTTTAATTATTCTTTTAAAAACATAATTATTCTACACATATTTATTTATCATGCGCACTGCTTTTTATTTTCACTGTTATATTGTTAATGTGTGTGTTCCATTCTTCTAATTTCCCTTGTTTTTCTTTGTATTCTTTTTGTTTTGTTTTTTTTTCTATCATGTCCCAATGTAAGTGTGCACGATCGTCGGCCAAGGCTCAGCCTAAAAATCAGCGCTGCAGTTGTTACTGGCTGCTGCAGTAAATGCTGAGGCTGCGCCTTGTTGGCCACAAATCAATGTCATGTTCTATTATATTTTGTTGTTTTTTGTTTTCCATGTACTTGTCTACTGCTGTATGTACTGTGTTTTTATGGCTAGTAAAATTATCTTTATCTTTATCTATAACAATTTAGGTACACATTAGTACTAAAGTCACCAAATCCATAAAGTATTACTAGTTTTACCCAGCGAATTAAAGTTACATAACATCTTACTATGATTGCATAACTTAAAATGACAAACTGTTGATCGTATTACAATTCAGCGGTTTTTTATTTTTCAATCGTTTGGTAATGGTATTTTCATTACCAAACGGTTGAAAAATGAGCCCTTTGTTAACTAATTAGTTTAGATACAGATATGCAATAAGAAAAATAAAAATGGTATTCTGCTATTTGGGGCCATAAAATCAAACATTTATAGATTATTCAATAGTATTAGCCGTTATTGCAATAACATAAGTGATGTAATTGACACAAGTTACTTTTATTTCATGAATAAGTACCTATTACTTATTAATTACAACCAATTTTAAACATAATTTACTTAAGTAAATCCGTACTTTATTCAATTAAATAACTAAAAATATGTTAAATGCATGTCAACAAAAGTGATACCTAATAATTATGTACATATTTACAAAAAGAAATTGTCTGCCCCACTGATATTGTCCAACGTGCCCAGAATGCTAGCGGCGTTCCCTCTTTGGATGGCCAACCCTAAACTGTCAATTTTATAACTGTGGTTCTTAATGCGCAGTACATATACTCGAACCTACCTAGGTATGATAGTTTTATCTGTTGCTATTTAGTACGAGTAACAGAGGTAAGCTTGAGCTCACCTCTGTTACTCTATGTGCAAGGGCTCCTGGATGAATCGTCTACCTTGTGTACAGTCTGTAATACAAAAGATATTTTTAGGTAGGTAAACGTTTATTTTAGAATTATTGTAACAAATATATTTCCTTCAAAAACATTTTTATTTTCGAAGGAAATATTTTTGTTATAATATTTTTTTATTTATTTACTTGTGTAAGTGTTTATTTTGAATATTAACAAGTGAAAATATTTCAACACTCAGATTATGTATTTCTACCTCCAGACGATGGAATCAAACCATACAAACAGCTATCCTATCGGTATTTAATAATACCGATTTGTATAGAATGAGAGCGCTATGCCATAGATTTAGTATCGGATACTAATACTCAATCCTACAACTCTTCTCAACTATCCTACAAGTCTTTTCAACTTAATTTATATTCATGCAATAAATCCCTATTTAGCCCATAGTGATAGGCATGGTTTTTTTCGTACCCAACTTACGTACCGGTAAATCAATATTTTTGAGATAACTTATTAAACATTCTAATACTTCACACAATTTGTTTAATAGAATAGAAATGAAAATTGAATTATAATAAAGTAAAATAAAAATTAATGTTATATTGTTAAAGTTTAAACATAACATATGTAATAATTTAAAGAAGAGCAGCTTTCTGTCTCTCACCAAGCTTTACATGAACAATGAAAAAAAAAGCACACGGTTGTGATGTATTTCTGCAGCCGCTATACCTAAAAAAAAACTTTACTTACCAAAAAAGTTTACAATAGCTTACAGTGATACATTGACTTCCACGCTAGGCGGAGTCTGTCTCGTGAGAATCATATCAGAGTGATTTACCAGGTGAGAAGTCTTAACTATACTGCTTAAGTGTGTGTGTGTGTGTGTGTGTGTGTGTGTGTGTGTGTGTGTGTGTGTGTGTTGTGTGTGTGTGTGTGTGTGTGTGTGTGTGTGTGTGTATGTATGAGTGTGTGTATGAGTGTGTGTGTGTGTGTGTGCGTGGGTGTGTATGTGTGTGTGTGTGTGAGAGTGTTTGAACGTGAGTATATGAGTGCGAGTGTGAGAGCGTATTCATGTATGTTGTGTACCTTAACCAACCGTTAATCAACTGGGTCTAAGGGTCATGTGTGGCCGTTTAGATTTTACAGTTGTGGGTAGCCCTACGAATATAAATCTTGGGATCGGACGACAGAGATTGCCACTGTCGTCCACTACCTAATATAAGTTACATTACCTAATATAACAACATTGAAACAAACATTTATGTGGGGTTCCCGAACAACAAAATGATGCCGTTTGTGTCTAATATATCACCCGTGGGAGAGTTATGCTTCGGCATGAATGTGCCGGCTCGCCGGAGAGATACCACGGCCTCACAGAAAACCGGCGTGAAACAGCACTGTGCTGTGTTTCGCTGCGTGAGTGAGGGTACCAAACGCCCAATCCAGGGGAAAGCGGAGTTTAAAGGTTGGCAGCGCACTTGCGTCTCCACTGGTGTCGCGGGTGTATCTGGTAATCCGTCTGCTCGTCTGCCACGTCATATCACATAAATATAAAAAAAACAACCTTCAGTTCGCGAGTACGACTCACACTTCTCACACTTGGCCGGATTTCTACATTCCTAATCTTCTTCTTCTTCTTCTTCAGCAGCATGTGTTTGCCCACTGCAGAGCATATGCCTCTCCAATTTTTCTCCCCTTTCTTCTGTCGGCGGTTTTCCTGGACCACGCTACACCAGCTTAAGCCTTGATGTCATCGGACCATCTGGCAGTTTGTCCGCCAACACTCCTCTTTCCGTCTCTTGGTCTCCATTCAAGGACATCCTTGCTCCACTTTTTATCATTCCTTCTGCACACATGACCGGCCCACGCCCATTTTAGTTTTGCGGCTCGGTACCCTACGTCTATCACTTTTTTGCGTTTCCTGATGATGGTGTTGCGCACTCTGTCTCGTAAGGATATCCCGAGCATGATACGTTCCATTGCTCTTTGTGCAACTTTAAGTCTGCGTATCAGTGTTGCGGTGAACGGCCAGGTTTCACAGGCGTACGTCATTGTCGGAAGCACACATTGGTTGGACACCTTCGTTTTCAAGGACTGTGCTAGCTTTTTAGACTTGAATACCATGGCCAGTTTTCCGTTAGCCGCCCATGCCTGTTGTACCCGACGAGTGATTTCCTTTTTAAAACATCCCTAATAGGCACTCGTAACTGTAGGGGTGCTAACTCTTTCTTTTATAGCTGTACTGTGTTGCCTACGGCGAACACATAATAACTCTGCCAAATTCGAGTGATTAAAGACACGTTAATTTTCTGGTTACTGACCGGTGTGGCAAGTTTAAATCCTTTTGATGATTATTTTTTACCTTAAGTTGTTGCCTCTTTCACTTTTAATTCCATTGTTATTTTTATGAACATGTCATGTCGCACCAGGTGTTCCATCATATTTCTCCTCTTGATATCTATAGTTTTGAGGAAAGACCGCTTCTCCTTTACCAGTTCTAAAACTATAGCAAATGTCAAGTCGTACAAGGAATTAAAGGTGTTGACAGAGAGAGAGAGAGAGAGGAATGGAGACTACTCCACCGACAAGAGTGTCGCTCTTAAATTAATGAGAGAGACGATTATTTTAACTGAGTTTTGCACCAAGCTTTGCTTTGTGTTAGCCGTGTGGTCCCCGGCAGAGTAGAACACCCAAGAGTGAACTCTTACCGAGGTGTCGTAAAAGGCGACTAAGGTAAAGTTGCTGGCACGGTCATTAGCATCCAGAGAAGGAAAACTCTGCATTTATATCAAAACCCGTCTGCAAAGCGTGGTGAGTATGGCAATTACCCCTCATGTGATTGAGGGAGGCCCGTGCCCCAGCAGTTGGGACTTAAATGGGCTGACGATTGCACCAAGCCCCATCTAAAACCAAGACAGAACAAAACATACTCAAATACGTCACAATAATAAAGGGAGATTCTCGAGGGCTAACTCATTGAATGTCTTTTGAATTCATTTTGAGTTTCATTACTATTCCAGCTGAAACTTTGCATTATTGCTCAATGAAATCGGATACAGACGGTCCACGTCTTTTCTCGAAACTGTGGTGTCACTCCAATATTTACTCCAAAGTACATCCTCTCGTTTGGTCCAAGTGCCGGGCAGAAATTTTTTTTTGCTGTAGATATTTTGTAGAACTTGTCCCCCTGAATATTCGTTACTTGGTTTTATTTGAGTTCGAAAATCAATATTTTCACACATTTTCAGTGAATTAACTTACAAAAACATTTTTTTGTTATGCCAAATCTTAACATTTGAAGATTAGGGGGACAAGTCCTAACAAAATACAGGAAATTTTCTATTTGCCGGCACTTGCTTACGTACTTGGATAAAAATACATAAAATTTCGAGTATCACTTTTAAGCATATTTAAGCCAAAACAATCACTGGGATCATTCATGGATCATCTCCGACGGCCCGCAATTATTGTTCAAAATAAATCCAGTTTAGTGTTTAAATCAATTGGCGTCGCTAGTACGTATTACCCTTTGCCTTAATAGGAAGTAGGTACCTACAGTTTTACGCCAGACTTTTAGGGAAAAAAACTGACCATATTTACCATTACTAATAATGAGTGACACAAAAGTTAACCCTTTGAAAGCAGGTGCGCTCTCAATGTTAATATACCCTCCCTTCCATAGATGGCGCTTTGTCTACTGTTGAACATCGTCGCCACTACAACAACTCAAGGCGACGGGTACCCCCAACTAGCGACACCAATCGACCTAAATTGTTAGCTACTAAACCGGATCTTTTTTAACAATTTCGGAGCGGCAGTCTTTAATCAAACATTTATGCTTACCTACTATTTATTTAATTATTGTGCACTACAATTTGATCTGTTTTTGCACTCGAAATTTGGATAAATTTGGAGCTACTAATAGCAGACCCAAAAGTTAAGCATAGGTATTAAATAAATAGTTATAGGTGTTTTCCGAGAGGCTGCAGCTTTTTTTTTTATGATATAGGTGGCAGACGAGCAGACGGATCACCTGATGGTAAGCGATTAGCGCCGCCCATGGACGCCTGCAACACCAGTGGTGTCACAAGTGCGCTGCTTACCTTTTAACCCTCTTCCCCCGGGATTGGGCCTCCGGTACCCTCACTCACGCAGCGAAACGCAGCGCAAGCACTGCTTCACGCCGGTTTTCTGTGAAGACGTGGTAATACTCCGGTCGAGCCGGCCCATTCATGCCGAAGCGGGGCTCTCCCACTGTTGAAAAACTTCGAAATTGTTAAAAATATATCCGGTATATTTGCTAACAATTTAAATCAATTGGCGTCGCTAGTGTGCCCTATCCGTCACCTTAACTGATATTACCTACTTAAGTTATGGAAAATAACAGTCATGCCACACGATGCAGTGCGGTTAGTATGAAACTTTGCCGTTTTTGAAGTCATTCGAAAAAAGTCATCAGTACGAAAGTTTTTCATCGAACGTCATAAAACAGTAAAATATATTATTCCAAAATCATCCCCTAAACGATTAAAATGGGGGTTGAAGTTTGTATAACGCTTATGTGATGATGTATGGACGCCGTGTGGTCCCCGGCAGAGTAAAATAGGCCACCCTCACTCTCACCGAGGTGTCGTAAAAGGCGACTAAGGTAAAGTTGCTAGCATGATCATCAGCACCCAGAGAAGGAAAACTCTGCATTTATATCAAAACCCTCGCCAACCCGTCTGCCAAGCTTGGTGAGTATGGAAATTACCCCTCATGTGATTGAGGGAGGCCCGTGCCCCAGCAGTGGGGACTTAAATGGGCTGATGATGATGATGATGTATGTGTGATGTATTACTCACGAATGGTGAGTCTTACAAAAAATTACTAGTAATTTTTATGATAAAAGTTTTGGAGAAAAAATGAAAAACCTTAATTTCGGACGTTTGACCTGGAATAAAAATTCTTGCCTTTTTTAAGCTATGCCCACTTGTTTATTTTTTTATGTCATTCGAGGCAGACGAGCCGACGGATCACCTGATGGTAACCGATTACCGTCGCCGCCCACCTGCAATACCGGTGGTGTCACAAGTGCGCTGTTTACCTTTTAACCCCCCATCCCCTGGGTTGGGCCTCCGGTACCTTCACTCACTCAGCGAAACACAGAGCATGCACTACTTCACGCCAGTTTTCTGTGAGGACGTGGTATTACTTCGGCCGAGCCGGCCCATTCATGCCGAAGCGTGGCTCTCCCAATGTTAAAACTTTTCCTATGTGACATATCTATTTTGACTGGAGTACATACAGTACCGATAATGTCACACTGATAGAATACTTATACCTAAGTACGTCACAAAATAAATAGACACTATTCCCCTTATTACAAATCGCAAACTAAGGAGAGTCCCGTAACCAAAATCGTGCCAGCCCCTTTTAACATGCGTGTTGGAACGGGATGACATAAGCCTTAGTACGGTAGTAACTATAAATCGGGATTTGTAAGAAAGTGGACTAAGTACTAAAAGGCTCTGACGTTTTTTAGGCGACCACTGCCACTTAAGCTTGCTAATCCGGTGAGCAATGTCGATGACTTTGGTTCTCTGCCGGAACACCTCATTTCGGATTCGATCTCGGAGAGAGACGCCGAGCATTGCTCGTTCCATAGCCCGCAGAGCGACCTTTAACTTGTGGACCAGCCGTACCGTAAGTGTCCACGTTTCGCCTCTGTATGCCATGACTGGTAGGACGCACTGATTGAAGACTTTCGCCTTTAGGCACTGTGGTATCGACGATACGAAGACACGACGCAGTTTTCCAAATGCTGCCCAAAGGTTAGGTAAGGTTAGGTTAACCTAGAATTTTTTAGCGTCTCATTATTTGGCATCCCCCCCCACCGAAAAACTAACAAACGAATTGTGAGCGCAGTATTGAAAGAGATATCTTTTAGCCCCTTAGCGTTGAGGAGTTGACCTTCTATCATCAGCTGAGCCACAAAATTAATACAATCAGGCGTAAATACTGGTGCAGCTTTGAAAAAAGATACAAAAACATTACGTGTGCCTATAAAATATTAGGGTTCCTCTCAATTTTTCCAGGATCCCATTATCAGATCCTGATATCCTTATCATGGCACCATTCCGGGACTCGGTTCATAAATGGCAAAGTAATTGGCGAACTAACATAAAAAAATAAAAAATACAAGTCGCATTGAGAGAGAACCTATTTCTTTTTTTTTAAATAAAAGGAGGAGTTCGGTTAAAAATAAAGATCACCATTTCAGCCAATGGACGTCCACTGCTGGACATAGGCCTCCCCCAATGTTCTCCATACAGATCCGTGACTGTGTAAAAAAAAGAAAATACTAAATAAATATCTCACAAGCAACTGTTATCTCTAAGTGTACTATTTGTTAAAATGTCTCAAACGGATATCTGGTTACTGGGGCATGTAAACGTAAACTAATACTGATCTCAAGTGTAGTCGAGTACTAATTATAGTAGTGTTTAACTTAAGAACAAGCATTCAGTATTTTATATGCGAAAACATTTCAATTGGCAGATTGTTACCTATTAAGTTGACTATTTTGTGAATCAGGCTGTATGTTTTCTTTGAAAATAAAAATAAAATAAAATAATTTGCCGCAATACGTACCTATCGCCTTAAAGCAAAGACATGGGGTCACATAATACCATAGAGTAAGAAAATAACACTGTACCTAACACTTACACAGAAAACGTTTCAACTTTGTTGGTAACCATTGATCTGAGGCAAGACAATGAATGCGACTATGGTTTACCTTCAACTGATTAGTTAGACATTATAATATCTGTGGATAGACGTAATTCGATATTCAGAAATACTAACTTCTTGAAATGTTTGACAAATAACGTTTAGTCTAGAACGAGTTGCAAGGTGTGCATAGACCGGATTGATTTTAGGGTTCCGTACCGAACCAACCAAAATAAAGATAAAAGATAAAAAAAATCTTTATTCAATTTAGGTCCACACAGAACACTTATGAATGTCAAAATAGTACATATTATCTACCGCTGGTTCGGAATGTCGATTTCTACTGAGAAGACACCAGCAAGAAACTCAGTAGTTACTCTTTTCAAATATTGATGATGTTACAGAGTTTCAATTGAGAAGAGAGAAAAAAATACAATTATGAAAGTTAATAGACTACTATGAATAACAACTCAAAAGATTAATCAATTAACATGACCAAGAATCCTTATCATTTAAATAGTCTTGTACACTATAGTAACCTTTCTTCATTAGGCAGGTTTTAATATGAGACTTAAACTTATCCAGTGAGGAAGGAATAACGAAACCCTTTAAGAGCACTGTATGTGTTAAATGACTGTGTTGTCCGTCGATATGGCATTTATAATAAATAAATAAATAATAAATAAAAATAATTTATTTCAATCATCACAAAAGGACATTACATCGGTAGCTTACAAGTACATTATTATACTTATATATTATAATATACAGGTATACACAGGGTCCCTGTATACAGGCTCCTTGGGTATGAGTGACTGGTGCCTGTTATAGGTTTAAATAACCTGTGTTACGGGTCATCAGGCCCTCCCCCTCAGAAGGATGCCTGTTGGCGACGGCCACAACCATCCTTTTTTATATTACCTGTCTTTTATATTTCCTTTACTTTTGATACTATCTTCTATGGTCTATTACTAAAACAGTTGCTTTTTAGTTGTGGTTCTATTATATGTGTTGTCCAAAGAATTACTAAAAGTGTGTGTTCTTGTATTTAATTGGCTTGCTTTAGGGACCTAAAGCTAGGGAAATTAAGCGTGACCAACAATGCCAATATAGTAGTTGCCTTTAGTGAGCGAACAAAGTAAAACAAAACAATAACAAATAATAAGCAAAGGTTAAAATTAGAATTTAGAATACTTAATTATAACTGCAGACTGTGTAGAAATGTAAAAAGTGTGTGACTTATGTGTGTGTGTGGTGTGTATGAGTGTGTAGTGTATGTGCGATTTAATAATATCTTCTAACTATCACGGCCAATTTTAACGATCAGCCACGTACGCAAGATATATTATTTTGCTCAAGTGTGTGCGCCAACACAAGTGCACTCTCTATTCCCTTACCCTCATATTCCGATAGGACACCAGCGTGACACGACCGGAGTGCGGTCCTGCGACCAACGGATTAACGTGCTTTCCGAAGCACGGAGGTATTAAAGCCGCCAACTTCCAGACTCCGGGCTGACACTAAGAATTTCTTACAGAAAACTTGGGTGGGTACAAATGTTTAACCCGACCCGGGGATCATACCCGGCACCTATTTACTAACCACTACACCACCGAGGGAGTCGATGGCAGTTGATGGAATCTATATATATATATCCGAAACGCGTGAAGGTGTTGATTTGAATCAAAATAAGTGGGTATTTTATATCTTTAAATTAAAATATTTCAAAAAGTACTTATTATATAATAGTTAAATAATTTATTGTTGTTTTTAATTATTTTCTCCGTCGATTGGCCTATGTTTTATATGTATACCTAATTACAACCAAATAAGTACCAAATTTTTATGGGCTTATAGGTAACTCTAGGTATTACCTATATGC
Organism: Marasmia exigua; assembly: GCA_019059595.1. NCBI lineage: Eukaryota > Metazoa > Arthropoda > Insecta > Lepidoptera > Crambidae > Marasmia > Marasmia exigua. Next base: position 13,995,098 of record CM032494.1, on the reverse strand, counting down.
CATTGAGATTCAATATTTTTTGCTATTGGCTTTCGCATTATAAGCACTTACGTTTGACAGAAACGTTTTCTACTTTATTTTAAAGTCTTTTTACGACCATAGCAAATCTCCGCTGGTATGGTTCTCCAATGGTTCGCATAGGACAGCGAAGTCGCAGTATTTAGCTAGTCATTTCATACAAAACTTGCGATAACCTTCATTGCAAACGCCTCAAATGTTTATTACAAGCGATCAATTTTGAATGATTGCGTGACGCTAGAAACAGCGTTTGGCGTGGTACCACCCCCTTCCATCGGAATGACACTACTTGTCCATTTAATTTACATATTAAAACAAGTCGCGCCTATCTTGCAATGCGACCATTGCCGCTCGGTTCTGTGCGGGCGCACGACCTACCTGTCACTCCCCTGTCACCGCTCTCACCTGGAAACTAATGGACAAAGTTGGTGAAAATTGGTAGTGGTGGGACACGGTTGTAAAAATACAATTAAATATTAACTTCAAAAAAAGTAAAGCTTGCATTTATTAGTGATAGATGTAAGGTAGAGTGAACTTAGGCATGTGATTAAAAACTGTTTTAATTTCCTAGTTAAAGCTTTTTGTAGTGAAAATGTAAATTTAGGGAGATGATGATAAAGGATGGCAAGAGACCTGTGCTATGTGCTGAAAATATTTTTCAAATAATTGAATAGAGATATTATAATAAATGTCATATATTAAACAACTTAAGGGAGAATAGGTGATGAAAAACGAAGAAGTGAAGGATATTTTGTAAAATACTTTGCTTTGACAAGTGAATATCGACTTTAAGACTAATATCTTTGTTAAACTGGAAAAAAAAACAAAGGTAAAATTCATAAAGATCCACTATCAAAAAAATAAACAGAACAGAAGTCAGAATCAGTGAGAAAGATGTTCTGACTGCGGAATAATGTTAAAGCTACAAAATTAGTCGTTTTACCGTAAAGAGATATTCTATCTAAACTAAGTGTCCAAGGTGGCGCAGATATGATTGAAAGTGAGTCATGGTCTCGCTCGTAAGAGCGTTTGTCAATTTCTGTCTCGCGCCTCCTAATTACTATAATAAACCTTTTTAGAACGCAGCAACAGACTATCAAGCGCTCATCATTTTTTTTAAAAAAATATTTTAATTCGATTTTTTTTTTCAATTTATGCCTACCTGTAAGTAAAAAAGGCTTAAGTAAATTACAGATGAAATAATACCCTAAATTAAAATAGGTATTAGAAAACACAAAAAAGGACAAATACGTAATTCAATTGCAAAAGGTGCCATAGCATGGTGTCGCCTAAAATAACATTGAAAACACATTACCACATACACACTACACCTCTTAACGAAACGCTACATACAAATTCAGTAACAGTCGCGCACGAAAGAGGAAGTAGAGAAGTAGGTACCTACAAGTTACGAGCGATAATGCCATTGCCACAAAGAAACTTAAAAGTGTGCATGAAATAGTTGCTTTTGTCGCGGCAAAAAGACTATGACAGCTACCCAAGTTGGGGTACTCTCCCAGTCTAAACGCGAGTCGTATGGCGAAACGGTTTAGTGGCAATTAGTTTTATATTACTAGCAATTATAGCAGTTACCTACGGTATTTAGTCCTGTGACTAAATAAGTCCTTAACAACCACAAGGTTAAGGTGACAAAATGTTCGTGTGTGGAATTAAACCTGGATCCAGTGAGGAGGAAGAGGAAGAGGATGTTATGGATATTTTACAGGTTTGCTTAATATTTATCCTTGGTGCCTCTCGTACTGTTGCATAAAATTCATTCATTTCATACGAGTTAAATAAGTACATACCTATGTGACAAGGAACTAAAAACCTTCAGTTATTAGATATTACAGTGTTCTAATTTCAAAGAGCGCATTTATTTTATTTCTTTTTAATATATTTTTTAAATATCACGGTATTCAGACACTGAGTTCAGGTAAAAGAAAGTTTGATACATTTTATCATTGATTAGCTGCTGGCTGCGTACGTTTTACTTTTTTTTAAATTTGTAATCAATATGGCGCGAATTCGCTAAATAAATGACTCTGAATCTGTTTTTTCGCAATGTGTTAAGTCAAATAATATTTTCAATGGATTATAAAATGTCACGTAAGTTTTAAACTTTTTGTTAAATTAAAAACATATCTACCTACTTAGGTAAGTAGTTGTTTTTAATTTTAAAAACTAGGTTAGTTGTGTTGCATGTAATTGTGCTAAAAAAAGTTACGAGTAATGTATCCGAAACGAAACAAAGGCATGTTATTTATGTATCCGATATTTTTCACTAACAATAATTTGTCCTTAAAATAAACAACTTAGTTTCTACAACAAAATAGAAATAATATTTTTATAAATTAATTAAATTAGGTACACCAAACACATACCCATAAAACCAAGGTAGGTATTTAGTGGAGTTATTTTCTGGTTTTACGAAATTGAATGCAGATCTCTAATTGCATGCTTTCATAATGCTATAAGCTTAGTTTTTAATTTCCCCTGGCTGCACGGTCCCATAGAAACTATTAACCTCTTAGTTTATTGTGCCTTAATGCATTCGATTAATTCAATAAGTATTGATATTCAGTTAGTTTAGCCGAGGTTTTCAGAAGAAACCACCATGGATGAAGATAAACTAGCTAAATTTGTAATTATCCCTTTTATTTTTTGGTGTATTGTTGAAAGTATTTCCGTGTTTGTTATGAAAATTTATTTGTGTGTAAAAGGGTTGTTAAAACTAATTTTCCTTTTGTATATCTCTTATAAGTGAATCTATATTCTTTTAGAGAAATAATTGTCTTAAACCTAAAAGTATTTCCGTGAGTAATATAAAAAATTACTTAAAATAAATTGATAATTTAAATAATTGTTTTGACTGCAATTTAATTGCTAACATAACGATAACAATGAAGTGACGTGATAAATCCACATATTGAGTAATTGCCGCACCCAGAGATGTAAATTGAAACTAATGTTCATTATCGTAATTATAAATAGTCTTTATGCGCATCGAAATAAGTGTATTTTTTGTTAAATCTTCAAAATTACAAATCTATATCATCAGTCCGCCGAATCCGTCGGGCACGTGCTCCAGGAGCATGTTCGAACAACTGAGGCGGCAAGTCTTGAGAATGAACTAATACCCTTTTTGGACGGTGGTGACTATGGGATACCCGGACGGTGACTATGGAACAAGCTGAGAAATAAAAATAGACGTACTTATTATTAGCCCTCTCCCAGCAGTAGGACGCTATTGGCTACTAACTAAAAAAAGCATTAAAGTTAAATTGATTAAATTGATTCTCTGAGTGCGGTAGTAGGTAGTGCTCGAGTATCATAAAGATAAAAAACAGACTTCTTCAAAATGCTGATTGTACCTACTTTTTTTTATTAACAAATGTGTTTATAGTTTACCTAGTTGCGAAACTTTCTATTACACATAACCTTCATCCACTAAACGCCATCATTAGACTTTTATTGATGGTGATGAGTGAAGAAAAAGCCTCTTCCGAATGTAAAGTATATACAGCCTACATACTTTCCCACTGCAAGGCCGTCATCATAGAAATCAAGTTATCGCTACTATGATGGGATTAGGCATAATATATAGGCCCGAGCTACTTATGTTCTAAAAAATCGAAACATACTCTTACTTTCCGAATGTACCGAATAAAATTATCTAAGATTTTTTAAAACCTATTTTGTTCATATTTCTTATTCATGACACCACCCACCCGCGTCCCGCGTAGTACTTTATTATAAGTTTTTATTTTAAAATGGCATAGTTTTAAAAAATAATCACATTTCTACTCGAACAGACCCAAAATCGATTTTGAGTTCCTTGAACTGATTACTACTTACGAAGAGATTTCTATGAATTCCCTAAATTAGTACCGACGTAAATGGATTGAACAGGTGCGGTGAAGCTGACTGAGTCCACTGGTCTGGCAAGCGATAAAAAAATACAAACACGTTGTCTCGCTCATTCACACACGTTGTGTTCGTATTTTTATTTGCCAAGCGCATGCAAAACGTATAGATTGGGCATTAGACTAATAATACCAATAAATTCCCAGAAAAGGCGAGAAGAATGCGAGCGCAAAGCGAGGAGGGGGGAGATGGACCCCCGGCTGGAGTTCACCTTCCAGCTGCTGATCGACGGCACGGGGCTCCCGCGGCACGCCATTATGGACCACGTCTTCGAAGGGAACATGGTAAGGTCTGGTACGGTATGGTTCAATTCATGAATCCGCGAGTTTCCTTTGTTTCGACTGGAAAGCTTGTCTTCTTGAATTGAATGAACTCCACTCCAATGGCTCAATGACCTAAAATCATTTCATCGTTATGAACGATTTGATTTGGAAATTTTAACCGAATCGCTGGCCCAGATAAACTTTCTTGACACTTCAACAGAAGTGGATCTCCCATTATTTAGATTGGGTCTAGCCATAGGAACCAGAAGTTCTTTTTGGCATTTTGGAGCATTCCAATGACCGATCTGATCCGAGCATTTTGTGTAGAATCTTCGCACCTACAGTGACTACCTATTTAAAAAGGCCGGTTCTTCATCGGATATGTATAGAATCCAACCAAGCGTGCTAGAGTCTAAGAATGGTTTACGATATGACGTCATCTAAAATAGTTTAGCTTCAATAAAGTATTGAAAATGTGACAAATGCAGCTACTTTGAAATAATGCATTCACTTTTATACCTGATCATAAAATTGTGAAAAATATTTAATATTTTATAAGTTTATAGCACTGCAACCAAAGTTTTGAGTTACTTATTAGGTACAACACACATTGGGTTTCTACAATCTGCGCCAAATGCTTACAGACCGATTGACATAATAAAGTAGGTACCTATACTGGTCTACACTCATACCACGGACTCGTGCTAATAGTCCATGCTCGTACTTAGATGATAATTCGTTGACAAAGCCGTAGGCTAAGGTAAAGTAGCTAGGTTACCATAAACATCGGAAATAACTACCTTAGGCTCAAACCTTGAACACGAAATTGTATATTTGGCTAAATGCAATCGTTATTTAGACTGAATGATATTTGGGGCATAATTTGCACGATACCGCCATGCCGACAGAGCCATCAAGTTTCGATCTATAGGAGGACTTATCGTCATCAGACATGCAGTGGGTTTTATCGGCCAACTTACTGTCATGTAATATGCGAGGTAGGGTCGGCCAAGACAGTGGTTTGCCAGTTTTGACGAATTACCTAAAATATAACAAAGATGAATTTGATACCTAATATAAAATGATTTGATAGTCGTCTAACAAGCTGTACGTAGGTAGGCAAGCCTATCTAAAAGTAGTGTACTTATATTAAGAGATGAGGTGGGAGCTATGACTGCAACACAGTATACTCCTTAGAATAAGATAATAATTCAATAGACTGGATAGTTTACTCTAACTATCGCAGAAAGAGAACGTCAAAATTAAACTTATTCACCCTATATAATTTGATCCGCAAAACTAATTTTTAGGCCATAAAGTAAGGTTTTAATTGTTAACCCGGGCACCATGATCCGGTTGGCTTGATTCCCCTGTCTAAGGCCAGAAAGCAGTCGTTTTATTGAAATTACCAGACTTACCAAATACAGGATCATGGTTCAAGCGTACTCTGGACTCCGAATCAACTGCTTTGGGAATACCACCTACGATGATGATGAGTAAGCTTTCAACATTTGGTCTATTCCAGTTAGATGACATCAACCAGCTATTCCTCCCTCACATGAGGAATAAGCTGCTCTGGTACTACCAAGACGTGGAGGAGGTGGAGACGAGGCCGCAAGGTGACTCGAAGCCCCGGCAGCAAGGGCAAAGCAAGCAGCCACCGCCGCAGGTCACTCTGAAGAAGAAGCTGTTCTTGTCAGACGGTTGGGATGTGAAGTTCACAGGGATTTGTATTTATATGTTCCGGATAAACGTCAGTAAACAGCTGCCAGAAGAAGGATTTCATAAGGACCTGTAAATATTTAACATTTTATTTTATTTCTGTTTGTGTTTGACCTCAGTTGTGTTGTGATTTGCTGACGACTTCGATAGCGCTGTTGCGCTAAAGCACGAAAGATTCGATTTCATTTAGGTTGAATTAGAAGTATGTACACAAAAAAGAATATTAATATTACAAAAAAAAACCTTTTAGTCCCAGAATTATTAGGTATTGGTAGTCATTTGTTGTTTGTTGAGGATTGTCAAATGTAGTAATGATGGCCTACTCTGAAAATGAATTCATAACCGAATCTTCCCTTTCACACGAAAGAAATGCAAGAGCACGCACTGTATTTAGCCATCAGGGTACGTTAGTTCCCATGATATAAATAAAAAGTGATAAAAACACATTTTCAAGGTTTTGCGGAATCCTAAACGCGGAGAAGGTAGGCCTGGTGACGGCGATCGAGAGGGTGATGGAGCACGTGTACATGAGTGCGCTGGCGCATCCGAGCAGCGACGGCGATGAGGACGAAACCCGGTTCCCCATTGTGAAGAACCAGCTGCTGCCAGGGCTGAGGTCCTTTTGCAGTGCCCTGAAAGGTAAGTTGCCAGTCAATTATGACTACCTCGATATTATTAAGTGACATTGGCTGCGTAGTGGCTAGGCTAGCATCATTTTCTCTTCTTCTATACGGAAACCTCTTTTCCACAACCGGACGTCTGGTGTGCCCATTGCGCGTGAAGTGAAATTGCCGATTAGGTCACATTAACTAGAAACATTCTTGCAGAAATCTTGACAACGTTGCTGAAGATTTTCTGGTTGATATGCCTGGCAGTTGGCCATTCTAATCCACATGAACGGTTGTTTCATCTTCCTCCATGCATGCTCTGCACAAAGAACTGTGCGTAACGCCTATAGTTAACAGATGTTAGTTAAAGTTGCCGCGCCCTGATATCGTGTACTCATACCTACTGGGCTACCGCCAAGCGGAGGTTTGGTTTATTCAGTGTTAGCCTTGCCTGTACCTGCATTCCTCCAGATTACACCACTAGTTGTTGTGTAAAAATGACGTTCGATCTATCTAACCTAAAATAGAGGAAGAGTTGCTTCCGGGCAGAGAGTGGGCTTGTTAGATACTCTTCTCGCATGTTGGTCACAGTATCATATTAAATATTTATATTTACATTGATCACCAGTATGCGAGGACGTGTGCAACCAAATCAACCTGTTTGACGACGGGCAGGCACTGATGGCAGCAGTGCAGGACCAGAGCGAACTCAAGGAAATGACCAAGAACATCAACACCATCACCATGCTCGAGGACAGGGTCAACGAATGGGTCAAGAAAGTTATGGAGGTAATAACTTTTACACTATTTCTAGTGAACCTATAGTTAAGGGCTGGTTTTGAAGTCATGTCGCGCTACGTTTAAGACCATTATTTTTTTAAGTGATAGAAGGCAGAGGAGTAGAGGGTCACCTGATGGTATGCAATTGCCTCCGCCCATGAACACTCGCAACACCAGTATCGTGCGAGGCAAAAAAGTTCAATTTATTACGTAAGATGATTTAGGAGGTTAAGCTATTTAGTTAATGGTCCATTAATTTGGTTAATGGTCCAAATATTAAACTCCTGGACGATTAAATCACCAGATCTAAGTATTACCACGTCCCTTGATTGACCTACTATTCATGTCATGATCATATTCGACTTGTATCAGATTCTGAGTGAGAGCGAGCAGCTCCGACGGGAAGTGGACTCTAGTGGACCTCAGGATGAGTTGGAATACTGGAAGAAGAGAGGGGCACAGTTTTCGCAGCTCGTCTCATATTTGCAGGTAAATGATCCTATGAGTAGAATGTGAAAAGGTATTTATGATCATAAATCTTAAAAACCTTCTTTGATGCTCTGTCGGTGATTGTTAAGACGTGAATTGAGCACGGTGAAATAGTGGGGAGCAAGTAGCTTGTGCACAAATAATAAAAACAGCTATCCGAGCCAAGCGAAAGCGCAACGGCACCTTTTCTTGAAACGTTTCGCCGTATTTTTGTACCCCATAGCATTTAATATTATGACACCTAGACACAGACAGGCTAAGAATACGCAAGTTTTCAAACAAACATTTGTTCAGGATAGAAGTAGAACCCAAAACCCTTAGAACGTGAAGCAGAGTCAGTACTTTAAATTAGCCGTCCACCAAATTTTGAAGTCCACAGTCATAATAACATTATCCTACAAATCCTCAGGACAATGAAGTGCAAATGACCCTCACAGTTCTTCAACTGGCCAACTCTAAGGTCATACGGCTTTGGCGCGATACCGACCACAAGATCACCTTCTGCTACAACGAAGCCAAAGACAACGCCAAGTTCATCCAGGCCATGGAAAAGTGCTGCCACTCATTGTATCTGGATGATCCGGTAAAGATCAAGGACTCGATCCTGAGTCTGCTGCAGACGGTTCGGCTGATACACAGCGTCTCGCAGTTCTATAATACTTCGGAGAGGATTTCATCACTGATGGTTAAGGTATGCAGAATTAGCTTACCACACCCATTCTTCTAACTTGCCAACATTATGGTATCTGTCTCTATTGATACAGACTCTACATTATCACCTGCTTCAGTGAAGTTACAGACAAAGCCAAGTTTATTCAGTCAGATCATGGATAAGTGTTGCCACTCTGTGTACCTAGATGACCTAGAGTAGATTAAAAACGCGCCTACCTGTACTGCTCTAACTGACCAACCCTATGGTCATCAGCTGTCTGTATTGAGACGTTGACTACATTATCGGTTGCTTCGCCAAATAAAATGCGAAGTTTGTCCAGACCATTTACCACTCAGCACATCTAGACAACCTGGTAATGATCAAGGACTTGATAATGACTCTTTATTGCAGAAAATTATATGTGTAGGCCTCGATTGATTTTCGTTGACTAGTATTGAATTCTACACCTGTCATCCTTTTTCAGATCACAAACCAAATGATTGAAACCTGCAAGCAGTACATCACGTGTCGGTTCAAGGAGACCATCTGGTCGCAGGAGCGCGGCCACGTCAGAGAGAAGCTGATACACTGCATCAACTTGAACAAAACCTACAGAGAGACGTATCTCTTCGTGAGCAACCAACCGTTTCTGCCCAATACGGAGCAGTTCAGCTTCTCAGAGAACTATGTGTTCGGGAAATTTGATACATTCTGCAAGAGGTTAAACAAGATTATCACCATGTTCGATCTGATGGATGATTACAACCATTTGTTTGCGAAGAGGATGGAAGGACTGCTTCTTGGTGAAGGTACTTTATGCAAATTAAGTTGCATTTTTATTAAATCTCCAGTATACATGTTAATTTTAAAACATCACCACTTTCCTAAATACTGATTGTAGTGCTAAAATGTAACAACTTTATGTCCCCATACGAACAATATTGAATATCGTGTACCCATTCAAACTCTGACAGCTGATCTGGACCCCAATTCTTGTGCTCGTCATTACCATACGGCATATATCACTAAAACATAGTTTTTTTGTATGGTTTTCAGGTGATATCCGCCATGTTTTTAAATATCACGAGCACGATAATTGGGCACGTCTATTTAGTATTCTTGAGAAAGTGATTTTTAAGTTTTATCAAAAGACGTAAAATAAATGTCTTACTCGTAAAACTCGTATAACAGAAGTCATACATAATATAGCTAATTTTGTGAGGTTGTTTTTATCTATCCAAAAATTACTACATATTTAGGTACCTCCATTGCGACAATTTTCTAGCAAGAGACGTCTTCTTTTAGACTTAGAAGAAGCGATGCACACCTTCGAAGAAGCCAAGAAAGTTGTGACCACATGCCAGTACGACTACCTGGACTACCGGAACGCCGAGTTCGACAAGGACTATCAATCCTTCGAGGGCAAGACCAACGTGTTGAGGGAATCTATAGGGAACACGATAGAACTCAACTTCTCCAGTGTCTGGGAGACGCCGCAGGGTATCAAGTTTTTGACCAGATTTGAAAAAGTGAGGTTTTAGATAATCTTATTATTCGTCTAGATTTCATTCCAGTTGAAGAAACTAACTAACTGTGCGTGCACTAAGCACTTTAAAGCGACGGCTGCGCTTGGGGTCCCGGGTTTGATCTCCGGGTGGGGTCTGAAAGCGGTCTTTCTGAAAGCACGTTAAGCCGTTGGTCCTGCGCCCGATCCCTCTCCGTTCATGTCACACTGGTGTCCCATCGGAAGATTAGGGCAAGGGAACAGAGAGTGCACTTGCGTTTGCGCACAGACTTGAGCACTAGGTATAATATATCCTGCGTAATTGGCTTGCTAATCTAATATAGCCGCCTTATGTAGTTGAATTATAAAAGGGGAAGATATTTTTTTTTCAAATGTCTCCCAATGTTTCTTAAAATGTTTGTTTTCCTTAATATAGTGGCCCCGAAGTTTCTCAGGTATTCAAAAAGCTACGGTGTATAACTAATTATAAATGCTATTGCTCTTCCACAGGTAAGCCTAAAGATCCAAATAACAAAACTGGCCGAAAAGTACGACCGCGTGCTGCGATACTGTGAGAAGGAAGTTGACAAGATCACCAAAATGTTCAAGCGGCAGAGAGAGGACCCGCCTCTACCGAGGAACTACTCACCCGTAGCAGGTGAGGCAGCTTACAAAATGGGGACCTCTGATAAAACACGTCGATCCAACATCGCTTATTGCACGACATTTTAAGAATAAATACAAATATTCCTCTTTTGATTTCTTTCTACCGAAAGCCTAAATGAGTGTTATTTTTTTTTGTGATAGGTGGCAGACGAGCAGACGGATCACCTGATGGTAAGCGATTGCCGCCGCCCATGGACTTAGAGATTAGGTGCCGACTTCGGTAACACCTTTTCTCGAGTGTACTGTTATAAAATGTTATTTGAAGTGTACAAAGTGATAAAAATATTATAATACACTTTTTCATTATCACCCCATTTAAGTCCCCACTGCTGGGGCACGGGCCTCCCTCAATCACATGAGGGGTAATTGCCATACTCACCACGATTGGCAGACGGGTTGGCGAGGGTTTTGATATAAATGCAGAGTTTTCCTTCTCTGGGTGCTGATGATCAAGCCAGCAGCTTTACCTGAGTCGCCTTTTACGACACCTCGGTAAGAGTGAGGGTGGCCTATTCTACTCTGCCGGGGACCACACGTACACTTTTTAGTTCGTGGTATTTGAGAGCAGGTTTTTTTTTCGCAGAAAACTTTTTTTCACCATTTGTAACACAGTTTATGCAATAAATTTATGATTCTGATTCTGATTCATCAGGTGATCCGTCTACTCTTCTGCCACCTATCATATAAAAAAACCGAAAAGGCTAAACACTTGCGCGCCATTTGTTAGTGCAACGAGGAACTAATGTTCTGAAATTAAGTAAGGGTAGGCCTACTACAAATTAATAACTTAAATCTCAGGCCGCATAAAATGGTCCCGTTGCCTCATGTTCAACATGCGCGAGACGGTGGAGAGCGTGTGCGCACACCCGGTGCTGCGCGCGCTGCCCGCCGCCGCTGACGTCACGCGCAAGTACTCAAACACGCGCTCCCTCGCCGGCACCTACGAGGACACCATGCGAGCTGTGTGGATGAACCAAAACGTGAGTTATCATTGATGATAATTGGATAGGAACTTCTTCTTCTCTTCGTACAGGCTTAGCCGCAATCGGGCGTCAGGTGTGCCCATTTCGAGTTTGGAGGATGAAGTCGGACGCTTTTCACTTCTCTCTCTCTCACTAACTTAAGAGCAACGCTCTTGTCGGTGGAGTAGTCTCCCTTCCTCTCTCGACTCTGCTGCTGAAAGGTGCTGACCTTTAATTCCTTGTACGACATGACATTTGTTTTTGTTGGACGTAATTTATTCTTGGTCTTCCTCTTTTTCCTTCTAATTTTCCTTCCATTGTTATTTTTATGAACATGTCATGTCGCACCAGGTGTCCCATCATATTTCCCCTCTTGACTTTTTTAATTTCAAGCAAAGACCTCCTTTACCATTTCAAAACTTCCTCCTTCGTTTTCTTTTAAACCAGCCAAATTAAACTAGCAAATCTAAACCAGTAATCGTAACGTAGACTTTATTTCCGTACAATTTTGGGTGAGATACTTTGGCTATATACTCAAAGGTGAGATATAACATGGCGCTGTTAATATCGCTGATATGGAAGTATGCTTTATAATACTCGTACTCATTTCTCTAAATGAATACACACTTAGAAGAGAAATATAAAAGAAAACTTAAATATCTTTTCTCTATTTATTAAAATAATAAAAGTTAATAAATCTTACAATAATAAATACAAAAAGTTGCAAAAAGCGTGCGTACATGGGAAATAATCATGTTGACACAACCAGTTGAAAGAGTTCAATATTTGATTGTTACAATCAAGAGCTCTTATGTTAGCAGGTTAGAAAAGTCGTTAAGAACTTCCCGAAACCTCCGATTTTTATTTCACCCAGTTGAGTTATCTACTCAAGGTATTTTTCATTATTTTTTCGAAAATTTTGTACGGAACGGAAAAACAAAGGTTTATTGAACGTTTATGAATAAAGCCCTGTGTATCACTACGTTAATTACTCAACTGCAATGGTCTGACCAGTTGTATTAACAACTCTATGTTATGTCTCATAGAGAATGGTAGGTAAATCAGTCTACATGTACAGACAACTAATGACATGATGAAACAGGAAATCAATCCTACCTCTATCGTCTTTCAGCTGTGGGACGTAGACGACAGCCTCAACAACACCTTGCTGAAGATCGACGAAGCAGGCCGCATTGCTGTCAACTTGGACCACACCATTAGGCTGCTCATCCGGGAGTCAGACTGCCTCGTGAAGATGGGCATAGACCTGCCCATCGTATGCCACTCGCTGTACGCCAAGAAGAACTATTTCACACTCGTGAACGACTCTTTGCAGGTACCCGTCGTTTAAATCTTTTTCTTTTTTATAACTAATAATACATACAAAATGTTACTTCGACATGGTACTAATGTGTTTAGCTACTTTTGATGCTGACCGTACATTGGCCTGATCCCGTACTTGTTACTCGTACGGACATCAGAAAACAGATATAAATATAATACTAAAATACATCGGTCTACTTATAATAACAAAACACTGAACAGACTCAATGTAAGTGTTTATCACACGAATGTTTGTTCAGTCAGGGTGGGGATCAAACCCACAACCATTTGCATATGTGGCAGGGCCAGTTTCGCAGTTCACAGTGAGCTTGGATACCAGTTCTCTGGGCCACACTTCGAGGTTTCGAGGAAGTTAAAACAAAATCGAACCTATCATATCGAGAACACAAGTTAATACCATTCTTCCCCATAGTTTCTCCTAGAAGACTACATCTGCACAGTCCGCCGTGTCAAGCTCGAAGTGCGCCCTCTCTTTCTCCCACAAGTAGTCCGGCTATCTTCTCTCCTCCTCCCCGGTCTGCGCTACGTCACCTGGACCAGCGGGGACTGGAAGGAGTTCATCGACAAAGCCAACGCTGGCATCAAGTGCTTCGACGTGTTGGTCACGAGGGTCCATGACATCTACATCAATAGGATCATTTACGTACTATCTGGGATGCAGGACGTGTCTTTGATTACTCTTCCTGGTAAGTACCACTCTTTGTCATTTCTCCTCACTTCATTTTGACACTTCAATGGACAAGATTTCAAAATTGCTAAGCTCTGAAACAAAAAATACCAATTCTTTATTTACTTTCCCGCTTCTCGAATATGTATTAATTTATTTTTTATATTGCTTATTTACTGAGAAAAAAATTAAAAACTAAAAGACGTAAGATGACGTCATCGGACGGCAGAATGTAAAATATTTCTATGCTTAGCACATTATAGTTTTGCCAATAAATGCCAAAACCATGACATGCAACTGTCAAAAAAAAGACAACTTGTCAACGTTGAATGAATGAATGACGTTGACACTAGTATTATTTACCTTTGACAGTGGTACCTTTTTTTTATTAAAACAATGATAAGCAAAGGAATATTGCTGTATTCAGCCGTCCGATGACGTCATTTGGCGCTTACGTCTATTTAGAATATAAAGAATTTCAATAATTATATGTGCATGAAAAAGGACAAATTTTGAAAAAAGAAAAAATATGGGTCTGTTCATTTTATGTCTATTTTCATATAAAAAAACAATATGGACATGTTAAAAATAAGAAATGTTGTCCATTAGGGCCTTTACTTCGAAAGAACGTCGAAGTGATCGGTGAACGAATTATTACATGACAGAATACCACTTCTTATATAATCATGCGGACCCTGTCACGTCCGAAAGGGTCACTACCCTAAAGTACCCGTATTGTCAACTGTTTATAGAATGTCAAATTCACTGAGATTTAGACGGCCTACAACGAAACTCTTCTTGAATACTGAATATACCTGTAGCATCTAAACAAGATACGCGCAGCACGAGTGACTGGGACGGGGGTGAAGATTTTATCGTAAATTTCGTTTCGTTATAAGTCCTCTGAATTCAATGATCGAAAATTTAAATTACAGTCTTACAGAATTTTACGACAGTGCCTATTTCCATGTGATAGGTAAATGTGGAATGCAGAATAGTTACCTACCTATAAGTGAGCTGCATTCCACTATACGGTGTAGGTAGATTACAAAAGTTTAGCATAACTTAGAAAAGTTATACCATCAGCACAGTGAAGTAAACGTTCTAAGGTAGGTAGGAAAACTATGGTGGGCGAATACCTAACATAGAAAATAAAATGTAGCCAATAAAGGATTGTAAAAACGGAAACGGAACGGAAAGTGGAGAAACGATTTTTAATAACAATGATAAATTTAAACTTTATTGTAACGGTAAAATAGGGCATTTTAGTATTAATTATTTTTGTAATCTACGTACGTATCTACTAGCTATGATAACCTTGTATATATACCTTGTATAATATTGTACAGACAAGTCTATGGCTATGACAGCCCACGGTCACTTATATTACATAGTCATCATCATCAGCCCATTTAAGTCCCCACTGTTGGGGCACGGGCCTCCCTCAATCACATGAGGGGTAATTGCCATACTCACCACGCTTGGCAGACGGGTTGGCGAGGGTTTTGATATAAATGCAGAGTTTTCCTTCTCTGGGTGCTGATGATCATGCCAGCAGCTTTACCTTAGTCGCCTTTTACGACACCTCGGAAAGAGTGAGGGTGGCCTATTCTACTCTGCCGGGGACCACACGGCTAACGGCTGATAAAAAATAACGAGATGTAAAAGTTCAACCTACTAAATGTGCCTTATTACATAGTACCTTCTACTTATATAGTCTGTGTATTACATGAAAGTTCTCTGTACGAGTACTGTTATTATTTTAAATTAGATGCGAGTAATATAGCGGTTTTAAAAAGTAGCAATTTGTAATGCCTACATTATAACCTCACTCTCAGAGTAAGGTATTACTATACACCTATTACTTCACGAAGCGATAGTAGCTTCGTGTATCACGTTATTACCTTGACTCACGTAAGGTTCATTTTTCAGAAGAAATGCCATGGACAGTAGAAGAGTTTATTGAAAACGTGGAAACTGGATGCCGGTAGGGGTTTTTTTTAATTTCATAACCTTCATTTTGACAACTCACTGGAATTAGGGAACTTGCATTATTTTTTTATCTTAACATTTATGGATAACTTAAGGACGCAAAAAACAAAAAAGTTAAAATATACACAAACAGTTTAAACATAAATCAAACATTGACATTTCAATGTTCGCGTGAAAACGCTTACTAGCTAGATTGATGTGACGTCACTCCCTTCGACGCTCCATACTCAAGCAAGCATGACATTGGCATAAAAGAACTACTTCGCTTTCGTCTACTTGGTAGACCTTTTCACAAACTTTGATTTCAGTGCTAATTTTTATGTGATAGGTGGCAGACGAGCAGACAGATTACCTGATGATGAGCGATCTGATAAGCGATCTGAGTAAAATAACTATGGAGCCATTGTGCTTACTGAATAAAATACAATTTCTTTTTGTCTGTGTATGTAATACACGAAACTTAAAATTCCACTATGTAAGACATACATTCGGTTATTTTGTTGTATCCTGAAAGTAGGCACATTTTATTAGGCACCTTAATCTTATACACATAAGGGGTGAAAAAAATAGGGGCCCTTAATTCTCGGGCATTACAAGCGAAATTAAAATAACTATGAACACAGTTTTATTTCCATTAAAAATTAAGTAAAACGAAACTCTAGGGATTTAAAGTAAGTAGTTTTCCTGGGGGCCCAATCTTTTTTTTCATCCTGTATAATATAATTGAGGAGTGTCTGTTCAAAAGGTCCTATTTCTCTATACAAAAATATTTTTTTATTTGTGTTTCCGATACTGTTACTTACACTCCTCAATTAATGTAGATACTTAAAATCAGTGTACCTACCTTTTAATAGATACTTAGAATCGATTGATACCTTATTCATCAAAATCGTCTGGGTAGTTTAGGCAGAATCATGGAAAATACACATACATACATACTCATATACTGCTAAAATAATCACCCTTCCTTTTTGGCGTTTCCGTAGTCGGGTAAAAAGGAACCATGGTAGCTCAGTGGATAAGAACGCATCTTACTGAGGGTCGTAGTTCGCATCCAAGCAAGCATCTCAGGAGTTTTCAAATCTATGTGCGTATTTCTACCATTCGTTTATTTATGGCGCCGTCGACGACGCGCGTTGACGGATCGTACGCTCACAGCGCTGTATCTAACTATGCAAAAAATTATACTATTTGAATACAGTTAAAAAACGTCGTTACCATAGGTTCTTAGAAGCCTGCTTTTATTATAAGTCAAATATGAGAATGAGAGTGTGTCCACAGCAACGCCTGCGTTGAGCTGAACCGCAAGAGCCTGATGGTGGAAGAGGCCGTGGAAGAAGTACTCGACCTGGTGAAGAAGGCCTGCGCAACAAATAAGACCTACGGAAATCAATCCTGACTTTGAGTTTCTTATTGCAGAAGGTTTGTTGAGACAAGTATTATACTCGTATGGGTGATATTAATTACTCACATATATGAATTCTCACATTTGAATATGCTTTCGACCCGATTTTAGAACTTCATAAATTTGAAGAGTGAATGTATTTCTTCGGTATGGGGTGCTTCCGGATCATTTTTTTATGTGATATGTGGTAGACGAGCAGACGGATCACCTGATAGTAAGCGATTGCTGCCGCCCATGGACACCCGCGACACCAATGCGCTGCCAAATTTTAAAACCCCCTTTCTCCCGGATTGGGCCTCCGGTACACTCACTCACGCAGCGAATCACAGCACAGTGCTGCTTCAGGCCGGTTTTCGTTGAAACCATGGTATTACTTTATTGAGCCGGCCCATTCATGCCGAAGCGTGGTTCTCCCACGGTCAAATCTTTCATATGGATTCATATGGACTCAAAATATTGCTTACACTAAAAGTTTTCTTTGTGATAAGAACAACACAGTTAATTTAAATCAATTCATTATTTTCTATGTTTTAATGTAAACTTCTTATTTTAACAATATACACTCGCGAGCAAAAGTTTGGAATCACTTACTTGAAATTGGTTTCGCGCGATCTTGCTTAGTAAATAAATTATTAATAATTTTAAAAATGACATCATTTTAAAGGTTCAACTGTCCACTTTAAATTGATACCAAATTCATTCAAATGGAGACAGTAGTTGTGGAGCTATCCCGGATTAAGCGAAGGAGGTAGGAAAACAAGGAAATATGGAAAAATAATGAATGAATAAAACAACAAAAATTTATTAATAAAACATTTATTTAGCTTTAAAATTAAGTGTCAATACTTTGTATTCCCTCCCCTCGCCCTAATAACTGCTCGAAGACGATTCTTCATAGACCTGATCAGCTTCTGAAGGAGCAGGAGTTCTGGAACGAACCTTCCTCTTCAGTTCATCCCACACGTGCTCAATGGGATTCAAGTCAGGGCTGAGCGCCGGCCAGTCCAATGTGGCGATACCGACTTCTTCGAGGTATTCAGTGGTCGCACGGGCAGTGTGACAACGAGCGTTATCGTGCATAAGGAGGAAGTCATCACCGATATATCCCGCATAGGGAACGACATGTTCCAGCAGAATATCGGAAATGTACCGGTCTGAAGTTAGACCGCCTCCTCGTCCCCCGCCAGGCACGAAAACAAGCTCGGTTTTACCGTCAAAGGAAATGCCGGCCCACATCATACAAGAGCCGCCCCCATAAGCCACTGTTTCAGCGAAACAGCACTGTGCAAATCGCTCCCCAGGCCGCCTGTAGACCCGACCTCTTCGGTCGCTACCGTGCAAACACATCCTGCTCTCGTCGGAGAACAGGACTTGCCTCCATTGCTCAACCTCCCAATCAAGATGGGTGCGAGCAAATTGAAGTCGGTGAGCTGCCGTGAGTTTCGGGCCTGTGGCAGGCCTTTTTGGAGTCAGATTCGCTTGCCTGAGTCGTCGACGAACTGTCCACTCGCTGGCTGCTACTCCACGAACATCTCGGAGCTCCTGTTGGACGTCGACACCAGTCAAATGCCGATTTCGGAGAGATGTTGACACGATAAAACGGTCATCCCTCTCCGATGTGCACCGGCGCCGTCCAGATCTTGGTCTCGGGATAAAGCCACTAGTCTCCCGAAAGCGCTTGTAAACTTTCGAAACACAGGACTGGCTTATGTGGAGCCGACGAGCGACAACTCGCTGGCTGAGCCCTTCTTGCAATAGGGCTACGATTTGTGCGGCTTCTATAGGTGTTGTCTCCATTGTCGTACAAGGTAAAGGGTCAAAAGTAGCAGAGATGTGTACCGGTCAACGTCTGAAAGTCGACTGATAAAGAAAATGCGATAACAGGTGCTTTTATAGGGGTCAATAGGTCGCAACTCGAGACGTATCAAACAATTGAAATATGTCTTTTTCGTTACTCCTTCGCTTAATCCGGGATAGCTCCACAACTACTGGCTCGATTTAAATGAATTTGGTATCAATTTAAAGTGAACAGTTGAACCTTTAAAATGATGTCATTTTTATAATTATAAAAAAATTATTTACTAAGCAAGATCGCGCGAAACCAATTTCAAGTAAGTGATTCCAAACTTTTGCTCGCGAGTGTATTTGAGCTCATATGAATCAGATAGCAATCCCGATCCCGAGGATTTAGCCGGTAGCCTCGCACTTGCTTTGTGTTTTCATTCTCAAATCCATTCTACACGGAACCGAAACGTGGCCGCTTACAATGTGCCGTTAAGGAGGCTCAAAATCACCCAGAGAGCAATGGACAGAGCTATGCTCTGAGTCTTTTTGCGTAATCGTATCATCAATTATGAGATCCGCAGGAGAAGTAAGGTCACAGACATAGCCCAAAAGATTGCATGTCTGAATCATGTGGCAATGGACAGGGAACATAGCGAGGAGAACAGACGGCCGTTGGGGCGGAAAGGTCCTCGAGTGGAGGCCACGTACAGGAAGTCGCAGCCTTGGCAGGTCCCCCACAAGGTGGACCGACGATCTGGTGAAGATCGCGGGAATCCATTGGATGCGGGCGGCACAGGACCGATCTGTGTGGAAAACATTAGGGGAGGCCTATGTCCAGCAGTGAGCGTCTATTGGCTGAAATGATGATGATGATGATGATTGCATGTCTCAAGTGGCAATGAGAGGGCACAAAGCGAGGAGAACAGACCGCCGTTGGGGCGAAAAGGTGGAGGCCACGTACAGGAAGTCGCCCCACAAGGTGGACCGACGATCTGGTGAAGGTTGGAATCCATTGGATGCGGGAAGCATGTTGATACTGATGGCAGAGGACGTATATTAGCTGATATGATAATGATGATGATCCTGTCGACAGTACCATCATTGTATTTACCAGACTTTCCGAATTTTGAATCATGGTCTTAGCGTACCCCGGGCTCAAGAGCGATAGATTTTGGCACAACCGGGAATTACACTCTGAGACGAGATGAGGACCTGATCCTGTTTCCTTTGAACAGACGATCCTCATAACGGCAGTGGGCCGGCGTCGACCGCGGCCGAGTCCACCTCCAGTGGGCAGCAGGACTGGTCCGCTGTGTGGGACTGCTTCGAGAACCCGCACAAACTGCTGTCCACCCCTGCTGGGGGACTGTCCAAAAGCATGCAGGTATTTTACATTGTGACATTTGTTATACAATATTAAGGAAAGTATCGCAATTCTCGGGATTTTCGAAATGAAAAACATGGCGAATGTCGTATGATTACAAAATATTACGTCACGAGAATTGGGCTTCAGATATATTGTCCCACTGCAGGGCAATGGCCTCCATCATAGTAATCCGTCATCGCTACTATGACGGGATTAGGATTAATTACTATGCTTGCCCTACGCGGATTAGTAATCACAAATCCGAGCTACATTCAAAACATTCGAAACATCTCTTTTGCTCGACTCGGGAATCGAACCCAGGACCCCGACATCACATCCCGGTACTTAAACCACTAGACCAACAACTGTTTCAAAAGCAAGGGTCAAGGACAAGTTTATATAATTTACTTAGAAAGTGATAAAAACCATACATTTTCGAAAAAAAAAAGAATCTGATTTATTACGCCGTTTTAGCTAACACAGGTTTAACATACATTTATGAGTAAGGCCCTTAGAAACAAAAACACAAAAAGGCATCACTCTATGAGGATGATGGCATCGGCCGGGACTCGAACCCGGGCCACTCGCTCGGGGCAGAGCGAGTATTCTACCTACTGAACCACCGACGCCCAATAGAACAGAGTGAAAAGGGTGTTGGTATTCATTCAAATCTCGTGACGTCACTTTCGGCGAGGGCGGCTATAAGGCGGCTCCCTCGTCTCGAGCTTTACGTCGTTTGATTAAGGCATCGGAAAGGGATACGCAGGAAAACCAAGATCATGGATCTATATCATTGGGCTATCCCAAAGTCCAGTAAATCAAGTGCCAGTGGGCTGGGCACATTGCGATGTGGATCGCCATTGGGGTGGAAGCTGCGTAGTTTTATAGGCAGAACAGTTTATAACCTCACTTTACAAATGAATGTATTTTGTCACAAAGCAGGTAAAAACTTTTAAGATCATAGCATAGTGAACTACTTTAATAAGAGTTTATGTTATTTTTCTTTGTTGTAACTTGCAATATACCAACAAAAAGATAGTTATTTTATAAAGGTACTTTTGATATTGATATTTATATATAATACAGTAAAACTTTTTAATATTTACACGATGGTTCTCTTGTATGATTGTTATGCTGCACACATATTTTTGGTGTTGCAACCTACCATTTTTTCTATGTTTTGTTTTGTGCTTACCTAGACAAATAGTCTAAGGTTTTGTGTAATCATTTATGGTTGTAACTCTGTTCTGTGTACCAAAATAAAATAAAATAAAGGCATATAATTTATAATAGGTAACAGGAACACAGAAAACGCAAAATCTTTCGTGATGATAAAATATGCAAAACACTAATTGAGCCCTTGATTTCATCAGGAAATGGTTAAGAACGCCGTGTGTGAAATGAGGCGCTACTACAGCAGGAAAGTGGTGGACGTGCTTATAAAGGTCACGCGTCGTACCCTGGACCTCATCATCAAGAGATTCAGCACGGACCCCATCATCACTGAAGGTATGTTTTACTTAAGTATGTCTTAGAGAGGCCGCTTACTGAGCAGCCAGGCTGAGACAGTCTTCTGGTGTGTGAACAGTTCAGGAAGCCCGCTCGCTCTCTTACTGATTTGATAAAGTAGGTGTGATTTAACGACCCATTCAATGCATTTTGGGAACTTGGGGCTAAAACAATAAAATTTTGGAAACAGATATTTGTGTTGGATCTGGGTGTATGTGGATACCATACCGCGTTGTTTCTACTTCCCTAAATACAAGGAAAACTTTTAGTGGGGGACCAAAGCAATGTTTGTGATGTTATCTCAATTTTAGCATTTCTTATTGCCACCAATATTTCCATCCCGGCAAAAAGTTAAGCGCGATCCAGCCGGTCCTTATTTCATTCCATCTTCATTAAATAACTCTCAGCACCCTATGATATCCTGGTACCCGCCAGTCAGTTACCCCTTGTTCGCACAGTTTGCACCTGCGCACTGACGCTCAAACCACGTGCCACCACGTGGTTGGCGCATGTCCGCGAATGCACTATTGACTTTAAAATTAAAGTAGTAGAGTTGACATTTTGTTCAGTTGTTTTAAGAGCGAATGAATTACCCATGTCTGACGATCCTGATTGAACGGGTGGGAATGTCCGTTCGATGACGTAAAGAATAACTCGTTCATCCATTCCCTGGAGACGCGATTGGTTGAACGGAATGTCAGCGATTGTGTGCCAGTCTTGAACAGGACTTATTTAAACTATAACTCATTATAACCTAACAAGCCTTCCGTTCGTATGATTAGTGATTTTTCCCCAGTATAATGTGGCTATGTATGATTTATGCTGAGCTTAGATTAAATTGATTTAATCTAAGATGCTGGAGCCGTAAAGTCCTTGAGTGGAGACCGCGACTCGGTAAGCGTAGTGTAGGACGCCCTGCGACAAGATGGGATGATGACATTCGAAGGCTGGCTGGTGTGCGCTGGATGAGAGTGGCCGAAAATCGGGAGCAGTGGCGTGCATTAGGGGAGACCTATGTCCAGCAGTGGACGAGTGTGGGTTGCTGATGAATTTAAGATGCTGAGTTTATTCATTTCAAACATTATAAATTGACCAAAGAGTGGTAGAACAAATGCTGTTCAGAATGGTTAGTAGAACACGTGGTTAATATAAGGGGATGTAAATGTTCACAGATACATCCTGTATGTATGAAAAATTATGAAAAATTTACGCACCAAAGTGAATTAAGTATTATATTATAAGTAAATCGTAATAAAGCACGAGTTAAAAATTCACGCGAACTGACGTAGATTGTTGGATAGCGAGACATAGAAGGTACAAAACAATATGTATGTATACTCGTACTTGTTATTAGTAAGGGGTTTGAAGTAACCACATGTCTAACCTTTATTAGGTTATGTTTTGGTCAGTGGCGTCGTCTGTTGTCATGGAGAGAAAACCTGGGTAGCCCGTAACCACTTCTTCAGCCGCCATGTGCTCCTAATTTTACCCCTTCCAAATTTCCTTTTAGCCCTGAATATCGAAGAACCACGGTCATGCGCAAAGCTTCCACTTGAAGGGCTGTGCGGGGTGCTTCGCAATTGCCTCGCAAATAGCTAACGTAAATCTAGTGCTGTAAGGTTCAATGAAATATTTAATCCTCCATCTAGATGTTTAGAGTTGGCTATACGTAGTAACCCTGGGAAAAAGCACCTCTATTATTTGGGTCATTAGGTTTCAAACTAGTAACAACCTTTTAGCACCTCGCGCGTCTAATACCTTCATGTGCGTTCTGCTTGCCTAGTACTTTTGCGGGCATCGTGTCGCTACGGCAATACGGTGAATACGTTGCGGCGAAATCGTGTGGAGATATGGACGTGTTGAGAATGAGATCGTGATAAAACGCAAAACGTAAATGAAAAACTGTAGGATGTTCATACAATTTTCAATTTTTCGGCGTGTAAATAACACGCCGAAAAATCAAGTCAAGTTTTCACTTCGTTCATATTTTCTCAATCGTTTTTACCCATTTTGTGGCATTTATTCTACAAGTGAGGCTATAAAACTGTTTTTCTGAATGTGACGTCACGTGATCGGAATGAATGTCAACCTCTTGTTCACTCCATTTCAACGGGCGTCGGTGGTTCAAGAGGTAGAATACTCGCTCTGTCCCCAGCGAGTGGCCCGGGTTCTAGTCCCGGCCGATGCCATCATCCTCATAGAGAGATGCCTTTTTGTTTCTAAGGGTCTTATTCATTCATGGAAACTAAAACGGTGTAATGAAACATTTTTCATTAGTTTTTAGAAAATTTTGTATTATTTTATTTTTGTTTCAAACGTAGTTTAAAACGGTGTTGAGGAAACACCGTAAAATATTTCGGGAAAAAACCGAGGCCCACACCATAGGCCTCAGTTTTACCATCACTGAATATAGTGTGTTTTTGGCTAGTTTGCCAAGCTGGAGTGCTCATTTCAGACCACAGGCTGCCAGGCTTGGCCGCTTCAGTACCAGGGGCACAGAATACGCGGAGGGGTTCCCGCAGCTGCCTCCGTAAAGGGCGGAGTTAGAGTCGGGGCATTGGTAGAAGGCAACACAGGGTATTTTCTAACAGGTCGCACGTATAATATATTTACGAAGGAAATGGAAATGAAAGGTTAAGGAAGTATTCAAGAAAATAAAGTAGAGGAAAGTGTTGTTAGGCTTGTGGCAAAACAACATAGTTACTGAAATCCTTTTGATCTGTCAAAAGTTGCTTGTTTTAATCAGAATTTAAAATAGGTAAATGTTTTTCAGTTGTTATTTAAAATAAACGTAGAGTGGAATGTTGGTACGGTCTATGAGATGTATAACTTTTAGTTTTAGAAATTTTAAAAACAAATTGGATTTGTTCCTAATGATATTTTTGATTAAATTGGGTATCTTTGAGAGTTACTTAAAGTAAGTTTTATGATTATGAATAATATTTCAATAAGTAACTTGAAAAAATAATGCATAAATAGAAAACTGTCCTGTCTCGACGCCTTAAACCGGTAAGTACCTGTTAGTTTCTACCCGGAAGTAAACGTTGCAATCCTCTAACTGTGAGGAGGTTTGCGAACCAGGCAAACAGAACATACTGGGTGTTACTTTGGTATTTCCCAAGCCCAACCCCTCACCGGTCGTGTCACGCTGGTGTCCCATCGGAATATGAATAGAGTTGTGTTTGCGCACAAACTTGAGCACTATAAACCATGCGTACGCGGCTGATTGTTGAGTTTGGCCGCCGTAGCTGTAATCGGTTGGAGGATATTATAAATGCAGGCCTACGTCGGTAAAATCAGACTCAGTTGTCTAAATGTGTACCTACTAGGAATGCAAAATGCGCGTAGAGGCTGGAGGCTGAAGCTGTTATAGCAAGTTTTATTTCTCAACCTTACTGAAGTTAAATACACGCTATATTGTATTATTGATACTTAATTGATTGTAAACTTTATGGCAAAAAAAAGATTTATTAGCCATAAAGTTAACTGTTTTCTTTTTTTTTCTGTCAAGTTGTATTTGGACTGCGGTTGATAACATACGCTTGCTCCTTATTCTTTGGAATCACATAGTATTTCAGTCTTCGTTAGTTATTAGAGATATCTAGTTCCACTTTGAGCACCAGACAGTTCAACATTATAATGTAAATCATTAATTACTCTTTATTCCTTGATAGTAAGCGTTTAATGTCTAATGTGACAATTCATAAATTAATGCTGTCATTGTACAAATGGAACATGGCGTATACCCATGTTCCATTTTTCTACTCATCCATAACAACAAGCAATATCTTTTAAAAAAAAACAATATCTCAAACGTAGGCAAATACAGTAAGTAGTTCTAAGCATCAAATAGTAATTCTGTCGGCGATCTGGTTCATATCACATCATATCAGTATTGTTTAAAGAAATACGTAAAATTTCGATACCTTATTTATATAGGTTGTAATTTTTTTTTATTTGCTCAATGTAGGTACTTAGTGCGCATACCTACTGTATGTAAATTATTATGTAGAAAGACACTCATTTTTTGTTATGTTTTGAGCATAAACTGATTATTGTATCATTTTTATTTGAATGCGGGCCGCAAATGATACAGCGGCCCGACATCACCCGTCGACTTACCGGAATATCACTAGGAGTGCAGAAATCTGAGACGGTCAAGTTGTTCCACTGAGAAACCTGGATGTTAGGTATTAGCAGTACTACCTATTGGAACATATAATGTGGAATGACTCGATATCGCACTAGTCTTGCAGGTTTCAGACAGAGGTGGTGCCAAGGGGGCCTGGCGACAACGCAACTAACGCAAAGGAACTTTCCTTGCAACCACGATCATGTGTGATTTGAAGAACGTATTCGAGGAAAATTGTTTGGGAACTCGAAGGGGCAACGTCGCCCGTCGATTTGCAAGAAACTTCACCAGGAGAGCAGAAATTTACTGGATGTCGTTGGAGTTCTGAAGCTTGGATAACTCAATATTAGAACAAACCCATCATAAAAAGTTGAAATTAAATTTAACGATTTTTTTTATATACTATTTTTATTATATACGATTTTCATTATAATTTAATGTTGCTGTTTACACATACTTTTGAAATTACAGTCTATCATTGCTGCACAACTATGTTACAATTATTTTATTATTTAATAAATAAATAAGGTGAAAAAGTCCCCTCGAGCGGAGCGGGTGATTTATTCATGTACATATCATTTAATCTGATAAATATATTTATTAAAATATTAAAATTGAAGTCGTTTTTTAATACTTTTACGTCATTAAATCTTTTCTATAGCTCTGGTTATTAATAATATATAATATAAATATTACGTGAAGTAAAAAAATGGCTCATTACAACAACGTTTATGACATGAAAGAATTATATTTAGCTATTTGAAAAAACATTTAAAATTTAAGCAATCTTTGACAAAATTCAACCCACGTTGGGCGCCATTTGATCTTTTCATTCAAGTAAGATTTTTTTTTTTACCAAAATATTAAATTATGTAAGTTACTTATATTATATTATGTAAGCTTAGATAACTCATTATTAGAACAAACCCATCATGAAAATATTAAATTAAATTGAACGTTTTTTTTTATATACTATTTTTATTATATACGATTTTCATTATAATTTAATGTTGCTGTTTACTTTTGAAATTACAGTCTATCATTGCTGCACAACTGTTATAATTATTTTATGATTTAATAAATAAATAAGGTGAGAAATCCCCTCGAGCAGAGCGGGTGATTTATTCATGTACATAGCATTTAATCTGATAAATATCTTTAGTAAAATATACAGGATTTATGAAAATAATACAATTATTTTACATCTAAGAACTATTTACAAACTGGGCCAGCGTACCAGTTTAGCCATTCAGAAATGAAATACGCAAAATCTACTGGGCACGATGATTGTGGGCAGAGACTTGGGGGATATATTTTTTTCTGTAAATATTCATGTATATAGTAAAAAGTTCTTAGATTTATTCATTATTTTGCTAATTTGTCTTATCTGGAACCAATAGGAAAGCATATAAACAAAAATCCATTTTCCATTACTTTCAGCAGCAGTAAGTTCTTTGTGACAATTAGAAAGTGTAAGTATGACACGCCGAGAAAGGAACTCAACACTATTGACACTTCTATAACTTTAAAAATTTGATGATTTTTGTTTGAAAACATCATAATTATTATAATTATTACAGAATACATCAAAATTAAGAAACTTTTGTGAAATCCCAGAGAGTTGTTAGTAAATACAAGTTCCCACCTATATTTGTAAAACATTTAGAAAAGAAAACCCAAAAAGGTTGATGAAAGAAGATCAGTGGCGTCGGCCCGGATTCGGTGCAGAGCGAGTATTCGCTCCGACAGTAATGTATTTAACTGTTTACTGAGTTCTGCGGTCCCTTGATTGACGTTCCGTATTTTTGTGTGTGAGCGAGTCCAACTAGCACTTGGGCGGTTTTTTAATTTATGAACCATGCGTGGAATATTTTTCCAACAAAATTTACGAATGTATACCTATTATCAATGTCGGGCCAATGACTTGAGGCCCGCGGGCCGCGGTCTGTGCAACTATGCTGTAGATAGACGAATGAATGTTTAGACATTTTTGACTCTTGTATCTGTGGTACAGATGTACAAGAGTATACAGAGGTATACAATAACAACCACTATGAAAGTGAAGGGACCGACGGCTTAGCGCGCCCTCCAAAGCATCTTCTTTTTTTGGCCCATCATTTGATTTAATTGCCGCAAAGTGGGACCACTACGATTCACAAATTGTATGACCACTTGGGACTCACCGCTTTATTTGAATCTACGACCTCCAGCTCTTAGAAACAACGTCATTAACCATTCGGTGCACCACCGACTCAGTTATTTATAGTGAATTAATAAAAAATATGAAAAACATTTCAAAATTTCAAAGCTGCTCTATCTCTTAGTCATACGAAACGATTTTCACTTTACCCTACTAACGAAATCCATGCCGTGGCTCCTGCCGCGGCAGTCTGGCAGTTTCAGCGGCTCGAGTACTAGGGGATCAGAAACCGTAGGGAATATGTTTGCCATTCTCGTTTCCCTAGTAAAGGGTCCCACTGCTAGCGGGGAAACTGCTGACCAAGCTTTCTTCTTCCTATCCGGTATACTCTTGACTGAGTTGTCATGTATTCATAGTGTGGGTAGGGGCAGTTGTGATGCGCTTCACCAGGTGCCGCAACCGCTGCCTGCTCGAGGTCATCTTGCTGCACTCGTTGACTGAGTCTCCAATGGCAGACTTGATTTGACCAATCTTATGCGAGAATAAATCTATTGTAATGAAACGCTGTCATACCTTACAATTCGTAGCGTTATTCCATAGATTAATTCTCGGATAAAGATTGATTGAATCACTCTATGGTGCGAATAACAAAGATTGTTTTCAGGTGCTGACAAAGCTATTTGCAATTTTTCTTAATCGTTTCGTAGTAGTGCAAAGTAGATAGAAGTGAAAAATCTATCCCCATCATCGGCATAACTTATTTATTGTATGAGTTTGTCAAAACCTGTTTTGTTGAGATACAAATAAATAGTGAACGCTGCCTTTAGTCCAGGGGTTGCGGGTTCGATCCCCGCACAGTACAAACATTTGTGTGCATGAACATGTTTGTTTGTATTGGTCTGGGTGTATCCTATGTATTATAAGTATGTATTTACAAAAGAAAACTATTATATGTATATATTTGTAATCCCACTGTTGATTCTGATATTCGTAACACAGGTGCTTGAGCTACCTATCTCGGAGTTAGAGCAATGTATGTGATGTTGTGAAATATTTATTATTATTAATCCTACCTACAGACTATTTTCGGTATCTACCTACTAACTCCTGGTTTCTAACATTCGCTTCTAGTTAATAGTGGGACCACACATTCTCTAAATGAAAATACGAGGTGAGTGATATTATTTATCTCTCTCTCATGCATTCGTCGATTGGCAGTACAGAGCGTGATGGAAGACGTTTGAAGTTAGTTGCGAAATGCGTCGCAGTAACGCAAAAGGATCTTAACCGAGGCAAATTGAAGTAGAAAGGCTGCGCAGTAAACATTGGCTGCTAAATTCACACCACTCGCACTGTTATGTGCCTGCCGTGTCCTTTTACCACTGCCGACCTTGTAACACATTTACCCACTTTAGGGCATTGAGGTATGCTTTAGGGCGGGAAATCGATTCCAGAGTTCGATGAACGATGTCATATTAAAATTGAAGTCGTTTTTAATTACTTATACGTCATTAAACCTTTTCTATACCACTGGTTATTAATAATATATAATATAAATGTTACGTGAAGTAAAAAAATGGCTCATTACAACAACATTTTTGACATGAAAGAATTAAATTTACCTATTTCAAAAAACATTTAAAATTTAAGCAAACTTTGACAAAATTCAACCCACGTTGGGCGCCATTTGAACTTTTCACTCAAGTCAGAATTTAGGTTTTTTTACCAAAATATTATATTGTATTATATAACTTATGAAATCAAACTAGATAGAATAGAACTAAAAGCAAGGAAAAATAAACCATAGGCACTTATCTAAGTAACTATATAAGAGTATGTATTTATTTATACGTTTATAAATAAAAATAAAAGAGGTTTTCTCAGGCCCTGTAGAATGTCATGAGGCAGGGATGGACCCTGCACCCTACTTTATTCACACGCAGTTACTTTGCCACTAGGCTATAATGCCCCGAGTAACTGACAAAGTTGGCTTACAATTTTATATTCTGCTTGACGCTAAACTCGATAAAATGGAAAGATAGTAGAAATTTGCTTTAATTTAAATGAGTTATGCATGAAAATAGGAGGAATATTTAATTCACTTTGAAAATCAACACAATCATCTAAGGCAAAATTAAATTATAGTAATATAGTCTATTCTAATTTTGTTCACCGTCGGTAAACAAAATCGGTACCTACCTTTTTTGAGCACCAGGAGGCCATAAAAAGACAGATATCAATCTGGCTGTAATACACATTAAGCTAATATAACTTCTCTTTTTTGGTATTGGGTCTAAAATATTCAAAATGCAATTCGTTTCTTGTTTCCCACAGGCTTCGACATGAGACCAATATTCTTGCTGCAAGCAACTCTGATGATACCCAACGTGTCTGTCAAGCCGACCCTGGATGAAATTCAAGAGGTGCTGACCATAGCTGGGAAACACATCTCCGGGCTGTCGAAGGGCGTCGCGCAATGGTCAGGAGGCAAAGCGACCAGGGTGAGAACCACACTAAACGATGATTCAATTAGTATAGCTAAAAAATACTATAGTTGCAATTACGTAAGTGAATAATGGTTTAAGAGTTCATTACCTAAGAGAGTTTTTGTGACGTGTTTTTGTACGCGGGTTCGATTGTCGTTGGATGGTCCAGTAAGATGATTTGGTTTAGGTATAGAAAATAAATGATTTCATCATAAGTGTCAAGCAGAGACAACCAAGCCATATTTTGTGATGGTTGGACTAGTTTTTATGTTAGGAGAAGAAGTTGATGATGTTACACTCAATGATCGATGGGTTATATTTAAATCGTTATTTTTTTTACACCGTCAATTTGTGTCAAACTTTTTAGCGAATTGGTTTCGATAATCAACAAACATAGAGCTGTAAAACTTAGCATGTTTTATGTATGAAGCAGTTTGTGTTTTATCTTAATTGTTTTTTTGTATATTTTTACATTGTATTTGTAGCTTTGATTCTTTGTCCTACTTATTTCATTTTACACAAAATAAATGTATAAAATAAGATGATAAATTAAATCAATTTTAAAATAGTCCTGAATGAACGCTTTGTAACAAATAAATTAAATAAGATGACTATTTTAAATAATGTAAATATTAACAAGAACATTTCTACCCTCTCTCGTCACCCCCACCCTGTGATGTTAATTGTATTGTGCATTGTTCCCACCTCACCTGTGTATGACTGTGTATGTGTTTGTGACGCCGTCCGCTGCGACACCGCCCCCACTCCCAAATATCTTACGTTGCCCGACACTTGATGTGCTTCTTACTTTAATTTGTCCCACGCTTTGCGTCCACTGTGCATACCCTAATATAGGTTAACTGGAAGAAGATTGCGGGTCGCCAGTCGAACCACCTTCTAGAAGTTGTCACGAAACTTGACGAACAGGTGCAATCAGGGTCGCCCCAAAACGCTATGGCGGCAAAGGTTAAAGGGTCAGAGGCTGCGAAGAACAGAAGAAAGAGGCATTACAGGCTGGAGTCGGAGGAGAAGCCCACCTTCCCGCTGCAGCAGAAGAACTTCTACAGCCATGTGATGGAGAACAAGGAGGTTTTAAAGACGCTGTCGTTATTGTCTTCATGCACGCAAAATATAAAGACGGTGAGGGATATTTTAAGTACAATATCTTGTTAGAATTAAAATCGACTGTAAACTTTTACGAATGCCCGTTTATGATGGACAAAATTAGAAAAAAAATGTTAGTAAAACAATTTCCGCGAATTTAACACTGAGAGACTGACAGGCACGAATGTTTTATGCAAATTGATTTTCTTCGCCTAACAATACATAGGTGATGATAAAGCTTTATTTAAGTATTCTGAAGACAGTAAATTACCGCCTTTACACATTTTTCATGATCACGATTAATGTTACAATTCAGGAGCTTAATAACCTGGTGAAGCGTTGGCGACCCTACCACTACCTGTGGAAATGCGAGAAGACCCTGCGCCAGCTGCTCGCCTGGAACCTGAATGACTTCGAGCTGTCCCTCAAGAAGCACAGCGAGCTGGAAGCTAAGCTGGCCACGGAGCCGGACGTGCTCGTCATCGGGACCTGCTTGGCTGTCTCTACTGAGAAGCTGAAGCTGGGCCTGATTACTGAGTTGAAAAGTAAGTTTTATTGCCATCATCTCAACAGGGTATTCCCCGTGGTTTCCCAAGCTAAGCAATGTGGCACATTTTCATTTGGGCATATTGCGAATAGTACATACAGGTGGTGGTGTACCTAAATTGTACTCCAACTTACGAAAGAATCTTCTCATCCACGTCATTTTCAGGTAAGCGTTACTTAGAGTCCTAGATAACTCTCTCTGGCCCTGGCTAGTAAGTCGCATTCGGTGTTTTATGGTTTCAACCACTTCCCTACATGCTCCATTCATTGTATGTTCATCCTTATCACCATTTGTCCTTAGAATGGACTTTGAAGGGTCATAAATAACATATATTTTTGTCGTTTATGATCTTATTTTACAGACGGTACCCACAGAATCAGTCAAGCAATGAGAAAGAAGTACAAACGGGAAATGGATTATGTATATGCGATAATGAATGACCTGGAACGTAAGCTGGAGAGGCCTATACGAGATCTTGATGACGTCAGAACTGTCATGGAGACCCTCAAGAAGATCCGAGAACAAGAGGTTGATATGGAACTCAAGATTGATCCAGTCGAGGTAAGTTGCGCAAGCGATGTAAGTACTAACTATTAGAATATGTAAAAGAGTAACAAAAATAAGCAGCCATTATACGAATAGGATAGGTAGGTAGGTACGGGAAATAGAGGAGTAATGCCGCCATTTTAGCAAGTATAGTTACCTATGAAAATAACTCCTCTTTTTTGGGTCGAGGTGTTTGCGTAGACACGTTTTAATTACTTACTTTTCAACTTGAAAATCATGCATCATTGTGAAAGGAAAATATGTTTAGTAGGTAATTAATTTTCTCTGTTTAAACTATTCGATATAAGGCAGGCCGCAAGAATACAGGCCACGGGCCGCTCAAATACTCGTACAAGCCACGAGATCCCATTCAACGACCGAAAGTCTAGACCGATTACTGCTTGTGTACTGAAAGTCTGGGAAGACACGAGGTTTCGTCTCCATCGCGCATGTGCCATTCGATGCCAAGGTTTTGCTGTCTGGATTGTACTAGGGACTAATAAGATACAAAAAAGTAACCGCCACGATAGTGACCGGTACCTACATACATACTATGTTTAACATATTCGTGATATACTCGTATTTTCAACACGCCAGTATTTTTTCCTTAATAGCTATTATGCTGTGACAAAATTATACAAAAAAAAATTGTTCCAAAAATTATTAATAGAAAATAACGCCAGATGTTCCTACCTATATATCAGATTTGGATATTTGTTGTACTTCGAAGTTCAATTGATTACGATAGTCGGTGAGTTTCTACCGGAACACACAAATCCGTGACAATTCAGAAAAGTGAATTAATTTAGTTTAAAATTAAATAAAATTATGAGAAAATGCAATAGCGGTAAATTAATAATTCACAACACTTACAATTAGGAGCTAACACTTAACAAAATCACGGGCTTAACCACGTGACATATATAGACAGGGGGGCCCGTACAATTATCAATAAGAATAAGTTTACTACAGTTTTGATCTTTCTTGGAAATGTTGAAATTAATTCTAATGTACAATACTTAGCCTCACATTCCAACCAGAAAAAAAAACGTTGCAAGAATCCTTACTAACACTTCAGAAACTAAAATACTTTTTGAAAACCGCAGGAAGCGTTCAACGTTATCACTAGATACGAGCTAACAGTCAGCAAAGAAGACTTAGAGCAGGTGGACAACCTCCGCTACTCCTGGCAGCGGCTCCAGGCCTCCGCGCTGGGGACCCACTTCCAGCTGCTGAAGATGCAGCCGCACTTCTCCTCTGACCTGAAGGGCAACTTGGACAAGTTCAGGGAGGATAATACAGACTACGTGCACGAGTACCGGCACGCTGGGCCCATGCAGGCTGGCTTGAGTCCGAGGGAGGCGAGTGACCGCCTCATATTGTTCCAGGTTTGTAAAGTGTTTGTTTTTCGGACCAAAATCCCGTGCACGAGACTATGCTAGATGTTTTCACAATTTTTGAGGTAGGCACAAAAAAATCCTTTTATTTGTTAACGCACTTAAAATTTCATCTCGGATTCGGGCGGGAATCTAATCCACATTCTTCCGGGGATGTGGAAGAAGTGCGTAATTTACTTAAAAAACATCAACAGCTTTTATTTTATGTCAACGATGGCGTGGCTTATCCGTTTTTGAGTTAAGCATATTTCACATCACGCCGTGCAGTCGAGCACATAGGTATATTGCAAGAAAGAATCACTAATTTTGTTATCTTGGACGAAATGCATAGACTCAATTTATTGCTGCACATTAGAACCTTCTATCGAGGCTCAACGAGACCTTCATCAAGAGGCTTGCTGCTGCTGCTAAATTATAAATTAATATATATTATGCATGCGTATTAATTATAAATTATGCAAATATAAAGTCTACTTAATCTTTTTGGGCCATATACAGACAAATTTCTGAGGTAATTTCGGACACGGCTCTTCGGAATGTGCCGTGGTATTCCCTACGCCCTTTTAGTGTCACTAGCGGGGAGAGGAGGATACTAAGAAAAATATATCAAAATATTCTATCTCTTCAGAACCGGTTTGACGGCATGTGGCGCAAGCTGCAAACGTACCAAAATGGCGAAGAACTGTTTGGTCTCCCTCACACCGAGTACCCTGAGCTGGCGCAAATAAGGTGAGGTTTAGATTCGACTTACGTACATTGTTTTAACAATAATTTTATTTATTCGACCGGAGTGATCCCACGGCCTCATAGAACCGGCGTGAAGTAAAGCCTGTGCTGTGTTTCTCTGAGTGATTGAGGATACCAGAGAGTAACAGCCCAAAGTCTGAAACTTGATGGTCTTATGCCCTCGAAAATATGGTTACCCGTTGGTTCTGCGCCTATAATCCCTTTTTAGTCGTAACATACTGGTATTCCAAGTAGGTACCTATTCCAGATGACCAAGCTACTTTACTTCTATTTAAGAATAAGAATAAGAAATAATTTATTGACCACAATACATTACATACAAATCTAAATAAGGACAAAACATTATAAAGTTGCGGCCAACAAGGTTCAGCCTCAGCATGTGCTACAACTACCGCTAATTAGCGAAATAAATCAGTCTAACATTCTTTGGTTTCTGTACTCTCTGGGAAACGATTCTGGCTGACCCCTTGGTTGGCTAACTCCGGCACTTCTGACAGTCAACACGAAAAATTTAGAGGGATGCCCTGGGCCACCATGATTATGATTAGTGAAATATTACCAGGCTAACATAAGTTTATGGCAAGTGCCGCAGTTTTTGCAACTCTAGCTCTTGGAAATTAAGAGAGTGATTGCGACACTGCGGGATGATTTTACCCGACCCGAGAACGGGTTAAACAGATCCTCCGGTCATAGGAACACTTGGTAAGAATCCCATGTAGACGAAATTGATCAACATACTCGCAAATATACAGAGTTTATCGAGTACCTGTTTTCTTAACGAGAATTCGTAGATTTGAATACAAACATGCACATCTAGATTTTTTGAACCTATATGCATATTGTTTGCTCGGTGGGAAACATCGTGAGGAAACTTTCACGTTACGGATAGTTTCTGAAACGTATGACCATGATTCAGTTGTCTAGGGTTGCGAAGGTCAGTCGCTTCATCAGACTCTACTAGACGTTATATTGCTATCCTTTACAAACTCAAATCTCCTTTAAATCGTTTCCTTTAGAAAGGAGTTGAACTTGCTGCAAAAGCTGTACAAACTATACAATGACGTCATCGACCGAGTCAGCAGCTACTACGACATTCCTTGGGGCGAAGTGAACATCGAAGAGATCAACAATGAGCTTATGGAGTTTCAGAACCGTTGCCGAAAACTACCAAAAGGGTAAAGAGACGTATCTACACTCATGTCATATTTTTTAAATTAAGAACCCAAAGGCAATCTCGTTTTGACAGGTTTATACAATACCATATCTTAAATGAAAAAAAGATGTGTTATAATGACTACTAAGGGTTTGATGTTCCACATTACCACTTGCAACCCTTTGATTTGTTACTTTGAGGATTAA
The DNA here is from genome assembly GCA_019059595.1 of Marasmia exigua. NCBI lineage: Eukaryota > Metazoa > Arthropoda > Insecta > Lepidoptera > Crambidae > Marasmia > Marasmia exigua. Next base: position 13,958,981 of record CM032494.1, on the reverse strand, counting down.
AACATGAGTGAAGATAAAATAGTGTATATAACTGCACCTAACTTGAGATCTATTAAATTTCATATCAACATTTTCTTCCTAATTGGCGCCCAACGTGGGGCTCGAACATCCCACATAATTTATTTGTGTAAATATCCCATGTTTTTATATATTAGAGTTTAAAACTTTGTTTAGTATAAGTAGTATTTTAGATAATTATTTCCAACAATTTTTAATAAACCCTTAAATTAATTACTTGAGTAAAATCATCTTCACCGTCCTCTTTTCTAGGCTGAAAGAATGGCCAGCGTTCTTCGCCCTGAAGAAGACGGTCGACGACTTTAACGATATGTGCCCTCTCCTGGAGCTGATGGCAAACAAGGCAATGAAGGCGCGCCATTGGCAACGCATCGTGGAAGTCACTAAGTACAACTTCGAGCTCGATAACGAGGATTTCTGTCTGAAGAACATTCTAGAAGCCCCGTTGCTTCCAAACAAAGAAGATATTGAGGTATGGAAATAGAAAAAGGGCTTTATTCATAAACGTTCAATAAACCTTTGTTAGCTAAAACGGTGTTGCCTGTTAATTACTAGAATTCAGTAAAACAGCAGTTAGTGAATACTAAAATGTGTATTTGAAACGAGTAAAATAACAAGAGTAACGACAAAGGGTGTCATTATTTGAACTAGAATATTATTTTTATATGTACATGGCCAGGATGTAGGCTTTAACAATTTCAGAAAACCAAGGAAGTTTAAACATTTCATACAAAAGAAAACACATTTATTCGAAAGAAAGTTTAAAAAACATTTATGATTAATACCCCTCTCTTTTTTCTAGTTCGGTCCATACAGAACACTTACAAAAGTCAAAATAGCAAAACACACATTATGATGGAAAGTCAATTTCTACTAAGAAGACAAGATAAGACTTCTTAACATAATAAAACATAAATATAGCTTTTAAGTTTTGCATGTTGTGCAATATGTACATTTTAACCGTGGGAATGCCAATCTTCGGCATGATTGGATCGGCACCGAAAGCCCAATCGGGAGGGGAAAGTGGAGTTTAAAGCCTGGAAGCGCGCATGTGACTGCAATGGTCTGGTGTTGCGGTGTATTGTTCTTTGTTGTCGACAAACAACAACACACCGCAACACCAGACCAGTGCAAAAACAGAGAACGCGATCCTCCTCTTCCCTGAGATCTCAGGACGGGAGCTAGGTAGACCAAAACCGACTTAAAAAGTCTAAAGACATGAGTCCACTTTCATTTATTATTAAATATGTTATATGAATTATTTCGATTATTATTAAAATAAATCATATAACATATTTCTACATATAAAAATGAAGATATCCAAGCTATAAAAAGGATGTTGCCTAATAGACATTTAAAAATATTTAATTTCATCTACTCAATAACGCGCAATATTTTGCGGATCCCGGGCTCTGAAGAGACAGCTTGGGGTCGAACCGGGACATAACGCTAAGATGATGATAAATATCAAAATTTAATTCCCATTTTCTAGTGCGGGAAGCCCCGAGGTTTGGTTAAAGATTTCATTGCAAACCATGGAACGTCGAGTTTTGTGAGCGGAGAACTAGGATTCCATAAAACACCTCTCCTCTTATTTGCCATCAACGCCCACAACATCTTGCCAATGCAAATGGAAATCAAGTCTATCATGTAAAACATAAAAACAATTTCACGGGAAAATATTTGTCGCCCAACCTTTAGTAAAGCCGTGTGGAACCTGCTAAATAAACAACTACACATCCATCTAACCCCTACATACGCAATAAACACACACACCCATAAATATGCATACTGCCTCTTTCGAAAAAGTATACGCGAGGCTTGATTACATTATACTCTTTTTTATGGGCAGTCGTATAGAAATACCAAACCAGATTTCCAAGTATTATTATTACTTTACTCTACGTATCAAACATAAAAATAGCAAGGCAATGTTTTTTTTCATTAAGTGGAAGGTCCACATACAAGCACCTAGACCTCGGCAACGATAAACGGACGGGAAGAGCGGAAACATAATATGACAAACAAATCCGTCACATCAGGCATTTCACACCGCAACTATGAGTACAAGATGATGATAACCAGGGCGTCAGCCGACACAAAGTTTGAAACCCTAACTTCGCCGCTCATACCAAAGTGTTTGGAACAGTAATATCACCACTAAATTAAATACACACACAGGTGAAAGGTAAAAGTGACCAAATATCGTCCCTTTTCGTCATACCGGAATGAAAAGGGATCAATAGATTTTCCAATTTACATCCCTTTTTCATGTCTGTATATCTGAACTTTTCATTTTTAGAGGGTAAGTAAGGGATGAATGGAAAATCTCGCATACTATCTGACTTTACCTGACCCACCTCGGAAAAAAGTAGTCATCTCTTTTTAGCCCATGCGAGTGAATGCGACAAAAGATCGTTGTCATGGTTTCCTGAAAGTTTGGCATCTCTTTTTAAGCGAGTATAAGTGAGTGGGACGCAACAGGAGCGGTGTGTTTCCATGGTAGCGGTTCTGAAAGAGGGCTAAGAACTCCTCGTCAGTTCTGTAGCCCTAGTGCGCAGGGGTTCTCTACACGGAGGTAATGCTGCAAAATTGCATCGTAAACCTTATTTTCTCTGTCTCTAATAGTCCTTTTCTAACACATAGGCTGTGGTGAACTAGACCATCTCGCCGTGGCCGCATTGCTCGAGCAGAATCACGCGAACTTCCGCTTGCTGCGGATGTGATTTCATGTGTTTTTTCTGTGTTACTTAACTATTAATTTGTTTTTGTTTGTTATGTCATTTATTATTGTTTGTTATTTTGTTCATTGATTTCGGATACTACACCTGCGAAACATTGGTTTACCGAGCACTAATATATTAACAATATTTCGTCTCCCAAATCAACTTAAAAAAACAAATACTCTCTGAGTATGTCCCTCAAGTTTGCTTGTGGTATTGAACTAGGCCTAGTTTGGTTATGAACGATATTGTAGGCATATGATGATTATGATGATTGTAGGAAGTAATCACCCGATTGTACAAAAGAATGATGAGTTCGTAGGTACTTCATAGGGCACGCTAAGCTGACACCGTCGGCACATTACCAACCACGTAGGTAGACGCTCTTGAGCGCAACAGAACAGGAGATGGATGCGGATGTTTTAATATACGCATTAGGAAGGAATATCCGCAAGGTTACCAGGAAACCCGAACTGCAAGAGAGGTGTCGTTTGACCACGCACGCGTACACACACAGCTTGCAACCCCACACAAACACGCGCTCGTTCACACTAGTCTAGACATACCTAATCAAAAGTAAATTCATTTGCCTATCCCGGGTGACGAAGCACCACGCTGCGATCGCGCGTGCTAGTTAATTCTACTATATTTCATTTTATTGGGCGATAGATCGGTATGAGTATCGATATTCAATTCTTTATTGCTTACATAGTGTACATTACCGATGGTATAACAAAGCAACCACTAATGGACCCTGTTAGGAAACACAGGATATGAGAGGTGACAGTATTTTATTTAAAATTTGTAATAAAATTTTCTTATGCGTCTCTTATTAATTATTATACTCGTATAACCGATTGTCGTTGTTTGGTATAGACCTAACTTTAAAAAGCCGGAAGAGAGATCGACTCGCTACCCTTTCTGCTGCTTGCTAACGATTTGCTCATAAAAAACTTGATGACATTTTTGTCACGCAATAAATGAAGCAGTTTATTTAAGATTTTCAATGTTATGTATAACTTAATATTAAGAAATATTGTAGTTTTATTTAATGTTAGTAACATCAAATAAACAGAAACTAGTAGTTTCGCAAAAAACTTTGTTTGAAACATTATATTGCATATTTTAAAAATGTCAAAAAATCTTGAAATTCTGGTACGTGTTTCCCCCTAAACCCAAAAAAGTTATCCACAATTTTGGATCAAGGAACGTACCTACTTAAATATTTTTTTACAAGAATTCGGAGAAACAGCTTAGGAAAAGTTCAGTTGGAGAACTTTGTTTAGATGTAGGCGGCCCGGGTTCGAATCGCGGCAATCTCCACACTTATGTTTTTGTTTTGCTTTATTTAAATGCGTTTTTCTACAATTTGCATGATTTGTTTCATTAATCATTTTATGAAATTATCATACGAGTAATTATTACTATTACTTGTATCAAAGAATAAGCTTTGGCTAAGTGGTTTCTTTTCATAATATACGACCAATTGTTTTCGAGATGTTGTGGTTTCTGTTTGTTTGAAACGACCAAACTACACTATTAGTAATCAGTAGAGTCTCCGAAGTTAGTTTAGTGTTAAAAGATCGAATAATCCAAGGGGCATCACGTTACTCTAAACACTATAATTAACGCTTTAGTTATACAGCAAGTTGTAACTTATGAACGACAGGCCCATTTTGAATTTTTTCCGTTTTTTTTGGACTTGTCTACTTTTCACACGATGATACGATACATCATAATCAATTTTGATTATAGTTTATTTTGTTTTCATTGGATAAATAAGCGGACGACTAAAGCTAAAATTATTTTGCTACCAATGCCGATAAACTGGTTTTACTCATCATAAATATTTTGTAAGCCCCGTTTAACCACACGCCCCACGTTGGGCGCCAATTGATATTTCTTTATCTATACAAAAACTAAGTTCACTATTTACACGGTGCCTACAAAATTGCACTCGCTAGCAACAATTATAAGATTCAAGATAAAATACATCGAACATGATTGGCAGACCTCAGTTACAAGTACAAAAAAAATCATTCATATATACAATCGTATTTACTTGATATTAGTTTTTCATATATCAATGAATGTAGCCAACGTAGGCGGTTTTGGCAGCCCCCGTACCAGGACCCGATGAGTGAGGAGAGGCGTCAATGAGAACGCACACATGCACAAGCGCGAGGGTGTCCGCGCTCGTCACCCTAGCACGCCTTCGCGGCTACGCCTAGTGGGCAGCCCTCAGGGCATACATATGTATTAAGGCTCTCTTATACTAGATGTAGGATTTTAGAAAGTGTAAGTTTGGAGTAACCTGGCTGGTTTTTAGTTTCGCGACTGTCAATTAATTTTGTCATCGCAAATATAGACCATATAGATTAGACCAGCACGTCCAAGACGTAGACGGCAAACTTGATACAAACCAAATGCATGCAACAACAATTTGTAACACAGTTTGACAATAAACGATTATTATTTATTTTTATTCTTATTCAATCTAGAACGTGGACGCTTAAGAGTTACTAACCTCCAAATTATCAACTATTTATTTTTAAGTAGACGATTACATATTTTTGTTGATACATAAATATATTTCCAAATAAACAAACGCAATGAGTTTCTACCATAGAATCCGGAAAATTGATGAAGTTCAGTAACCCGTGCCTTACTCTTTTTAATCGCCAAAATTTTATAAAACTGATTAGACTATTTAGCACCATGGGAACCCACTGAACTGGTAGATAATTTTAAAACGTGTTACATGTGAGTTGCAATGTTAGCAATCGGAGGATGTTTGTCTTTGTTAAAATTGAAGTTCCTGGATATTATCCACACGCCACAAATAGGTACAATATTCAATTCAATATACCTATGCCTACTTACTCACCAAACCTAAAAATCCCTACACTTAAAAAGATGTACAATTATATGGGAATTTCTTCACTAAGCCATGCCCACATGAGATTTTATTCTAGTCACAGAAATACCTCTGAGATAATGCTGAAAAGGCAAAAATAGTTTCTGCATGACTATGTTGATATGCCGTGTGGCCCCGGCAGAGTAGAATAGGCCACCCTCACTCTTACCGAGGTGTCGTAAAAGGCGACTAAGGTAAAGCTGCTGGCATGATCATCAGCACACAGAGAATGAAAACTCTGCATTTATATCAAAACTCCCCGCCAACCCGTCTGCCAAGCGTGGTGAGTATGGCAATTACCCCTCATGTGATTGAGGGAGGCCTGTGCCCCAGCAGTGGGGACTTAAATGGGCTGACGATGACGATGATGTTGATATGTTAGATGCAGACCTGGATTGAAGTAATTTTTATGTGATGATCACTTGTATTTGTTCAGTGTCAGGCAGGGTGTAATTCTATCAATGTAGGAATTAAGCATGCACTCATTTATCCCACTTTCAAAAACACTATTCGAGATGGATCTCGTAGATGTGTCTCGTATCTTTTGGCCAAATCTATAGGTAAAACATGTTCAGAATTACGTGGGCTGAGAATCGTAGAGTATCACTAAGAATGCAGAAATTATACAGAGAAAATTACAAATCATAAATCGCACACAGCAGCAGAGAGCGACAACATAGACAGCGGCCATCGCGATGGCTATCTGCAGATGCATCGCGGTACGCTTGTGTGCGTTCTGCAGGTGTAGTTATGCAATGTAAACTATTCGTGAGCGATCAAACATCGTATTCAGACGCAGTAACAGTTTGGCTAGCGACTGGGTCGGGAGACTGCATCGCTCTGCATCATCTATCTTCTCAGCGTCACAAGGGGCAGGGGTTCTCATCTTTACGCAGGTACGTTGACGGTTAAAACACTTGTTGCCTCATTTTCTACGTACCCGCCCGCAACCTGTTGCACCCTGGAAATATTTCCATGCCTTATATTTTAAAGATGACCTCCGACATTTAGGTGTTCAATTGTTATTTTTAACCAGGTTTGTTTGTAGTCATACAATCAAATTATGATAATTTCAGTACTTTTAGACATGTGATAAACTTGTAAAATTGTTCAAATAGAGTTTATATCGTAAAGTTCACCGAGGTCACATACATAATCAATAACGCACAGCCTCCTCCCCCCTGCCCATAGCCCCACCTGAAATCAAATCTGCGCCGTCTGGTAACCCATTGCAATTTTTAACAATTTAGTATTTTCAAAAACCACTTCATTGTTCTCAGGACATCTGCATCTCTGCCATGAAGGAGAAGGATATAGAAGCCAAGCTTCGGCAAGTCACCAACGAGTGGTCAGTGCACGAGCTGACCTTCCAGTCCTTCAACAACAGGGGCGAGTTGCTCCTCCGAGGCGACACGACGGCAGAGACTATTGGCCAGCTCGAGGACAGCCTCATGATTCTTGGGTCCTTGCTGTCCAACCGGTTAGAATCCTACTTGGAAACATTAATCGTCGTCATTGATCAGTAGATTGTGACACAATGCGCCTATTCATATATTCATGTTAAGAATCTTAGATTCATGTATTCTAGTATCTAGACATTTTGTAGTGCCCCCCTATAGTTCACTCTAGTATCTTGAGTCATTTCGAATCGAGTGAATGGTATCAAAATTATACTGGTGAGATTTGCGTTTTCCAATGTTATTTAGCTTTTAAGTTTTTTAAGAATTAAATGTAATTAATATTGTGTGTGGTTTAAATACCCCTTCACGCATAGATTAAGTTATTTTAAGCATTATACATGTAAATAGGAGCAAAGCACAGCTCAGCACAAGCTGTAGATAAGCATTTCACGCAACAAAGTAAAGGTTGGTCGGAGTAATGTAGGTAGGCACATTTAGTAGGTTGAACTTTTACATCTCGTTATTTTTTATCAAGTAGTGGTAATAGCACACATATATATCTAATACTATATTCGGTAATAGGTAGGTCAATTTTCACCGCTAACACTGAATAGTTTGTGGAAACACACTATGAAAATAATAAGAGTTTTTGGCATTTGCCTTTCTTTTTTCCTAACAGGTACAACGCACCATTCAGGAAGCAGATCCAGCAATGGCTATATGACTTACAAAGCACAAACGAGATCCTAGAACGTTGGCTTCTCGTCCAAAACATGTGGGTGTACCTCGAGGCAGTATTCGTTGGCGGCGACATCGCCAAGCAGCTGCCTAAAGAGGCCAAGCGCTTCTCGAAGATAGACAAGTCTTGGCAGAAAATTATGCAGAGGGCTCACGAAACTCCTGGAGTAGTCTCTTGCTGTGTAGGAGACGATTTGCTGAGACAACTTCTTCCTCACTTGCAAGAACAGTTGGAGCTTTGTCAGAAGAGTCTCAGCGGGTACTTGGAGAAAAAAAGGACGATGTTCCCAAGATTTTTCTTTGTCTCTGATCCAGCGCTGCTGGAAATTCTTGGCCAAGCGTCAGACTCTCATACGATTCAAAATCATCTCCTGTCGATATTTGATAATATACGCTACGTCAAGTTTCACGACATAGGTAAGTTGTATACAATACGAGTATGTAATAGGAATACTTTATCGATACTAAAACAAAACAAAGACAGAAGTGTTATAAGATTGAATAACGAATGTTCAGTATTATTTGAAATAATCTATTTGTTTTACAAACCATTTCTGCTTTCAACACAATCAAATAAAAGTTCGATATCAATTAAAAGTGGGTACTGTTTGTAAAGAAACACACGGACGTCCTCGGAGGGGATCAAGAGGAATGCCTTTAAAACTGATTGGCACGTCAAAGGGACGTCTTTATGCAGTTAACGCGCACACTTAAGGACTTAAAATTTGACTAAATAGATTTATTATTCTAATATTCATAGATAAGAAGGCGGACGCTCATATACATATTCGCTGTCTACAGGCAAAGAAATACTGCAAAAATAAAAAGATCTGAAATCAGGAGAAGTTTAAAATAATATCATAACGGCTAGACTATAGAAAGATTTGTAATACTGATACCAATCAGTAGGTAACGAACACGCCAATACACCAAATTTCAAATTTTCTAAACATTTCTCCACAGAGTACAACAAAATGATCGCAATATTGTCTTCGGAAGGAGAAGAAATAAAGTTGGAACGACCAGTGCGCGCAGAAGGTTCCGTGGAGACCTGGCTTACCTCGCTGCTGCAGTCCGCTCAGAGCAGCCTCCACTCCATCATTAGGAATGCTGTCTCAGTCCTCAACGACCCTGCGTTCAACCTGCTACTCTTCCTGGACAAGATGCCCGCTCAGGTTATAGGAAACAAATATACCCTGAATCGTAGGAAACTCTAAACTTTAACAATAATTAATTAGGAACCCTGCCAAAATTATTTTAATGAAATTCGAGCTGCCTGTATCTTTTTGACTGGTATTTTATTAAATACATATCCAGTCACCCTCTGGCATATTACAGGATGTCTAGAGGCAGATTTATGTTTTTAAAATTAATTCCTGTTATGGACACAAAAGATCATATTCGGCGACAGCGCAACTGTACCGAGTTTACTGTTCTTCGTTTACGAGTATAACGTGTGGCGTGTAAACGAGCCTCTATTTTTTTTTTATTTATTAGAGACAACAAACAGTTGCACATTACAAACTTAAACAATACACTGTACAATTACATGATAATTAAATGAATAACCAACAGCGTTATCCACATGTTGAGTATAAACGAATATTGTAGTGTTCCAGTTAGTAGGTATAAAATAATATTTTGCAATAAGTTGGAAAACATTTAGACGACATAATAAAGTATGAGATCCGCATTTCTTTCCTATATTTGAACACTTTCAATAAAACTATACGTCAATCAGTATTTTTTAAGCAATTTTCTGTAACTGTGTTTAATTTGTAACTGTAAGGAAATCATAAATCACCAGACACCCTGGTGTGCGTTCCCATTGAGGGTCCACATTGGAATTTTGAGCTTTTGAATGTGTCAGGCTTTAGTAAAAGTTCTCAAACGATTGTAAGTGTGGTCAGCTCGACCGTAGTATTTCTTCACAAGATTTAGATTTTTATTTGAAATAATGCGGTACATTTTTTGATACTATTCGGTAAAGTAATAGTTAGTAAAAAAAATACTAAATGATAGTCTACAGCATTCGTCTATTTAGCTTCTACAAGCAACGTAAATTGATTTATTTTTATTATAGTCTACTCAATTGAGCGACCACCTTTAATCAATTACAACTTTTGAATGGTTTCTTTAACAAACTGAAGATTGAATTTACAATGGTTTAAGTACTTTTACTAACTCTTAGTCACACCCGTATTTTAAAATTTATTGTGGTTCTCACTAAATTTGAACTTATCGCGATCAATTGAGGGACCAACTTCTGATTGCTACTTTCTATTGTTGAGTGAACAGGGGGACGGGTGACATTTTATAAAATTAGTTTACAAATCTTTTACTAAGAGAAGTCATTGACAGTAGTTGTAAATTTTAACTAGATTATAAGATATGGGTACCTGTCAGTCACGACTGAGGGTCCACATTTAACCGAATGTAACTTTTGAGTGCCGACTTTTACAAATTAGAGGTAGAATTTACAATCGTTTGAGAACTTTTACTAAAGCCTGACACATTCAAAAGCTTAAAATTCCAATGTGGACCCTTAATGGGAACGCACACGGCACCCTGTACTACAAAAGCTTTCCTTAAAACCTTTTGTTATAATACTGGGCATTTTTTTATTTAACATCAGACGGTACCCAAATTGTTGTAATACGATTTTATATAAATCTGTGTATAATTATTATACCTAACAGATCGGATTGCTTGGCATCCAAATCATATGGACGCGAGACGGAGAATTGGCGCTGATGCAAGCGCGACAAGACAAGAAAATCATGATGGAGACCAACAATAAATTCTTGGACCTTCTAAACACCCTTATCGACCAGACCACCAGAGACCTGCTTAAAATTGAGAGGATCAAGTTTGAGACACTTATCACTATACATGTGCATCAGAGGGATATTTTTGACATGCTGGTAAGTTTTGTGGCGTGTTAAAGATCCTTATTTGACTACTTAGCTCACTCCGTCTCATCTTAGCGTGTGATTCCCAGTCGCGTCCAAAGCTGTCGCTTCGGAGCCCAGGGCACGCTTGCTACCATGATCCACGATGCGGGAAGTCTGGTAATTACAATGAATCAACTGCCGTCTGACCTTCAAAAACCCTTAAGCAGGGTAACCAGACCAACTGACCAGATTCAAAACACGACTGGCGAAGGCGTGTTCTTATACTTTAAGCTAACATTGCTCGGCTAGCTAGCACCTACTATTTTTATAAAAGCCTATATTCAGCAGTAGCTTGCAACAGACTAATGATGACGGATAAATTTAAAATATACAAAAGAAAAATCTCTTCATTTGAAAACCTATCTCACGCGGCATTGCACTATATTCCGTGCGTGGACCTACGTGAAGTCTAGCATATGGTCCTAGATGGTTTTCAAATCGGAGCACAAAAAAAACTTCATCCGTAAAACCTAAGATATTTCTTAAGTCCCTGTTTACCTTGCCTCCTCTCATTCCCAGTGCCGCCTAAACGTCCGTTCAGCGAACGACTTCGAGTGGCTGAAGCAATGCCGGTTCTACTTCAAGGATGACGCCGACAAGACCTGGGTGTCAGTGACAGATGTCACCTTCATCTACCAGAACGAGTATCTCGGTTGCACTGACCGACTGGTGATCACACCTCTCACTGACAGGTAAGACCTACTAAGATACAAATAATGGAAGCCAGAAAATATTAGGCTACCACGTGGTAGCTGACGGCAGCTAGATACCTATAGAAGACTCAATTCGACATTCGCATAAAAATTTTAAATGAGGAAATAATGTAGAGTAAATAATGAAGCCACTAGGTTAGTCATCGTCGTCATCGTCAGCCCATTTAAGTCCCCACTGCTGGGGCACGGGCCTCCCTCAATCACATGAGGGGTAATTGCCATACTCACCACGCTTAGCAGACGGGTTGGCGAGGGTTTTGATATAAATGCAGAGTTTTCCTTCTCTTGGTGCTGATGATCATGCAAGCAGCTTTACCTTAGTCGCCTAAACTATTTGTATTTGTATTTGCCTTTTACGACGCCTCGGTAAGAGTGAGGGTGGCCTATTCTACTCTGCCGGGGACCACACGGCTAGCAATTTATCTATTACTTGTGTCGTATTATATACCAAATTTCAAAAAGGGTTGCTTGAGTTCGTAATATATTAGGAAGAAGGAAAAAATTTGATAATACTACCAAATTTACCAAAACTTTTCCGAGAGAGAGGGTCAGAAAATACTATAACGGAACAGTAGGACCACGAGGAATAGGTCTTCCTCGTGGTCCTACTGGTAGGACAAAATAGTAGGACCACGAGGAAACAGCCACTTAGCTCATTGCCGTTGCAGTGCTTGGCGTTTGTTAAGACAGATCTGGCGGAATGTTTCTTATCTTCAGGTGCTACATAACGCTAGCTCAAGCACTGGCTATGAGCATGGGCGGCGCGCCCTGCGGCCCCGCCGGCACGGGCAAGACAGAAACCGTCAAGGACATGGGCAAGACGCTGGCGAAGTACGTCGTCGTCTTTAATTGCTCGGACCAGATGGACTACAGGTAACATGATGTCGAGACTGTATCAGGCTGTATGCCTTACCAAAATGACAATACGTAAAAAACATACGAATGGGAGCGGTCCATCTTCTCAGCGAGTCATTCTCAAACCCTAGTTTATTCGGAACCCGGAATACGCTTTGACTATTTTTGGGAATCATAATGTAAATAAATTGAAGCGACTGCCGATCTTCGCAAAAACTTCGCAACACTTAGACATGGGAACTTCACCAACAGGATACAGTCGAACATAGAACCTCCTGCTTTTTTGAAGTTGGTAATAAAAATATGAAATCTATGATGTTAAGAAATTATCCAAAACGCGTAGGTTACATATTGTTTTCAATATCCGTCTAGCTAATGGTAGGTAGACATACGTACAATGATTTAGAAAATTCAGAGATGCATGCTCGGATTCGAAGGTGCGACCTCCCTAATGGGGGACGTACGTTCTTGTCCATTGAGCCCACGCCCTTCAAATAAAATTGTTAGATAATCCATGTATGTTTATTGACTTGTGTAAATAATGTTAAGGCACATTTAACTTATTACATTTTCTGTATAAGATGCAAATGAAGATAGATGTCTTAACGGTCCAGGGGTCTAGGGCGGATCTACAAAGGCCTAGCTCAGTCCGGTTCCTGGGGCTGCTTCGACGAGTTCAACCGCATCGAGCTGCCGGTGCTCTCGGTGGCCGCGCAGCAGGTCGCCGTGGTGCTGTCCGCCAAGAAGGAGAAGAAAAAGACCTTCATCTTCACAGACGGTGACGTCTCCGAGATGTGCCCAGAGTTCGGCCTTTTTATCACTATGGTGAGTTGTGGTGTTTTTTTATTGTGACGAAGTAGGTATATTGGCTTGCTCGCAAATGTGATGTCAAGGTATCACTTCCGTTGGCACTGCCATACAGGCCCGCGAGATGCTTCTTCACGCTTCGTTTGAAGGAATCCATATTATAGGAAGGAAATACAAGCTCCGGCAGGGAGTTCCATTTCTTTATGGCAGTGTGATCCTAATTTTGCTACAGCTTAGGTAATGGATAAAGATTCTAATGCGACAGTAAAATAGCTTTATAATAGCTCTATGTAGTTTACTCATCCAAAATCTCTGTGATCTGTTGGATATTTTTCTCTGCCTGAGAGGCAGATCGTCCATAACGTCCATATCATCCATGTCGATTTATGTTGGGCATGTAATGCTAAGAGTGAAGAATGAACATGTAGTGATGTCTTAATAATGAGTACAAATGTGCACTTATAAGTATACAACCTAATTAAAATATGAATGTTACCGTGACCAACCGCGCCGCTCTCGCTACGCCGCTCGCCCCCCTCGCCCCCCAGTCCCCTCAATCATCTGTCGACCCGCGATGACTCGCCGCCCGAAACTAGCCTCACTTGCCATCTTACCAGCCTAAAGGATCGACGCCTCGATTGTACAGACGACCACATTTATACCTTACTTGAAAGTACATCGCTGTAAAGAACATTTTTCGTCGTATTATTTCATCGCCCCGTAGCGTCCTGTCCAATGAACATTATTGTTCCGCCTTAAAAGTCGAGGTGTTTACATTTCATTGCTGGGGACTGTACGTAAAGAGGACGAACGATAAAAACGTGGACTATGCTAAAATTATATGATTGAAAAGAAGTACTTACACGTAGATAACAAATGGCAGGCACGTATGGAAGATAGATACACTTATCGACAGATAACCTGGGATTTTTTGTGTTTGTAAATATTAAGTCCCCAATATCAGTTTGACTCCTAGCTTCCTCCACCAGAACCCAGGGTATGCCGGCCGTAAGGAATTGCCAGAGAACCTCAAGATCCAGTTCCGCACAGTAGCCATGATGGTGCCGGACCGCCAGATCATCATTAGGGTGAAGTTGGCCTCCTGCGGCTTCCTGGAGAATATCACCCTGGCGAGAAAGTTCTACACACTGTACAAGCTGTGCGAGGAACAGCTTACGAAACAGGTGGGTTTACATGTTAGTTAGGTACCACCTTAAGGTGGCGCATCGACGAAACTAGCGCCGCCAATGGATATTTATTGATGACATTTTAAAAAGAACTATAACGGTGACTCTTTAAAGGAAAGTATTAAGATTTTTTGAGACTTCTACCTACAGATAAGTAATCATAATTTTTATAATTTCTAGAAGTGCCTACTTTAGGCAATAATAACATTATGGTTACCTAAATACTTTAAAAAACTTGTACTTTTTAAAAGAAGTCTTATAATCGCCACAAACAATACAAATCTAATTATTATACAAATAGGCGCTAATTTCGTCGAAGCGTCATCTTAAGTGGGTGCCTAACTAACATTAAGTAAATAACACACTTAAAAATTTCATCTCGTGTTCAGGCGGGACTCGAACCCACACCTTCCACAATCCGGGTGAATGTACTACCAATTATACCACTGAACGCGTTACTAAGTCGACGAAATTTGTAAGTGCTTGATTCGACATGAGCTGTCGATAGTCTCATCAATATTGTAGGTATATTTACAATATCCAGTGGAAATATTATTACAAATATTTGATTTAGTAACGCGTTCAGTGGTATAATTGGTAGTACATTCACCCGGATTGTGGAAGGTGTGGGTTCGAGTCCCGCCTGAACACGAGATGAAATTTTTAAGTGTGTTATTTACTTAAGAATAAATCGCATAAGATTGCTATAAAATATCAACCAACTAACATTAATTTAAGTGTCAATATTTTTTCTTAAGTAACCATTAAAGTTAATTAGAGGTCTCTCAGTTCGTCAGAAACCATTACCAAACGAAAAAAATCAATAGAGGAGGGAGCCGCCCCAAAGCCGCCGTCGCGGTGTATGACGTCACGTGATCCGAATGAACATCAACCCCATGTTTGTCGTGGACTATCGGGCGTCGGTAGTTCAGAGGGAGAATACTCGCGATACATGCGGGTGGCCCGGGTTCGAGTCCCGGCCGATGCCAGTCATCTTCGTATAGCGATACCTTTTAGTGAACAATGTTTTATTTATATTTTGGTGTGTAATGTATGTATTTTTATATAATTTTTGGTCTAACATAAAATTAAAGTTATAAATATACCTAAATAAGAATTAAATTATAGACTACATTCTCGATATTTTTTTACATCTTATTTGCTGAATAGTTATTGGTAACTGTTAAGTTTGTTATTGTAAAAAAAATGTATAAAACTAGGTAATATTTGCAGTGCCACCTATATTTGCTAATCTATTAAAAAATAGTAATAATACAAGTGATAAAATTGGACAACATTTTTTTTTATTATGGCTCTACCCGAAGATAATTCGCCAATGTCAAGTAACTTATTGAGAATAAGTAGGTAGTCAACAGTCGAAGTCAGTCAAAGTCCCAGTCACTTTAATAAAACACCGGTGTTTTACGTTTTATCGACCTATGGATTCAGCGGATATCACTCTAACAACTCTCTTGTTGTCTCGTGACAACTTGCTTGGACCAAATAGAGTCTTAAAACCTGCGATTGGACAACATTTTAATCAAACTTTGGTGATTACCAGGTCCATTACGACTTTGGTCTGCGTAACATCCTCTCCGTCCTCCGTACCCTGGGAGCCGTGAAACGCGTCAACTCCAAAGACAACGAGAGTACCATCGTCATGAGGGTCCTCCGAGATATGAATCTCTCCAAACTCATAGACGAAGACGAGCCCTTGTTCATATCGCTGGTCGCGGACTTGTTCCCTAACCAGGCGCTGGAGAAGACTACTTATAATGATCTGGAGGAAGCGATCAAGAAGCAAGTGGATTTAGCAGGACTAATCTATCATCCACCTTGGGTGCTCAAAATTATACAGGTAATTTCGTTTACAGTTAAACCGTTTTATCTACACTAATGTCATAACTCATAATCTTCAAATCAAAAAAACTATAATTTGTGTCATATCATAAGTATATTTCCTTCAGTTGTATGAAACCCAACGCGTCAGGCATGGTATCATGACTCTGGGACCTCCAGGAGCCGGAAAAACTACCTGCATTCACACCCTGATGAATGCTCTCACGGAAATCGAAGAGGTCCATAGGTAAACACATTACGCCAGCAATTCATAAATTCAGATTTACATAAATACATTAAAATGTGTATTTCATTTTTAGGGAGATGCGCATGAACCCTAAATCCATAACCGCAGCCCAAATGTTTGGACGCCTTGACGTAGCTACCAACGACTGGACGGACGGCATATTCTCAGCCCTCTGGCGTAAGACCCTTAAGATCACGACCGGCGAGTACATTTGGCTCGTTCTCGACGGTCCTGTGGACAGCATATGGATCGAGAATTTGAATTCTGTACTTGACGATAACAAGACCCTGACTCTTGCTAATGGTGACAGGTTGACCATGTCCCCAACCTCAAAGATCATATTTGAACCGGAGAATATTGATAACGCTTCTCCGGCTACGGTGTCACGAAACGGCATGGTGTATATGAGTTCCTCTGGCTTAGATTGGGATCCAGGTAAATTCAGTTACAAAACAAAGTTTAATCTCAAAATGAACTACTTATATGGTTACATATTTTTGCTAATTTTCAGTTCTCCGCGCTTGGCTCAAGACTCGATCTCCACGAGAAATAGAAGTGTTCAGCGATCTTTTCGATCAAACCTTTCCTAGTATCAACACTTGGTGTGTACAAAATCTTAGCTTCAGCATGAAAGTTCTGCAGAGTAACATTATACTTCAGATGCTTAATCTACTAGAAGGTTTAGTGCCTCCTCAAATAGCGGAGCCTGTAGAAGATCCTTCTGCAAGCAAATCTGTCAACGGAGACATGGATGACGATGAGGAAAAGGAGAAAGTTGAAGAAGTCGTTCAATTCACTCACGAACATTTACAAAAAATATACATGTTCGCCTTGATATGGAGTTTTGGAGCTTTATTTGAGACTAATGACAGAGTGCGATTCGACAACTACATTAAGACCACCTATGCTGAAGTTTTGGATATACCTAAACATGCTAGTAATAAAACCAGTATTTTATTCGACTTTTACGTAAAGCATCCTGGCAAATGGGAACTTTGGGATGACCTGGTATCACCCTACCAGTATCCAGATACAGCAAGTCCGGATTACGCTAGCATTCTAGTGCCTATTGTTGATAACGTGAGAATCAACTACTTGATCCATTGCATCGCTAAACAAGGAAAAGCAGTATTGCTTCTTGGCGAACAGGGCTCTGCAAAAACAGTGATGATGAAAGCCTACATGAAATCTGCAAACCCTGAACAATTTATGGGGCGTTCATTCAACTTCTCATCAGCCACTAGTCCTTACCAATTCCAAAAGACTATAGAAAGTTACGTGGAAAAGCGAAGCGGTATGACATTCGGCCCACCAGGTGGCAAGAAAATGCTCGTCTTTATCGACGATATAAACTTGCCCCAAATCAATGAGTGGGGCGATCAAATAACAAACGAAATCGTAAGGCAGACTATGAGTATGGGTGGATTTTATAGTCTAGAGAAGCCAGGAGATTTTACAACAATTGTTGATATTCAGTTTTTGGGTGCCATGGGCCAACCAGGTACTTATATAAATAGGTGATTTTGCAGAAATACAATATTTCTTTGGATTAAGATGATGATTTCCTATTTCAGGTGGTGGCAGAAATGATATACCAGCACGTTTGAAGCGGCAATTCTCAATTTTCAATTGTCCATTACCAAACAACGACTCAATAGACAAGATTTTTAAACTGATCGGCGAAGGTCATTATAATGCCCGTCGAGGATTCTCGTCAGACGTAAGGTCACTCATAAAAAAAGTCATACCTTTGACTAGAGAACTCTGGATGCGGACTAGACTTAATTTGCTACCAACACCAGCAAAGTTTCACTACGTGTTTTCGCTGAGGGATTTGTCAAGAGTTTGGCAAGGAATGGTGGGGACATTGCCGACTGTTATTGAATCTGAAAAGTGCCTGATGCTGCTGTGGAAACACGAATGTTCAAGAGTATTTTCAGACCGTTTCACGCATCAAAACGACAAGGATTGGTTTAACAAGACGTTGTATGATATAGCAGAAGAAATATTAGGATCAGAATACAGGAAAATGATGGAAAAAGAGCCTGTGTTCGTTGATTTTATGAGGTGAGTTTTATGTTGATAAAAATTAACAAAACTTTTATATTTTATTTAGACTAGAACTGCATTTTATTAATAATCATCATTCATTCTCCTACCCTCTCTGGAGGTTATCTATACATGGATATTTTTAATATAATTGTTTATTATAGAGATGCTCCAGAGCCAACAGGAGAAGAAGGTGAAGACGCTGACATGGAGTTGCCCAAAGTGTACGAACCGGTGTTTGACTACAACGAACTGCGGGAACGTCTCGACATGTTCCTGGCGCAGTTCAACGAGATGGTGCGCGGCTCCGGGATGGACTTGGTGTTCTTCCCAGACGCCATGCTGCACCTCGTCAAGATATCAAGGGTCATCCGCAACCCCAGAGGCAACGTTATGCTAGTTGGAGTCGGTGGCTCCGGAAAACAATCTTTGACAAAATTATCCACATTCATCGCTGGCTATCGCTCTTTCCAAATAGCGCTTACTAGATCTTACAATGTCAGCAACTTTCTTGAAGATCTAAAGCTTCTTTATAGATCCTGCGGTGTACAAGGCAAAGGAACTACATTCATATTTACTGACCTAGATATAAAAGAAGAAGGATTTTTAGAATATTTAAACAACATTCTTTCATCTGGCGTAATATCAAACCTTTTCACGAAGGACGAGCAATCTGAAATTATTGCAGAACTAACACCGATAATGAAGCGAGAAAATCCAAAGCGAACGCTTACAAATGAATTGGTTACGGAATACTTTCTAAATAGAACTTGCCAGAACTTACACGTTGTGCTCTGTTTTTCACCGGTAAGAGGATGTAAGCTTTGACTATAAGTAATAAAACACGTTAGTCTCAACGCGTTTGAAAAAATAATTTGAATTTATTTAAAGTGAATAATTTTTCAGGTAAGCGAAAGCTTCAGATATCGTGCCATGAGATTCCCAGCACTAATATCAGGATGCACGATCGACTGGTTCCAGCCTTGGCCCAAAGAGGCCTTAGTCTCCGTGGCTGACCATTTCCTTGCTGAGTTTGAAATCGAATGCACCAAAGAAGTCAAGAAAGAACTTGTCACGGTTTTAGGAACCATACAAGATGTAGTGTCACAAGTATCTGTCGAATACTTTCAGAGGTTCCGCCGATCCTCGCATGTGACCCCAAAATCATATCTCAATTTCATTGGTGGTTACAAGACCATTTACCAAATGAAACAGAAAGAATTGGGTGATGGCGCTTTGAGAATGGACACTGGTTTAGAGAAGCTTCGAGAAGCGGCGATATCGGTCGAGTTGTTGAAGAAAGATTTGGCAGTCATGGAACAAGACTTAGCTTTGGCCTCAGAGAAGGCTGATCAAGTACTAGCTGTGGTGACAGACAAAGCGATGCAAGCCGAGATTGTGAAGAACCAGGTGCAGATCGTAAAAGAGAAAGCGGAGGCGCTGGTGGCATATATAGCTGAGGAGAAAGAAAAGGCGGAGAGAAAACTGGAAGCTGCAAAACCGGCGTTAGAGGAAGCCGAAGCAGCATTAAACACAATTAAGCCAGCTCATATCGCTACCGTCAGGAAGCTGGGCAGGCCGCCGCACTTGATCATGAGAATCATGGACTGTGTACTGATTTTGTTCCAAAGGAGACTGCATCCTCTTATCCCTGATACAGCAGCGCCGTGTCCTAAACCATCGTGGGCAGAATCTCTAAAGGTAGTGAAAAGTCAATACTTATACTGTTTGTAAAGTACAGAGACATAGCCAACAGGCAGGACTTCATAATATTAACGTTTACAGATGATGGCCAGCACCACGTTCCTGCTGCAACTACAGAACTACCCAAAAGACATAATCAACAACGAAATGGTGGAGCATTTACTACCGTACTTCGAGATGGAAGACTACAATATGGACACAGCAAAACGCGTGTGCGGTGACGTAGCTGGCCTGCTGTCATGGACTAAGGCTATGGCGTTCTTCCATAGCGTCAACAAGGAGGTTTTGCCGCTGAAGGCCAACTTGCTTCTCCAGGAAGCGAGGCTAAAGGTTAGTTTAGATTATTTGACTTATAAATACAGAACTCGTTTTTACAAATGAACACCTCAAACCAATGGGTTAGCTATTTTCGAATATGTTTTAAATCATCTTGTCACTTTTTATATTATAGGTGGCTATGGAGGATTTGGCCTCAGCCGAACGACAACTGGAAGAGCGTGAGGTAGCTTTACGTAAAGTGAAAGAACAGTATGAATCAGCTATCTCAGAGAAACAGCAGTTGACAGACGCTGCCAACGTTTGTTTACGTAAAATGACTGCTGCGACCGCACTCATCAACGGCCTCGGAGGAGAAAAGATCAGGTGGACCCAGCAGAGCAAGGACTTCAAAGAACAATTGGGACGACTAGTTGGAGACGTCGTATTAGCGACTGGGTTCTTATCTTATTGCGGACCCTACAATCAAGAGTTCAGAAATAGTCTCCTAGACAATTGGATGGGGATACTTAAAACAAAACAGATACCGGTGACAGCCAGCCTTAAAATCACTAATATGTTAGTAGAAAGTGCCACTATATCCGAATGGACGTTGCAAGGTCTACCAAACGACGACTTATCCGTACAAAACGCCCTCATAGTTACAAAATCAAGTTCATATCCTTTATTAATCGATCCTCAGAGTCAAGGCAAAAACTGGATAAAGAACAAAGAAAGTACAAACGAACTTCAAATAACATCACTGAATCACAAATACTTCCGTACTCATCTAGAGGATAGTCTGTCATTAGGAAGACCACTATTGATCGAAGACGTAGGGGTGGAGTTAGACCCTGTCATAGATAACGTGCTGGAGAAAAATTTTATCAAATCTGGTTCAATTGAGAAAGTGATGGTAGGAGACAAAGAGTGTGACGTTATGCCCGGTTTCATGCTGTACATTACCACAAAACTACCTAATCCTCCTTATTCTCCTGAAATAAGCGCTAAAACTTCCATAATAGACTTTACTGTAACAATGCAAGGATTAGAAGATCAGCTGCTCGGTCGTGTGATACTGATGGAAAAATCTGATCTTGAGGAAGAGCGAGTTGCTTTGTTCGAATCGGTGATGAAAAATCAAAGAAGCATGAAAGAACTGGAAAGCAACTTGCTGTGTCGGTTGACATCTTCAGAAGGATCATTGGTGGACGACGAAGCGTTGATACAAGTGCTCCAGATAACTAAAACAACATCCGAGGAAGTCAATGAGAAGCTCAAAGTGGCAGAAGTGACAGAGAAAAAAATTATCAAAGCACGGGAGGAATTCCGAGCGATAGCGGGGAGGGGTTCTATATTATACTTCTTGATTGTGGAGATGAGCAACGTAAACATAATGTATCAGAATTCGCTGAAGCAATTTTTGACTATTTTCGACAACTCTATCACGAAGTCAACGAAGAGCAACATCGCTGAGGAGAGAATTGATATAATTCTGAAGTACTTGACGCACGAGGTGTGGGCGTTTACGTTGCGCAGCTTGTACGAGAGACACAAGGCGCTTTTCACGCTCATGTTGGCGATGAAGATCGACTGCCACCGCGGCGTGGTCTCGCACGACGAATTTATGGCGTTCGTGAAGGGAGGTGCTTCATTGGATTTGAACGCCGTAACTCCAAAGCCATTTAGGTGGATTTTGGACATCACTTGGTTGAATTTGGTTGAGATTAGTAAACTCAAGACTTTCGGAGACGTACTTCAAAGGGTAAGTTTTTCTTCCCTATTGTTTATTATCTCCTCTCTCTCACTTCGGATTTAATTTTAGAATTACTTAATGTAAATACATTCTAGATATCTTCGAATGAAAAAGAATGGAGAGTTTGGTATGAGAAAGCAAAACCTGAAGAGGAGACGATTCCAAGTGGATACAACGACAGTCTTGATGTGTTTCGGAAACTGCTACTTATTAGGTCGTGGAGTCCAGATCGAACTCTTTCACAGGCTAGAAAGTATATTGTCGGTAAGTAGGAAAGTCTAGTTCTGAAGGATATATTATTTTTATAATATGGCCAGTCTTAAATATGTATCACTATTGCTCTGGTTAGATTCGCTAGGACCTGAGTACGGTGAAGGCTGTATCCTCAATTTGGAGACCACTTGGGAGGAGTCTGAACCACGGACACCACTTATCTGCATCCTGTCCATCGGTTCTGACCCTTCAGCTCAGATCGCTACCCTTGCTAAGGCGAAGGAAATCGGTATGGATACACATTCTTGCATTAAATTATACCAAACATAGACACCATAATAAAGACTTCACAATATATTTTTCATTAACAGTGTTGAAAGCAGTATCCATGGGCCAAGGACAAGAAATAGTCGCTCGCAAAATGATATCAGACTCAATGAGTGAAGGCGGGTGGGTGCTGTTGCAAAATATTCACTTGTCCCTGCCCTTCTGCGTGGAAGCCATGGACGCCCTCATCGAGACTGAGCACATTGAGGACTCTTTTCGCCTTTGGCTCACTACTGAAGTCCACACGGAGTTTCCAATAGGACTTCTACAAATGGCCATCAAGTTCACTAATGAACCGCCGCAAGGCATTAGGGCGAGCATGAAAAGAACATACCAGAATATTACTCAGGACACTTTGGATTACTCTTCATTATCCCAGTGGCCTCCTTTACTATACGCAGTGGCATTTCTGCATACGATTGTTCAAGAAAGGAGGAAATTCGGACCTCTTGGCTGGAACATACCCTACGAATTCAATCAAGCTGACTATGCAGCTTGCGTCCAGTTTGTTCAGAATCACCTTGACGAGATAGATCCTAAGAAAGGAATTTCCTGGCCCACCGTTTGCTACATGCTCGGGGAGGTGCAATACGGGGGACGAGTGACTGACGATTTTGATAAGAGATTACTAACTACTTTCACAAACGTGTGGTTCTGTGATGTGCTGCTGAGGCCAGGCTTTGAGTTTTATAAAGGGTACAAAGTACCACAGACGAGAAACTTGCAAGGCTACGTGGATTATATAAACCAGCTGCCGTTGACAGATACTCCTGAAGTATTTGGACTTCACGGCAATGCTGATATCACCTACCAAATAAATAGTGCGAAAGACATATTGGATACAATTCTAAGCGTACAGCCGAAAGAAGGCGGAAGTCAAGGCGGAGAGACGAGGGAAACGATTGTATACCGACTCGCCGAAGATATGCTGGAAAAATTGCCTAAGCAATACGTGGACTTTGAAGTAAGGGAAGCTCTCCAAAAAATGGGTGCTTTCTTGCCAATGAATATCTTTTTAAGGTGCGTATTTTAACATTGTTATGATTACCTCAATGGACAACATTTCAAATTATTAACATGTCCATATTGTTTTTTTATATGAAAGTAGACATAAAATGAAGAGACCCATATTTTTTCTTTTTTCAAAATTTGTCCATTTTCATGCATAAAATAATTATTGAAATTCTTTTTATTCTAAATAGACGTAAGCGCCAAATGACGTCATCGGACGGCTGAATACAGCGATATTCCTTTGCTTATCATTGTTTTAATAAAAAAAAAGGTACTACTGTCAAAGGTAAATAATACTAGTGTCAACATTGTCAACGTCATTCATACATTCAACGTTGACAAGTTGTCTTTTTTTTTGACAGTTACATGTCATGAGTTTGGCATTACGTAAATTTAAAACTATAATGTGCTAAGCAAAGAAATATTTTACATTCTGCCGTCCGATGACGTCATCTTACATTTTTAGGTTTTAATTTTTTTCTCAGTAAATAAGCAATATAAAAAATGAATAAATATATATTCGAGCAGCGGAAAAGTAAACAAAGAATTGGTATTTTTTGTTTCAGAGCTTAGCAATTTTGAAATGTTGTCCATTCTGAGATTAATATTGTTCTCTTTTATTGTAGGCAAGAGATCGACAGGATACAGAAAGTAATCAAAACGGTGCAGTCAACCCTCTGTGACCTGAAGCTGGCCATCGATGGCACTATTGTGATGAGTCAAGGTTTGCGGGAGTCACTCGATGCCATGTATGATGCGAGGATACCGCAAAAATGGCTCAAGGTCCAATATCCGTTATATATTCATACTTTCAAACGAAATGACATGACGTGAATGTACTGTTCTGTATATTCACACTAAACACGTGTATCGACATCTTGGGGTTGCTCATCAAATGGTTTAGTTACATTGAACGGTAGATTAATCATGTGGACGATCACGAGCTCGCGAAGGTATCTTCATCGCGAAGCTGCCTGAAGTTGAATGCTTTAAGAGACAGACCCTCGATGTTGATACATACCTTAAAGATGGAGAAGTACATTAAGAAAAACTCACCTGTGTTGGCAGGTGTCTTGGGAGTCGGCAACACTCGGGTTCTGGTACACAGAGTTGCTGGAGCGCGAGCAGCAGTACCGCGTATGGCTGCGCACTGGCCGCCCTCACACCTTCTGGATGACCGGCTTCTTCAACCCTCAAGGCTTCCTCACAGGAATGCGTCAGGTAAATTGACATTGCACATTTTTTCACTGTTAAATGTTCACTTATGGTTTCTTGGCCAAATCTATCTCGGAAAGAGGATTGTCTTCTTTATATCCTTTGCAATTTTATACATCTTACTGGCAAAACTGTATTACTTTTTATCACACCACCGATTATTCTCTTTTCAGCAAGGTATGTTTGATGTTTTTTTGTGTAGGAAGTAACCCGCAGCCATAAAGGTTGGGCTTTGGACTCCGTGGTGCTTCAGAACCACATCACCAAGCTAAATCGAGAGGACGTGCATGAAGGGCCAGCTGAAGGTGTATACGTTTATGGTCTTTTCCTTGAAGGTAACCAGTACTTGTTCCTCTTGCTTTAGATGGGAAGTTAATCTTTATTATAAGCATAGGGTGAGAAGTTGTCTCGTCAAAAACCTGGTTTATCTTTGTTTTCTTGGGTTAACCCGCTACAGACTTGTCAAGCCGTAGTTTCAGATTCCGCTCATATTTGTGGTTGCCATACTGCAAGGAAAAATTTCAAAGCCCGGAATGTTCAAGCATGGTGAAACTTGACGGATCTTTAGGATATTTTTAACTTCCGTTTTAAACCCAACGATTTTTGAAGGTGCATCTCTGGACCGGAAGACCGGCAAGCTGATCGAGTCCAAGCCCAAGGTGCTGTACGAGCAGATGCCGGTGATCTACATCTTTGCCATCAACACGACGGCCGGCAAAGACCCGCGGCTGTACGAGTGCCCGATCTACAGGTCATTTATTTACATCCTAATAGAAGAAGATCAAAATAATACATTTTTTTTTCAACTAAACATTCGTAACCATATTATAAGTTAAAAGAGAAAAAAAATCTTTCGCTGTTTTGCAACTAGTTGACACAAAACTATAAATATTTTTCAAGTTTGGTATTTTTCTGAAATTTTGCCATTCATTAATTTGATTTTTTACTTTTTCCGGTCTTTCTAATATTGTTTTGTTTTTTTTTCCTTACGGTATCCGGCTGATATTATGGAACATTGGGATTGAAACAAAATGTAAATTTTACTGTTTTCTGATCATATGTTTTTCCGATCTTCTAAAGTTATCCGAAAAACAAAGGAAGATCGGATGTTCTTTTGTAACTGGTTTCGACAGTTTAGTTACCCAGTCAATAATAATGTCTTTCTTTTTAACCGACTTCAAAAAAAGGAGGAGATTCTCAATTCGACATGTATATTTTTAGTTTTTTTTTTATAGGAAGCCACAGCGCACAGATGCCAAGTACGTGGGCTCCATAGACTTCGAAACCGACAGCAACCCGCGCCACTGGACACTGCGAGGCGTGGCGCTGCTCTGCGATATAAAGTAGAACCTCCAGGCGAACAATCAGATACTCATTATGGAAATCAGAAATCATGTCATAACTGTTACTGGTCTGAGGCGTCAATGATGCGTCTTATGTCGTTCCCGAGATGGTGATCAGAAGAATAGTTTATCAACTACGTCGGTGGCAAACAAGCGTGCGGCTCGCCTTAAACGATTGCCATTACGATTAGTAGTGAAGCAGAAAGAAAAATATGTATCTATTAAGGTATAAAGATTATTAAATATTTGTTTCTACCTATTCTTATTTCATTCCATTTGAAAATGTAGTATTATCTAATAAAATACCTATGAAGCAATTTGCTACGGAACTGCAAGAGCAAGCGACCGATCCTTAAAAAAATATAGCGCAACATGTTATTGAAAATGATGGCTACATGGCAGGGTAATTTTAAGCAAAAAAAATACATTTAAGTATAACCAATATAATAATTACGCACCATATAATAAATTTGACAAAAAAGGCCTATAAGTACCTGTTTACAAAGTGCATTGTAAAAGACGACATTCACCGTACAAAATTTTAATCACTAAGCGATCCACATTCTGCTTGGCCACCACTGCCACGACACTGACTTGCGACTTAGCGAGGAATCTAAACACTAAATAAACCGCGTCACATTCTTGCTGATACTCTTAAAGAAGTTTCTTGATCTCGTCGTACAGGACGAGTACGAAGGCACCGCCTGTGCCTCTTAGTATATTGGAGAAGGCGCCTTTGAAGAAGGCCCCGGGGCCTTCGGTCTTGAGGATGACGGCCCAGCAGTGCATAGTGCTCTTGTAGACGCGCTCGTGGACGGGCCGCCCCGACTGCATCATCATGCGTCGCCGCACTGTGTCCAGGGGGTACGAGGTGATGCCCGCCACTGTCGTCACGGTCTGAAACCAAGATACCGGTAGTGAACAGTCCAGTCGATTTGAACAGCTCAAAATACTTAATCAATATGGGATACCGTGGGAGAGACACGCTTCGGCATGAATGGGCCGGCTTGACCGGAATGACACCAAGTCGTCACAAGAAACCGGTGAGAAGCAGCATCTTTACTGTTTTATTATGAAACGAGCCTACATTCTATAAGACCGGGATCGCAACTACATAATTTTGTTTAAGCGAATATTCACTATCATCGTCTTCATCATTTCAGCCAATAGACGTCCACTGCTGGACATTGGCCTCCCCCAATGATCTCCACACTTTAATGCGTGTGTGTTGCCAGTGATGACATACGGAACCGAGACATGGCCGCTTACAATGTGCCGATTAAGGAGGCTCAAAGTCGCCCAGAGAGCAATGGAGAGGGCTATGCTCGGAGTCTCCTTGCGTGATCGTAAAGAAATGATGAGATGCGTAGTAGAACTAAGGTCACAGACATAGTCCAAAGGATTGCATGCCTCATGTGGCAACGGGCAAGGCACATAAAGAAGAGAGCAGACGGCCGTTGGGGCGGAAAGGTCCTCGAGTGGAGGCCACGTACAGGAAGTCGCAGCCGTGGCTTGTTTTTTAGCTTTACCGCTACTATGTCAACCTTCCCATGGTTTCTCTATTTTGTTTCATAATTATTTTCTCCATAATCTAACGTAACGGGTCATAATGTTTTGTGGCCTAATCATCATTTGTCCGAATGATGATAAGGCCAAACTTAATTTCTCATAATATCACTTGCCCTAAAATCAAAATCCCTTAATATAATAGGTATGTCTTAAAATTGCTTGCTTAGTTATTACAATCTATAATGTGTATAAGACATAAAGCTGGCAAGCATGCAAGCACGCGTGCATTTTGAATTGCGTGTGCTTCGCTACGGGAGAACAGCCCTTTAGCCCTTGCGTAACAAGGTTCGGGCACTCACGCTCTCCTCCGCAGCTTCGGCTTGCTGCAGCCTCAACCGCTACGGTAAGCCTGGGCACCTAAGCCTTTTTAAGGCGGGCGGGGGCTGCCTCCCTCCGCCGCCTCCGCCTTTTTGAATTACACTCTAGGGGTAGGCTAGACAAGTACCACGTGAAGACTAGGTTGGCTGAGTCGGTTCTAAGACAGATTTGATTTTGATTTTCATTACATCAAAATTAGACTCCCTATGCCTCGAACTAACTACGGAACCAAGACAGTACTCTTTGAGGGGGCAAAGCTATTTAATGAGTTACCCGATGAGCTAAAGGCATGTGAGTGTATGCTGACTTTTAAACACAAACTCAGGGAACACATTATGGAAAAGAGTACCGGTCGATGATTAAATACATCATTATAAGTGAAAAGTAAATTTCTTATGAGAATAAATATCTCTCAACCTAAACCTATTTGACACAAAATCCTGAATAAAGACGATCAGAAATGTATGATAACATAATTATCTTATTACAACTTAAACTATCTCCCATTTATCACAAATTATCCTTAGCTCCTTTAAACATTGCGTGTTGAAACGGGAAGACATGATCTTTAGTACGGTAATCACTTTAGATTGTAATAAGGTGCTATGAGAATAACAAAACCAAGATAAACCCACTTTTAAACATGTGTTTTAGAACCAACATTATTATTATAAACCACTTTTCGGACTTATTTATATTAGGTTTACTATATAACGATTAGTAGATGTGACTTTAAAGTATGAAAAAATAGGAAAAAAGTTATGTAGTTAAAGCTATAGTTTCTCTAACGTTGGTTGTTACTACTAGACGGATGAATAGAAAATGATACCAACCTGTGCGATCAACCACGTAATAAACAGTGAGGTATTCTTTGGGTCCGGCAGCATGGCTCGCGCCGTGTCGAAGAAGCCGAAGTAGGTGGCTCGGTATATGATGATGCCCTGCACCGACACCACGAACCCACGGTACAGGCCGATGGGCCCGTCCGACTTCACGGTCTTGACTAAACAGTCGACGAGCCCGTTATACTCTTTCCCTTTGCCTTTACCCACGTCTGCTGCTAATCTAGAATTAGTAACAATATTTGATATTTTATCTATAGATACCTATTTGAACTTGACCGTGGGAGAAGCACGCTTCGGAATGAATGGGCCGGCATTGTGCTGTGTATCTCGCTGCGTGAGTAGTACCGGAGGCCCAACCCGGGCAGCGCACTTGTGACTCCACTGGTGTCGCGGGTGTCATGGGCAGCGGCAATCGCTTACCATCAGGTGATCCGTCTGCTCGTCTGCTACCTATAGCATAAAAAAAACTGTACTTGTAAAAAATCAGCGCTAAGTAAAAACATACAGTATCTAACGTGCTGCGGTCCAACTATTTTTAAAGTTGGACAAGTGCCCCTATTAAAGACCCATGGTCCAACTAGTTGGACGGAACAGTTGGACCACTGCCCCGGACTGGTATTAGGTATGTTTTTATTTCAAAATATCGTAACTAGTATGATCCTTTCCTTCCTTATAAAAGGGGTCCATTGCCATAAGGGATACCCTTTTGGCTAATAAGCTTTTTCTGACTTGCACTGCCTTACCCCTTTTCTTAATTCGCTATACTTTTCCTCTACCCTGAGGTTGTCTGGCAGAGATCGCTATTAGCGATAAGACCGCCTACATTGTTTTAGTATAATAACTTCAGACTAAGATCTGTAAATTTTGTGCAATAAAGTGTATCTATCTATCCAATGCCGTGTGTTATGCAAATGGCAGAACTTACACCCGTTGTTAACAGCGGCTTAAGAAAAAAGGTATTTACAGATTGTTACTATGTCGAAGACGAAAAGAGATGCGGCAAAAATCTTTTGAGGTCAACACCCACGTAATGAAGATAATTATCTAAACATTAATTGTATGTAATCATATTGATTATTCTATATTCTAAATTCAACTCTGGACAACGCCTTTTTAACGAGTTAAAGGACATCCTCTGTTTTAGTCCAAGTGTCGGACAGAAAAATATTTTGCTGTATTCTGTAGGACTTGTCCCCCAAAGCTGTAGGGTCATTATCCATGGTTTTATTTCAGTTTAAAAATCAACATCTTTATCTTTATACATTAGGTATTAGTAAATTACCTAACAAAAAAAAACAAATTTTACCATGCCTAATCTTGACAATTGAACATCAGATATACAAGTCCTGACCTATGGTCATGCACCCTAAACAGACTGTGCCTTTTCATAGAAAGTCATACTTGAAAAACTGCGCGAAACCGTTAGTACTGGAGTGACGTGCTGGGTGATGCTCTTTCTCTACCGCACCCGTATAGAATCTGCGTCAGGGCTGGTTGGATCTCTTTCACACTCTGTGACGTTTTTTCCGAAAATAGCACACTCCGCTGACCTCTAGTTCCATGGCCCTAACAGAATACATCGAAAACTTTTTTGTCCGGCACTTTCATAGTTTGAATACTAAAATATAAAAACAATTAATTATGTGTTTCTTATCCAGCTTACCTAGTTCGTGCAAAGTCTAATGGGTACACAAAACACATCGAAGTGGCTCCGGCGGCCCCTCCAGAGGCCAAGTTCCCCGCGAAGTACCTTAGGAACTGGGTGTTCTTGTCCACGCCCGCCAAGAACATGCCCTTGTACACATCCTTGAAGGCGAAGTTAAGTGCCTGCGTCGGGAAGTATCGGATGACGTTGGCCAGGTTCCCTCTCCATAGGGACGTTAAGCCTTGCTCCTTCGGTATTCGAATGAAAGCATCCACGATACCTGTTCAAAATATTATTAGATTGGTGCATGACGTCATGGCACATGACGTGTGAGACGACCCGATTGGAACAGTGGTAGTAAACGCTGCCTCTGATACAAGGGTAGATCTTTGGATGGATTTCAAACAACGATTAAGTTATTAACTAGTAATAAATAGATTGAGTCAATAACTAGTAATAAATTATATGTATATATTTTTGACGACCCGATTGGAACAGTGGTAGTGAACGCTGCCTCTGATACAAGGGTTGCGGGTTCGATCCCCGCACAGTACAAACATTTGTGTGCATGATCATGTTTGTTTGTATTGGTCTGGGTGTTTCCTATATATTATAAGTATGTATTTACAAAAAAAAAGTATTATATGTATATATTTGTAATTCCACTGTTGATTCTGATATCCGTAACACAGGTGCTTGAGCTACCTATCTCGGAGTCAGATCTATGTATGTGATGTTGTAAAATATTTACTATAAAAAAAACGTCGCTTCTTGATTGAATGAAATAAGACTTGTTGCATGGAGCTGTTCAAAAAGCTTTCATAAACTTGATGGGTTAGGTTGCACTGTGTTTTATCTATATTAATAAAGTGGTAGCCCCTCGGTGGGTGACTGACTGATCTTTCAACGCACATCCGAAACTACTGGACCTAAAATCATGAAAATTGGAATATAGGTAGTTTTTATTGTGTAGGCGCAGGGATTTCTAAAAATTCATCCCCCAAAGGGGTAAAATGAGGAGTTAACGTTGGTATGAAAGTCTGTCGTTTTTGATGTCAGAGTTTTGATAATTCGGATTATGGTTACTGGTAAAACAATAAAATTTACCTGTTTGAGTTTTTTTTTTCAATTCAATCCCTAAATGAGTAAAATGGGGGTAGAAACATTGTATGGAAGATTGGTTATTTGTCTTGAAAATTGGTATTTGGGCTCATCATACAAATTTAAGAAAAGTAATTTGGGCATTTTTTTTCAACCTGCGTATTCCCCAAAGGGGAAAATGGAGGTTGAAGCTTTGTATGGGAGGTGGGTCATATTTAATGCTGGAGTCGTGAAATTTGGTATTTGCACTGTTCGTACAAAATTAATATTAGTACTTTTAGCACATTTTATATTCAACCCCCTAAAATTTTCGTTAGTTTTAAAGCTAGAGTGATGAATATTGATTTTTATATAAATTAAAATATTTAAGCATTTTTTTTCTCAACTCCTAAAAGAGTGGAATGGGCTTAAAATGTCGTATGGGAGATTCGCTATATTTAATGCTTCGCTATATAAAACGCCATATTAAAAAATATTTTGGTCTTTTTATAAAAAATATTTTGGTCTTTTTAGATAAATTATTAAGGTTTTTTTTTAATTCAAACCTAAAGGAGTGAAATGGGAGGGAGGACATTAAAACGTCGTATGGAAATGCTCATCAGTCGTGAAAATATATCCAAAATGTATGAAAGGCATTTCAGTGTTTTAGTATTTTAAGTCTCCGGTTAATACCTACCTTTTTACCTATAATCTCATAATTGGTTTGATACAAATCAAGTGCGTATAGAAAAATACAATTTCTAAAAGATTTGTTTTAAAATTAAATTACCAAAGCGAAGCGTGGGCAGACCACTAGTATGATAAATAAAACAAGCGGCTCGATTTTAAAAATTTTCGACGGGCGTATTCGTTGTATAGACAAGACACAGAAAAAATATTTGAATGAAAATGAACTAAAAATATATTATTGTTTAAAATAGATCCAGTTTAGTAGCTAAAAATTAAAATCGATTGGCGTCGCTAGTGTGCCCTACCCGTATCCTTAATTCTAAAGTTCGCGATGTAAAGTTACCATACTAAAGCTCAAGCCGTCCCGTTCTAATACGCAATGTTAAAAGGGGCGGGCATGAGTTTAGTTCTGGAACTTCTTTGACCGCGATTTGAAATAAGGGGATATTTGTTTTTGCTAGTCTCCTATTTCCTGATTGATAAACAAAAACCTTTATATCTTTGGTCCTCCGGGATCTGTTTGGATACATGTTGCACCTGTAGAATGAGTTTCACTCGCTCTATGGGCGCGACGGCGGTCTTTGACACAGCGGCGGATATCCCGCCAGCGATAAAGTCCTTAAAAAACGCTGTGGGATCGTGTTTTTTCTCTTCTTTCACCCCTTTTTTCTTATCAGACATGTCGTTATCTATGTTGGCCTAATGTATACGTCGTCGGATACTGAAAATGAAGAAATTTAGGAAAATTATTTGAATCAAGACATCTCAATTGGGGATCAATAGGTTAGAACATTAGTACCTTTTTTATGCTAAAGGTGACAAACAAGCAAGGTGTCCCCTGATCTAAGTAATCAACACCGCCCATTAACAATGATCATACATCTGCCTTTACAAAATCTTTTCTAGACTTCGCTACAGGAAACGATAGAAACTGGTTATTATGCTAGTTACATAAGTATCTAACTATTTATAATGATCGCAAATACAGTCTTCGTAGGTAGGTAGGTGTGCCTATAGATGGCTATAATGAAGCTACCAACAACGGCAACGCCATTCTGGTACAGGCAAACTTATGAAAATTGCCCTCAACCTTCACGTTAAACGTAGTAATATATACGCACAGGAGATACTGCCTACTGCTGCATGTCTCCTCTCTTTAGAATCCAGATCAGGTCACACACTTACCCGGCTACAAAACTTCTCTTCGTACTCTTACAGGAACCTTGCTCATTTCGAATATCGGTCCTTGCGATGAGAAAACGGAAATTTGGCCCTAGACACAAATATATTTGTTGCACAAGTTAAATACAATCTCACTTTCAGATTGTCAATTTTGACGAGAAATTGACTTGAAGTACAAAAGACGTACGTTTTTCTGTTTGAATTTAGAATGAGTTTAGCAGTAAAATAAAAATGACGAAGAAAAATTTATTGTGCAGTGTGCTCACAGAGTACTTTGTAATAAGTATGCTCGAGTTCTCTCTGTTGGTCTCAGTCTCTGAGCCACATTACTAGAAGATTATACCTCTCTGCTCTTCTGACTCACCAAACGGCAAGGTAAAAGACCGTAGAAGACGCGCATTATTATATGGTAGAAAGTACATAGGTAGTTAGAAGACTCTTAATGCAACTCATTAATATTATATCATTATTTCTATTATTTAATCTACCGTAATTCTGTTGCGTGTAACTAATAAAAAAACTGAAATATAATAAATAAAATACTAGCTCGCACATTAAGCTGTCGGTCCGGCGCGTCAGCGTCTGGTTCCTTTTCGGTCGCGTCACATCGAAATATGAGGGTAAAAGGATAGAGAGTGCACTTGTGTCTGCGAATACACTTGTGTACTATGATATGTCCTGCGTCGATGGCAATCTCAGCGATTGGACGCCATATTTAGTACTTACTTACTAGTAAGTATTTATTTATTAACCAAATTTATTCTTTATTGGTTTGTTGGTTCCGCGACAGGAATCGAGCCTTGGTAGGATCGTCATAAAAACATCTTAACAAATAAATAACTTTTTGTAAAATAACTTTTTTTTAATTTGCATTTTTAAAAGTAAACTGCAGATATCGCAGCTTTCATCGTAATTATATGATAATTAACTTTAATTTTAAGTATTTTCTGTAATATGAACTAACATAAATACATTGTGATCTAGTTTTTGAATAATAAGTAAATAAATATTTCACAACATCACATACATTGATCTGACTCCGAGATAGGTAGCTCAAGCACCTGTGTTACGGATGTCTGAATCAACATTGGGATTACAAATATATACATGTAATACTTTTCTTTTGTAAATATTTACTTATAATACGTAGGAAACACCCAGACCAATACAAACAGACATGTTCATGCACACAAATGTTTGTACTGTGCGGGGATCGAACCCGCAACCCTTGGACCAAAGGCAGTGTTCACTACCACTTTTCCAAACGAGTCAAATTGTGAATTAAAATAAATGACAAAAAAATGTCGGCACACAATATATAATTTCCTTCTATTTTGTGATATTGGTTAGGTGGATATTGGATAGCTCAGTTGAAAGAGCAGTGGTGCGCTTTACCAAAGGTCGTGGGTTAAGCGGATTGTTTTATCTAATCCTGCTTATACCACTATAAGTAGGTCTAGAAAAAAATCCGAATGAATCTCTAACATAAATTTTATTTATATACCTAAATCGATATACCTAAGCAAAAGCTGACTGTTCTTTTTATAGTAGAAAGCACTAAGAAAATATTTTCATACGGGACCTTGTGACTTGACTTCCTTGTAATCTATGAAAAAAGTTTTAAGGGAAAATACCTTTACATTTGCGACCCCGGTTCAATTGAAAAGACAGATCCATCATTAGACCAGTACTTTTATACGGCAGTGAGAGTTGCATGTCACGGAGATGAATATGCTGCAGTGGATGTGTGTAGTTGTAACGAGGAAAGACCGCGTGAGAAACTTACGCAGGCCTGGCATGGCTGTCTCCATATTCGTGACATATCCCACAAACTGCAAGAGAATTGTCTACTCTGGTACGGTCATGTCCTGCAAAACCAGATAGCTACGTGGGAAACAAATGTCTGGCCATGATGCTACCACCTCTGTGTCCTGACGTCGTAAGAGATGACATGCCAACAAACTGACCACAATGGATGCCCCACACCGTGTGAAGTGGAGGAGTTGTAGTATTAGGCGCAGCCCGAACTCCAAAGGGACAAGGCGATACATTTGGTGGTTCAGCCAAAATCGAGTTCGCATCAAGAGTACCCAGAAGGTCAGTTTCATCTTTTGCAGTAGGGGACATGAAATAGTCTGGCTTGTTAAGTGAAGGAAAGAACGACTAGCTTAAATATTATCTACCCAGTGTGGTGGAAGAAAACAAAATGTATTTTTTCTAAAATGTCGAAAATACTAGGATCCCGGTATTCTTCTAGACTTAATACCGGGAACACCGGTATCGGTGAGAAGGTATTGCGATCTCTAGTTCTAACAAGTCTTAACAGAATATAGCAAAATGTTTTCATGGTTGATACTTTCACATTTAGACCTAAAATATAATATTAAATTGAGAGGATCTCCTTCATTTATTTGGACAAACATGTTCTAACTACAGTATGAATTATATGCACGTAATTTTGTGGCATATTCATCCATATATTCGTAGGATGTTAAGACGAAATAGCACATCCTAATTTTCGTATATCGAATCAGTGTCGTAGAACGTCACGAAAACTGAATTTGTGCCCTAATAAATTTGACCACTTTCGACGCTACGATCTTTATGAAGCTGACTATACCCTGTTCCGTGTTCCATGGGTATAGCGCTGTCATTTTACAATTTTGACATGATTGACGTTATACCATAGATTTCCACGAATAAAAATTGGTCCAAAGAGTAATATATATAAGGGAATGGTCGAATCAGGCCATAATCACAAAATAAAATCGCAACGCAGCAGTAGAAAACCTTGTATAATATAATATTTATTATGTGGTAATTCGCATCGATGCTCGATCGCGGGTTCAATCCTTTAAGGTGACGGGTAGGGCACACTAGCGACGCCAATCAATCGATTTCAATTTTTAGCTACTAAACCGGATCTATTTTAACTTATACTATTATTAAATAACCAAGCACAAATGTTGGGTCCGTTCTTGTACGCGAAAAATGATTCACGCCCAAAGCGGCCACTTTTGGCGTGAATAAATTTTTCGCGTACAAGAACGGACCCAACATTTGTGCATGGTTATGTAAAAAATAGTATAAGTGTTTGCAGAGAGGTTGTAACCCCGAAATTGTTTAAAATAGATCCTGTTTAGTAGCTAAAAATTAAAATCGATTGGCGTCGCTAGTGTGCCCTACCCGTCACTTTAAAAGGTTCAACTCACACTGATCCACACATTCTATTAAATATTATTATTAAGTATTAGTTTGACGACCCGTTTGGAACAGTGGTAGTGAACGCTGCCTTTGGTCCAAGGGTTGCGGGTTCGATCCCCGCACAGTACAAACATATGTGTGCATGAACATGTCTGTTTGTATTGGTCTGGGTGTTTCTTTGTATTATAAGTATGTATTTACAAAAGAAAAGTATTATATGAATATATTTGTAATCCCACTGTTGATTCTGATATCCGTAACACAGGTGCTTGAGCTACCTATCTCGGAGTCAGATCAATGTATTTGATGTTGTGAAATATTTATTAGTCTTTTGCCTCCCTTTCTCATAAAAAAGGTACTATTTTAGATTCAGGTAATCCAGTGCTATGAGAATTCAGTGTTAAATAATTTCAAGTAAATTCGCTCACAGCACGAAATATTTTACCAGAAATATTTACTGGGAATAGAACCAAAACCAAGTACAATTGATACCTATCGCAGTAGCTTCTGACTATACTATTATTACATTAAACGCCCTGTTGGACTAGTTATACCCGAATGTGACCTCAGGGTTATGGGTTTGATTCCCGGGTGGAGCAAAAAGTATGATTGGAATTTTTCGAATATTGCTCGGGTTTCGTAATACGATCACACCATTTCGCATTGGGCAAGCGTGATGAAGGCCTAACCCCATCATAGTAGCGATGACTAGATTACTATGATATAGGCATTTGACTTTAACGTTAACTTTAACATTCATCATCGTGAGCCCATTTAAGTCCCCACTGCTGGGGCACGGGCCTCCCTCAGTCACATGAGGGGTAATTGCCATACTCACCACGCTTGGCAGACGGGTTGGCGAGGGTTTTGATATAAATGCAGTTTTCCTTCTCTGGGTGCTGATGATCATGCCAGCAGCTTTACCTTAGTCGCCTTTTACGACACCTCGGTAAGAGTGAGGGTGGCCTATTCTACTTTGCCGGGGACCACACGGCTAATTCACTTTAACATTACATACTAGGATTTATTTGGCTCTTGCATATTATATAAATTCGCTTTAGCTTTCGTAAACATTCGCAATGCAACATCGCATAAGCATACACAGTAAATATAAGTACATACAGGATGGTTTTGTGAAAACAGGGTAAAGAAACCAACACATCGAATCCATATTTTTTATTGATTCATATAAATTTGCCTCAGATCAAGCTTAATGTAACAATTTGGTGATAAGACCACTGCTGGATTAAAAATAATCTAATACTAGTGTGTAGAGGCGACGTTCCGTAAGGCGAGGAACTAAACGCGACAAGTTCTAGATTTATGAAACGCAGTTAGGCCACGAGTGGTGGGCAGTATCGAGAACCACGACAAATTGACACGAAAACGTTGCAGGTGGCTTAATTCGAAGCCGTCCCGTAACAACCGAGAATATACCTGTCGCTTCCAAACAAAGGAGACACACAGCGACTGAAAGGTAGGGAAACTCCGATTAGGTCGTTCCGGTTCAAATTAGGCCCCCTGATTCAAGCAGTCTAAGGCACACACGTTGACTCTACTGCACATACATACTTGCCATTACTCAGTAATAATATCACAATATTTGTGCTGAGTAATTGTAAGAAATGGATGGAACATTAAGCCACGTGCTATTATGAGGCGTCTGCCAAATAACGAAGAGTTAATTTAGAAAAAGCTATGTTTCGTAAAATATGACCCACAAATGAGGTAAACTTGAATCTAATTTTGTGAGATATAATAAGGTATAATATTGTAACAAAAAGCCCAGCAAAACATTAAATACATAAAAGTACATAAAAATGTATACAAGTGAACAGATGGGACGTCACAAACGAAATTGTACTAACACTATACACATGGGATAGATATATTCAACCTCAAACATAGATACCGCTCACTTATTCAATCTACTAGGATTTGTGTGCTGTCGACACGAACAACAGTTCGCTCACATGTGGCCGATTGCATTTCTTGGGAATTACATTGTTGGCAAACAGATGTGTAAATGGGAAAGATTAATTCTTCCCACTTCAATTACTCACTTGAAATGATTACGAATTATCTAAATTCTCCAATAAATATAATGCAAGCGAACACATGTCCAATCCAATGAGCAAACGCGTAACAATAACACTCTATCAAACATAACCGATTCCATAAGATAATGCTATTATTATAATAATTAATTCGCTAGTAAAAAAAAATCAAATAAATCACATGAAACAATAGCTAAATATGATTTCTATGAATTAAAACAATGATTACAAGCTAACCAATAAAATAAAATAACATCCTCCTTTTACAAAGTCGGTTAAAACAAAAGATACCAGCCATATGCAGAAAAGGTAATGCAATAACTTCTTTAACTTTGATTGTGATACACAAAAGTGTATAGAGAAAATAATTGCCAAGATTGCCAACCCTGACTGTTAGTTTAATCTGTGTCAAGTCCGTGCCCTAGGATTTTTATTTTATTGGTCAACCTGTACCACATAATTACCTATTATCCGGTATCCGAATTGTCGTGGACGAGTTCTTATTTCATAGTAAATGAGAGGATACATAATTATTACTTCGACACGTCATGATTATTTGAAACAAGTTTTATGGTTAGCCTGTAAAAATTTAATGGTATAAAATGTATCCTCGTGTAGTGACGTTGTACAATTTTTATTGCTTAGTCTTTTGAATACACGTAATTTTTTTAAAGTTCAATCACATTATCTAGTGTGGTCCAGTGGTCCTCAAACGTTTGAACATCTGAATTATGCTCGAAAAAAGCTTTGTCTTCCGAAGCGATAACTTAGTTGATATTCGGGGATGGAACCATTTTATAAATAAGTAGTGTTGGGAACTGGAAGAGGTTGTCGTCAAATAGGCCACTACAGTTACAGATTGCTGTGACATATTCATATAGTGTCAATGTCGAATTGTCTGCATAATGGCGCTTTTAGTCATGCGCTTAGAGTCGAAGATAAGATTGCTTATCATCCGATTTCTCGTAGATACTTCATCGGTAATATTCATACAAAAACGATACCGACAGCTTGACTTTACGTAGAATTTGAGAGCCACTGTTACATTGTTTAAACACTTTACAGAATTAAGCATAGACTTCATGGTAATAAAGACGGAACTAATAAATGCGTTAAGGTAACAGTTCCGAACAAACAGTACAGTACATATCGCTTATGACAATCAACATAGTATTAACTCAAAAAAAAATGTTTTAAGATACACCGCCTTAAAGTTACCTGTAGTTCGGTTTAAAATCTCATAACAACATTTTTTGAGTTAATACTATAAATAATAATAATAAATAATAAATAAATAAATATTTCACAACATCACATACATTGATCTGACTCCGAGATAGGTAGCTCAAGCACCTGTGTTACGGATATCAGAATCAACAGTGGGATTACAAATATATACAAATAATACTTTTCTTTTGTAAATACATACTTATAATACATAGCAAACACCCAGACCAATACAAACAAACATGTTCATGCACACAAATGTTTGTACTGTGCGGGGATCGAACCCGCAACCCTTGTATCAGAGGCAGCGTTCACTACCCCTGTTCCAATCGGGTCGTCAAAACTACTACTACTACTATGTTGATTGTCATGTGCGATATGTAACTTGTATCGCTTCCACCTTTTGGGTTACGTCGCAAGCCTCGTGACTAAGGATAACTGTAGCGAGTCAGTAAATTTTCACATCCTTTTCCATGTTTTATACCATAAACATACTTGAATCTAACCTAACTCACTCGCAACTAGATTCCACCAGAATACCAGCGCTGCTGTGGCATCGCGGATAATGCCGTAGCAGCAAATGCTGTGGTTGGGACCTGATTGGCCACATTCTTCTCTTATTCGTTACAAAATGTATATCCACTATTAAATATTTCCGCTGTTGTAAGAGTATAGCAACTTGCTTTGCATCTATTCATATGTTATGTCATTCTTTATTAATGTATATTGTTTGTGGCCAATAAATGTATTTTCTTTCTTTATTTATTTACGGCTGCGATCGTAACGGGGAAAGTATATGTTTGTTCCGTGCTTCCCCTCAGCTGTTATTAGTTCAAGACATTAAAATACACTTATTATTAATGACAGACAATCTAGTCTAGCTAACCGTAAATTGGGTGAATTGTTTCAGACTAATGTATATTAAAAACACAGTTGCATTCGTTCGCTTCATTTCTGTATGTTAGCCCAAGAACTAATGTTAAGGCTTCATACTGGGAACTGTATTATTTATAACAACGAAACAAGTAAAAACGTTAATATGTATACTATTTCATTAGTGTATAGTGTATATGTCATATTCGATAACAACCGTTACTATATAGCTAGTTGGAGTTGAGTTTATTTTGGTGTTTCATGTTACTGATAACATTAATTTTAATAAAGACATGATGAAAAATTATTACTAAAATCACTGTTAATAAATATTGGTGAGGCGCTATTGTATTCACAATATAAATTATAATATGCAATCAAAAATGATGTAAAAGGCATTTATTAAGTTTCGCTACCTATTTTAGCAAATTTATGTTTTAACTAGTGTTATTTACCGTAATACATACACTAGAATATAATGGATTCGCTAATACACCGACGTTTGCTTGCAATATCTGTCAGATACATTTAACAGACATTATTTTCACAAATTAACATAAGATACGACACATATCTGGGAGCTTCAGCGGATCAGTACGATCCCAATCTGTCTTGGATGGATTACGACTATATTCATTGCACGTCCCATAGTAGGAAATATGTAAATACTAATTCAATAGTAAAGAAACATTACAAAATAAAAAGTTGCAATACTATGTCAGAGAGGGTCACTGCTTGTTCAACAATGACACCTGATTATGTATACCAAGAGAAGTGTAAATATAATTGTACCTAAGAAGAAAACAAATAAAATATTCATATTTAACTTAGATATGAAGCTAAATACCATAGATATTGCACTGTTCACGTGCGTATGTATGGGTAGAGCAACACTAGCACCGAACATATTTATTTTGGGTATAAGAATCCCAGTTTTCTAAAACACTCCCCATATTCTTAGACGCTTTTAACAGGCATTATGTTTTGTCCCGTTCTTTTCAATCTTAGACTCGCTAAGAGTAAAAAAGATAAAATTAAGTATCGTATCTACTGTGTTTATACGTTTAAGTTAATAGGTTACAATAATGGTCTAATGTTATTTATATTGATTAGACTGCCCCGCAAACGACGGCATACTGTAATTATAATACTTCTATAACTATGCTTCAAATAGGCAGCTCAAGGAATCACAATCCTATAATTGTCCATCACAAACTGGTCTTTGCGACTATCTCTGCTCACACTGCGTCTCTTGGCGTCACAGAAAACTAATAGATACAATGTCAAAGGAAAACTACAGCCGATTTTTATTTAAAAATTTCTAATACAAAAATCTAGTATTCATTCCAGATTTAAACCAGATGATTTTTGTCAATTTAAAAATAAAATTGACTAACAACCTTTCACATACCACCTTATTATGAATCGTGATCTAAATTTATTACCGTACTGAAGCTCATGTCATCCCGTTCCAATACGCAATGTTAAAGGGGCTGGCACAAATTTTGTTCCCGAACTATCCTTAGTTGTCGATTTGTAATAAGGGGATAGTGTGCAGATAAGATAACCCAAACACTGTACTGCTAAACTAAACCTTGATAAATTAACATTCCCCGTAAGGTTAAGATGTGGACTTGTTAATATGTTACACTTTGTAATAGCTTATAATACGTCAAAATGTATTGATAACTTAATAATCTTTAATTTGGATAGTCTCCAAATTTTATAACCGCCAGTTGTAAATCCAGCCAGACGTCGTGGGAGCAAAGAGAGTCGCGTGTAAACATTAAACCTAAGGTAACATCTACCATTTGACTATTTGCGTATCTTGGCCGCGTTGTCGGCGTTCTCTTTGAGGATCTTGGACTTTAGATGGTCCTTATACTTGAGGATACCACCTTCCCATTTTGTGACTGTGCCGTTCTCGCAAATCCAAATCTCTTCAGCTACCTGGAAATGCGTGGAGAAATACTCTGTAGTTAAGTAAAAACGTGATTCATTAAACATACATCTTAGAAAAAAGGTGTAATTAGGCAGACGCCCTGTTGGTCTAGTGGTTTAAGTACCGGATCGTGATCTCAGGGTCCTGGGTTCGATTCCTGGGTCGAGCGAAAAGTATGTTTCAAATTTTTCGAACATAGCTCGGGTTTGTGATCACCAATCCGCATTTGGCAAGCGTGGTGATTAAGCCTAATCCATCATAGTAGCGATGACTTGATTTCTATGATGGAGGCCTTTGCCCTGCAGTGGGACAGTTTATAGGCTGATACTTAGGCAGTACACAGAATAATTCTTCTGCAAATTTCATACACTTTTTTTATGTGATTAGTGGCGGACTAGCAGACGGGATCACCTGATGGTAAGCGATTGCCGCCGCCTATGGATACTCGCAACACTAGTGGAGTCAAAAGTGCGCTGTTAACCTTTAAGCCCCCTTGCCCTCGGATTACGCCGTTACCTTCACACTCGCAGCGAAACACGGCACAGTGCTGCTTCACGCTGGTTTTCTGTGAGGCCGGTTCGTGGTATCACTCCCGTCAAGCCGGTTCATTTATGCCGAAGCGTGGCTCTCCCACAAGTCAAAATGTGTTATGTGAACGAGTAGACGGATCATCTGATGGTAAGTAATTCGTCAACCTTTAAACTCCTCTTCCACTCGGATCGGGCTTTCGGTACCCAGCGGAAACGGCTTACGGCGCTGGAGGACGCTGGGTTTTTGTGAGACTCCAGTCTAGCTAGCTCATATATGCTTGAAGCATGGTTTTTCCATTGTGGAAGCTATTATTTCGTGAGTCGATTCCTAATCTTGCAGTGTATCCAAAACTGGGTACGCTTGGACCATGCATGATCCAGGACTTAGAAAGTCTGGTAATTACAATGAAATGACTGTCGTCATGACCTCTGCAACCCTTAGACAGGAGAACTAGACCAATAGGGTCACGGTCGCACATTCAGAATTCGTAGTCACAAATATTGTACTACCTGTGCGCACACTATTTGC
Organism: Marasmia exigua; assembly: GCA_019059595.1. NCBI lineage: Eukaryota > Metazoa > Arthropoda > Insecta > Lepidoptera > Crambidae > Marasmia > Marasmia exigua. The sequence continues at coordinate 13,915,019 of CM032494.1, read as the reverse complement.
GTCTATATTCGCACTCGTGGGGTGCGAGTATAGACGCAAATAGTGTGCGAGCGAGAAGTGAATAGATGCGCCGCCATTTCTGATCCCATTCTTTATCCGCACAGGTTGTAGGTATCCACATTTTTGAGAAACTGTCTGAGACCTGGGTCGTTCTTCTTTTTTATCGACAATGAGCCAAACTTACAAATCAACATTTAACTTTTATATAACAGACTACAAATGATAAATAGTATGTCCTAAATATTCGTTAATGTACTACTTTACATATGGACTAATACATGATGTAAAATCTAATTGATAAAGAATACTTTTTGATTGAAATGAACACCTCCGTCACGTCCCCCGAAATTAGTGCCATTTACACCTCTGTCACGCTTTACATATTTTTTTACAAAGTTAAATCATGCTAAAGTATCTACGAGGTGATAAAACAATGTCATTATTTCATGGTAAATTATTTTGTGAAACTGTCTGAGACCTGCAGATTTCCTTACATTCTTTTCCCTTGCAGCTAATGGAAGAAGGTGAAGGTACAGTGATCGCCTGACCTGGTTGATAAGCCTGAAGTCGTGGCTGACGAGCACCATGCCGCCGTCGAAGTCGTTGATGGCGTCGGCGAGCGCGTCGATGGTCTCCATGTCCAGATGGTTGGTGGGTTCATCCATGAGCAGCAGGTGCGGCGTCTGCCACGCCAACCACGCGAACACCACGCGGCACCGCTGCCCGTCCGACAGTTGCCGCATTGGGCACACCTGAGACGAACACGTTTGGTGAGATTTGTATGAAATTAAACCGTTTTATCATCACTCATGTCATAATCTACTGATTAAAATAATAAATTCTTTTTTTTTTTTTATTCTCACCACATCTCATACGTTGACCTGTTTCCGTACTAAGTAGCTTAAGCACTTGTGTTACAGATATCAGACAACAGAGGAACACAAATATATACTTAAATAATTATATTACACCCAGACACTGAACAAACACAAGTGTTCATCGCACGAATGTTTGTCCAGGGTGGGAATCGAACCCACGACCTTTGGCGTTAGAGGCAGGGTCACTACCAATTGCGCCATCCGGTCAGTCGATCCGAGCAGCAGATGCGGCGTCTGCCACGCCAACCACGCGAACACCACGCGGCACCGCTGCCCGTCCGACAGCTGCCGCATTGGGCACACCTGAAGGGAACACGTTTGGTGAGATTTGGATGAAATTAAACCGTTTTATCATCACTCATGTCATAATCTGACCGGATGGCGCAATTGGTAGTGACCCTGCCTCTTACGCCAAAGGTCGTGGGTTCGATCCCCACCCTGGACAAATATTCGTGCGATGAACACTTGTGTTTGTTCTGTGTCTGGGTGTAATATATGTATTTAAGTATATATTTGTGTTTCTCTGTTGTCTGATATCTGTAACACAAGTGCTTACGCTACTTAGTACGGAATCAGGTCAATGTATGAGATGTTGTCAGAATAATAATAATTATTATAAACTACTGAAAAAAATCTTCTGATTAGAATAATAAATTACAACGCCTCGTTGGTCTGATGGTTTAAGTACCGGGTTATGATCTCGAGGTCCTGGGTTCGATTCCCGGGTCAATCTCGATGTTTGAAGAAATCGAAACGTACCTTTGTTTCAAATTTTTCAAACATAGTTTGGGTTTGTGATCACCAATACACATTTGGCGAGCGTGGTGATTAAGCCTAATCCCATCATAGTAGCAATGACTTGATTTCTATGATGGGAAACCTTTGCTGACATAATCTTTAAATTAAGAAATCAAAAACAAACAGGCTTTGACAGGTTTTATAATATAAATAGCTTAAAACTAAATTAAAAAGTTAAAACATATCATGATCTTTTTTTTACATTATGCAACAACTGAATCTCTTATCTTTCGTTATCAGGAGAGTTGTGCAAGATGGCAATATTGAAAGCGAAGTGTCTTTAGAAATCTCAAGCGTCTGTTGAACAAACTATGAATATTCAATGCGAAAGTACACAAGAAAACGCGGCAGGGCTGCATTCGTCTGAATTTGTTCATTGCGCGATCCCACAGGCCGTTCTGGTATCACCACCATCCAATCCCATCACAAAACCAAAGCAAACACCAACATTAACTAAGAAAATGCACTCCGAATCCATCTAGCGATTCCCGCGTGTCTCTCTCTAGTCAAACGTCAAACTGATAGCTTGCTAAAATCAAAATAAATGGCGATGGAAATAGCCAACACATCATCGCTATATCGACTCTACCCAAGTAAAGTAACTTTACGTTTCCTCACATGATAGGGGGCACCACTGTGCTGAAGCTCCGACATATATATTCATCGATAATTAATTAATTTAATCTCATGCAGTCATTTTTTAAACGTTAGGGCCCCGGTTGGATCTCTTTCACACACTGTGTAATTTTTTCCAAAAATGGCACATACCGTTTAAAGCGCTGTTTTTTAATTCAATGCCAGGGGTATGACAGTCGGAACATAGGATTTTTTTTCATAGAAAGCAGAGTTATCTAGCGACATGATCCTGAAATAGGCTTCTTTGTAGTCTCTTAAAGTTGTGCTAGATGCCGCTATCTCATTATTTACATCCTATAAAAATTATTTAATTAATTTACAATTTTTCAAATTACCTATTCTTATTTATCAAGAAATATTTACTAGTTTGAAATGTCTAAACAAAATAAAATCTAATGAATTGTTACGAATGAATGACTAATTTAAAAAAATGGTAAATTGGAATGTGTAAAAGTCAAAATGGTGTCATAATAGAACAGACAACAGTTGACAACACAAACAAACTGTTTATAGAATGGATAGCATATTTCCGAATTTTACGTAGCCAAAATACATACGCCCAATGCAGATTTTTTACAGTCCACTTAAATTTATAAAACTACATTTATACCCAGGGCCATAACTTTTTTTGAGCAAATAAAAAAAACACAGATCTGAGATTTTTTTGCAAATGGCGTGCATTTTATTTTTCACCAAAAAATATCCTGAAGAATCCTTACTTGAAAAAGAGAAATTCAGTTATCGATACAACACAAACGTTGAGTTGAATTTCGGTCAAAGAGTAATATTATAAATACGTTTCAGTCTCCTCCGTCCTAGTAGTTGTTAGTGAAACTGTTATTGCGATACGGACGCTAAAGTATGTGCTGAAAAGTTAATTATGCCAGGCCAGCATTGTATATTGTGGCCGTGGGTTTGGAACTGGTAAGTTTTAACCTGTGTTATGATCCTCATCCTCAGCAAACTGAAAGTTTTAATACCTACATCCTGAACGAAAACATGTATTTCAATACTGGGGGCCTACGCCCAATCGCCTTTGTTCTAATCGAATATCGTTAAGAAACATGACTGTGTCATTTGAATTCCACATTTCGATAGATTTTTGCTGTTTTGTTCTGTTGAACGTTGCTAGTAAGCTAAACATTGTTTAACATAAAGTTGCGCAGTAGCCCCTCTGATCTGAATATGGAAATACCCGACTTAAATAATTTATCATAATCAGCCCATATTCGTCCACTGCTGGACACAGGCCTCTCCTAACTCACGCCACTGAAATGTGACGATCATCGGAGGTCTTTATCCTACTGCTATCACATTGGCAAGAGAGGATTCATTTCGGTTTTTCCTTCTCTCACACAGGTGTTATGTGCATCTTGCCTTCTAGTCGACTCTTATATTACTTATCATATGATACTATCATAGGACAGGCAAAGAATATCCCTCAGCATTAATGTAAACAATGTTTTATTGTCTCTCAGGTACACCAGTCCATGTTTTTCCTAACCCAATCAAATTGTTGTATCAAGATTTATTAATAGACTGTCCTTTTGAGTGTGATGTTCATAAGGAAGAAAAGGTATTTTTTCATCACATCAATAAATCGTCAGTGAAGTTCTAACACTACGTAAGTCACTTTATCAACTTTTCAGGAAAGCCAAAAAACTGATCGGAGACTTACGTGCTATTTCCATTAGAATTCAATTGTTGACATCCGTTCTGTTACATTTTTAACATTTAAAAGGTTTTTGATGGCCTCAACTGAGTTCTGATTGATAAAAACGATCCATCTTGTAATTCTCTAACGAATGGCATCAAAATGTCATTACCACCATCAGCAAATTGGTAAAAAAATAAAAAACTAAATTGTGACTTCGTGGTCATCTCAAAGCGTAGGTCATTTTATGACATCCGTGCTGTTGCTTTTTCGTAATTTTAAAGGATTTTATTGGTCGTATCTCCATTCTGATTGAGCGAAATGACGCGTCTATCGATTCTCTAGCGAATGGCATCAAAATGTCAAACCGCCAAAAAATTACTTACGTGGTGTTAGAACTTCACTGACGAAATGTTATTTTAATTGGAAAATTAACTTTTGATGGTGATGATGAAGTAAAGAGAGCGGCCCAAATACATTATAACAAATTCAAACATTATAAAAATAGAAAACAAAAAGTTTTTTTATATTAATAAATGTATTTATAATTTATTTTTGTAGTTTTACTCAATCACTTCCCTTCTGGTATTAATATTAGCTCTTCAAATGCTATTAGGATACGACTATTTCTTCTTTCATAATAAATTATCAACATTAGTTTCGCGTAGAAAAAGTTGATAATTTATTATATAAGAAGAAATAGTCGTATCCTAGTGTCCTAGTAACATTTGAAAATACCGTGACGTAGCGGTCGTGACGTAACGGTCGTGACGTAACGGTTGTGACGTAACGGTCATGACGTAACGGTCGTGACGTAACGTAAAGTTCGGATCAATTCGCTAGAGGCGCTGCTTTCAAAGAGTTTGCATAAAAATCTCTCAAGAGGGCTCTCTTTTTCCGGTATATAATACTACTCTTTGTTCAATGCGACCACCATGACTTTGACAACGTCAATAAATTAATTTTGCATAAAGTCTTGCTTTTAAAAACCATAGAGTCAGCGAAATAAACAAAATATGGGCTATGAAAAATATTATTCAAAAATATAATTAGACTTAGATTTTTTTCTACTGATACGGGTCCAATATGTTACGTTCTTCTAATTTTTCATTCATTTAGAGCAGCTGGATTTAAATGAAGTATTTCTAAGAAAAGTAGACACTCACTTATAACTCGAAATTAAGTGTTGACGGCGACTGAAGCACGATTTCACGGAACAACTTTGGTGGCGCAGACTCTACTTCCAAATAGCCCAAATTTACGAACCTGTTGTCTCCCCGTGAGGCCGTATCTGCCGATGATCTTGCGCATCTCCTCGCGCTCGCGCACCTCGGGGAATTCCTTCATCATGTACTCCAGCGGCGACAGGTCGAGGTCCAGCAACTCGTGCAGGTGCTGGTGGTAGCGCCCGATGCGCAGGTGCGAGTTCTTGCGGATCATGCCGGTTGACGGCACTAGCTGAGTGGGATAGAGACTGGTCTATTTATTTATTTATTTATTATTATTCACACAAAACAAATTACAACCGTTACAGAGATATGGTCGTTACAAAATAAACAGTTTTGATCTGGATTGTAATTCAAAAACATGTGTACACAGAAAAATCAAACGTATTAAACTATAAGTAAAGGTAAATCAAGTTAAAAAAATAAAAAAAAAAACTGAACAAACATAGACACTAAACAAACAAAGATCTTCAATCAGATTACTATCCGCATCCTTCATATTATTAAAGTCAGACGTATATAAGACATGTGCAGGTGAAATTAGTTATCCATACCACTAGTTAATAATAATATGGATAGGGCAGTCAGATTCAGCACGGATGCTTGACTGCCCAGTTCCTCGGCCAGGTTCGGCCGGTGTCTCAATCCTTACTAATATTATAAAGGCGAAAGTTTGTTTGGATGGATGTATGGATGTTTGTTCCTCTTTCACGCAAAAACTACTAAACGGATTTTAATGAAACTTTACAGTAATGTAGCTTATTGATCAGAATAACACATAGGCTATAATTTATAAAGATATTGTGTGAACGCAGACGAAGTCGCGGGCAAAAGCTAGTATTGCAATAATAGCAACACACTTATGGGTCGTTCTTCTTTTTTATTGGCAATGAGGCCGTCCTCAGTAACTTTATGAAGTAATTAATTATATAAGAAATATACGTTACACCATCAAGATATTCCTAATTTACTATGAAATAATGACATTGTTTTATCACCTCGTAGGTACTTCAGCATGATTTATAAACATATATACAACCTGTGCGGATAAAGAATGGGATCAGAAATGGCGGCACATCTATTCACTTCTCGCTCGCACACTATTTGCGTCTATACTCGCACTCGTGGGTGTGCGAGCGAGAAGTGAATTGATGCGCCGCCATTTTTGATCCCATTCTTTATCCGCACAGGTTGTTAAGCGTGACAAAGGTGTAAATAGCACTACTTTCGAGAGACGTGACGGAGGTGTTCATTTCAATCAACTATTCTTTACAATTAAATTTCACATCATATAATAGTCCATCTGTATAATAGTACAATAACGAATAGTTAGTCCATACTATTTATCATTTGCCTCGGTGGCCATATTTACTGTTATATAAAAATTAAAAGTTGATTTGTAAGTTTGGCTCATTGTCAATAAAAAAGAAGAACGACCCTTATAACTATGGTACGATGGAACCATGGTAGCTCAGTGGCTTTCATACAGTGGGTCGTAGTACACTTTAAACGAGGTAAAACTTCCGGCCTTCCGAATTAGCCGGTCCTTCCGAACTTCCGGTTAGGGGATGGCGCACTAACGCGGAAGAATCGGCAAGTCGCGGTAGTCGCAGCAAAATATGGCGCCACCGCATCAATCGCCCACACTTTGTGACATGTCGGCGGCTTAGTAAACTCCAACACGGGTTTTTTTTTAATGGTTATATATTTTTTTGCTAGTTACATAGTTTGTTTGCTGATTTCAAATGATAAGCAAAGTAAAGATTTCTTTATTGGCCACAGAATACAAATTTAAACACGAGTGACATAAATACACAAATAGGACAAATTCTGTAGCCAACAAGGCCCAACCTCAGCATTTGCTGCAGTGGCCGCAGCCGCTGCAGCGCTGGTTTTCAGGCGGAGCTTTGGGCGTCGTACGTGCACACATACATACAACAGGAAGAAAGACAAAACAAAGAACAATTACAATAGAAACAAAATTAATAATATAAAGTCTCCAAGAAACATAAAAATTAAGTAAATAATGTTGCTCCACGCATAAAAAAATAGTTTTCGTACACACATTTGTTTTATGAGATACGTGACAGATGAATCACATTTAATTATTGTCCCGGGATAATTTAGAATAGAAATCTACGAGAAAGTAATGAAATATAATAATAAAATATCCACATGATAGCATCGAGATAAGTCAGGCTATTTATTTATTTACATTTATGTGTGGCTTTCCGTAGCCCCGACTTCGTAACGATTACTTTGAACACAACTATGGATGATACTGTTTCTTTTTTTTTTTGTGAGAAATGAGGCAAACGAAAAAACGCGTCACAAATCCTAAGTACATTTCCAGGTTGCCAGATGCATATCTGAATAGAATCATGGTCCAAGCCTACCCCAAGATACGGTCGGTTCTCTTGAACGTTCTTGATTTGAAGCAGCATTGGCAGCAATTAAATAAAATAAATAAATATTTCACAACATCACATTCATTGATCTGACTCCGAGATAGGTAGCTCAAGCACCTGTTTTAGGGATATTGGAAACAACAGTGGAATATCAAATATATACATATATTACTTTTCTTTTGTGAATACATTCTTATATTACATAGAAAACACCCAGACCAATACAAACAGACATGTTCATTGAAGAATAACTCACGTCACCATAGAGCAGTTTGAGCAGGGTAGACTTGCCGGCTCCGTTGGGCCCGACCAGGGCCAACCGGGTGTCCAGATCGATACCGAACTCCAGATTTTTGTAGATCCATGGCCCGGAGTCCGTGTAGCGGAAAGACACATTCTAGAAACGCGGAACATTTATTTTAGTTCAATCTGCAATTGGTCTTTAAGAAAAGTTCTAGTTATCGCTAACAGCTCACGTCGTGTAATAATAATAGTAGTTTTTATTCAGTACCGAGGCTCTGGGTCTGTGCCTATTTTGCTAGTTTAATATGTTCGTGTTATTTTGTTAATGTATGCTTGAGGTTTTTTTACTGGAACATTTGCTAGAACAAAGTAGAAATAAAGCAGAAGTCGGCTAACTGCATTATATATAGGATTTAAATATTATTTAAATCCTATATATTATGCAGTCAGCGGGTTTTTATAGTATTCCTAAAAGGTCAAAACATTGATATCATATCGTTACATACACCTTGTTTAGAAAGATATCAGATTACTTTACACATGTACATATTGTAGAGAGGATCGATGTCATCATTGAGTGATGACATCGATCCTCTCTACAAGTGTCTATCAACCATTGAATAGAATAGATTTTGTTTGCGTAAAAAATAGTATAACACAGATGATATAATGGTATAATCATTTTATTTTTAAGATAGAAGTAGCAAACGAGTCGACGGATCCCCTGATGGTAAGCGATTGCCGCCGCCTATCATCATCATCATCAGCAACCCACACTCGTCCACTGCTGGACATAGGTCTCCCCTAATGCACGCCACTGCTCCCGATTTTCGACCACTCTCATCCAGCCCACACCAGCCAGCCTTCGAATGTCATTGTGCGCTGCTTACCTTTTAACCCCCTTTCCCCTGGATTGGGCCTCCGGTACCCTCAATCACGCAGCGAAACAGCGGTTTCACGCTGGTTTTCTGTGAGGACTTGGTATTACTCCGATCGAGCCGGCCCATTTATGCCGAAGGGGGGTGGCTCTTCCATCACACCATGTAACCATTACAGTGCTTTTAACACTTTTCTATAGAAAGTTTGTAGTACAACGCCCACGCATGTATTCTTTTATTTACCTGCACCATAATAACGGGCGGAGGCACTTTCCCGCACGAGGGGAAGTAGAAGTTGAGCGTCTTGTCGTCTGTGACCTTCTCAGTGAGCCCCTGGGCCACCATCTTGGCCAGGGTCTTCTCTTTGGACTGCGCCTGCCGCGCCAGCTTGGCCGAGCCGTGACCGAACCGGGCTATGTAGTTCTGTAACCAAATGAATATTGTTAATTTATATTTTGCTAAATAAAGAATAATGATGTCTTCTAAAATCGATAATACCGTTCGGTTTCCGGGACACACTAGCAAAATTAAAAAAAAAATTAAATGCATTAATACTTCTTATCTTAAAACCTGCACGTTTCTGAATAAAAATCTGAATCGTGTAACCATAAAAAAAAACTGTTGGGTCTGGTTCCGCTGAGAAGCGAAGGTCAGACGGCAGTCGCTTCATTGTAATTACCAAACCCCCCCAATTCTGAATCATGGTCTAAGCGGAACCGGGGCTCCAAAGCGACAGCTTTAGATGCAACAGGGAATTACACACTAAGATTAAGAAGATCTTAAAAGGAATGTTTCCTTAAAGTAAATCGTTCTAACTTAAGGATTTAAGGTAGCTTCCTTGTAGGGTCGAATGTTTTTTACATCCTGTATAGAACGTATTACAATAAGGTCGTGATGGTAAAGCATTCTCCGATTAGATGGTGTGATAATCCACAAAAGACCGCTGGTAAAGCCGAGTCGCGTTCAGTCAACGAAAATAGGAAACGGCGAACATTGAGGTAGGCCTAACAGTGAGGAAGGCTTCTGTCCATTAATGGAGTAAGACAGGCATCAGCCTGGTACAGTCAGAATCAAAAGTAGCTGAACATTATAGAACTTTGTCACACTAAATTTTGCGCAGCTTGAGTAAGTCAAACACTTATTAAAACTGCGCAATGGTTAGTGTGACAAAGTTCTAAAATGTTCAGCTACTTTTGATTCTGACCGCACCATCAGGTAATAATGAAGGGAACTGTTTACCTTCATATGCGCGATCTGGTCCTGCTCCCAATTGTACTGCTTCATTTGGTTCTCGAGCAGCTCCATGCGCGTGCGCACAAACGCCTCGTAGTTTCCCGTGAAGTACTTAAGCCGCCGCTTGCTCATGTGGACGATGTTCGTGCAGACGCCGTTCAGGAAGTCCTGCGAGTGAGATATCAGAACCAGGATCCGTTTGTAGCTGGAAGAAAAAATATAAATTAAATAAATAAACCGTGGGAGAGCCACGCTTCGGCATGAATGGGCCGGCTCGTCCGTAGTGATGCCACGGCCTCACAGAAAAGTGCTGTGTTTCGCTGCATGAGTAAGGGTACTGGGGAAAGGGGGTTTTAAGATTGGTAGCACACTTGTTATACCACTGGTGTCGCGGGTGTCCATGGGCGGCGGCAATTATTACTATCTGGTAATCCGTCTGCTCGTCTGCCACCTATTACATAAAAAAAATATGTTTTGAAGTATCAACATTTCATCCTCTCTATTTTCAAGTCCCGAGTTAAAGATCATTTCTTATCTTCCTAGACCTTTGTAGTTCTTTTCATGCTCTCCTATTTCCCTGGTTACATATCTATCAATCCAATAAACTGTTAGTATGTATGTTAATTTGTTTTGTAATTTACTAGTATGTATTAGTATTTATAGCTAGTATTATTTAATATAATGTATGTATGTATATACCATACTCGTATTTATACAATGTCTTTTTTTTTTTTCTGACTTGCACTGCCTTACCCCTTTTCTTAATTCCTCTACCCTGAGGTTGTCTGGAAGAGATCGCTATTAGCGATAAGACCGCCTACATTGCTTTAGTATAATAACTTAGACTAAGATCTGTAAATTTTGTGCAATTAAGTGTATTTATCTATCTATCTATCATTGTAAAAATCAACGATGTTTTGATTTTTGATGTCTGGCTGGATGCGAGTAACCGAAGATGAATCGAAGTGGCGAAGATTTAGAGAAGCCTATGTCCAGCAGTGGGCGGCGACAGGCTGATGATGATGATAATGTTGATATTGCAAATATTTTCTTTAAAAACCCGCTGTCTGCAACCCACTGTTAGAAACCCAGATATAGACGTAGGTCTTACTGTTTTAATTCCTCCTCGAGCCACACGCAGGCGTCCAAGTCGAGATGGTTGGTCGGCTCGTCCAGCAGCAACAAGTGAGGCTTGACGTACAGCGCGCGGGCCAAAGCGATACGCATACGCCAACCTGGAATCACACATACGATTTATTTTCATAATCATAGAATGGTATCATAGAATTTCATACATCATTGGCGAGACTAAAGCGCATCGACTTCGCTCACTCGGCCACCTCGAGGGAATGGGAGAAGATAGTGCAGTAAAGAGAGCGTACCTGGGACGCCCTAATGGGCGAAGGCCAGTCGGCCATCTGAAGATACCGCTGGAAAGATGAGGTCGATAAGGATTTGCGCAGGACTCTTGGTGGATGACTGGCAGGAAGTGGCGCAGGACCGACCGAGATGGAGGCTCTTATTATCGGAGCCCAAGACTCACTATGGGTCGCTGTTCCAACTTAGTTATCATAGAATGTCATTCCAGACTGTCTACAGCTACATCTAAAGCGACCTTTAGAGCTCTGTGTGCTTGGACAATAATCCAGGGTTTTACCTGTCTCGATGATTAGAAAAAAATGAAACGGAAAAAACTATTTTAAACTTGCTACTTTTAAAGTGCTCGTATTTAATTGGGACCCTATATATAGGTTGTATAGTTAGAAATATCGTGAGAGCAATAGTAGCTCACTGGATAAGAACGCGCCTTCCATATGGAAAGGTTGTGGTTTGAATCTGTGCATGCACGTCCGGTTTTTTCAAATCTATGTGCATATATCTGCCAATAGCTCGTAAGGAAACCTGCACGTATGGGTATCATCATCATCAGCCCATTTAAGTCCCCACTGCTGGGGCACAGGCCTCCCTCAATCACATGAGGGGTAATTGCCATACTCACTACGCTTGGCAGACGGGTTGGCAAGGGTTTTGATGTAAATGCAGAGTTTTCCTTCTCTGGGTGCTGATGATCATGCCAGCAGCTTTACCTTAGTCGCCTTTTACGACACCTCGGTAAGAGTGAGGGTGGCCTATTCTACTCTGCCGAGACCACACGTATGGGATAGTTTCTCAAAATTGAGGACTCCAACAATATTTGAGATAATTCTGAATGTATAACCGTGATCCAGTTGGTCAGCTTCCCCTGTCAAAGGTTTGCAATGGTCAAATGGCAGTCGCTTCATTGTAACTACCGGACTTCCCGAATCCTCGATCATCGTTCAAGTGTACCCCGGGCTCCGTAGATTGAGGAGGATGAAGAGTTAGAAATATATCATGCTAACCTCCGGAGAAGTCTTTAGTGGCCTGCTGCTGCATGGACTTGGAGAAGCCGAGCCCATGCAGGATATGCGCCGCGCGCGCCTCCGCCGTGTCCGCGCTGAGGTCGTCCAGGCGGTCGTACACGTCCATGAGTTGCTCTTGAGCATCTGCATAACAAAGCACCACAAACCTTATTAAATACAATTAATTTTATGCAAAGGAGAACCACCTTTCAAAATAAATGGGCGGACCGGAGTGTCACCACGGCCTCACAGAAAGCCGACGTGAAGCAGTGTATGTCCCATGTTTCGCTGCATGTGTGAGGGTACCGAACCGAGGGAAAGAGGTTTAAAGGTTAGTAACGCTCATTTGGTGCTGGGAATAATAATAATTCCCACAACATCTCATACGTTCACCTAATTCCGTACTAAGTAGCTTAAGCACTTGTGTTACAGATATCAGACAACAGAGGAACACAAATATATACTTAAATACATATATTACACCCAGACACCGAACAAACACAAGTGTTCATCGCACGAATGTTTGTCCAGGGTGGGGATCGAACCCACGACCTTTGGCGTAAGAGGCAGGGTCACTACCAATTGCGCCATCCGGTCAGTCCGCGAATGTCCATGGGGAGCGGCAATCGCTTACCATCAGGTGAACCGTCTAATCGTATGCTACCTATGACAGAAAAAATATTTAAAAAGACCTGCCCAAAAAAAAATCCCGCCCCACTTCGTATAAAGAATGGGTGGGCAGTATATACATAAATACATTATATTACATACATAAAGAACATATCGATGCATCGGTTAAGGGCAATATTGCTACAGAAGGTTAAAACAAATTCAAGGGCTGACCGTCATCTTCGCAGTGGGCCAGCTCCTCAGCCAGCCTCTCCAGCTTGACCCGCTCCTCGTCGACCTCCATGACGCACTGCAGCGCCGTCTTGTCGGAGGCCGGCATCTCGCGCGTCAGGTGGAAGATGTCAATGTGATCCGGAATGGGCACCTCACGACGACCCAGCGCAGAAAGCAGCGACGACTTGCCTAAGTGGTGATACATAAATATTAGACAAAAGCACGTACATTGATATGACTAATATCAATGTGTATAGGATATTTAGGTTTTCCTTCTCTTTATGAAAAACTAGTGGTCCGCCCTCACTTCGATTCGGAACTTTATTAGTTCCATATTAGTACTAATAGATGGCGCTAGGTGTCAATTACGTCGCGTTTTGTCTTCTCGGATTACATATAAGCCATGTGATTGTTTGTAGAAATGACCTATTTATTATGAATAGTATAGATATAGTATAGAAAGAGGTAGAAATGAAACAACAAACAGTTTTTCCTTTTCAATATATTCTCCCTTAACCCTAATACATTTTTCGGATCTATCAAATAACTTGTAATATATACTAAGGAAAAATCATTAGTGTCAAAATAGGCCGAAATTGCAGACTTGACTTCATCGTCGTCAATCTTTTTTCCACATAGCTTTTTCTTCATTTTCGGAAATATATAAAAGTCATTAGGGGCCAAATCTGGACTGTAGGGTGGATGGTTCAGCTGATCGAAGCCGCACCGAAGGAATAGCAGCCGTCGCAACATGGCACGTGTAAGCGGGTGCGTTGTCGTGCAAAAGGAGCCTTTTGACAGGTTTCCTCTTCTTTTTTAATGGCATCCTTCAATCTCTTTAGTAAAGAAGCGTAGTATTTTCCCGTTATGTCGTGCAAAAGGAGCCTTTTGACAGGTTTCCTCTTTTTTTTAATGGCATCCTTCAATCTCTTTAGTAAAGAAGCGTAGTATTTTCCCGTTATAGAAAGAAACCTCACGTTCTTTATAGTCGATCAGTAGAATACTCTCTGTATCCCAAAAAATAGTCGCCATGATTTTTCCGGCCGATTGTGACACCTTAAACTTCTTTGGAGGAGGTGTGCCTTTTTTATGCCACTGCATCGATTCTTACTTTGATTCAGGTTCATAGTGGAGAAACCCTGGTGGCCATAACTTCTTCCTTGTTCTCTCCACAGAGCTCCAAAAACTGGCGAGAAAACTCGACACGCTCGCGTTTTTAAAGTGGCGTAAGCATTCTCGGAACCCATCTTGCACTGACCTTACCGACCGAAGAAGAATCATCTTGGGATGATGAACCCAAGATGATTCTTTTTCATTCGGGCATCTTTCAAAACAATTTTTTCTACTTTTTCGATGATTTCCGGCTAGGTTGCGACGGCCAATGGAGTGGCCGTCCCGAACGGGGATCATCTTCAATGGACTCTCATGGCCTTGTTTGATAATAACATGCCACTTGTAACCATTGTCTTACTAGGGGCAGAGGCGGCGTAAACCGCTAACAGCTCTTGAAAAATTGTATGAGCAAATTTTCTTTGCTTGGTAAGGAATTTAATGACGGCGCGATATTAAAGTTTGTCCATATTGGGCGACTTTTTCCAGTTTTATTTGTTTACAGGTCGATAACTTAAAAGTTAATCACCCGATTAGGTTCAAACTTGGTATATATAGTTTTAATGAGTTGCTTAACTAGTAGTACCTACCTGGACGAGAAAAGCTACCCCCTCCAACCCCTCCATTCCGCGAACTTTTTGACCTCCTCTCGTAATATGCTCCAACTGATTATGGCTAAGGCGGCCAATTTCAACGATTGCAGCCACGTACGCAGGATATATCATAGTGCTCAAGTGTGTGCGCAAACACAATTGCACTCTCTATTCCATTACCGATGGGACACCAGCGTGACACGACGAGGGATTGGGCTCAGGACCAACGGCTTAACGTGCTTTCCGAGTCACGGCCATGACCGCCAACTTCCAGACTCCGGGCTGACACTAAGAATTCCTCGACTTTTGACTGCCTCGGTGGCGCAGTGATTAGTGGGTCGCACTTTAAACCGACGGCTGCGCAAGTGGTCCCGGGTTCGATCACCGGGTCAGGCCAAAATTTTGTATTTAAGTTTTCGGTAGGTATATACATGGATAGAAGATAAGCAGAGCTAGACCCCTCCCTTCCTACTATGCTTAAGTAATATTTTAACGCCCCCTAAGTAGCTTAAGCACTTGCGTTATTGGTATCGAAATCAGTGAAGAAAGCACAAATATCTAAATTAAAAGTGGCCACTTTTAACATTTATCAAGATTTATCTTACTTATAGGAAGAAATTATTATACAGGTGGGTCGCGTATAAATATTAAGTATTTAGTGCTAATTTTTTAAAACATGTCTCCTATTCGCCACAATCAATATAAATCACTTGACGGCGCGGTCTCGCCTTAAGACAGCTTATTCGATCTAATAGCACTCCCAGTTTTGAAAAATTATGCTGAATTGAAGACATCTATGTTCGATTTAATTTAAGAACCCACGCCTCCCGTTCAGTAGGCCCACGCTCTTATCCACTGAACTACCATCTCTCCATCCTTCGATATTGAATGACACGCTCAAAGACCATTGTATTGTATATTACTTACAAAAATATTTAGTTTTATATTACATGTTACAGTGACATAAGCGCTAAATTGAACGCTGAAGCACTAATCGCTATCTCTTCTTCCTTTAATATTGAATGATACGTTCAAAAACCATTGTATTGTAAATTACTGACAAAATATTTAGGTGTATCTTAAGTGACATATCTCATAACAAAAGCTCTAAATTTAACGCTGAAAAACTATCGCCATATCGCCTTCTTTCAATATTGAATGACATGTTCAAAGGCCATTGTAATGTAAATTGCTAACAAAAATATTTAGGTTTATCTTATGTGATATATCTCAGTCATAACAATAACTCTAAATTTAACGCTGAAACACTATCGCCAACCAAGAATCAACCTATTCAAATCTTAATTTCCTTATACCAAAAACGCGTTTTTTGTATCAGTTCTTGAGATACAGTCTGGACAAATGTACAAATACAAATGTCTTTATTTGTGAAAAAAAAGGGTTACAAAGGTGTTATAATTTGACAGATGGATCTGCTATGCTCCGCATTTCAGCATACAAAACAAGTAACATGAAGTCAGGCAAATAAAATTTTAATTAATAATAATACAATTTAATCTCTAAATACAATAAAGTAATTCAAATTCCATGTCACATCAAGTATTAAATTAAATTAAAGTTGTAAATGTGTATTGTAAATAATGTCGGAATGTTAATAAGATTAAATGTGAGTTTTTTGTTCTAAGAATTCATTGATTAAACAGGAGGCCTTTTCCACTAAAAAATTAAATTAATTTCTTTTAAAATTATTGAAGTCCTGATTCATCCGCAGTTCCATGGGGAGGTTAGTATAAATCTTGGGGACATGGCAAATCAGTCGGCCGCAAACCGTAAGTCCAGACTGTGTCTCAAGAACTGATTATACAGCTAAAATGTTCACGAATTATGTATATCTTTGAAATAAGCTATATTTGATCGATATCAATACCTTGCTCGGTAACTGGTAGGCACGTGAAATATTCACAAAATACTAATTGTATATAACTTAAATAATAAAATCAATGGTAGGGAACCCTTCGTGCGCGAGTCCGACTTGCACTTGTCCGGTTTTTAGACAATTGTAACATTACCTCATTTTGAAAGTACTCATTTACTTGTCCAATATTTCCACCAAACCCAACCGACAATTTATTGCCGATCAAGATTAGTCACCGAACTCTCGGCCGATTGCAATAAAACCCCAAGGTCGTAGACGCAAAGCTTGTTGCATTTTCGCCGAACTATGTTTCATTACATACAGTCCGCAGCTTTGTACATTTTCGCATTCCTAATAATAACAAATTATACAAACAATTTTGATTGGATTTCATTTGTCCTTGAATAGTGTATGAGTTTAAACAAGTCCTTAGACTGGCGCGATGTGTACAGGGTAGAACCGTTTTGTACTCTGGAAGTGACCATAGTCTCGTTATGGTATAATAACTTATGTTATAGAATAAGAATTAATTAAATCCCTATTTGATTCTTCTTACAGGCTCCAACTCTCCTAAAATAACATGTAACTGTATACACAGATACATATTAATACGTTAGTCTAAAATGGTTTTAGAGTAGCCTTTTTTAAGACTCGTGATTGATAAACGCCGCATCTCTTAGAAGCTTCGAAAAAAAGAATATGGCAAATTAATTAGAAGAATTATATAGATATCAGTAGACAAAACCGTGTTAATTGTGATTCAGTATATGAAATGCCACCTAAGGCCTTCCATTTCTATCGTAATAGCAGTCATCTAATAATAAACAATTGTTCTGCTATTGCGCCGACTTGATCACCAATTGAGAAAACCAGGGTACATGCACCGCTTCACTTCACTTCGGTGGCATGATTTGTCTCCCTGATGAGAAATTTAAACTCATTGCATCAAAGTAGCCCAGCGAGTGACCGATTAGTTATGCCACAGTTTCTCAAACTTTATGTGCGGGAACTTCGTTAAATGCTTAGCCGAGCGGACAGATTGTGTATTATCGCTAGTTAAACATTACGTGCGCGCGGTGCACTTTCGTAAGGAACCCCGTAAACGACCTTAATTTGGCACTAAAAGAATATTACATAATAATTGCCTAGACAGCCATTTTAGGGCAATTGTGTTCGATGGTTCACATAAAACATCTATAGCACTCTACAGTCTGTTCCAATTATGATGTCCTTATTGACATTTCGAAAAACGTGACTCTGCACGTTTCATTTAATCCAATTGAATATCTCTTTTTGTATTTTGTAATAAATCGTCATTTGAAAAATTATACAAAAACACCCTACAATTACAATAAAATTCTATGTTCGCTAATTTTAAAAATCCGTGTTCATCAATCATCATCTGCCATTTTGTTTGTCACGTCTCAGTACGAGACGAGTGCAGAAAAGCCTAAGACGACAATAAGACGTACGCTTTTTTCTTGAGTTACTAGACATCCAATCGTGTATTTCTTTATCGACAAAAAAAGAATTGGAAATTTTCTTTCGACAATTTCTATTAACCTTAGTTGTTAAAAATTAATTCGATTAAAATTGGTTACAAATCGAGAGTCGATACCGCTGAGTATCGATTTCTAAGGGTAGTTCCCTAGTTCTGAACTATTAACATCTATCGAAAAGGTCTTCATAATTGGAATATACTATATTAAAGGAGAAGGAATCAAATCTATAAATCTGTATCAAATCATAATCAGTATCACATATTTCGTAAGCAAAATAGTTTGAGAACTAGTTAGTACATTCTGTAAAAAATGACTACCACTATTGCAGCAGCTGGATACAAAAACTAAAGTAGGCTATTCAATAAAATTGGATTGTGTAGCTAGTAGCTGTTTAAAACTAGAGTAAAAAATCCTTTACGATAAATAAATGTGATGATGCCGCAATCTTATAACTAAGATAACGGAAAATATGTATGTACGGTAAAAGTGGACATATAATGATATATTCTAGCATCTTGTTCTCTCAAATTGGACATGTGTGTGGATTTTATCAGAAAAATCATCATCATTCCAGCCACTGCTGGACATAGGCCTACCCCAATGTTCTCCACACAGATCGGTCCTGTACCGCCCGCATCCAATGGATTCCCTCGATCTTCACCAGATCGTCGGTCCACCTTGTGGGGGGCCTGCCACGGCTGCGACTTCCTCCACTCGAGGACCTTTCCCCCCCAACGGCAGTTTGTTCTCCTCGCTATGTTCCCAGCCCATTGCCACTTGAGGCATGCAATCCTTAGGGCTATGTCTGTGACCTTAGTTCTGCGGATCTCATCATTTCTGATACGATCACGCAGATAGAACTCGGCTGGGCAGCGTTCGGGAAGCTACGCAGCATATTTTCGGCCCATATACCGCAGTGTCTCAAGACGAAAGTCTTTAATGCGTGTGGGTTGCCAGTGATGACATACGGAACCGAAACGTGGCCGCTTACAATGTGCCGATGAAGGAGGCTCAAAGTCACCCAGAGAGCAATGGAGAGGGCTATGCTCGGAGTGTCAGAAAAATATTCACTTACAAATAACAACTTAGCGAGATTCGATCTTTCACAGAAATTTGATTTTTTACCAAAGAGTACAAGTACAAGTCCTACAGAATACAGCAATTTTTTTTTCTGAACTTTATTTCCAAACATACTCATTCTCATCAATTGAGAAAACTTAACTGTTTTTGTAATAACCCAACATCTATTCTGTACACAAAAATAAAATAACTGCGTAAGTCAGCGTAATACCCGAAGCACTAGTTCGGCAATTATTTTTAATACAATAAAATCCGAATTTCCGAATTCTGCTTTTTTTCATCTTTTGTTGTGATTATTTTTATCTATCCTCGAAAAACATCGTATGAAAAGCGTGCAGGTGCGTTGCTCATATATTATACACTCAGTTTAATATGCACCCCCAGCTACGGCTTGAGTGCATGTAACTGCATCGTGAATAATGCAAGTATTCGGAAATTCGATACAAGGGTATCATGTATATAAAGAGATTTAAAGATAGGAGATGGACAGAAACAACAACATGGTATTTCTATGGACATAAGCGAAAGAGGGGGAGATCGTAAACCAGATAGGATGATGATATAGTAAAAATTGCTGGGAAATTATGGGCCAGAGCATCAAAAGATAGTCCGGAAGCAATTAAAGGAGGCTTATACCGCTACAGACAGTCCTTACAAAAACACTCACATTTATTAAGTGATTTTTTAACAAGTATAGATGGTTTGGAATGTAACTTTGTGAAAAATTATAAGGAAATAAAGTTTTTTTTTTAATATTTTTATTATATTAACATTTTTCCGGCAATATGTATACGAAGAGCAAACTAAGGAATGGAAGAAAAAACTAGGAATGAAACATTCAAAGGCCTTCATAGGAGACAATACGAAGATATGGAAAAAATATCTTCTCGGCGGCAATAGACAACAGACAAGGATGCTCTTAGGAGCGTTAACAGGGCATTATGCAACAAACAAAATGCTGATGAAAATGAACATAACATCGAACAGTGACTGCAGAGCATGCAAGGAGGAGACGGAAACCATGGAACATCTTTTATGTGAATGCGACTCACTAGCCAGAGGCAGAATGTGTCTTCTAAGTAACGCTTATCCTAAACCAGAAGACTACAGGCACTTCAGTCCGAAAGACATTGTGACGCTGATGAAACGAATCTTTCGTTAGTAGGAGCGCAAAAGATAGGGGAGGTACAAAAGATCCCTTAGGGTCGACGTGCCCCAAACAGATAAGATTATATTATAATTAATTATTTCACACCAGAGGGCCTACATCGACCCCGTTCCGTAGTGAACGAGAATATATCCGACGCAAAACAAAAGAGACCCACAGCGCGTGTGAAAGAGCCGGGAACCTTATCCCCGGCCTTTCGGTCGTGAATACCGTATCGTTGTAGGCCCTTAGTATCCTGGCAACAAAGTAAGATAATGGATTGAAAATGACACTACCACCCCTCGGAATAAGAGCAGCGGCAGATAGAGTGCAGTGGAAAGAGTTGGAGGTCATGTGCTATGCTCTGAAGACACAATGAGGCATCAACCAACCCACCATAATCCAACAAATCCAACAGCATCACATACAGTGGTGTCCACATAATTAAAGACAATTATAAGCCATAGTAGCTCAGTGGATAGGAACGCACCTACGATATGGGTAGCCATGGTTCGAATCCGAGCATGCACCTCTGGATTTTTTAAATCTAGGCACATATTTCGCACAGCGGTGAGCAAAACATTGTGAGAAAAAATACACAATTTGGGATAGTTTGTTAAACATAATAACCATGATTCAGTTATGTTTCAAAGGGTTAAAGAGTTGCAAAGGTCAGACAGCAGTCACTAGTTGTAATTACCAGGATTTGGGGAACCCTCATTTATGTCTACCCATACACTGGGCCCCAAAGCGACTACCGGACGCAACCGGAAACTACATGCTAATATAAGACAGAATAAGGTATGTTATACATTAAATTTTAATGGATAACAAAATTAAAATTATCTTGTGGGAGACCATTTGGTTAAGGTGCTATTTACTAAGTGGTAAATTTCATGACAAAGAGATTTTAAATTATAATAAAAATGCTCACCACATCCATTGAGTCCAACAAGGCCATAACGTCGGCCACAATTGAGCTCAAGTAATGTATCTTGAAGAAGTTCACTCCCGTAGAAAGTGATGGAAAAGTTAGCTATCTTGATATCTCGGGAGCGTGGGTGAACAGCCAGGGATCCAGTGCACGACCGTGCTTCTGAGTTCATCTTCGCCTCCGCCTCCAGCTTGAGGCACAGGGCCTCTGTAACATACACCTCATATTAAATTGTCATAATAATTTTTATCTTTAGCCATAGGAAGTAGGCCTCAGCAATAAACACACCATATATAAAATTACATAATATTATGAATGATTAACATTGGTAGCACTATGTTATGTCGAATATTTCACATTCAACAAGCAATTTTGATTTAATTTGAATAGAACACTTGGTCAGAACAATCCGGGATTTATTTCACTACCTGAGACACTTACTTTTTCTTCTCAGAAAAGGCCTGTTTTATTGGCCTATGGTTGTTGATAGATTAGGACCTAAATACATTTATGAATAAAGTGACTTCACACGAGTACATGCAGTTAGCTTAAATAGGAGTATACAAAGTAGTAAGAATACGCCAACAGGAAGTTAAAGAGCGGAACAAAAGAATCAAAAGATAGGTTAGGTCGTGTAATTGACGATACAACTCGTGGATTACTTCGAATAAATGAATTCGTCGGTACCTTCAGCGGTGAGCTCGCGATCCTCTTTCTCCGTACCATTGGTGGCTTCTCCATTCTCCTCGGAATTAGTCACCCTTGCGACAGGTTTTTTGTTTCTGTTACTAGCCTGTTCCTTTTTCTTCTGTTGTGCCCTCTTCTTCGCATCAGACGGCATTATGGGCAAACTAAACTGCAACAGAAATACGAATAACTTATTCTGCGAAACTGTCCTTGCGGAAAATACGAATCGATGCACTCAATCAAAATTGTTCGTTGCAACCGTGATGCATTTTGCGACTTCACACCTCACGCACTGTGTTTCCTCCACATGTTTTCACTAAATTAACTAACTAATATGCTCTGATTGCAGTTAGATGCAAGATGGTCACCAAATAATTGGTTTTTACCTAAATATTTCTATTCGATGATAAGCAAGTCGTCCGCGTCTACACGTGCTGCTTTGAAAAGAAAGACAGTTCGCAGATGAGCAAGCAATGAAAGAAAGAGACAGAAGTCATAGTCAAGTCAGAGACAATTTATTACTTTTTTTTTAAATCGTAGAATGAAGAAAACGCGGGCTTTAAACGGAATGTGCCATTTTCGGAAAAAAGAATGTGAGTGAAAGAGATTCAACCAGCGCTGACGCAGCCTTAAAGCATTTCTTTACGGGTGCGATAGAGAAAGAACGTCGCCCAGCACGTCACCCCAGTACTAACGGCTTTGCGAAGTTTTTTCAATGCCTAAGAAGGTTTTTCAAGTATAATAGAAAACGCGCACTTTAAACGGAGACGGAATGTGACATTTTCGGAAATACGTCACAAAGTGGGAAAGAAATCCAGCCAGACCTTGCGCATATTCAATACAGGAGCGAAAGAGAAAGAACATTGCTGAGAGCGTGACATTTATTTTCATACGACACATATATCACTAAAACAGATTTTTTGTATGGAGCCCAATTCTCGTGATCGTGATATTTATTTTCATACGATATATATATTACTAAAACACAGTTTTTTTGTATGGATTTCAGGTGATATCCGCAATGTTTTCAAAATATCACGAGCACGAGAATTGGGCTCATCGAGCCCAATTCTCGTGCCTTGTGACATTTATTATCATACGACATATATCACTAAAACATACTTTATTTGTATGGTTTTCAGGTGATATCCGCCATGTTTTCAAAATATCACAATCCCGAGAATTGGGCTCCTGGAGCTCGTGACATTTATGATCATACGACATATATCACTAAAACATAGTTTTTTGTATGGTTTTCAGGATCCCAATTCTCGGGCTCCTGAAGCCCAATTCTCGGGCTCGTGAAATTTATTTTCATACGACATATATCACTAAAACATAGTTTTTTGCATGGTTTTCGGGTGATATCCGCCATGTTCTCAAAATATCACAAGCACGAGAATTGGGCTCCTGATATTTTATCATCACATGACATATATCACTAAAACATAGTTTTTTAGTATGGATTTCGTGCGACATCCGCCATGTTTTTATAAATCGACCGCCATGTTTTCAAAATATCACGAGCACAAGAGTTGGGGTCAGTCTGTCTTTGAATATCGCTCGGTTTTTTTCGTAATCTGTGGCACTCGGTTAACTCGGTCGGTATTCGGTATTCGTTCGTAGAAATTCGGAGGTGAAAAGCCGCGAAAATCAAGTAAGTTTATAATTTTCTTCTTAGTTTGTTTTTCTACACACCGTCACGGTGGTCACGTGGATGTAACTCTTTTTGCATTTGGGCTGTATGAACTCGTGTCTGAGACATAAGTGCTTTTTTTTGCACTGCTCGGTAACTCGACTTGATAGATGCAAAGAGAATTTAATCACAATCACATAACGTGTCTTAGTGTCATGAATAATTATTTATTCATGTCTCTACCTTAGACATTGTCTAAGGGACGGAACCAGGACAGTGTCGAGTGATGTCAAGCTATCTATAAGAACACCCAAATATCTTTGGATTAAGGACCCTTCCTATTTATTTTTGTTTAACACAACGCAACGTATGAATTGATGTTAGTATGTACCTAAGTATAAAGTAAAGGAAAACAGGAAGTTGAAATAAAAGATAAAGAAGATGTTTAGAATAAGTTTATTTATTTACTTGAGTATCAACAGACAAATATTGGATATAATTATTGAAACATTTCAACAAAATACCTTTTACATAGTATTCATTGCAATAGAAGCTTACACGTACCTACTTATGTAAATAATAACCATTAAATAAGTTTGTAAGGCATCGTGAGTATTCTATTTATGTTCGAGTAGGGACCTATCCACATGACATCAAACATTCGGTTTCGGTTTTCGGTTCTAATAACAATGCAACGGCAGAAAAAGCCATAAACACAAAATCTTAATAACATAATTAGTGCAAAGATACTAAAATTAGGTAAATAAAACACGATGAGAAGTTACCTTAAACAGCGCACGTAAATATGTTCGGATAAAAATAAAACATAATGCCCCCTTAGGTATACCTATTACAAAACCCGATCTAAGAAAAGTTCCGGATCTAATCTCGTTTTAACATGGCGTCTTAGAACAGGATATCATGAGCTTTAGTACGGTAATAATAACTTAGATCACGTTTTGTAATTATTGATGGTATGTGTTCAGTAAGATACCTACGTAGGTAAGTATGTAATTTATTTTAGGTACCTACTCATTGGCATTACCTAAGTTGTAATTACAAAATATATGGAGGTAGGTAAGTACCTACCACGAACACCTTGGTAATGCAAGCTTTGTAGGTACTGAGATAATTGTAGCTTTAAATAAGGTAGTATGTACCGACAGCTACAAACTATCTTTTTTAATTTATATTTGAACGAAGAGTTGATATTACAATTCGAGTCGATTGGAGAGTCAGATCGTAATCGAGGGTGGTGGAGTGCCAGCTTTTGCTGTTAATCCTGAAGATAAACATTTGCGTGTATAGATTAATACACCTTTCTCTGTGTCTTTGGTAGATATTTTAGAAATAAAAAATAATTAATTAAGTACGTATTTTTATTACGTAGGTAGGTACTAAATCGAAATTCACTTTGTAGCTGATTTTATTTAACTATCATACTAACGACACTGGTAAGTCCCTTTAAAACTTTAAAAATATAGATATATTATTATGCGTATAATGTTAGGCTTTATACTTATTGAACTGGATTTGTGTAAATGTATATTATTGCCGACAACGTTAATTCAATGGATATAAAAGGTTTATTTGATATCTAAGTCACTACCAGAGTCGTACAGTGGCGGACACATCAAGCTATACAAAACTGTCAAATTTATTCATTCGATTATAAACCTTATTTCGTTACACATTGAGTTCGAAATCGATTGAGAAAATTTGACAGTTTTGTATAGCTTGATGTGTCCGCCTGTACCTATCTAAAGACATCGGACGAATACCTAGGTACACACAGCCATGTACTTCCGCATACACTTTGTCGTTTCTCAATTGATTTTTAACTAAAAAGAACGTATTGATAAAAATTGGACAGATTTGTAAACACTGATGTATGGCTGTCCGCACATGCGTATGAGGTCTTAGTATACACAACTTCCCATAGGTTTAGTGAAGCTGGAGTCTTTAGTTTTTATACCCTCCTCCTCATACCGCATCACAGCCTGAATAATTATATCCTAGTCCCTAAATACGACTCTGGTTTCTGGTTATATGTACCTAACCTACTGCTAGCTGAAACTATTTCCTGTGCTATTATTTCTATGTTTTTATAATAAAAAATATTAATGTACTAAAACAAGTACTTAGCGGTTTTTTTAAATTGTTATGCATGTGTGTGTATTGTGGTGTTGTATTGTTGTAACAGAGGGGACGTTTTGCGATTCACAGATTGGTATTATTAAGATATCATGGTAACTTAAACCTACCTAACCTAGAATAAGTACCTACTACCTACATAATATTTAAACGCAGATATAACTAAATAAGAGCCTTTTCTCGAAAAAGTTTACGCGAACGATAAGTTCATCTGTATTATTTAACTATGAAGGTAATAGGTATGAACCTACATCCATGCTGTGCCGCATCATGCAAAGTATGATGTTCGTGTTTCTGTTTGGGGATATTTTCCTCCATTATTATAACTCACATGGTTTAAAGAAACCCAATCTCTGATCTGCAAAACGCACTCTCAATAAGGCTACCATCTAATAAAACTTATGCCTGAAGGCCTAGACGCGTTATCGTTTCAATCTCTCAGAAACCGGCTATTACCTTCTTTATAGGTATAAGGAAGGTAATAGCCGGTTTATGAGAGTTACGAGTAGGTACTCGTAAACCAGGTATTCCAATTCATGCAAAACCACAAGAAATTTCTAACGGCACATTCTTTTAAAATTTAATGAAATAGGTAGGTTTGAGTATCTATTTCTCTCTTGTAAGGAAGAACCAATATCTATTGGTTCTTCCCATAGACTTAGGATGCCGCTCTAATTCTATGGTTCTTCCTTCTATAATTTAATCTAGCTAGAGATTAAATATTGAAAACGGCTCCTTGTTGTTCCTATAGCTTCGCTGTGTTCCTAGTTCAGTGATTTAAAAACATTGTCTTTGAGTCTTTTTTCATTCTGCATGAAAAGAATCAATAATGTATTTTGGGAGTAAATATTTTTACTATGTTCTAGGTATATGAATATTATAGGTACATTTCTATAACTGCAACTATGTGATTTGATAAGTAGCGTTCGGCTACTTATGTAAAAACGGCCACGAATTAGTTAAGTACGCTTAAGGCAGTGTGAATTGAGTAGGTATGTATGAGTAGGTAACTATGTATTAGATAATTTAAATCTTAAAGGTGCGTTTCCGATTATATTGCAACCGCAGGTAAGCAAAAGTGAAATTAAAATGCAGTCGACTCAATTTAATGATCTTTGGGTCGACAGTTCTTCGCAGTCAGCGATTAGCGTTTGGGGTCAAAAGTTGCGACGCGACATTTGAAAACTGCATATCACAATATTATTGTATGTATCGAACGTATACTACGTTTATGATCGAACTAAACATAGGTAAGTAGGCGTCTAACGTCAAATTCGACGGCTCGTCGCTTTTTCCCGCGGTCAACCGCATTTCTGCTTGCATGCGGTTGCATTGTCCTACTTCAAAACCCACCTTTTTCACTTCTTACTAAGTAGACGTGGTTTGTAATAAGTTAGATGATGATATATCGCACATCACAATCTATTAACTCGAAAGATTTTGTTTTGGGATACACCGCCTTAAAGTTACCCGTAATAGGTACTATGTTTATTGTCATGTGCGATAAGATTTTTGATCATGTCAAATATCTTTCATATGAATTAAAATTTTGGAAGTAAGTAGGTAAGAAATATTAGAATTTCTTTATAGTTGGAATCTCTTGAGCAAATTCAGAAAGAAGAAAATCGTTGTAGTTTTTTAACTTTATAGAATGAGAGGTGACGGTAAATTGCTTGTACCACCCTTTGATTTGTATCTGTATTGAAGTATTTGACCAAAAAACAGTCACTTCTTAGTCTATAATGAGTTTATTCGTAACTTTGCTTAGGAACTACTTTTTGAACTGTCAAAAACCTTTTAAATTGGATAAGGGATACACAAGGGTATATATTCGATATAAACACATTATCTACTATCGATAAAATACATTTAAAACCTAGCAAAACTATCTAAAAGCTTCACGACACAAATTTGTTTAACTATCTATCTAATACAGGTACCAAACTACATAGTTCACATCAAAATACAAGCAAAAAATGCAGCTACAATTTCGACTCCACATACAAATAGGTACATGCTTCAATCCAAAATATATTTTTTCTCCCCTATTCATAAGACCATACTGTGCAGTATTTTTTAAGTTGATCTTTCTTTCGGTTGACCTACTGGTACAATCAGTAATTGAAGTATCGACACATTTATAATCACTCAAGATTAATCCATGTAATTTTTCACAAGATTCAACTGTTTTAAAAATATGTAGTTACTTCTCTACCTAACTTTACCTGCATCGAGATATTTTTATCAAAATTGAATACCTTCAAAGGCTCTATGAATAAGGGAGTCAGTGCGTTGTGATTTCGCCGATGAGATGCGAATCTTTTCCACAGTACTTATCACAGCTTCGTTGACTTATGAAACATTCCCATCATCCGATTTTGTGTTCACTTCAGTATCCTTACTGTCATTATTGCGCTGATGTCCAAGGCACACTCGCAGACGCAGTCCTCTGCTAATAAACTATAAATATTTTGACGCCTTTATACAAAATAGAGTTTAAGCATAATATACCTACGAGATAGAATAATAAGCTAGATTATCATCAACATTGACGAGACGACTGCCTGCAAAAAGGTTAGCCTTTTATCAGATATTACTGCCGTACGCTAATTAAACGTTCGCCAAGCCATAGGAAATCGCTGTGGATTGACTGAAGGTGGACATTTTAGTTAGCGGACGGCAGATTAGGTTTTATTATGAGGACATCCTCCGAATTTTGAGACGTTTGCTTTGGTTGGCACGAAAGGTGACATGACGCCTACGTCTTCGCCTAACCGCGAGAAGGCTAGTCATTCGTTAAACCTGCATCCTTCTCAAAAATGAACTTTACCAGCGTCTGAAAAATTCTAAAGAATTTGAGGCAATTTTCTTCAAGTACCATTCACAATTTGTGTATAGGTAATGTGAGAATTTATGAAAGTGTCGCCTCTACGCACCTGTAATGCAGACTCAAATCTAAACTTTCCCACCTTATTCTAAATCGCGTTCTAAAGTTTATTACCGTACAAAATCTCATGTCATCCCGTTCCTACACGCAATGTTAAAATGGCCGGCACGAATTTTGTTCCAATACTCTAAGTTCTTAGTTTGTAATAAGGGGGTTACTATCGTAATTTCACACCTTAGTCATTGTTTCACTAAGTACATAGGTATTAAAGAAGTTCAAAATTGCTTTTTAAAATGTCTTCCTATAACTATTTTTACATGTGCGCACACTCAAACGCAGGCGTAATACTGTATAGGCACGTTTTTGGAGATTTAAAACTAATTTTGAATTTTTATGTATGTAAAAACAGCTGGGTTGTTTTTGTCACGCGTTCTTAAATATCGGCAAACATTTAAGGATCACGTGTGGAATTAGACCACATAGAATGCCGCCTTGTAATTCTATTAGTTAGACTCAAACCACCTTATTATAAATAGGGATCTATGGTTATTACCGTACTAAAGATCATGCCATTTTCCCACACGCAAGATTAAAAGGGTTGGCACGAATTTTGTTCCGGGACCAACCTTAGTTCGGGATTTATAATTCTATATCGAAGTTGAGATTCGACTTGTGAATTATGACAATATTGATTACATCCATCGTGTCATCTAATATATAAAATTCTCGTGTCACAGTTTTCGTTGCCATACTCCTCCGAAACGGCTTGACCGATTTTGATGAAATTTTTTGTGCTTATCCGGTATCTATGAGAATCGGCCAACATCTATTTTTCATCCCCCTAAATGTTAGGGGTAGTCCACCCCTAAATTTTTATTTTTATTTTTTAGACAAAATTTTTAATTTCTCTTTTTTTATGATACAACATACAAAAATACATACAATCCTCAATTTTCACCCTTCTACGATCAACCCTTTTATTTATATGGCAAAACAACGTTTGCCGGGTCAGCTAGTAATTTTATATAGCTCTTCTTATATTGAATTATTAGGTCGAGGTGGAAGAACTACGAGTCAAACCTCCGATCTGAAATAGAGGATCATGTTCCTCCCCTCAAAGTGCATTTTCGCACCCTTAGTAAAATACCGACCTAACTCAAAATTTTAATATAGATGCTAAGTGAAAATACTATCGGCTAAAATCCAGGGATGAAAGGTCATCTAACAACAATTTTGAGGTAAGTAAAAAGGTACACTCACATATGAACACGAGATGAAATAAGTGCGTTATTTACTCAAGACTACTCAAGAATAAATTGCAAAGAATTGCTATAAAAATATCAACAATTTTGAGTTAGGTCGGTATTTTACTAAGGGTGCGTTATGTGTGTTGAGAAACAACTTTTGGAAGCTTTATAAATGGTTTGCTATTGAACTTGGATATTTAATCTGTTCATTGATTATTACGACAAATCTTGGTGTTTCAAATACATTATTATTATTATTATCATCATCATAAGACGTTGACGTAGGTGGCTGACGCGCCTGAATGTCTCAATTCATTTTTACGCATTGAGATAATTTTGTATAGGCAGATGATGGCAGTTTCAAATCTAATCCTATATCATACCAACTCGAATTATAAGTTTAGTCGAGTTCGTAAATTACTAAGAGAGGAATTTGAAAATCTATCTATAACTAGAAACATCAAAAGGCAAGAAATTTCAAAAAAGCCTATCTAAGTAACATTACAAAATGTACCTACATAAAATTATGGGAGTTCGATTATTATGTACTTATCTAATAATAATTTCAGGTAAATAACTTGGACTTGAAAATTTGAGTCTTATTAGTAAACCGCTATTATGTACTAATTCTGGATTGATTTTACCGCAACTATACTAACATAAACTGGAGTATAACAGTATGTAAGAGTATACTAGGCATTTAAATATTATTGCTTTTTGTTGTATGAATATCTGTGTGGTATTGCAGTCTAAGACACAATTAGTGATATACGATTAACACGAGTACATAACTAGAGTCAGACACAATAATTTATTACTACGAGTCCATTCCGACAGCGCACCGCCGCGCTATGTTTGGAATGATTGACACTTTACATTATAATCCTCTTTTAAATAATACGATTTTTGAGATTCAACAAATTCAGTCTCTTTCCCATTTAAACTCAGCCAGGTTAACTCTTTCAGCTTTTCATGTTCACCTGACCTTGATCTCTAAACCAACAAATAATATGAGATATACGGTTTATGCACCTCCCAATCATTGTGTATTTCGATATGAAAAACATGGCAGGGGCCCAATTCTCGTGCTCGTGACATTTCTTTTCATACGACATATATCACTAAAACATGTTTTTTGTATGGTTTTCAGGTGATATCCGCCATGTTTTCAAAATGTCACGAGCACGAGAATTGGGCTCCAGATATCACATAAAAAGCCGGGTTTCGATGTATACAGGTGTCCCTCATGAAAATAATAATCGATAAACTAGACAAGTTATAGCTTCACCGCCTCAAAGTCGACCTTCCCACGCTCCGCTGCATTTTATTTTCTCTTTGGGACCATCAGCGGTGAGCGGAGTTAATTGGACTAATCGAAAAAGTTCTCTTTGCAGCTCTCGCAGTGGCACGGTTCTGGCTGCGAACGTGATTCTTATTGGTCTGTGACGGCGACAGTCTACATTCGACTGATTGATTGGTCCAAATAGAACGAAAATTTGTGGATTGGTCGCATGCACTCTATGCCCCCGCGTCCTATGAACCGTGGAAAGGTCGACTTTGGGGCGGTAGAGCTAAAGTTGTAGGTCACCAAACGAGCTGTGCAATCTATCTATTCGATTGATTATGTACGGGACATCCTACATTAAGTTTTCGATAAATATCACAAGCACGAGAATCGGGGTCTGGTATACTGGTATCATTATCTCATTATAATTTCACATTCTGGACTTAAATTGATATACTTAAACTACATTATACTATATTCAGATTGAGTTATGCAAATCAAGCTGGCAACTTGAACTCAAAACTCACTTATCTCTCGTGGTGGTGATATCTAACAATCCTATATCGAACATAGAATAGCAGAAACCATAAAAAGCGAAAAAGGAAAACGCAAATAAAAAGAAATGAACTACAAAAATTACATAGTTTATTTTAATCACAGATGCATGCCATGCACTTAGCCGGCTTGTCACATTTATCGTACCATCTCAATATCAGCTCAATAATATTAATTTTCAACAAATGCAACAATCGTCACACAACCAACACAACGCGGCTTAATTAATTACTGTGGACATACGAACGGACGAGGGTCGTTGTAGTTAAAGTAATGGAATATTTCACGAATAAATAATAAGACTTAACACGAGCGCTATGTACAATCAAATGCAAGATTTGCTAATATGCTTAAGATAGAATGTGATGTCAGGGCGCGGGGGGCGCCGGGCAGGGTTTGGGGGGTCGCGGGGGGCCCTCACGTCATGTTGACGCCCAGCGACCGGCTGGCGTACTCGTACACGACGTACGAGATGGACACGGCCGGGATAACCTTGATGAAGTTGGGCGTGATGCCCCGGTAGAGCCCGCGCATGCCCTCCCGCTGGACGATCTCGCGGAACACGCCCCTCATCGTGCCCTCTGACACTTTGGCCGCTTTCTCTGTGAACAAATAAGTGTTTCGTTATTATTTATTTATTTTCCAAATGAGCTTGGCCTAACTGAACTGAACGTCTTTAGCATTAACATTCGCAGCGAGCTGTCATTTTTGACAGTTCACTTCGATCGGTGAGCCGGCGCAAGTGCTCCCGATATCGCCGAAACTTAAATCTTTAAAATCGTGTATCCTTGGCGCATAATTTATCGTTTTAAAACATCTGAGATCTACATTGTGAAAGTTAATTCGTGTGATCATCGTCTCGAATCCACATCGTGACCGGGCTCGGCACACAACATCGCCAGCAGAGCAGAAGTTTTTGTCCTTTGTCTTGCTTTTGTTAGGTGCCCGAGGGAAGAAGTCCTCTTACTACAGAAAACAAATTCGTGTTCTATTATTGCGACATCGTATGTCCTAAGAAAGCTCCAAACTGCCGTCTTGTCACATTAAGCACTCATTTATTTTTACGAACTATAGACCAACGCTTGACCACATTCTCACCTGATGAAAACTGACGATGAGATCTATGTAACGCGTTTGCCTAGAAGATGCCTGTTCACTCTTGCCTTATAGCGCTAATATGTTATTTCCAAGTGTTCAAAAAATAATTCAATTTCAGATTTAACTAAAATGAATTACAAAAGATGTCAGTCCAATTACGAATAATTGGACTGCAATTTTTTGTAAGTCATCATTTCACAATTTATGTTATAATGGAATGAATTGAGTAATAGGTAATTACATGATTATGTTTATTTTATGATTTAGCAATACAAAAACGAAATTAATTTAGTTATTATAATATCAAAGCGATTAGGTTGCTAGAGCGTAGCTTAGGGTTGCGCTCACGCAGCGAAGTTGGTTCGAGGAGAATACATGAATGGTGATAATTAACCACAAACGTAGAGGACCAGTTAGCTATCATTTAAATTAATATAAAATTTTTGTCGTATGCAATTAGAACTTTAACAATTGATTAGCAGACTTCTCGAATCCCGGATCATGGTCCATACGTACAAGAGCTACCGAAGCGTCAGCTTTGGGCGGAACTGGGAATTATACGCTAAGATGTGATAACTTTATTTATTGGTGTGCGTGTGTTTAACATATTACCCTAGGGGAACCACCAAACGTGACGCGATACGACCACGTTATGCTTTCGCTGTATGAAATCAGTATAAGTCCGCCTCATCTTAGAATGCAATTTCCTGGAGCCTTCGGTACACTTATAGCTCATGAATTGGGGATATCTAGTAGTCGCTTCATTACAATGAAGCGACTGCCGTCTGGCCTTCGCAGTCCTTTAAGAGGGGAACCAGACTAACTGAAGCATCGTTATACGTTTCAAAAAATATCCGAAACGTGCAGGTTTCCTCACTATGCCTTCCCTGACCGCCAAGCGAATGGTACGCACGCACATATATTTGAACAATCCAGAGGTGCATGCTTGGATTCGAACCACAAAATTAGTATTAGTCCTGTAAGTAGTAAAGCTGTCGCTTCGGGAAATTAGTACCTATAAGTATACACCAAAATATCTTTACCTATAGTCCGTAAAATTTGGCTCGATTAGAATGATAGATGTCATTGGACCTTTATTTCAATGAACATAAGGTTTATCAAAAAGTTTTAGGGAGTTGCTTGTTACTCTTATTCCACAGAATGTTATTAATATTTACATAAAAATATATTTTTTCTATGACATCAATAGCTGTAATTTTCATCAAGCTATATTTTATGGACTATAATAATCTAACTTCGGCTTATGAGTTAGAGCTACTGTCCACGTAGCGTAGCATCATAGACGCGTATTCGTCATAGTATGGAAGCGTACACTACCTACTGTACGCTTGCGTATAACGAATAAATACGCATCTATGAAGGTACGCTCCGTGGACAGTAGCTCTTAAGGAAATAATAGACTTACCTTTTTTTTTTATTATTTGTTAGAAATGGGGTGAGCCCTGCGTCTCATAGCCACTGCGACCAGTAGATGATCTATTGTAGCAGCCCCATAACCTATTACAGCACCTCATGTAGCTCCAGTTCCAGGATAAACCCGAGAATGGAGCTGATGGGGGAGCTTTTGATCTCGTCTGCTGAGATCATGTGTGCTCCTAGGTGCCGGCTTCTGCAACGGTGCAGCGCTATGCACTCGCCGAGGACGTGGATAATCGTTTCCTCGTCCTCGCGACAGAACCTGCAGATTTTGGTATCTGAAAGGCCCATGTTGTGCAGGTGCTTGTTTAATTTGCAGTGCCCTGTGAGGGTCCGAGTGAGTGCCCTAACATGTCCTCTACTCAGTTTTATTATTTGACAGCTCGTCTCTGATCGAACGCCTGTATCAACGCCTTAGACTGTTCTAGTCGAGGTAGTCTTTTCCAATATTCAGTGCTTTGCTTATGCTCCCACTCTTTCAACTCGAACCTGACCATGCAGGCTGGAACGCCACTTATTGGTTCCGGTCCGAGTAGTGGGCTCTAGACTTACCTTGGGCTTGCAGCCTCGTCCGCACCAAAGCCAGCGGGTACGAACACACTTGGCCCAGCGTGCACGACGCGCTCCCGCACGCCAGCAGCAGCAGGATCCCCGGCTGCTCATTGTTCGCCTGGTACTTGTGGATGTACTTCTTCTTCAGCGTCTCGTACACTGCCAGGTCGATGCCCGCGTACGGCACGATCCCCAATATATTTGGAATGTATCCCTTGTAGAAACACTTGAGACCCTCCCGGGCGTATATCTTCCTCGCTGCATCCATAATACCGCTGTACTGCCCGGTTTTTCTTAAAGCTAATCTTGTCTTTAGCACCTCTAAGGGGTATATTATAGTCTGGCTAACCGCCCCGGCGGTGGCGCCGGCTATGAACCTCTCGTGGATTTCGAGGGGTTGATTCCTTTTCTCTCCTTTTATGAGCCGTTTCACTTGTTCGTACGCGGCGAACTTGATCGCTGACTCCGGTGCTATCTTGATCACGTTTATACCGTTCCCTCGCCACAAGCCGCCTATCCCACCTTCACTAATCATTTTTGCTAAGCATTTGCTCATGTTCTCTCTGGTAGGGTTTACCTGAAATGTAAAAATAGCACAAATTACTTTAGAGGAAAATGTCTCGAGTGTAGGTAATCATACTATTTCCATTTTTACTGCAGTAGAAATAGTGGGACAAATATTTTATCCGAATTGTATTCCATTTGTACAAAAAACGCAGTTGGGTCATATAGGTGCGTATAGACGAATGACGATCGATCGGCGCGTGTACTAATCTCTAATATTTATGGCGGCATTTGTAAAATTCTTAAGATATATTGATACGAGTACTACGAACTCATTAAGATTCACAGGGGTTATACTGGGAGAACATGTCCCAGTATTTTCATCATTGGAAATTCATAATGGAAATAGTGCAAATATCGAATTAAGAATTTTAACAGTTACAACGGTTACTAAGTTTATTATCAGTCATGATAAGTAACAATATGATAGAATAGGGTATATGATTTTACAAAATATAAATATTTTATCAAAATATAGGTCAATATTAAAAATATAACGTCTAGCCGGTTTTATGGTCATTCAAAGATTCATGGGCAAGTCCATTTTAAAAGTATGAAATTATTAAAAAATAATTATACCATTGAATAACCATACAATTAGCACCAATTATTATAATAAAACCATTGACATAAACGAAACATTTGATATAGCTACCATACAAAATTCAAATGAAATGCATACAAAATACTTAAGTGTGACGTCACATCTAAGTAGCCGTTTGTATGGAGCGTTTTGGGTTTGCCCAAAATAATGTGATTTTAAAGTTGTGATATCTCAGGTAGTTTAAATGAGAAGCAAGTGATTCTTTCAACGACGTTTCTATCATGGAGAGGTCTTTTGATTGCAAAAATAAAAAAAAAATTGTCATATACGGTATTAACATACCTGTAGGAACACTTTGAGACGATCGAGTGGCGCCGTACAAGTCCGACTGACTGCACCAGCTATGCCTCCCGCGAGGAGGTGCCTCCACCACTTGCCAGTTTGTAACTCGCTCTGGGTGAAGTCATCGGGTACGTTCATATCCTCCCCGATGTCTAGGTACTGGAAAGAAGAAAAAGGAAACATGAGTTTCAACGGTCAAAAATGAGAGTTTGAAGCAGGTTTGAATTTCTATTGAGTACAAGGTCTTCATGAAAATTTGCACATATGGCTATTGGCTAGTTTATAAATGTACCCAACAAGAACCGAAAAGTCTGTTAATTACTAACCACATTTTTTACTTAGACTAAAAATATAACGTCATTATTTACACTATTATAAAAAAAATTGCGTATCTTATCGTTATGGTTCTTTTTGAAAAATTTAAGTTGAAGACCTGGTAATTACAAAAAAATATTCTAGAAATGTTATGTAATGTAACGTAAGTAGGTTTCCTAGTTTGTTAGTTTCACTGATGTCAGCGTACAAAATGTAAATGACTGTAAACTTATTTCTTTTAGTTTCCCTTTCAACTGTTTTTGAGGTGATTTATATAATTTAGAATAAAAATAAAAATATTTACTAAGAATACCAATATATCAAACGTGACTACCTTTATATACGAAATACAATGGTTAATATTAATGCAATGCAGTGGTTATTTAAACAATGGACAAAGTGAGATTTACGAGTAAATGAGAATAAATAAAACAAATGGGACCATATCTTGGCCACGTTATTACACGTTCCCGATGATTTCGTCCCCGTCGACGCCTTCTCTAGATAAAAATTTTTTCTTCGTTTTAATCTTAGACTTCCATATCTTAGTTTCAATGTGTAATTGCTCTGTCTGTTATGGAAAAAAAATAAATTAGGAATTGGCCTGACTGTGTCAAAGATCACTCAGGGACATTCGTTGCCACGGCTGTATTTTCTAAACCTAAACCTCAAAATGGAGAACGCGCCACCAAGAAAATCGCGCTTAAGTCGCCATAAACATTCAAATTTGAGGTTTATGCTCATAAACACAAGGAATATTAAATTTTAGTTCCATGTTTTTCCTTGGGACTTCTTTCGAAGCGCGGACTTTAACTAAGCATATCAAGGTCATCATTTTTTAATTGTCTGCATATACGAGAATTCTGAATCTGAATTGAACGCCTCCCGTCAAACCTACATTAACAGGTATTACAGTAGGAAAATAGCCTAGGTAATGATGATAAGTTAAATTCTTTATTGCGTGTTAAAAATTGATATTCAAAAGAACTAAATCTACTTAAGTAGTTCAAAACTAGACAGACAATGATGTAAAATGGGAGTTGTTAGGTACTTAAACTTAGATTATAGTTAAGAGAGTTTAATAATGAGAACAATTTCAGAGAAGCGCACTTCAAAGACCTGAACAACAAGCAAAATATCACGATAATGATCCTGATATTTTGCGAAGCCATTATAGACTGTTGCTAACTAACAAAACTTTTTCTTTTGGTATTAAGTAACACTAATATCCCCAAAAGCTTAATACATTATACGAGATAAGCAATGTAATGACCAGTGATCGGATTTAGATGTGCAACTTTTGACGAAATCTTAACATGGACTGGACACGCCAACGGCGCTTACTTAATACTGAATGTGACGTTTCACTTAATATAAATACTTGTTTCATTTCCTAATTTCTGATAAGTGAAATTGTATTTTATACGTTTAGAACATTTCCCAAATCCTGAATGGCCCAAGCGTACCCTGGGCTCCGCTTTGGGGAATTACACGCTAAGTTGAGAAGAACATTTCCAAAATATCGCAATCCCGCGGGCGTATCTATACTAATGTAATGTTTGAGGTCGTTTACCCTAAATAGCACTACGTATTCCGACCACTGGTAAAGACCTTATATAAATAAAAAGTAAATTACCGCTGCATCCCTAATATGGCACAATATGTTATTGTTCCAGTCCCAATTCAGAGCTATAAAAGCGATATAAAACTTCCAATTCATCGTGTTTCTCTTGAATAGCTTAGAGTATACTAGAAATTTTAACATAAACTGAGCTGCTTTATTCATAACTGTAAAAAAATGATTAAATAAAAATCGGTTTGTAAAAAGTCGAAAGCGATGGTCGTAGGTTGACAAGATACGACAGCGGGTTGTCATATGACATTTGCCATATCAAGTTTTTATGTTGAATTTTCAGATGCGACAGATATATAAATGAGTCTCGATAAGCTGATATAAAAAAGGAACATTTTCATCAGGATCCATCACGTGATCCGTTTTTTCGTGCCATCTATCACATGAATAAAAAACTTTCGAAGGTTTGAAGGTCGGAAACGCAGGTGGTGAGACGGTATGACGCAGGGTCATTTCACTTGTTTTCCTTAGTATGGGAAAAATATTTTATTAGATGGGGCTTGTAAAAAGCAGATGTAGCTTTAAAATGCAATCAAGCTAAATGATTCGGTGCATGTTCGGTAGATGTCACCATTAGACATGTGTAACTCAGGAATGATTAGGACTAAAAGATGTACATCATTGCAAAAGAGTTAATATCTCCGAAACTCCTTTGCTTCCTTTATAACTCTTTACATCTTTAACTCTCTGATGTGAAGATTGATTTTAGAAGGACGAAGTCCGGTCCAATATTTACTCATTTTGACTAATATTTTAGAGGATATGATTAATTCAATAAAAATAAGAAAAAGTGTCTTTGAAATTGAATATTATTATATAAATATATCTTCTGTGAAAATGTGGCTCAATCCAATTACATTAATGGTCTTTAAATCTTTTCAGTCTGAGTTAAAGATGTTAAAAGAGTTAGTGAGCGAGACTGGTACCACGGATGGAAAGGAGTGAGTGAAATCGCTACAGCGGGATTTTGTGAGTCGAAAAGGAATGGAGCATGATTGGAACGCGTCGCGTAGTACGTAAAAAAAATATCCGTGGAGAAAACTGACTCTACCACTGTTGCAATAAAGTACAAAATCTTTTATTTTTATCGAATTTATTAGATTGGATAAACACGTCGATGAGACAACCCATCGCAATTTGCATCAATCACATCATTCAAGTCTTTTTAGTCTTTTGAGTTTCGGAGTTAATTGGGAGTTAAAGATGTAAAAGAGCGATATAACTCCTTTCTTCAGAAGAGTTATAACCCCTTTGTTTCCTTTAAATGAGTTGTTCTGCGCATCTTTAGTCACCATGCATTTTTTACATCGCGCTAGTAAAGCGTATTTCCGAAACAATGACCTCAAGCCGCCTGCCCACATGAGCAATTTTAAAACAGCACGGGAAATAAACCAGAGGTTCAGAAGGTTTGGGGAATTTTGTTATATAGCAAATAAAATGATTTCTGATATTTTATTTAATCGTCTCCCTGACTGATTCTCGAAGGTGGCCGTTCTACATAGCCTCGAGTTTTGGTTGGTTTCCTCTAGATGGCAATAGCACTAGCTAGCCAGCTGAGGCCTCTATCTCAGAATATATAAGTTACTCAATGGTATGACGTTAGACTTTAGAACAATAAATTGCAGTTATAGAATTAGAATGCACGGGGCGGCATATCAACGATATTTGTAAATAAATAACGCACATACAAATTGCTATAAAAATATTTTAGACAAGAAAAATATCAATTTTCAACCATATCGGCTAAAATAGACTTGTAACAATGTGAGGCATTAAGATAATAGTAATGAATACCTATTATAATGAGTATAAATGAGACAAGTGCGATTGACGGCTGTAAAATTCTAACACGCGCACGAGAGCTCTAGCACAAAATACTATATTTATATAATAATTTTATTATGTTAGTAGGTATTTGCCGATATAGCGATAACAGAATTGTATAATAATAATAATATATATTTAGGGCAAGTTTTTTAGCGTTTTTCAATGGTTTTAACCACATGAATCGCTTTAACTGCCTCCCTGGGTGTTAGTTCTTTTGGCCTATTTCTAGATGTAAAAGTGCAGTGCCATTTTGAGATTGTGTGTAACTTTTTGTAAGTTCTACTTGATATGTAAAAAGCCATACCGAATCATATTTAGTATGTAAAAAAAAATTATTAGTTTCTTGTAGCTATTAATGCGCAAACGATCTGTCAATTGTGAAGACACACGACACAACACGTGGGGCACACTAGATAGGCGACCGCACTTTGAACTTGATCGAGTTCAGGTTGATGAAACAGTTGAAAGTAGATTGAAAGTCATATAGAGATAACGACATTGGACGTGCACAGTGTGAAGAGGCGGTTTCTTCTACTCAAAGAACAAGGCTGTTTGGCCCGAAGAATGACACGGGGATTTAATGATTTTTAATGTGACGTCACGAACTTCAAAAAGTCACTAAAAATCTCAATTCATCGACCCCTCGTGACGCGTGACATAATTTTTACTTATATAGATGAACCTCTTAAAATCTACCTACATTAGCGAAATTAAGGTAAAATAACATTGAAATTGGAGATAATTTCATATCCTAAAACCTTGTCTCAATGTGCGACCAGCATTTGAAATATTTTTATTAATATCTGGTTTTATATTTTCTGGTATTTGCCATGTAAGTAGATAAATAGCAATGTTTTAAATTCGTCATAAATATAGAAAAATTCAATGACGGTGGCAGTGAGCCGGAGAAGCTATTAGAAAGCTTGTACTTTCCAGATTTCATGTTAGTTAAATAAAACTAATAAATAGAAAATTTAAAAACCCCCACACACAACTAAAGCTTTTTCATTTGATACCTACTTATATTGAGGCAGTTGAAACAACAAATAGGTTATTCGTCATTTTCTGACGGCGGCCATCTTGGATATGAAATTTTTCACAATTAATATCTACTCAAGCCCTTTTATATGATACCCATATTGTGGGAGTTGTGTTAAAACATAAAATCTAAATCTTAGTGACGGCGGCCATCTTGGATCGATTTTCATCTAACATAGCTAAGAACACTATTCATATTTCAAACAAAAAAACAAAATCAAAATCGGTTCATTTGTTCGGGAGCTACGATGCCATAGACAGACACACAGACACGTCAAACTTATAACACCCCGTCGTTTTTGCGTCGGGGTTTAAAAACTAATTTGCATAAAATGTTCGCAATATTGCTGATGCCTTTTTGTTTAACAACAGGTGGTAGTGAGAAGAGATAATTTAATACGACTTATTATGTGTAATAGACTGTAATGACAGCTACGCGTTGGATTATTATTACTGTCTCTTCATACATTTTTAGCATTAGTAGAGATAATCGAAAGGAG
Organism: Marasmia exigua; assembly: GCA_019059595.1. NCBI lineage: Eukaryota > Metazoa > Arthropoda > Insecta > Lepidoptera > Crambidae > Marasmia > Marasmia exigua. The sequence goes on along the minus strand of CM032494.1, from coordinate 13,873,298 downwards.
ACACTTGACAATTTGTAGTACTCTGAGGGGAGCTCTCCAGCTACATCTTCTAGAGCTAAAGTTGTAGGGTTTTATTCATAAATGTTTGTTAACCCTTTGTTAACTAAAACGTTATAAATCAGTTTTCATTATTTTTTCGAAAATTTTGTAAAAAAGCTTTTTGTTTCAAACGTCAAAACTTCTCAATAACTTCGTTTTAGCTAAGAAAAGTTTATTGAACGTTTAGGAATAAAATCCTTTTGTTTCATTTTAACACTTTGCCTATGTAACTTATAACGCTTAAAACAAAACAAAAACACATAGGTAAGTATTAAAGCTGAAATTTTGTGAATACTTATTCTTTTATCTGCCAACTTCAGACCTTCAAACTAGCCTATTATAAAACAAACTTTATTACAATGGCGTGTCTTCTAATCTTTTTATAAACTTTATCAATCGCAGACATCTTTCACGAATCAATCAATGCGAGGGCTGAGGGCGGGTAACAGCGTCTATGACGTATGTTAATGATAACATCGTAGTGATGTGCCATGGGTTAAACCAGAGTCGAGTCATCTCGAGTTGGTCTTGAACAAAAAGACCTGCGAAAGTTAAAGTATTAATTTTTTCTCAAATGCATAAAATATATCTTAGATTTCAATCAATCAATCGCAATCATATAGCAAAATGTGTAAGTATTTGCTGAAAAATATCTATGACCTTTGTATGAGACAGTCAATACGAATAGGAATTTTGAGGCCTTCGATCAACACAAAATCTTTAAAGGTGTTCGATCAAAGATTTAGAACTGGTAACCAAATTATCAATTTAATATTGCCAAGCTATTTTTAACGTTATTTCTTATTGTGTTGTAGGGTGTTGGGTACTTTGGATGGTTGAATTACAGAGACATAATAGAGGTCGAAGGGCATTGCAAATTTGAGCTTTAGTTTCAGAATCGGTTATCTAGTTATCTAATTCCAATTGATAAGAGCGCCGTGACTCGAGTATACATCACTAGGCATCGGTGATATCGGTGCCATGGTCAGCTCCAGTAGTCCAAACTATTGCCTAACACCGGTAACGGCAAGGTGATGGATTTTGACCTTTAGGGGACAACCTCAAATCCTCAAAGTGCATCTTTACTCCAATGCAGGCAAACCTTGAGGTTTCTTATGGCCGGTTCTTATATTCTAAGGCAATTCGAGGCAAGTTTTCGACGTACTTAATATGTACGGAGATGACGGGTAAAACCTATTTAAGCGTCAGTAGACTGTCAGTTCTACTTTCATCCATAACCGCTACTTTAAAAATAAACGTCATATTATATTATTCTACGAGGTGACTAGACACTGCGGCTCAAATAGCCGCTCACAGTCTAACAAACCAACCTCAGTGTTCCAACAGCCTTCTTATCCGTGCCTTCGGCTTCGGTTCGCTAGTACACAATAACCTGCCAATGAACCAGTCGATAACCTAAAGACTTTATGGAAATCAGTAGTGTCTAGACTACAGTAACAGTACTTCAGATCGTAGAGAGAGTGACGTAGAAGAATGTCGACTGGCCGGATGGCGCATTAAATGTGTCACACCACACTCACTCAACTCATAAGTCTGGCTCTTCGGCGTACGAGGCCATTACCAAATTTTGGTAATGGCCTCGTACGCCGAAGAGTGTGACATATATATTTAATTATTATATTTTTATGCCTTTTTTGTCTAATATCCGTAAATATCCGCGTATTCGTGACTGAATGAATAAGAAAGACGATGACGTACCGTAAAAAAAGTAAAAATTTGCTTAACTTTTATTGAAAAGAGGGCTTTTTGATTTCTACCAGGTTAGTCTTGTTGTAATTAGTCTCTAACATAGCGAATACTATAACATCTGCCGTAAAAATACAGGGTAAACTATACTAAAGAGTTAGCGTTAATTAGTGAGAAGTAGAAAATAAACATAAACAGTAAAATCTATAATGGAATGATCATGCTGTTGTCAGAACGTTATCATTTATACGTTATGTACACAATAGGTTTTCCCCGAGTTAAACTTTACGCGTCACTATTTAAATAAAGTATCCTACAATATTCATAAAACCTTCATATGAATGTAATAGTGGATTTTGGAAATAGATATGTCTATGAGCAAAAATTACGGCAACAGCGTTTAAAATCGACGATAAATCAAAATAGACATATAGTATAGCATTTGACACAGATCATATAAATAAAGTACTTAAGTATGTGTAAATATGCGCGAAAGAGTGCACTCTGCAGTACAGTATGACGACAGTAAGTTAATAGTTAAATTATTTATTATTAAATAACCATGCACAATTGTTGGGTCCGTTTTTGTACGCGAAAAATTTATTCAATTTTTCACGTTTGTGCACGGACCCAACATTTGTGCATGGTTATTTAATAAATAGTATAAGTGTTTGCCGAAAGATTGTAACCCCAACATTGTTTAAAATAGATCCGGTTTAGTAGCTCAAAATTAAAATTGTTTGGCGTCGCTAGTGTGCCCTACCCGTCACCTTAAGGAAGCCGCGATGTGTTTTACAAAATAGGTATACGAGGAAATTCGTACCTATTATAAGCGCGCCTTTTCCCGGAATGGCTACCTGGTTATCCTTCAAGGAAAATGATTAGATCCTCTTCTTTTAAAATTGTTATGATTCAAATTTGTTTTATGTAACTGTATTTATGTTTTCAGATTTGATGCATGAGTCAATTTCGTATTGAGAAAAATGACGAATTAGGAAAAAGTCCAGTGTATTGGAGGATCTTGAATGACGAAAAAAAGTCTTATAAACCAAACATTTTGAAATCTGGTCTAGCCAACCTGAGGGTAATTTTCCTAGGGGAAGAAACTGTTATTTCAAGGGGGTAACAAATGACCTACCCATTATTATCGTAATATAAAAATAATGCTTTCATTGTATGTTTGTAATATGTACTAGGAAGTGTTTTTAGGTGATTTCATTATATAGTTACCTTAGTAAAAACTGTTATATTTAATTAGAAGAATCAAATCACCCAGGAAATATGTGGCAGATAAATTTATACAGCTTATAGATTGTTTGTATAATTTTCATAGCACCGATATGTTTCAACTTAACCTTCTTTATACAGACAGAAGGTTTTTGGATAATGCGGTCAATGTCAGTCTTTATATTATATTTACTCCTACTCAAATGATTGTGTAAAGACTTTATTATAATCATAATTTTACAATGAAGTATACGAAGCTAACGATGGTAGGGCAAAAGACTTTATTTTTTTTAAACCTTTGCTAGTTAAAACGCAGCGGTTTTGAAGTTTGAAACAAAAAAAAAACATACAAGCATTTTTGAAAAAAGAATAAAAACTGCTTTATAACACTGTTTTAGTTAACAAAGGTTTGACAAGCATTAAAGACTAAGACCCTATTTATATAGTTAGAAAGTCATTGCTGAATAAAATAAAATAAAGTTTAAAAACTAATACTCGACTACCAAAAAACACGTTCTAAAAAGTACGAAACAAGAAGAAAAGATTCTCTTATCACTGGACTTTCAATACATAATGGTTTTATACTTGACAAGAAATATAAAAAGTCCATTATTATACCTCATACTAATAGCGTCTTTATTATAATGTGCCAATGATGAATATGCATATGAATGATTTCGTTACCTTCTAGTTGTAAATCACGCACAACTTTGTATTATTCGGTCGGGTAACAACAATACAACATTGTATGGAATACTTGGCAACTTCATCATGTTTCATAGTAAGCCCATCCTAGAGAGTGCACCCACTCATTCGTTTGTAGTAAATACATACATAGTAAGCAGTTGCTTTGTTAAACTACTCTAAACATAGATTCCGAGTAGTCCATGAAATTTCTGAAAGATTTGCCAATATTAGTATAGAAGTGGAATCTTTTGGCCATGTTTTGTTTAAAGTTAGTGTTATTTATTGATTAGCTGTAAGATTCCCAAATTGTAAAATAAATAAATAATAATAAAATTTGTTGATGACCATGGGAGGCCTATGTCCAGCATGATGAACTGGCTACGTTCTTATCATCATTGCTACCCTAAGTGACTATCTGTTGATATATCAGGAAAATAGTATTAGTAATGTCATGTTATCTCCATAGGTGTAAATTTTGGGTATCGTGAATTCAATTTGCGACGTACATATGTATTTATTTACGTCTACACTCCTACGCAAAAGCCTGATGACACGTGTCGTCGTGACGTTAACAATATATCTGCGCGCTTACTGCTAAGAAAATTTTAGTAGCCATCGATAAGACAGAAAGAATAAGAGCGCCCATAAACTTCTGTGCCTACAAAAAAAAACAGAATTCACGACCGAACCTTTATCTCCGTCTCTATCACACGCGTCTCTTTTGTTTGGATGCCACAGGTTTATTTTCTTTTCTTAAGAGACGGTTTCGTTGTAGCCAGTTGTAGCCCTTAAATCACGTTGATTTGCTTTCCGAAGACAAACAACCATACTACAACTTTATAAGTTTAAATAAAAATAAATCAATAGGATTTTTTTGGGTATAGCAATCTTTTGCAATTTATTCTTAAGTAAATACTGCCCATAAAAAATTTCGACAGTCTTCGGGTGGGACTCGAACCCACGATCTTTCCTCACGGCGAAGCTAAAAGCACTTACAAAATTTGTTGACATACTAAAGTCTCCGGTAGCTTAGTCGGTAAACAGTTGCCCGGTTAGCAAAAAATCGTGGGTTCGAGTCCCTTCCGAAAACTGTCGAAAAAAATTTTTAAGTGCATTATTCACTTAACAATAAATCAATCTAACATTCAGATTATGTCATATGAACAAATTCTAACGTATACAAGTAATTAACAAATTTCTTAGCCATATCGATGCATTTAAGACTGGTTAGATAACCGATGATCGATGCGTTCATGACTTGTTGGATAACCGATGATCGATGTCAATTGCAACAAAATACTATGACAACCTATTAGATATTAGGTAAATATGTCTGGTTGTGGAATTTGCCTTAATGCTCAATCGGTCATATCTCACTATTATCTTTCCGAGTTGGAATTAACCGAGCCAATTGAAATCATTATCAGGAGCCGTATCATTGCCACTAGGACGAACATGTGACTGCGAAAACTACACATCATATGTGTAATTACTAACTTACAGTACGTCTTCATGTTTAAAGAAAAAAATGGTCTATGTATGGGGAACCCTAAAAATTTTATGTTTTATTTTATTTTTCTGTGAAAATCTTATTGCGATTCACAGAATACTTACCAAGTTTTAATAGTATATTATCTCTTACATTTTCAGAGAAAAGTAGCTGTGACATACGGACGGATGGACAGACAGACATGACGGATCTATAACGGTTCCGTTTATTGCTGCTTTGCTAGTTCAGCGTGCCCAGAATTCTGGTTGCATTACCTCTTTGAATTGGCCGAGGTAACTGCCAGGTCACCTGAAAATTCTGAAATCTCAAGTACCCAGGGAGCCCACAAAATTTCTATTCAGTGTAGTAACTAGGTGGTTACGACTATAGGCCATATGCCACTAGATCAAGTGTGGCGAACCTTGCTGTGACAAATAATTAAGCTGCTAACATCCTGTATATACTTTCAAATTCCTCGAACTATCATGATGACGCAACACGGTGCGCGGGCGCGTCACTCGTCCGGCCAAGATAGTGTCACACTTATGCCGCTATAGAAAACTGAACTTTATGAATCTGATTATTAGAGTGTTTTAGAACGAGTGTGGCTTGTCTGATAACATCGTTAACTCTTGTAACTGATGTTCTAAATTACGATGGGAATTCCGCGTATATAAAAATTATTTTGCTCTTATTAATGTTTCTGACTAAATCTATTAAATTAGAGTTTTAATAGTTTGCTTTGGCTCAATTGGATTAGTCATTTTTGTGAGGCATGTAACGGTTAATTACTATATAAAGACCTTCCCAGGACTACGACATACTTTTTAAAACTAAAATCAGCTCAATCGGTCCAGCCGTTCTCGGGTTTTAATCAGACTAACGAACATCAATTCATTTTTATTTATTATATATAGATAGATTACACAAGTCAACAAATTTTTAACTTCTTTTCGCAACAAATAACAGAGGTCCATAATTTTACTAAATTGCACTCTCTGATAATGAATCTGTTTTCAAAATTTTGATACCTCGTCTAGTATTTGATTTATGGAGAGTCAAATATCTCAAAACTTGGTTTTAGGTTATTTTTCATTGGCAATTTCAAAACAAGTTCAAGCACTTTAAAAAAATGTTTTCGGTATATCAGTAAAGCTCATTTTCTCAATTATATATATCAATAAGATTTATTTTGTAGCCTTTAATCTATATTGAGTAATATTCATATCAACATCCGTGTACTTACTTATAGCGCATACAAATCATCACTTAATTCTTGTAATGGAAAAAACATAAGATAGCTTAATTGGCTGTAGCGTTGCAGGGAAATCAGGTAAAATTATAAATTAAAAAGCATTTCATAATTTGGGGTTTTTATGTTCATAATATCTATTGAAATTTGTTACATCCAAATTGATACATATTTAAATAAATCCCAAAAAAAACACTAAGTGCCACTTTTCAGATTTTTAACCCTCTATAACTTAATAACTTGACGTGATATGAAAATTCTGATAACAGATCTAGATTCAGCATATTAAGCTCTTTATATTTATCATATTTTTATTCAGGTTGTGCTTTCTTGTTGACTTGTGTTATCTTTGTTTTTAAGTATACCAGTATGGGGTCACTGACGTACGTAACACATGCCGGGGTTAGCTTAGCTAGCTATCGATCACACTTGCTTCATTGTTTGTCAGCGTGTCGCATCTGGCTTTGTCCCTGATTATCTAGGTCGAACGGATGCGTCTAGCCAAGTGTCACTCAAGAGGGGGCTTTGGCCAATTGACAGTCAAGTGCACCACAACCACAAGCAAGCTGGTCTTCCCCGGGAATTCCAATACGGGGTGTATCACACGCAGGGTGTGTTATCTGGAACATTTACTTCCTTCTTCTCGTCAATTAGAACAATATTCGTCAATCAAACATTTTGTACAGGTTTCGAAATATTTTCAATATTTCGAAACCTGTACAAAATGTGTGATTTCCCCACGCAAAATGTACAGAACCGGCCGGCTTTGTATGAAGAGTCAAAAAATTATTTAGGAGTTTCAAAAATTTTCAACGGGTAGAATAAGTGTTAAGAAGGATGTAACTGTTCGCTGATACACTCTGAACCCGGGAATCCTAACGCTTCGTTTGGATACCGGCCCGGGCTTTCACCGGTTTAAATGATACAGGGATATTTCGATTGCTTGTAGTTGTTTGTGAACACGTCCATAAAAATTCGCTTGGCACGTTAGAGCAAATAATAAGGATATTTTTGACAAAGTACATATGATGATATGATAACGATATTTTTAATCAAGAAATAATAAGGTTAAGGAAAATGTATAAAATAATAATAGACGGTAAAAATAATGCGGGAAACAATAACAATACATAGATATAAAAGGGAAAAAGTGTTCACGTACATGAAGTATCATATTGACTTCATAAAAAATATAATGCGCCGTACATCAAAATATGACGAAGAAAGCTGGTTAAGTATGTTAATCATGCAGTGAGACTTCTGTGCTCTACATTTCATTAGCCGACTTTGGGATAGTTGGACGGACGATGCTATAATTAGGTTTAAAGACATTTATTCTCATAAAGACATACAATACGCCACTTACATGAGAACATAAATACGGTAACAATTTAAAACATCCGTTGTCGTACATTCAGACCATGGTAAGAAGTAACATCAAAACAAAACGAAGTTAGCAACGAGATAAAAATCACAACAAAAAAAAAACAGTTCCACAATCACCACATACATACCTAATTAATTATATTTTTATTACATAAGATGCTATAATTTCACAGATCATATTAAGATCTGTCCCATAATTTAATTTCAGTATTCGTAATTGTTCGATATATTTATTACGAACTAGTGGCTCCCGGTAAACTTCGTTCCGGCTGCTTTTTGTTTGATTTCTCACCTTTTAGACTTTCCCTGGACTACGACAAACAGTTTAAAAGTAAATTAATTTTTATTTATTCATGCCGAGTGAGAACTACCCAGCTGTGATCAGTTACAAAGTGCTCTTTGTAAAAACTGTGCTCGAATTACTAGTGTCAATCAATATTGTGACTCCTCAGATTCTATCATTCATGGAATATCACCGACTCCGATGTTTTGATGATCAGACATAAACAATAACCTGCTGATAGAGTTATAGGGTGAGCATTATCATCCATGGAAACGGAATCTTTCTTTTTCATGGCTCTTTTAACTAAGGAAAGAAAACTATTTACTGACCACAACACATAAAAAAAAAAACGGTACAGACAATAAAAGTTGCGGCCAACAAGGCTCAGCCTCAGCATATGCTGCAGCTGCCGCAAGCAACAGCTGCAGCGCTGGTTTTCAGGCTGGACCTTGGGTGACGCCTTTGCGTGAAGAAAACACCGTTTGATTTCTACAATCAGCTTGATAACTAATAAGAGGTCTATGGAATGGCTGGTTAGGAACGTTAGCATCGTATGTGGGTTGAGAAGGTGAAAGTAATAGGCATTAAAGAAAGTTAATCGAAGTTCGACAATTCGCTTTGCAAGTCGCACAGCTGTTTGATTGGACTGAATTTTTGTTTTTAATTTTTTTTTACTTTATCAATATATCCCCATTCCATCTCAGTGACTATCCGTGGTACAAAAGTACTAAAGTGGGGCGTTTTGAAGATCCCGTTCCCCCTAAACGATTCTTGTTTATGGTACATTCCCTAAGACACTACTGAACACTAATTTGGAAAATAAAATGTAGGTACTAATAGACATTTGAGTTTATCGAACTCGACCTTGAATGGATAATATACACTTATTTATAAGTAGGTATCAAGTGAATTAATTAATATACAACCTGTGCGGATAAAGAATGGGATCAGAAATGGCGGCGCAACTATTCACTTCCCGCTCGCACACTATTTGCGTCTGTACTCGCACTCGTGGGGTGCGAGTATAGACGCAAATAGTGTGCGAGCGAGAAGTGAATAGATGCGCCGCCATTTCTAATCCCATCCTTAATCCGCACAGGCTGTAGTTAAATTAACTATAAAAACTATAACACTTTCATAGTCAATAAATAATAACAGTAATAATTTCTAGGTAATTATAGTGCACGTTTCGGATAGCTTCTGAAACGTGTAACTTGCCTAGTTCTGGATCAAAATTATCACTGTTGTTTATTGAATTTGAAATTTCTAAAAATATTTTAATAAACTATTGAGATATGTATTGGCTTTTTTAATGACTATTTAGTAGTATGTGAATTGTGTATATTTCATTTGCATTCCATGTAGGTCATTTAAACAATGTAATGAGCGCTTTAAAGTATTATAGGTATATTATGTACATAGACAAGTCTGCTAGAACAATAGAAACTATGCTCGTAGTAAACATAATATGATTTAATGTAATTAATTAAGTGACTAAGCTACATACTAATAAATGATTCATTAACAATGTACACATAACGCAGCCGATATGATATATTAATCTACTCGTAATGTCGGATAGAAGTATATCCAAACTCAATGAATCAATAGATAAACACTAAACACAATGGATCGAAACGTTGAAGTATTCAGGATTCGCACAGCTTTAGCATCTACCTGGGAAATCGCTCAGCAAGAGAAAGTTAAAACATGACACCCAGAGTGACACGTGGTCAAGCCCCTAACTTTAATAATGATTTCTGTCATTAACGCGCCATCATTAAAATGCGCTAATAAAGTAGGTAATGACGAAGCGACGCGGCCCGTGGCATTTAACGTGCTGTCAAAAGGTCTCCTAGCAACAGGAAACCACGTGGATCCAGTTCGGCACATTCCATTCGTCCACAGGTACCTGCGGTGGCGCATGCCGAACGGACGCAATTGCAAGGTGAAAAGAGAGAGGTATAGCCATGCAGTCGGCCCGCAGCTGTCAGTGAACTGGCGGGAAACATTAAATGCTAAACTTCATATCGTCCTTGTCATACAACTAAAGTTTTATTTTATTTTTTAATTATCTTGAGATTATCCCAACTACTCTTCGAAGTGTGAAAGTATAAATGGATGCCTCAAGGTTAACAGATGATACACAATATGAAAAAATGTTAGTTTACGTACACCCACATTTAAAATTGTGCCATTTCACAAATACCTTCAAAATCCAATCCCAAATGTCAACGTAGGAGTCCATATCCATTTTTGTAAAGTTATAACGGGAACAATTACGTAGATACGTTTGAGTCGCAACCCATTTAATCACTGGCAGACTAACGAGCTAAGCAGCTGTCCTGGCTACACCGAATTTAGAATGCATTTACCTTTGCCAAACATCGCCGAAATATGATCAGGAAATCTTCGAACACGTCGCCGGTAACACCCGTAATATCTTCTAATTCCAGAGACATTTTTACAAATTTACTAAAACGCGCAAAAAAAGAAAAATAATTTACTATAATTAATATAAGGATCACAGATGATTTACTTCTTTGGAACTAAAAACCTATCAGATCGGGTAATACTTCAGACATAAAGTCGAGTGTGCGCGTGGCGTGCAGCCGCGGTACCGAACTCGCGTGCTATCGCGCCTAAGAGCATTCTCACACTGGCCCTCGAGCTTCGGACGTCGACTGACTCTGTCACAGTATTTCGTCATTACACCGACTTCGGCAAACCGCGTAGCTCCGGTTATATGTGGCCCGTAATGACTGGGTCCCTGGTACTGCAATCATGATAGCGACACATAGCGAGTCGCTCGCCGCAATAGCCTCACCCGCACAACATGGGCCGAGGAGCCAAACGATACATGCTGTCGTAGAACTTATTTATAGTGGTACAGGTCGCCAGACAGCTGATAAAATGGTTTGAACGGTTCGGAATACAAGTTCATTGGGGGCTCGCCCCATACGTTGTGAATTGCGATAAATCGCTTAAGCAGCGGTATGTTGCTTGCTGCCTATTCTAGCAATGTGTACGAAGGTGAAAGTAAGAGGACGCATCGTCAAGTGAATTCATACTTTCTGCAATTATTTAATTGCGTGAAACCAAAGTCAGTCAAGTTAAGTCTTTAACATGGGAATGCACACAGGAAACACAGGTGTTTGAGCTACCTTTCTCGGAGTCAGATCAATGTATGTGATGTAGTGAAATATTTATTTATATAGTCCGAAGGTACTGTGCGCGTATTTAAAACCCATAATAACAAAAGGTAAATCCCATAATAAGTCACTTCGTGCGAAGGGCCCCAATTTGTCTATGAAAAGTATGGCGGAATCACCTTACTGATCGATAACAATAATCATAAGCCGCTGTAGGTAGATAATATGTCAGACAGAGGTCAATGCATTTTAAAAACTCAAGCAGGTTTTTTTTAATGCTAGAGGCGGACAAACGAGCAAGCGAGTCACCTGATGGAAAGTAATCAACGCCGCCCATGAACATTCGCGAAATCGGAGAGATCGCTAGTGTTGTCGTCGGCCTTTCAATGTTTCAATGTTTGTGCCGGAGGAATCTAATTATGAGCAGATGATGATCATACCTGCATCTTGCTTTGATGTGGGAAGTTTGTAAGTGATGAAAGATAAAAGGCTGTGGAAAATAAAACTTTCCAAAAGAAGACTTAAAGTCTTGATTTTTTGTAATACGGCAACTGTGCCGTTAAAATATATGATACGTACTGACGTACCATATATTTTAAAATCTAAATTAAATATGTGTCTATTTTTTAAAACCTATTGGTTAAGCGTGTTTGCCTGAGGTCGCGAGTGTGGCCATCTGAAAATAAGGGGAGGCCTTACTTCGGAAATACGTAAGCTACCAATTTCGTAAATTATAGTAGCATGGACTAATTATATAGAGTGATCTTTAAAGGCCCTTAGAAATGTTTTGAGTTTCCCATACAAGGATCTACTGAAGGATAACGAATGTTTTTCTTGTGCTATCTCTTTTTAGCAAGCCACTAACATCGAGGTGCTTTAATTCTTAAAGCTTGATATGTTGACGAAACGCTATATCGAAGTAAAGCCAAACGGCGAGAAACGTTTCAGATTCATGTCATATGACGTATATCATGATCCACGTGTTCTCGTTTCCCTGTCTATAAGGATTGCGAAGAACAGACGGTAGTCGCTTGATTGTAATTACCAGACTTACAAAATCCTAGATTATGGTTCAACAAGCATACCTAGTGGGTACGCTACGTAGCGCGATATCATTGGACAGAACCAAGTATGACGCAAAGCCGAGATGTTGATGACAGCATATGACGTATCAAGAAAGTCCCTAAAGAATTTAGTTGTAATTGCTTCCGAGGCGACGATCATTACGCAACGCCGAGATGATGATGACGTCATATGACGTATCAAGAAAGTCCTTAAAGTATTTAATTGAAATTGCGTCCAAGGCGACGAACTTTATACCTGTTCGCTTGCTTTGAGTTAAGTTTAAAAGTGTCAATGCCACACTGGTGTGCATGCGCCGATGACGTAGTGGTGACGCGGAGTCAGCTGGTCGGATACATGTGTACGTTGAACATGGTGTGCACGAACGATTAGCGTTGGTGACATACCTCCTGGTGAATAATAGTAGAAGCTATATCTCCGATAATGTGTTTGTAAATATTATTGTTACGTTTACAGATAAGGTGTTAATGTGTTACGGTTTTGTTCGGTAAAGGACAGCTTAGATTGTCTACTTTACTTATAATATTAAAGTAATATTTAGTATTTTAAAAGGTGTGCGAAGATTCTTGTACTCAAATGTATGTAATGTTCCGTAATTTTACAGTCATTTCTGGTGACCTACTGCCAAGAATCTTAATTTCATCTCTCCACCAAGATACTTCCTAAATCTAGCACATCCGAGCCGTGATCTACTTATTAAAGTGTCTTATTAAAAACAGTCCTGATTTGTTTTTTTTATTTCAAGTATCAATTCAATTTACCTATAAAAATATTGTAAATAGACGCTAAAATAAAATATTCAAGCGGGATCTTTATTGGGTTCGAAATTATATTAATGTAGTTATGTAAGTTGTGTATTGTATATACACCGTAATTTTTTATCGCTCAAAAATCTCATAAAGTCCATTTAGCATGTTAGCTATGACATGTCCTTTTTTAAACGAGGTTTGAAAAGAGTTCTTCTTTCACGGTAGGCATCGGCATGACTGTGCTCCAGCATTGTTGATGTCTATGAGCGGCAGTTACCTTTTACCATCAGATGGGCCGCAAGCTCATCTGTCTGTTATAAGCAATAAAAAAAAATTGATCGATAAGCGAAATAAAAATCGGCTAGTCCGTGCAAAATATAATATGCACCCGCCAATAATGTTTGGAATAGCTTATTTCTTTTCGCTTACATTGTTGATCTAACATACTAAATGGAGTTTATTCACGATACCTATCTATCGTGAGACATACGGTGCATATGGTGCAAAAAATAAATATTTTCATTATTAAACATTGAAGAATCCTCATACGCCTTAAAAAAGAATTTGCTAGGCCTAAGTTATGCCTATGTCTTACAAGAAATCCATCTTGTCCATTCGTCTAATAGCTAACGATATTCACTATCTTATGCTGTCATACGAACGATGCATTACGTTTCAGGAAGGCGTGCATATTTTGGCAGCTGACAGTCTCACAAACCACTGTTCCTACGGCTAATTTTAGCCGTGACGTCACGTTGTTGCGTAACAGAGTATTCACCTGAACAGGTACAGTCACGAGCTTTAATTTGGGACCCACCCAAGGTTGAAACCAAACACCCAAACTTTCGCTATTAACGTGCTGCAATAAATCCCGAAATCATAATATTTACCATGGACAACACTTTCTTTACTTTTCTAGGGGCAACAGTGCAAAAACGTCAACTTGAGCGAGGGCATACGATCGTTACCGATGTTTTCCGAGTAATTGTTACATGAGTAATATCTTTTTGGCCCTGTTTTCTATCTACTGATTGACACTGACACGAGTGACTCATCATACAGGGTGTCTGTGAACATTTACATCCCTTTAAAATTTGTTCAACAACTTTTCGAAATTCATCTAATAATTTTTCGACTCACCATACAAAATGATCAAGTCACGTACGACCGACTTTGAATGAAAAGTTAAAATTATTCCATGTGAGTTTCCAAAAGTGATAGAACAAATGTTGTTAAAGGGATATAAATGTTCACAGATACACCCTGTATGTTCGTAATTATAAAACCGTAATAATAGCTTTTTGCAAAGAGGCCTATAGGTATCTAGAGGTTTCAAGGGTTTATTAGATAAGACATTTTTTGTCCTAACTTGACATTCAACATTATTGCACTAAAGTTTTGACCTTATTGCATTATGAATGTTCTAACGACAATTAACGGAAATGGGTCCCAAATTAAAGCTCGTGACTGTACAAGGAGAGAAGTATGGATGGTTTAGCCTCGGCAATATTTCCGGGCAGCTATATCCGTCCATACAAATCTCTCATTCGGAGATATCAAAAAATAAGACCTGTGATCTTTCTCTAAAAAAAAATTTTTTTTAGTTTTTAATGGATTTTAAGCTAGTAGGTCGAATTCGGAAAAAAATACAACTTGAGAACTATAAAAACATTACATGGGGGTGTTTCGTGTGCCCAAAAGGTATCTATAATGTGTATAGGTACCTTTTTTTTGGTAAGGGTACCTTTTTTTTTTTTTTTTGGTCATTAAGCCAACGCTTGACCACAATCGCACCTGATGGAAAGCGACGATGAGGTCTAGGATGATACGCGTTTGCCTAAAAGATGCCTGTTCACTCTTGCCTTAAAGATGCCCAGATTATAGTGGTCAGGAAAAACAGATCTCGGCAGAGAGTTCCATTCCTTAGCCGTCCGCATTATAAATGTGGAAGCAAATCGCTTCGTGCGGATAAGGGGTATTTCTACCACATAAGGATGAAAACTCTCGCCGCGCCTTGTCGTCCGATGATGGAATGGGCTGGGGGGGATCAAATTATGTAGAACCTCCGCACACTCCCCGAAATGAATCCGGTAGAAGACCGAGAGGCATGCCACTCGTCGACGGTGGTCCAGGCTCTGCAGGCCAGCTTCGGAGAGTGTGTCATCATCGATGAGCTTTTTCGCACGTCGCTCTATTGAGTCCAGAGCGTCTAACTGATACCGGGCAGATCCGTCCCAGAGGTGACAGCAGTACTCCAAGCAGGAGCGAACCTGAGCTCGATATAGACTTAAAAGCTGCTTGGGCTTAAAGTACCGCTTGACTTTCCAAAGGATGCCTAGTTTTTTAGCTGCAGTTTTGGCTATGGACTCAATGTAACGACCAAAATTAAGGCTAGCCGACAGATCCAAGCCCAATAGCTCGAGATGGTCAGTCACTGGCACGGAAACATTTCGGAAAGTAGGAGTCAGATGAAATGGACTCCTTTTCGCCGAAAAAAGGCAGGCCTGTGTTTTGGCGGGGTTGAACCCAACCAAATTGGCATCTCCCCATATGGAGACAGCATTCAGGGCTGTGTTCACCCTCTGAACCATGCCCTCCCTCAAAGAACCGACATCTGCACCGGACCTCGCAACTGACAGATATCTATCCGCAACTGTGCTGTCATCAGCGTACCCAAAGATACCGGGTGTCAACAGCAAGTCGTTGATATGTAGTAGAAATAGAGTTGCGGAAAGAACAGAACCCTGAGGGACACCAGCATTGATGTCATGGCGATCAGATGAGTAGCCATCAATGACTACCCGAATTGATCTGTCCCTCAGAAAATCCTCAATCCATACGCAAAGGCCGGTGGAGATTCCGTACGACGGAAGCTTGCCAATGAGACTTGCGTGCCAGACCCTATCAAAAGCCTTGGAGATGTCGAGGGAAACAGCGAGAGCTTCGCCGTGTTTCTCGATGGCTTCACTCCACAGGTGGGTTGCATACACTAGAAGGTCCCCAGTAGACCGCCCGCGGCGGAAGCCAAATTGACGGTCACTGAGGAGATCGTTGTCTTCTAGGTATGCAAGGAGCCGGTTGTTCAATACACGCTCCATAGTCTTACAGAGTATGGAGGTGATTGCGATAGGACGGTAGTTAGCTGGGTCAGCACGACTACCTTTTTTAGGTATAGGTTGAACATTAGCAAGCTTCCAAGTACTCGGTACTAGTCCAGTACGGAGGGAAAGGCGGTATAGGCGAGTCAAAATAGGAGACAACTCAGGGGCGCAGGTTCGTAAGACAATTGCAGGGATGCCATCAGGACCACTAGCCTTATTAATGTCTAGAGTGCTGAGCGTGTTGAGTACCTTTTTCTGTCGAATATGGACTTCAGACATCTCAGAAGAGCATTGAGGTAGCTTAGGTGGATTTTTGCCAGCTGTATCTAGTTGCGAATTGCTCGCGAAGAGAGAGGCAAACAAGTCTGCCTTCTCCTGGGCCGTGTGAGCTAGCGATCCATCGGACATCACCAACGGCGGCAGCGACGACCGGCAAAAATTGGCCTCGACCGACTTAGCCAGTGACCAGAAAGCTTTGCTTCCAGACGGATAAGAGACTAATTTGTCTCCTATGCGGCTAATGTGGTCGAAGCGGGCCTTTCGGAGAGCACTTTTGCATGACTTAGCGGCACTGTTGTAGGCTTTCTTCAGTTTCGACACATTCTGCGATTTGCGGGATCGAGCGTCTGCCCAGGATTGGTAGGCGGTGTGCTTGACCGCTTCGGCCTTGGCACAGTCCGCGTTAAACCAAGGGTGAGCTTTGTTCTTTTGCAAAACGTCAGAGTATGGAATAAAGTATTCCATAGCCTGAAGTATCACGTCAGAAATTGCATCCGCGCAACGCGTGGGTTCGTCCGAAGAAAAGCAAGTGCGACGCCAAGGGTAAGATGCAAAAAAGTGTCTCATCTCATCCCAATCTGCTGACCTGTATCGCCATACTCGCCTAGTTCCAATAGGATCAAGGTCGGGTGGAGAGTAGACTGATACTGATTTCACCAGACAGTGGTCAGAGCTTCCCAAGGGAGAAGAGATTGCCACATGGTATCGGTCTGGGTCGGTTGTCAGCAGAAGGTCCAGGCAGTTTGCTGTATGGCCATCTACGTCAGGGATACGGGTAGCGCCTTTTACCAGCTGGGAGAGACCTAGCGACAGAGCAAATGCATACGCCAATCTCCCGGCGTGGTCAGTGCTCTGAAAGGGGAACAACCACTCATTGTGGTGGGCGTTAAAGTCCCCCAGAACAACAAGTTGCGCACTCGGGTACCTCTGCAGGGCCGTTTCTGTGGAACCGCTGAGGTGCTGGAATAGCCTGGTTGTCTCTTCATTATCGGCGTGCGACCGGTAGACACAACAATAGAGAATTTTCTCTACTCCAGTGTCAACCAGAACCCACAAGGTGGAAAAACTGGGATCCTCAAGGTTACGGAGACGTCGGCAGCAGATGTCATCGCGAGCATAGACGCAGGTGCCAGCTCTTTGTTTAAAATTTTGCTCCAGGGTGTAGCCTGGGTAATATAGATATGCTGCGTCTAAAGGACATCTGATTTGCGTCTCCGTGAGGAACAGCAGATGCGGTTTTTCGGTCTCCAGGTGGTGATGGACCGGTTCGAGATTGGAGTGCATACCCCGAATGTTGGCGAGGTGCACTTTTAGTGCGAGGGAGTGCAACCGCTAACCTGTAATACAGGGTGTATCTGTGAATATTTACAGCCCTTTAACCACGTGTTCTACCAACTATTCTGAACAACATTTGTTCAACGACTTTTCCAAATTCATCGAAAAAAAATTCAATGAATTTCGAAAAGTACATAATAATCAAGTCACGTGACAGACTTTGTATGAAAAGTTGAAATTTTTTCATGCGACTTTCCAAAAGTGTTAGAACAAATATTGCTCATAATGGTTAGTAGAACACGTGGTTAAAAGGATGTAAATGTTCACAGATACACCCGGTATAGGTAGGAAGTCTCAAGTATCAAATATTGCTTACGACGTCAGTAATGTATTGCTAATGTAATTTAACACGCACTACGCTTGCGATACAAGATATAAAACTGCGATTAGTATAGGTACATATGGGTACATAGGCATGTGAGTGCGATTACGTGAGCAGCACGTGTCAACTTTTACTATGTGAAAGGATGCGAATGTACTAGGTAGGTACGTTCACAATGTAACTCTAAAATAAGATATATCTGGCATTGATGAAGTTCTGCCTGAGGTGCAGGATATAACACCTAGTTCAGGCACCCAACTAAAATAACTACTTTAGTATAAGCCTAAAGTTGGCGATTCTTCGCAATCCACCAGTGCAGCGTTCGCCAACAGAAACCGATTGAAGCCAAAACTTGGGTAATCATTGTTGCATCATTCCATTCTTACATTCATTTGTATGATAATGTATGTACTTCGATGTCAACGTGTCCTAAGCTAGTGCACCTAAAATGTTACGGAATTCGAGCAAGTTCCACTCAAATTATATGAAATCTAAAAATACATGATTTTTATGATTGCTTAAAACAGCTACTACCTACTCTTTTGTTTTACGAGTAGGCACTATAAAAATGTTGGCATTTTGGGTGGATTAAGCAAACACCGAATAAATGCCCGACCCATCTCTGGACTCTAGCCTTATTATGGAATCATGTAACCATTCTATGTTCATGGCATCAAACCTTTTAAGACCTTCTCAAAATATTTAAGACGACATTGGTTAGACCTTTCGATCGCCTGAACAATTTGACATCTAATAAGTCCGTGGACGCCCACGACTGAAATTGATGTAATCAATCAAGGTTTCATTGTTAGGACACTTTTCTGATAAACTTTGTTCGGCACGCCTTACCACGTGTACACGTGCCGCAAATTGTACGAGATTGTAGAGAATTCGTTATTCTTTAAAAATTATATATTTATATTCAAAACTCATGCTATGATGGGTCTGTATACGGATATTGGAATAGTATTTTCGATTCCAGAAAAACAGCATTGGACTCAACCGGGAATAACATGCCAGACATGATCATTGAAACATGTAAGAGGACCTAAACACACAAAAAGAGCGGAAAAATACGCTAATCTGAAAACGTTCCTATGTCTCACAAATGATGATACCTGTATAGCCGTACAAAGGTCAAACAAAAGGTTAAACATTGCTTATGTAACGGACACATTATGTGATTTGATCGCTTTTATTTATTATTTATTTATTAAATCGCTTTTTAATACTTCGCAATATTAAATTGATAAAATAATACAAGGTGATATTATGTTGCATTTTGTTGGTATGATCAGAGGGCATTGAAGTCGAATATGGAGATTTCATACAAATCTCGAATTAAACTTCAATGTCGTGTGCACGAGAGGTGGGGTTCCAGAAGTCGGAATAAGTTTTCTAATGGCAATTCTACAGTCGTGGTTAGAAAAGAATCTAAAACGCAGTGAAGAGATTTGCGAAAGAATAAGATACATCTCACACGGTCTCAGTTACAGACACAGTTTATAGCGACTAGTAAAACTTGTATCTGTATATTATTCTGTTCTTGTAGGTAGCTAGTTACAGCCGTTAAATTACATTTCTCATAACAACTTCGATATCTTAAACAGATAAATAAATGAACTCTGATATTGACAATACAGTATCATGTGTTGGTTAAAGTTAACGTGATATGTGGAATGTTTTTGCAAATTCGCTTTTGGAAACCAAATCAAACCAGAACATAATGATAAGCCATTGCGATTTTAAATTATATTGACATAATTTATTCGTGATAGTTTGAAGTATAGATTTGATTCCTCAAGTTGAAATTACTTTAGTATTTAATCCTACATTTTGTCTAAAATTATGTTATAATAGGCTCGAAACTTTACCCCATTATAATCAAATAAATTAAAACTTGCAACGGGATTCTTAATTATTTATTAAAACATGTCTATAACACCTACAGATTGTTAATTTATTTAAAAACCCAATTTATGTGTTTCAAATTGATTTGTCCCAACGATTAAAATGCACTTAATTAATAGGTTTGGTAAACCTGGTTTTTGTAACCGCAGATATAATAAAGAACAATAGGTAATTTACTCGATGTTGTCATTCAACGATTCATATTATTTTGTAACTGGCATTTCAATGTAAGTGTGACATCATTTTGGTTACGATATAAAATCATATGGCACTTTTAAGCAAATGGAGAGTCCTTGGTGGGTACAAAGAATAACGATCAAAATAGAAAACCATACAGAATAATAAAAAGAGCTAACACAGATATGGCTGAGAGACAAGTGCTATTTTTGCACTTCAGGGGGGTAACTCAACCTAACCTGACGCTGACTGTACTCTAGTATAGAACTGTTCAGATGTTCGAAATGATAAGTAACTTTATGGGCGGCGGCAATCGCTTAACCATCAGGCGTCTGCTCGTCGGCCACCTATCACATAAAAAAATATACAGACATTATACGGCCTCCCAACAAAAAAAATCTAGCTATGATATAGGTAGGTACAGTCAGCTGCAAAAATATGTATACACTTTAGTACCTTGTCACAATATTATACATTCCGTGTAAGAAAATAGTCAGAGACAGATATTATGACAAGATACAGCCGACTGTACATTGAGATAATACCTATACAAAACCTTTAAAAGTAATGATGAATTTATCGAATTTTAGTTATCAGAAAGATTGTCAAAAGTACTTTCTATTTAGAACTAAAAGTACAATGACAGAAATCATTAGCAACTATTCATTTGCTATTACTAATTAAGAAAATAAATAATTATACATATAGCAATTATAAAACGATTTTGTTAATATGCATGCGGCCAGTTTGAAGGAACTGACCAAATCCAGTCAAGGAATTAGAAGGTACACGCGTATGGTTTAACCTCCATAGGCCCAGACAGCAGACACAGTAGAAAATTAATTGATTTTGGTTATAAAAAGGCTTTACTACCTCAAGATGAAAGCGTCCCTTCTCAAAGTCCTTGAGGCATAGTTTCGAGTGCACGTCTAAGGTGGAGAACTGAAAGGGCTTCCTTCAAATTGCCTAGCAATTTGTAGTGCGATGATAAAATAACAATTATTTATGGCTTCATCGTGCTAGCTTTTCTCATCGTTAGCAAACACCATTATAAACCAATCAGGGATGAAGACTTCAAAAGAGGCCGGTTTTTTTAATTTGAGAATTTTAAGTTAATCACGTTTTGAGCACGAGCTTTGACAGTTGAGTCATACTTCAACTGTCAAACTTTGTGCTCAAATCGTGCTCAAGTTCAAATTCTCAATTCAGAAACCGGCCCCTTATATGGCACATGTACAGTCAACAGAAAAACTCCACCCAAATAGTTACCAACTGTATGTAAATTTAAATGAGAAGAGAACAATTTAAATACAATGTGTGACTACAACCGATCACAAATTGGATATGAAATCTATTACAATCTCGAAATTCCTATTCTAATCATTTGTCCAATTAAACTAATTCCATAGTCTGATGTTACACAAATTTTTAAGGCAAATAGTACTCATATTTGAGAGACACTAAGAGCTGCTGTCTACGGAGCGTAGCTTCATAGACGCGTATTCGTTACTATACTGAAGCGTACTTACGCTACCGCGTACTTTAAATATTTTGCAAACTACCATTCTTCATCGCAGAATTACTTTGTCCTTCTACCCTTAAGACATAAAATAGTAATTAGAAGATCGTCATCGTCAGCCCATTTAAGTCCCATCTGCTGGGGCACGGGCCTCCCTCAATCACATGAGAGGTAATTGCCATGCTCACCACGCTTGGCAGACGGGTTGGCGAGGGTTTTGGTATAAATGCAGAGTTTTCCTTCTCGGGGTGCTGATGATCATGCCAGCAACTTTACCTTAGTCGCCTTTTACGAGACCTCGGTAAGAGTGAGTGTGGCCTATTCTACTCTGCCGGGGACCAAACGGCAATTAGAAGATCTCCGTAGGAAATTCGAAAGTTTCTAGCTACCTGACGTGTGGCTGCCTGTACATTACAAAAATAAGTTTTCAGACTAAAACCTGTATGATATAAACAGGAATGATAGTTGCTGGGTTCCTAGTTACAAGCTAATTTTATATCGATTAAATAATTGGTCACACAAAACATACATAATGAATGAGGGTGCCTAATGAGTTCGCCAGTCACAAGATAGCTATAAATCAGCCTACGTACACCGAAGCCCGAATGTGAGTCATGTAACGTCACGCCTAGGCAGCCAGCCAACTTTAGCAGCCGAACCAATTCAATCCGGTTAGACGAAACTGACGTTTATACTAGTGCAGTTTTTAAAAAAAGAAGTATAAGCGAACTAGTTTGACAAAATATCCTTCAATCATTTAAGCTCCAAGTAGCTCATGCAGTTCAATAGGCTATTTGACAAAATTCTGAAAACTATCTTGGGGTATTCATTTGTTTATAAGGAGCCCTAAAAAATACGTCTTTTAGCAATATGGCGCCAGTGACGTAGATTTTCCATAAATAAACATTGTGCTTGTTGGTGTTTCAGTGTTTCTTTCAAATAGTTTTATAGACTATTTTTTTGTTTATTTCTTCCTATGAAGGAAAGGCAATCAACCATAGGCAGCTTTTCTGTTTTTATTTTAGATATTTTAATAAAAAAACGAAAAAGAAAATGCAATATTAAGATATGCCGCAAAAACGCGTCTTTTAGCAATATGGCGGCCAGTGACGTAGATTTTCCATAAATAAACATTGAGCTTGTTGGTGTTTCAGTGTTTCTTTCAAATAGTTTTATAGACTATTTTTTTGTTTATTTCTTCCTATGAAGGAAAGGCAACCAACCATAGGCAGCTTTTCTGTTTTTATTTTAGATATTTTAATAAAAAAACGAAAAAGAAAATGCAATATTAAAATATGCCGCAAAAACGCGTCTTTTAGCAATATGGCGGCCAGTGACGTAGATTTTCCAGAAATAAACATTGAGCTTGTTGGTGTTTCAGTGTTTCTTTCAAATAGTTTTATAGACTATTTTTTTGTTTATTTCTTCCTATGAAGGAAAGGCAATCAACCATAGGCAGTAGACTTACGCGTAATCTACGTCACTAGCCGTTTTTAGTTTAAAAAATAATAATTTTAGAAGACGAATTTTGATGAAATAATGCAATATTTTTATCTCGCGTTATTACAAATCGCTCCACAAAAAATATATTAATACTGATGTATAAAAGCAATGTATATTTTTATCACTGTCAAATAGCCTATTGATATTGAAGTAGATTGAGTTGATGATAAACGAGTAAACGACGGTTGCACAGCTGATATACCAATTAAAACGAACGGAAAGAGCAATCGAAAATATACGCACTACAAGATATACGATTATTATTTATCTAATAATAAAATATAATCAGTAATTTTAATACGATTAACTCCGACTCTCTTTCCTCTCCAGTCAGCTCATTCATTACACAATGCAGCAATTTTTTTTTGGCCGATGCCAACGATCGGAACAAAATGCTGTCTCCTTAGAAAGTTCTACAATGCATTACTTATAATATATTTTTTAACATTTCTCTGTAGAAAAAAATACAGTAAAACGAAAGATCTTGAACGAAATAATTAGATGAGTGATATTTCGTTTGCTGCATCAATCTTTTCCGTCGAGTGAGCAGATTGGCGGGCTCATTTTGTCGACATTCTCTACGGTTACGAGTGGGGGCGGTGGGGCGCGCCGACGTAGATTTCACGTGCGTGAAGATCGCGGTCAAGCGCAAGGAGTCTCTCACGACTTATTAGGCCGTACTGAAGGTTCTTTGGAACAACGATATGATTACGATATAATAATAATAATAAATATTTCACAACATCACATACATTGATCTTACTCCGAGATAGGTAGTTTAAGCACCTGTGTTACGGATATCGGAATCAACAGTGGGATTACAAATATATATACGTATAATACTTTTATTTTGTAAATACATACTTATAATACATAAGGAACACCCAGATCAATACAAACAGACATATTTATGCACACAAATGTTTGTACTGTGCGGGGATCGAGCCCGCAACCCTTAGACCAAAGGCAGCGTTCACTACCACTGTTCCAAATGGGTCGTCAAATATATGTTCCGATGGAACGTAAGTAAACTCGTTGCTTTCGTAATTCTTAAAGGCTTCTCCATATTTTAATTGCTTGGTTGGAGATACTATATGAGTCTCAAGTTCCAGAACCTACAACTGTCCTGTAACGAAAGGGAATACAATCTCCCCCTTATTACATATCGCAAAATAAGGATAGTTCCGGAACAAAACTCGTGCCAGCCCCTTTTAACATTGCGTGTTGGAACGGGATGGCATGAGATTTAGTACAGTAATAACTTTAGATCACGATTTGTAATAACGTGGTATGGGTTTAAGTATGAAATTGGCGTTTTTTTAGACACAACAAGATAAATAAGTCCTATCAAAACTCAAAAAGTTATTGTGGTATCATTATTTTTTGATTAAAGACCATATTTTTAAGGAGTATAATGTACAGATCAGATGAAATTGTATTCATGATGTAGAAATAAAATCTTGAAAGTGACTCTTTTTCTGTTAGGCAGAATTGGCGCTTTTTCGTATTTATAACATTTTAAATAAACAATGCTTCTTTCTGAAAATCTATTATAAATGTACCTAAATGTTAATAAATGAAATGTTTTCCATTAAAGCACAGTTAAATATGAAACAGTACCATTGATATTTACTTTGAAAATTAAAAAAATAATGTTAGTATGGAATACACAGCTTTTCAAAAAATCTTCATACAAATCGACATTTTCATACTTTAATCCCTAATATCTGTCGCATCCCACTAAAAGAGACGCACGGCGGGACTTGCGTGTGAATAGGACGGGGATGATGATCCGTTCGCGACTTCTGTTTCGTTGTAGGGTCTCAGACTGTCGTCTCTGTTACTTCCTAAATGTCGTTTCTCCCTATAGGTATTTAAAAAAGCGGCTGCCAATGCTTTTCGTTGACTCACTAAAATGTAGATCCTGCGAAGTGCTCAGCCGATGTATACCCGGCTGATGGAAATTTGCCAGGTCATGACACCCCTGGCAAGGTGTACCCAGAATCACACCGGATAAACTAAAGAAGCGCGCGGGACAACCTCATCCACATATTAGCGACTTGCAACCAATACTCTTTATAAAGAGTTTGATTGTTATATTGCATAGAGAGAGTTATATTGTTACATAGTCATAGCTAAACCGAAGAAGCGAAACACTAGCGCGATTTAATCAATGCCCAGCGCCGTCTATTGATACCTTTCGCAACTAATGTCCCAAAACAAAGTGAGTATAAAGTGCGGTACTAGTTTTCAAATAAAGCGCTTCCGTTACTTCAGGTAGGTACAACCGGCAAGGCTACATCTGAAGGTATTGAAGTTTTCACATGCAAAAAATCTTGACGTTATGTACAAAAACTACTAAGTAAATAGTAACATTGAAATTTTTGCTAAAAAACTTCAGCCGTCATCAAAGCTTTCCGGTTCATTACTCTGCTAAGAGCAATGGTTTCAAGTCGCAATAAGGTTTAATTAACTTTTTAACAACACCTGCGAGACATTACCAACTGAATACATAGTGTGTTGTGACGCGCACACGAGCCGTCATATAAAGTATCAGTAGTTGCTATGCACAGGCGTCAGGTCAAGTTACCCCCCGTAGTGCAAAAATAACACTTGTGTCTCAGACATTAGGACGGTCCAAAGTCTAACAAGGGTAACCCGACGTGACGCCGTCTGTACTGTACTTCCGAACGGATTGTTTATAGTAATTGTTCAATCAGAACTAATATTGTCTCAAAGCTAAGGATACATAGAACGGTCGCCAATAAAATGCACGCGAAGGAAGAGATTCTAACCGAAATAGTCCATTCAGTATCTGAAGGTGACTAGGACAGTTTAAACGTTTCGTATCATGCATCCATATTTCTACAAATAAAAAAGTTAAGTTGTAAAAATCATTAACTTCTTTGTGTTCAAGATAACAAGTATTAATCTTTCTTAATTAATCTAAACAAGAACTTAAACTAATTATTACCAATAAAATTGGTTAATTGCATGATGAGCTAATCGGATTTTTTGCTAATAGGGATTGGCACAAACAATCGCAATATATCAATAATCGGTATGGCTACCATCTTACCATCGAATCACGATTATAATCTCGTGCAAAATATGTCCGCATAGATTGCATTAGTTGTTGGTACTAGTAATCTCTTTTGGTGACGAAGGTGGTTCCGATACGTCAAGCGACTGTTGTTTTTTTTTCAGATGAATAAGATGCATATTATTTTATTATTTGTGATTTATTGCGTGTGTAACACTAATAATATTTACATATTGTATTCCATATCCAGATAGTTATAATTCATAGATAAAATGTTGAATAAAATTACAAATCAAACAAATAAAAACAAATGAATTAGATTGCTATAGAAACTATTCTCGATTCTTAAAAATATCGGTTAGGTCTAAAAGGTGCGTCTCACTTTTAATATCACTGTCAAAATAGAACTGTCCTATTCACCTTCAGATACAGAATAGACTATAGAAACACTTTCAGACCCCATTTGGATCAGCAACTCAATTACTTAGAGACAATACAGAAACCTAACCTAGATAAAAGCGAAGTTTTCCTGCCATTGACGTAACAGACTCGCCAGCTTTCAGTGGAAAGATTCTAGCAATCAACCCGATTCTGATCTCAGAATATTCCACAGCATTCTCGTATTGCAGTTGCACTATATGTGTACCCCTTTATAGGTGACGTCGTTTGCCCATGTGTCACTCGTCTTACTATCTGTGTAACATATTTAGGTCGTTTAGTATATCAGACTGCAATACTGTCGTATCAAATTGTATACCGGTATCGTTTAATGGAAATGCGAATGACAATATGGAGAAACTGGAGATGAAAAAAAAAAACCGGCCAAATGCGAGTTTGACTCGCCCATGAAGGGCTCCGTAGCAGCGAGTAAGATATATGGAAGGTAATGTATGGTGTATGTAATTGTGATGTGTATCATATATTCTTATTTTATTTATATTTTTTTATAATAGAAGTTAGAGAGACGAGAGAGTGCGGTCCCCGGCAGAGTAGAATAGGCAACCCTCACTTTTACCGAGGTGTCGTAAAAGGCGACTAAGGTAAAGCTGCTGGCATGATCATCAGCACCCAGATAAGGAAAACTCTGCATATATATCAAAACCCTCGCCAACCCGTCTGCCAAGCGTGGTGAGTATGGCAATTACCCCTCATGTGATTGAGGGAGGCCCGTGCCCCAGCAGTGGGGACTTAAATGGGCTGATGATGATTATGATGATGAGAAGTTAGGGAATTGTACCACTTTGAGAGCATCTCTTGCGCAAAGTATTAAAAGTATTAAGTTTACAAAAATATATATATTAGAAACGCAACATCATTTTTAAAGACCTATCCATAAATACCCTACACGTATGGGTTTGAGGAAAAAAAAAATGAGTTTCAGCTCTAAGTATGGGGACCCCAAAAATTATTTTTTTTCTATTTTTGTGTAAAATCATAATGAGAAAGGGTGGGGCGCGTCTTCGTGGATTGAACTATCTGTACTTGTAAATAGTTTTAGAGTCAATACTGATGGCCAGGCAAGTGATAATGAAAATGTAGACTAAGAACGCAGCGAAAACAAATTTATTATTCTGCAAAGGATTATTTATAAGAGATACATTGATTGTATTTTTATCTAAAAATGATGTCACAGAGTACCAAAATTGTAATCACTTGTTTGACGTGTATTTTACGTTGTAATTTTTTTGTAGTTATTAGTGCAAACGCTACGTTTTCACACTTATTGACTGTCGCAAGAAGCGCCGGGCTATTGAAGTTTTGTCATTCTTAGATAACGTGGCCATTTGGCACGTGAACAATAACTATTACGAAGTACGTTACCAGTTCGAAAAATAGTCCACTATGATTGAAATACACGAGACATAATAACCCGGTCTCAAAAATGGGAGCTTTATTTAAATTAAAATAAATACGTCGCAATAGGACCCACTATTATCCTAGGATCATCATCATCGTTTGATCTGTTCATTTCAGTTGCGTCTCATATGTATTTTTTTTTTTGTCTGTAGAGAAATAAGATAAGCGTTTGACCATATTTCACCGCTTCAGATATTGCTTTTAAGCCCGCGGTACCCCTACCTGGCGCGATGCAGCCATTCATACGGCCAGCCAGAACACCTAAAACTGTCTCAAACTATTCGTAAGTATCTACTATTACGTAGTAAATATCATGAATTTAGAATGTTGTTTGGTAAATATTTTCTCCTGCATACGTCACATCATTTGTAACGACCGTCAAACATGCGACCAATGTTATTGTGTGCGAATTCTTTTTGCACTGTTACACAGATATAACTTTAGTTTTCTTGTTGTTACGTCAGTGAGAGTCGTCAATAAATACACAGTCTATTATTGTGGCACTTCCTATGTTTACGACAATATTTCACATTTCGTAGGAGTAATGATAACTAGTCATGAAATTGGCACGAGAACAAGAATCTGATATGAGATTACATGTTTTCATTTTCAAAAATGTTAACTACTCAAAAAATGTTTTACATTCTCAGTGACGCCTGAAGACTTCATAGAGTCAATACTTTAACCCGCGTCGCGTATACACACGCGTCTCATAAATGAGAGATGAACTCATAAATTAATGCCAGTCTCTGTACTCCTACGAGGAAGAAGATACCTTGATTGTTGTAATTATTACCAATTTCGACTATTTAAGACAAGATCAAAAATCAAAATCAAAAATGTCTTTATTCAATTTAAGTCCATACAGAACATTTATGAATGTCAAATATTACGTAATCTACCGCTGATTCGGAAAGTCAATTTCTACCGAGAAGAATCAGCAAGAAACTCAGTAGTTACTCTTTTCAAATAATATGCTAATTACAATATTCATTCTTATACAAATTATGATTACAGTGACAGTATGATATACAATGCTTATAATCAATATCGTTTAGATAAATCGTCAAAGAAAAATTATGAAATGAATTATACATTAGAGGACAGGCGAAGAGATCAACATGTCCAAGAATCTTTATCATTCAAATAATCATCTACTTTATAGTAGCCTTTCTGCATTAGGCAGTTTTTTACATGCAACTTAAACTTATGTACAGGTAAATCAATGATATTTTGAGGTAACTTATTAAACATTCTAATGCTCAATCCTACAAATGAATTTCCAGTTTTATGATGTCTTAGATTTGGGACAGCAAGCCTATGTTTATTTCGCGTGTTATAGCTATGAAAATCTGATTTTTGCGAGTAAAGATGCAAGTTCTTGCGTACAAATATAATACAATCAAAAATGTTTTGAGATTATACGGTATATTAAGGACTGATACGGATACAAGGACTGGTAGCCGGGTGGAGTTAGCTCTAACTCAGAAACATGAAGTGCGCCGATTCCGAATTTGTTATCAAGAATGCGATATTACTGCAATGTGACTAGCGACCCTTGACGTGACCTGGGCGTGACGACGCGTGACGACCTGCCTGGTCTACGACGATCGGCATGCAGTGTGTAGATCGATCATAATAACAGTCTACCCAGGGCTGTCTAGCATTCAATAAAAAAATAACTTCAATGATAAGAGGAATAGAAGACAGCACTCGGCGTTTCCTAGGAGCCAAATATCGGTCTCCGCAATATTCTATTTTTTTATCACATAATCGGAAAATATAACTACATGTAATATCTGAAACTTATTTCGAATTAGATTTTGGGGACCATTTTGTAAAAACTAAAAAAGGTATGAAAAACTAAATATTTTGCTAAAACATAAATCCATCTTACCTGTATCAAATAATTGTTATAGTTGCCGACGTAGCAGGCTACATACATTATCGATGATTTGAAACAGTTGCTAAAAATTAAATAAAAATAAAGCTTAAATAAAGCTTGGCCGTGTGGTCCCCGGTAGAGTAGAATAGGCCACCCTCACTCTTACCGAGGTGTCGTAAAAGGCGACTAAGGTAAAGCTGCTGGCATGATCATCAGCACCCAGAGAAGGAAAACTCTGCATTTATATCAAAACCCGCGCCAACCCGTCTGCCAAGCGTGGTGAATATGGCAATTGCCCCTCATGTGATTGAGGGAGGCCCGTGCCCCAGCAGTGGGGTCTTGAATGGGCTGATGGTGATGATGAAAGGTTAAAAACTAAAACCTGACTACCAAAAAAACACACTCTAAAAAGTACGAAACAACAAAACTGTCTCTGCTGAAATTATTATGCCGTATTGCCGTGATCGTATGCCACATTGATTTTATTTTATTATTATAATGAATCTGTTTTACTACACTAGGTATAATAATTTTTAGGTATAACAGTTTTCTTTTTTCGTACTTTTTAGAGCGTGTTTTAGTGTTTAAACTTTATTTCTATTTATTTTATTTTTAGTTATGTAAATAAAATTACATATTTGAAATGTGCTAAAAATGCTCTTTCATTTGATACCCTACACGGTACCGCCAATCAGCCTTACTCTAAGTCCCCTAGAGGGCGTCAATTTAACGTAGCGTCATGTAGCCTGTAACCAGAAGACAATCAAGACGCTTTTAAAGACACCATTTGTTCAAATATGATAACTAGTTTAGAAGTTATGAGGGAACAGATGAACAACCATACATACCTACATACATACATACAGGTCAAAATCATAACCCTCCTTTTTGCTTCGCCGTAGTCGGGTAATTATTAAGAATGATATGTTGTGGTAAATAAGTAAAAAGTGTGTTTTCTTATACTGGCGTGCTATTTAGGGACCTTAAGCTAGGGACATTAGGCGTATTTATCAGTCATTAACGTGCACGTTGGGTTCTTTGAGGTCCTTGGCGACTTCGTCCCTCCAGCGGTATCTCGGATGACCCACAGGACGTCGCACAATGGACAACATTTCATATTTTTAACATGTCCATATTGTTTTTTTATGTGAAAATAGACATAAAATGAACAAACCCATATTTTTTCTTTTTTCAAAATTTGTCCATTTTCATGCATAAAATAATTATTGAAATTCTTTTTATTCTAAATAGACGTAAGCGCCAAATGACGTCATCGGACGGCTGAATACAGCGATATTCCTTTGCTTATTATTGTTTTGATAAAAAAAAGGTACTACTGTCAAAGGTAAATAATACTAGTGTCAACATTGTCAACGTCATTCATACATTCAACGTTGACAAGTTGTCTTTTTTTTTACAGTTACATGTCATGGGTTTGGCATTTCGTAAATTTAAAACTATAATGTGCTAAGCAAAGAAATATTTTACATTCTGCCGTCCGATGACGTCATCTTACGGTTTTTAGTTTTGAATTTTTTTCTCAGTAAATAAGCAATATAAAAAATTAATAAATATATATTCAAGCAGCGGAAAAGTAAACAAAGAATTGGTATTTTTTGTTTCAGAGCTTAGCAATTTTGAAATGTTGTCCATTGGTCGTCCCTTATACGATTGGGCGGAACTGGCACAGGACCGCAAAAAACGGCGAACTTTGACGTCGAGGCCAAGAGCCACTTTGGATCGCTGAGCCAGCGTAGTAAGTAAGTATCAGTTATTATGTCGAATCACTATTATATATTTTATATACTATATGTAGGTACATACATATACCTATCTCATCGGTTATTCGAGAAAGAAGGGCATGCATCATAGTGCTCTAGGCCCCTGTTTTGAGAGTACCATGGCTGCTTGGTCCACTTAGACAAGATTAGGCTAATCAGTGGGACCTGGTAGATATTGGAGGAAATAATTAATAAATTTTAATTTTTATTGTGAAAATTCAGACGAGCATAAACTTGACAGATAAAATGTGATAAATTAGACATACATATACGTCATATCTATAATATCATCAACTTTATTCAACAAACTGCAATTTGTAAATTGATTTATTCCATTCATCGATCTTTCTGTGACATTTATAAATATTTTGCTTCCATACGTAGCAAGTAAATCTAATGTGTTATATGACCCACCTGCACCCGCTCATTTATCGTCGTACAGAGAAAAAAAAGTTGTCATTTGAAAATAAATATAATCATTTAAAAGAAAATATAATCATTTACTCAATAACATTTTGACACGTACGAGTATTTAAATTTATTTATGAGTGGTCCGTGTTAGGTAGGTTCTAAACTTCAATTCGAAGGTACTAAAAGATAAACCTTCATATATTCATTCAAGTCAATAACTCAGACCGCATTTTTTTTCAATTACCATTTCCATTAATTTCAACCTCTCTACCAATGTCGTCAATGCCATTCAAAGGTTAAGCAACTAATTGTTTGAAAGTAACTACAAGCGTCCTTTAATTTTTAGCAAGGCGTTTACTATGTCTCACTATCCCACGCGAGATAGAATCACATAAGTCTGATTTACACAGTGCGAGTTAGGAGTACGAGTCATCCGATGCCGAGTAGCTGCACTGAAGTAACTCGCAGTTTGGACGTCACGTGAGTCGGACAGAAGTCAAGCCCAGATACTGGCGTACGAGTAGAATAGAGGAGTAGCTGTCTGCTGGCTAGGCAGCAGCTCGTACTGTGTAAACCAGTGTTTAGTAGTACGATTATGTTTCATTCCACATTGGTCGGTTGAAGGAAAGGAGAGTGGTCTACGCTTGGGGCTTACTTACACTGTAAGCTCCTCGTACATCTGGAGTTGGCCTTATTCAAAACCGATTTTTTTTATCAAGCAATTCTGGAATCTAACATTTATTCCATGTGTTTGTTTTGTAAAAAGTAGACACTAACCCATTTTTTAAGACCAAATTCTTTATATTGACATGTAGAATATAATAACATTCAGATCATTCAGCATATAGTACAAAACAAGGATAAATCGCCTTCCTCCATTTAGAGAACATCATATTTTTGCAAGACCACAACCCTAAGGACATTGTGTAAACAAATAAACAAAGTTTACAGAGTTGACTTCCAAGTCGTATTACTAAACAAACACGGTTCAGAATGGCTTGGCTAAGTGATATATGAAAAACCAGCTCGTCGATCGACGTCATATGGCAGTGCAGAAAATACTGCCAGGTGTTCATAGTTGTTACTTTTATCGTAGCTTTCTTTGGTCTTTTCATTCAACTTTTCGACACTTCCGAGTCATCGACAATAAACAGTCTTTAGTATATTTTACCTGTTTTCAAATAATTGGATTTTTTAAGGCCTTAATTCTTAAAGAATCTTAATTTTTCTTTGTTTGATTAACTTATATGGTCGCTTAGAGTTTTTTGCTCGATATCGTACATATACAGGAATATTCTGAATACATTGTTATTTGCCAGTAAGTTTGCCTATAGTAAAGAATAACATTGTCAGGTAATCATAGGTCAAAAGCATTAAAAGAAGCTTTTCATACAAAATAATTCTGAAAAATGTTACCCATCTATTTTTGGAATGAATGTATGTCATAGGGTACGGTAACCAGAATTAATGACATGGGAACTCCGTACTCGCCAAACATAAACTACCGAAGGCTTAAAAGGCTCTCTATACTCGGACTATACTACAATCTAACTCTAAATATAAACACTTTAAAAAAGTGTGCCAATTTTGTAAGAAAGCTGGCAATACTGCTGCCAACTGGTTGTGCGTCGCAGCCACACCCTCGGCGTCAACAAGTCACCATCCTCCAAACAACCACTTACGAGATCTGCTTCCGCCTCTTAGCACCGTGAGTCAACGATCTTTGAACAATACGCAATCTAAATTGCTAGGCTGGCAGGAAATTGCAATAAATTTTCTCGGATCAAAATATTATTTTGCCATCATGGTTGATTGATTACATTAATAGAACAAGCTATGACAAGATTGACCATCAAAATAGGCTACGGCAATAGAATCAGCAGTAGTATCGGGGTAGTAAGGGATTGAAGACTTGAGTTTCTGAAAGGGATTTAGATAGGCTAAGCCTAACTGCCTGTTCTGTATTTATATAGAGACTGTCAATTAAATGGAACTTGCGGTTTCAAATCTTCTGGGTACCTTTTCGCTAAACTTAAGTTTCCAACTTTTCACAATAAGTATGGGCCAGGAGTTTAGCAGCTCATAATAATAGAACTGTGGTTTTCACAGGTAGCTTTCGCCATCAAGCAACTAAATGCTGGAACAACTTGCCTCCTCCCATAAGGGAAGCTCGTTCCAAACCTATTTAATAAAATTAATTCTCTTGGAACGACAAAAACTGGCGATTGGTTGCTTGCATGGCTTCAATTCCACTGCTACATAGTGAGAAACTTTACACACACATCTTATCCATTTACTTTTAATACAGCTATAACCCGTGTTTGATTACTTCTATTTATTATCGTATATAAGCAAAACTTCTTTAACGTCTATCTATATTTGTCTACTTTCATTTAGTTAGTTCAAGTTGTTACTGCGGTGCCTGCGGTGTCGAGTAAAAAAAACTCTGAGCCATTGCCATTTCGAACCACTACTGCACACATGCCTCACTATGAGACCTTCCGGGGATTTTTTGTACTTACTTTTATACTGCTCTGAATGTGTGCTTTTTGATGCGAATAAACGTTTTATCTATCTATCTATCTAAAAGTTCTATCTATCTATCTGAAGTTCGACAGATCGGTTTACGAAAGAGACTTACCTCTTAGTACCTACACCTGTAAAGCCTATTGATGAAAAACTGATGAGTTTTTCATCAATAGGCTTTACTGTAGTACATGTGATAGTTCCGACCGAGTAATATTTTTACAGTTTAGCTTTTAAGTACGAGTAGGTATAAAAAGCCAAGATAACAACTTTGGCTTTTACGTATATAAGCCAAAGCTTGTTATTTTATCATAAAAAATATAATCTATGTTTAATTCACGTTCGTTTCCTGATATCGTTTCGCAATAATATTGCAAATTCGGCTAACTACGACGCAACAATACAGAGCCTACTCGTTGGAGAAATCTACTTTTTCCTATCCTTTTTATCGGACAAGATAAAGAATATTAAAATAAACTTGACAATAAACCCTTATCGCATATAAGGCAACATGTTATCTTTCCTCATACATTACATTTTTGGTTGTTTTATGTAAGCGTGTGTAATAATTATAAACATGATTAAAAACAGAATGTTAGACAAATATTAGAAGTGAAACGAACTTTTATCACCACATAGCAACATTATACATACCTATTTATGTTACTAATTGTTTTACTGATAGGGGGGAAAGTGACTGACATTTGATCATACTCTGTTTCACCGGTACTCGGTGACGAGAGCCACTCTATCGTGCTCTGTGAGGTTGGGTATGTATTAGGTAGGTACTAAATAATGACATCATAATAGAGTCCCTGTTCTTTCTTGGATGGATCCCACCCTCCCCCACACT
Organism: Marasmia exigua; assembly: GCA_019059595.1. Taxonomy (NCBI): domain Eukaryota; kingdom Metazoa; phylum Arthropoda; class Insecta; order Lepidoptera; family Crambidae; genus Marasmia; species Marasmia exigua. The sequence continues at coordinate 13,837,741 of CM032494.1, read as the reverse complement.
AATGGGCCGGTGGACTTAGGTAGTAGCGGTGAGCGTCTTCTGCCTCCCCACTGGCTAGGTAACATGGCCATGGTATAAAACTACCAACCAAGTAACACTATAAAGTGTACGTAATGAAAACCGTTACTTTAACCGTGTGGTCCCCGGCAGAGTAGAATAGACCACCCTCACTCTTACCGAGGTGTCGTAAAAGGCGACTAAGGTAAAGCTGCTGGCATGATCATCAGCCACCAGAGAAGGAAAACTCTGCATTTATATCAAACACGGTTTGAAATTATCAAGATAAATATGTCCTTTGATAATTATCGAGATAATTATCAAGATAATTATCAGATAATTATCGGATAATCCTTTTTTAACTGATATTACATATCAATATTTTACGTTAGAATCAAGTGATTTAAGTAAATTAGAGACATTTTACAATCAAGGTCAACTTTTATTTTTTTATTTTTATAATTTCGTGTATAATAACTTGCAAACCAAAATACGAGCAGTTAATCAACTAATTATATAATACTTTTACAACGATAATACTTGTACTTATTTAATTAAAATAAATTGATGAGTGGAATATCATCTTCATCAACCTCAACTGCGTTAACTGGACGGGGGTTTTCTGTATCTGAATAACAAATGGCAAATATTTTCGATTATACTTATCAAGATATTTATCAACCAATATTTATCTTGATAATTATCAAAGATAATTATCAATGATAATTATCACTTCAAACCCTGATCAAAACCCTCGCCAACCCGTCTGCCAAGCGTGGTGAGTATGGAAATTACCCCTCATGTGATTGAGGGAGGCCCGTGCCCCAGCAGTGGGGACTTAAATGGGCTGACAATGATGATGATGATGATGATGACATGCTGACAGCTTTTGATGACAGCTTTTGATGGTTTTGTTATACAATATCATGGAAGATAACACATAGAACTAACCAATAGCAGAGCGCGGTCTCAGAGGCACGTTAAATGATAACCTGGCCACGTTTGACCCGGACTTCCAGTTGGAATGATAGTCGAACCCACTATCATTGTATGTTGACTTGTAACTCCACTGACTTTGCTGGTCTCCATGGGCGATGGCAATCGCTTACCATCAGGTGATCCAACTCGTTTGTCACCTATCGTGTTCGTGCGCTTTGTAATAATTTGGGTAATAGTATTTTTTTCCAAGTATTGCTACTGGTATTTTAAATGAGTAAAGTACCGAATATATGCCTAGTTTTTTTTTGTTGTGTTTTTGGGCAATAAAGTATATCTATCTATCTATATCAGGGATTTAAGTTATGAAATTGCCGATTTTTATTGTTGTTGATTATACTATAATTTCTTTAAGTTTGAAAGTAAAATTTAATGCTAGTGTTCTATATTTAACAGTGCTTTAAGGTGACGGGTAGGGCACACTAGCGACGCCAATCGATTTTAATTTTTAGCTACTAAACCGGATCAACTTTAAACAAATTACAATCTCTCGGCAAACACTTTTTGTTAGTCGGGTTTTAGTTTTTAAACTTAATGTTTATTTAAAATATCTTTATGAAATTACATATTTAAAATGTGCTAAAAAGCTCTTTCATTTGATACCCCACACGGTACCGTCAAGCAATTTTTTTAAAGTTTCTTACTGTAAGTCCGCCCCTGTAGTCAATTTAACGTAACGTTGTGTCGCCTATAACCAGAAGACAATCAAGACGCTTCTAACGACACGTCATTTGTTCAATAATGATAACTAGTTTAGAAGTTATGAGGGAACAGATGAACAACCTTACATACAGGTCAAAATCATAGCCCTCCTTTTTGCTTCGCCGTAGTCGGGTAAAAACGAACTGAACTTAGAACTGTGTGCTTACTTATTTGTTTCTCTTACCTATTTACAGATACATTTTAAATCAATATGCAACTAACGAAAAAAACCATTGAGCCTGTAAAAGAGTGAAACAAAAAATGGAATTTTATTTCTATGTATAATACATTCTTATAATGACAAGATACGAGTACATCGATGGAAATGATGAAATGATAAATAATTTATTAATTTAATGGTTAAACCTCCTAGCGCCATCTATTACTAAATCAATAAACTACTGAAATTACGTTACGATCCACTGAACTAACATTTGGCGTTTCAGGCACTTGCATTTATGGTATTATTATAACCTGTGTATAGATACAAGTGCTAAAATTAAAAGACCGTGGGAACCAGCTTATACTGGCTCGGGAGAGAATCCTTAGGAAGTAGCTTGGATTAGCAGTAAGTCCGCGTAGCATTGACATTGGCACTTCGAAGCCTTATCAACGACCTTACTGCGACTAGTCGGTCAACAGTCGTTGCAACGTCACACGAGTGATAAAAACTATCTTGACTGTAGCCTGTTGAGCTGGCACACATTTGAACAAAAAGATACAGCTGTTTCATTTTAGCGATTTCGGTATTGGTCTCATAGTGAAAGATGTTAAGTTTTAAGCGCTGAACTACCTCTTGAAAGGACGTGCGTTAGGGAGTTGCCACATTAGCGGATTACGAGTGTTTACAAAGCGGAACGACGATGCAGCGCGCATCTGTGGCGTGAACGGAACGCTGCGCAGACGCGACGTGTTCGCTGTGTCGTCTCTCAGATTTGAAAATGCTCGCAATACGCCAGTGTGGCAACTCCCTTATAGGCCGCCTTACAGTAGCAGTATTTACGCCTTTAGATTCATGACTAAAAAAATAATCTATGTCTAACTATTAATGTAGTTTTCTTCGAGTGTACGGGTATCATGTAGTTACGGAAGACATGCAACTTTTCTCTTAAAGGTCCATCGAATTTTTATAGTTCTGACTAGGAAACCCATAAGCTTGCCCCAAATCCAGCCTTCATATTATCGGTAAGTCAGTTGTGAGACTGCCTAAAGCTGCCACAAAATAATATGAGTACCTACTATGGACATAATCTCGACGTGTTATATTTTATAGCTTCTTGATAAAGAATAACAAATCACATGACTACATTATGCAGACGAATGTATTAAACTCAGATTACCTACACGTAAGTAGCTCACGGAACTTTTTAAATTTTAACTATTAATGCTACTACTCCATAAGTGCTTTAATAGACAACGTTTAGGAACGTGCAGGATAATTTTTCAGATTTTTTTTTATTAAAAATTGACTATTGATAAAAAAAAAATCTGCGAAAAAAAATTTTTGGCATACTTTCAAACTAAAAAATAATCATCTAAATCGGTTCATAAATGACAAAGTAATCGGCGAACAAACATAAAAATAAATATATATGTATATGTAGGTACATGTCGAATTGAGAACCTCCTTTTTTTCAAGTCGGTTAAAAAAGGGTAATTTTCAAGATTTTTACCTCACAAATATTTTCATATAAACCTTAAAATATTAGTCTTAAATCAAAATAAAATTATAATACGGTCACTTTTTGCTTATAAAAGGGGGTATACATCTTATTGTGTCTAGAAAAAAAACGACAATTTCATAACAACGACGATTTCAGTGATTGACGAAGCCCTCTTTACTGTGTATCATGAATAAAGTCGTTTTTTGAAGTAAGATCAATAAAATAAGCGAAAAATAGATCATCTGTTTCATATGTTGCATGTGATTAAATTAGCCATCCACTTGGTCGTCTAGGCCGTTCGTTAAACAATAGTTGATTAAACTTAAATTACTATTGGCGTCTTTCAAAATAACGGATCAAGACTCAAGCAAGTGATTAAAATTTGGTTCCGCTTTTCTCCAATGCACCGCTAGAAACAAATATGGCGTGATGGAAATAGAGTCCGCGCCATGAAAGCTGTCCCGCGGCAAAACTTGGAACTAACATTTTATATTCCTTGTATCTATGTACATAAGACTCAAATTTGAATGTAGATGACGACTGAAGCGAGCTTTTCACTGGACTTTGGTGACGCGGACTCTACCATTGTGTTACGTCATGGTTACTTCATAAAAACATTGACATGTACTCACAGTGGAGTGTCTCCAGAAGTGTATGAGAGCATGTATGTCCGTCCCCGGTGCCAGCAGGAGGTAGTCCCGCCACTCGTCGTAGCTGATGTTGAGGCTGCCATCCTGGTCCATCCTGGGAACAAGAGGGTCAGTCTACTTAGGGCCTGTGGCACTCGCACAGTTAAAAGTACACATCAAAAGAATGAAAGTAATATTAAATTGAATATCCTACGCTCAAGCAATAGTATGATAATGATTTACGCAAGTACGGGTGTATATGTCTTAATTTTATGTATAATATGGCATTTAGTATTCATAAGTATTCACTAAGTCAACTTAGGCCCGATTAGACCAATCTTATTCCGATACTTAATAATTGGTATAGCACTGAAATTCTATACAAATCCGACGATATACCATAGATTTATCTACGGATAAAGATTGAACCGGGCCTTAGTAGTTAGTTAATAATAACAGATTTGCGCTGCCTTTGCCAGGGGTAACCTTTTCAATTTGCTGGTCATTTGTTATGTCCCTAGGTTTCTGGAAGGATATCGCTATAATAGTGCAGTCATAAAATTTTCGATAAAACGTATATTTTTGGAGATATTTGCAAAAAACCGATGAAAAACGTGAAATATTTGCGAATTTTCAATTGCCAATAACTTGAAAAGTATTGGATTTTTTGAAAAACTTTATAGATGATTTTTTGCTTAAAATTAGGAATTTATCGATATCCGAGGTTATTTTGCAAAAAAAAATTCACCCCCGAGAAGGGGTGGCAACCACCCCCAGGGAGGTTGCGGAGTTCAAATCATTTTCACTTTTGAAGTTAAGGGTAAGATGAACCTAATTCCAAAATTGAATGCAATTCGGTTCACAGTAAAAAAAATCGGAGGTAAGACCGTATTTTTCGCTTCAATTACTGCACTATAAAGGATAGGAACGCCGAGATTGTATTTACCTACGACCATTTCAGTTTGTTTAAAAAGATGAATAATCTAAGTACAATGTATTTTGATATGAGGCCACTGAAACAGTCTCGGTGCCTTTCCCGTCATGTCACACTACGTTGTTGTAACATATCAGATATCGAATACTGGATAAACTTGTGTTTGCGCCCACTTGTGCACTATGTCCCGCCTAGGCTACATACGTTGCTGATCGTTAAGTTTTGACGTCATAGCCCTGTAAGGTAAGTAGACGTATACGAGTTCCGATATAAGTTACTCTGCCTCGGTGGCGTAGTGATTAGTGGGTCACACTGCAAAGCGACGGTCCGCAAGAGGTCCAGGTCGATCTCCGGGTCGGGCCAAAAATTTGTACCTAAGTTTTCGGTAATAAATTCTTAGTCCCGAGTCTGGAAGTTGGCGGTCTTGTCTCCCCGTGCCTCAGAGAGCACGTTAAGCCGTTGGTCCTGTGCCCAATCCCTCTTCGATCGTGTCGCGCTGGTGTCCCATTGGAATATAAGGATAAGGGAATAGAGTGCACTTGTGTTTGCGCACAAACTTGAACACTATAATATATCCTGGGTACGTGGCTGATCTTTGAGATTGGCCGCCGTAGCCGTAATCTGTTGGAGGATATTTTAAGTTACTCTATGGTTCGGATCTCGTAGGGGCCTGGCCGCCATAGCTGATTTGCGGCCGGACACTATTATTGTTCTCATACTTTCGAAAAGTTAAAAATTACATACGTTGTTTATAATTGAATGATTACTTGATTTTCTCTGTCTATCCATATAAGATACGAGCGTTTTGTAGTAGTACGTAGGGCAAATACCCCAAATACCCAATTGATTGTTAGATACATTTTTAAAGCAACGTAGAACTATTGATCGCGTCTTATAATTTGATCTAAATTACTACATACAACCCTGCATTGCATATGTGAACATATCATTTTGGTCACACAATAGAAATGAGTAAATTGCCTTTAGAAAAATGAAAAAAAAAAGCTTTGCTCTACATTGCGTTTTTGTACTCGTAGGTACAGACAGCCACACATTAGGTTACCATAATCTAATTTCAAACGTGATTGACATTAAGGTGAGAGTTGATTGAAAGAATTTAACAGTATTGTTTACTTTGATGTGTGGCTGTACGTACTACGAAATAATTTTCCTTACTACTACTAACTCCTTTTCAAGTTTTAAGTGAAGCGCTTGTTATACTGTGTCCATACTATGGATGTCATTAGAAACTTCGTATTAATTAATATATCATAGTTTGAAATCTCGTTAAACAAATTCGTCTAAGTACATATAAATAATTTAAGTTTTAATCTATAAAAATTTCGCTACGATGACATTCGCTCTGAAAAACACAAAGGTTACTGTGCAGTAGAGTGCACTGATAAGTATCACACCAACAAGACCTATACATATGTAGGTGTGGTACAGTCAGCATCAAAAGTCAATGACCACATTATATTTTCAAAATCGCTGTACATCATAATATACCTAAATCCCTCAACTTGACAAGTGCCAGAATTAAATGCAGATTATTAAAGTAAAAAATTAAATGAACACGACTCGTCAAACGTCGCTAAACACCATTTTGTCAAAGGTTGGTGATCGTTATAATATCCGAAATTAGCTTAATAATCAAATCACATATTTTACAAAAGCCATTGAACAATATAAAATGCTTATTTAGGTTATCTAGTGTTATCACGGCTATTCACGCGCTTGTCATGTTGAGGGATTTAGTGACATTATAGTGTACAGCGATTTTGAAAATCTAAATGTGGTCATTGACTTTTGATGTTGACTGTACAAAAGTCACGGTCATTCTCTGTTGCCACGGCACCAACGCGATCGGAACGTAGGCTTCATTAATTTTCTACCTAGTGTTGTAAGACTCCGGTTTATTTGACTGCATCTGTGAGTGGTTAGTGCGTCGCACTTTAGAGCGACTCCGGGGTTCGATGCCCGGGTCAGGCCAAAAATTGGTACGTAATTTTTTGGTATTTTTGGTACAAGTTTCAGACTGACCAGCAACTACAAGACCGGCAACTTTCAGACTCCGGTCTGAAAGTTGCCGGTTTTATACCTCCTTGCCTCGGAAAGTACGTTAAGCCGTTGGTCCTACACGCGATCCCTCTCGGGTCGTGTCACACTGGTGTCCCCTCGCAATATGAGGGTAAGGGAATAGAGGGTGCACCTGTGTCTGCCCAAACATTTTTGCACTATAATTATGTCCCGCGTCTATGGCTGACTTCTGAGATTGACCGCCATAACCCAAATATCGGTTTAGAGGACATTATTATTTGCGTGCGTATGACCTCCTTTAATGAAGCGAACATGGTTACGCCTTTTGACACACGTAAAACGTAATTGGCACGCTTCCGTGACACGCCTTTTCCAGCGGTTGAGCGAACACGTTGAAAATACTGTAGTTTAACAGATTTTACATAAATTGTTCTGTGACTTCACAGAAAATAATTGAAGCAGAGTTTGTGGTGTGTTTCGCCGAGTGAGATTACCGGAGTCCTAATCTGGGGGAAAGGCTGGCAGCGCAATGTGACTTCAGTAATACTCTCAGGTGATCCGTTAGCTAGTCTGCCATCTATCACTTAAAAATAGAGCTCGAAATAAAAAGGCGATTGAGTCAGCGCGTAGAATGCCAAATAGATAGAATACATGCTCCCGCGCAACAATAGATTCGGCTGTCTGACATCTAGAGGAAGTAAACACCAGCTGGACCTTTTCCTCCGCATCTCTCCTTATAGATAAGAGTAGATTACTTTCATTCATTTGTTGTACACTACGTCGCTTTGTACAGGCTGAATAACCGAAGCTTCGCTCGTTTCATGTGCGCTATTGCGAGTAGAAGCGCCACTAAAATTTGTGCAAATCATCGTCAATTTCTTAAATGTAACATGGTTTCGGATTTGTTCTAGACTTGATGGATTTTGCATAGATTTATGTAGCTGACTGTACAATGATTTTATGAATCATTTTATCAAAGCTTGTTAGTCTGGAACAAAGCACTAGTTACAAAGTCATAGATGGTACACGCAGGAATTAAGGAAATAGTTTAAATGAGTGACTGTAATACTTCTTATTCTAATTTTTAAAATTTTGATAGTAATTAGTAAACGCATCTTTTAGTAATATTATCACATACTCTTACATACGATATTATCATTATAACTAAGAGATGCGTTTAGAAAAAATACCTATATGTCTAACAAAGCAAAAACAATTATTCCCAAAAATGTAACATTCTTCTAAATAGTAATTTAAATAGCGCTGGCTAAGATAATCAGAATTAAAATACTCCTAGCACAAAGTCAATTTTGTTGGGAAAATCGGATCACAATTTTATTTAACCATGCTTAATACTGGGGTTGAAAACCACCTAATAATATGTATATGAGAACATGAATTCGGATTGTACAAGCTTTCTTTACTAATGAATACAGAATGAATACAGATACAGAATTATTAAATATGTTGTATATCTTCAAGCTTTCACGATCATCGCTCTAACGTCGTCGTCTACATGTTTCTGGAATCCGTAGCTAATTAATAGTAAAATAAAACGTTTAAATACTTTTGAACCATTGTGCCCATGAATGTACTACGTCTGTGGGACATAGGAGGGTAAAAATTAATGCCTTCTTCCAATTAATGGGCACTAACTTTATTCAAATTTGAAATTGCTGGATAATTCTAGCAATCCAAGTTACAGGTCAAGTTAGACATGAAAAGAGGGTCTTGCTTGCAAACGCTGCGGACAATCCAATTTTTTTATATGTTATTAGAGCCTAAACGAATATTAAAAATCCAGGTTTCCACTTGTGACTTTATCGGCCAGAGCCTTTCGTCATTAAGATATTGAACATAATCTAAAAAAAGTCCGAAAATGTCATGGTTATTGGCGACACCTCCGCTCGCACAGCACTTTGTAAATTACAAATCAGGTTTTTAAATATTCATTTAATAAAATAAACTAACAACATTTTAAAAATCAGAAAGGAAGCACGGATGTGCAATTTGACTATTTCTGTCCTCTATACTCAAAACGGTATTTCAATTATTAATTAGGTACGGAATCAGGTAATTCGAATGTCCTTATATAGCTCAGTTGGCGTATGTTTAGCGGACGAAGCCAGCGTCTAAATAGGTGCGCGCCAACTAAACTTACCACCAGAACCTAGGCCAACCAGCTTTTCTGAAACATGCATGTACATGAGTACACCGCCTTAACATCGAAGCATGCACCGTCCGACATTCATTTACATACACAAAAACTCAAAAAACATAATCCGGCCGCTCTAAAAACTGTCATAAAAGTAACAAGACAATACAGCGTGTGTATTTTATACGGGCGAATAATTAATCCAGCTATAATATCTGATCCTACGAATCGTATAAGATAATCATTTCATTAAATTTTGTGGTTAATTAGGTGTAATGATTTTTCTAAAGTGCAACCCAGCAGCAATGTATACCGTCCAACTTTGTTTGACATGACAAGTGACATGACACTCGTATGACGTTTAGATACTTATGTCTACGTTAATTGATGTTATTAACGTTAACTACCAGAGGATGCAATACATTGCGTGCTCAATTATTTTGTATGAAAAAAAAGTACCTTAATTTCCTAAAGAAATGTATGTAAACAGGTTCCCTAGGTCCGATAGTAATCGCCATTAAAATATTCGCCCGTATCAAATAAACACGCTGTATACCTGATAATTAAAAATCTGATCATTCAGATGAAACTTAAAAAACGACGTTGCTGATTGTTCTGATTCGAGACAAATGTAGGTAATAGTTTGCTTTTAGATTTACTAATATTAATAACAATGTAAATTTTGCATTATGTTATACAGTTAAATGTATGCTGTAGTTTATATTACAAGATCATTTGTTGCCACATTTATTGCAAATAAAGGACTTTAACTTTATTTATAGAACGTGCGTTATTTTCTCAGGTTGTTTTGACCGAAAAAAAATATTAATGACAATGACAACTGCTAGGTAGATAGATAGAGAGATAGATATACTTTATTGCACAAAAAAACACAACTTTAAAAGGCATTACAGAAACTTAATTGTACAATTTCGGCGGTCTTATCGCTGGAAGCGATTTCTACCAGACAACCTTCAGGCAAAGGACATTTGATAGTAGGCTAGGTTTTGTGTATAGAAGAAGCGGCCTTTAATATATATAATTAAAACTTGATATATATAATTAAAACTCAATTAATGAAAGACATCCAACTCTAAACACCGGACAATTTCGTCTTGGAACATGTGTCTCTTTAATCACTCGACATTGGCAAAGTTAAATCGAAATTCAATAGACCCCATAACAAAAAAAAAGAAGCGGCCTTTTTAAGTGGCGCGAATTATTAGTCGGATCCATCACATGGTGCAATCCGCCACCAGCCCATCGTCCTTCCTACCGTCTCGGCTGGTCTCGGCATACGGACCGAATCTTTGGAGATGACCACCTGGTCATGTACCTACTTGCCAAGGGCTCTTTCCCCGGTGCGTTTCTTCACTTCCTATCTTTATGTCACTTCTCCCCAATTGGAGCGTGCTTCGACACGGTGCAATAAAACAGTAACTTATTAGTGTCTGAAAAAACAGTTCTCATAAACAGCGAGTAATTTCCAAAGCACATTATTTTTAACGGGCCGACTTAAGGTGACGGGTAAGGCACACTAGCAACGACAATCGATTTAAATTTTTAACTACTAAACCGGATCTTCAAAAATTGCGAAAAATTGTATTGTATGACAAAAGCGGCCACTTTTGGCGTGAATCAATTTTTGGCGTACAAAAACGGACCCAACATTTGTGCATGGTTATTAAATAAATAGTATAGTGTTTGCCGCCATGTTGTAACCCTGAAATTGTTTAAAATAGACCCGGTTTAGTAGCTAAAAATTAAAATCGATTGGCTTCGCTAGTGTGCCCTACCCGTCACCTTAACGCATTATCAAAGCGCTTCTTGCGCACATCCGTCTATTCTGTATCTATTTAACAAAATGGCACAGCGACGCGGATGTGCGTTTGATTAAACATTATATGTATGGTCTTTTAGAGCGGCCGAACAACGAGTATTGGACATCATACTCTGGGTAACCTAATTATTAATGCGCCCAGTTAATTTTCCAAAGTGGCGTAACCAGGAGGTCGGCACGGGCGGTCCGCATCGAATCACGTGCGTAGTAGTGGGACCTAATAAACTCTTTTTTTTTCATAAATATAAGTATTCATCCCTCTCCCCTCCTTTACAAGACTAGCGAGATCCGATTCTGGGGGAGAGGGTCTGTGCAGGTAGAATGTGCCTTGCATTTCACACCTGCTAGCTACGCCACTGACCGTCCATGTGGGCGATAAAGCACGCGGGGGGAGACAACTGCTGCAGGCAACTGCCTTTATTATGGCTACTTTACGTCGAAAGGCAGTATCCAATATATTTTTATGAAAGTAACTAAGTGTCTAAATTTAATAATTTTACAAAACATCACTTAACACAGCTGCTGCGTGCGAGTCACGTCAAGACGCTCCATTAAAAATGAACAAACATTGACGTCAATGATTATGGTCCAGTTATACAAAGTATGGGCGGGTAGACCAAGTTAAATATATCTCTGTTGTTAATTTATGTAAAACCGTGGAAGAACCACGCTTCCACATGAATGGGCCGGTTCGACCGGAGTGACACGGCCTCACAGAAAACTGGCGTGAAGCTGCGTCTCTACTGTGTTTCGCTGAGTGAGGGTACGGGAAGCCCAATCCGGTGAAAGGGAAGTTTAAAGGTTGACAGCGCACTTGTTCCACTGGTGTAGTGGGTGTCTATTGGCGGCGGCAATTAGTAACCATTAGGTGATCACGCAACAAAACACAGCACAGAGCTGCTTCACGCCGGTTTTCTGTGAGGCCAAGGTATCACTCCGGTCGACCCTGGCCATTCATGCCAAAGCGTTAGTAACACAAATAGACTAAGATGTCTGAAAATAATAAATATTGTATTATAAACAATATGCATTTCCATCATTTTAAAGGATAGCGGCAAACGCTTGCCCGTCGCCTGCGCAAATACACGCCATAGTCTCCCACCGCGTGTCTGTAACCTATGCTAGAAAGGATGGAAGGACCTGGAATTTGATACTTATTACCCACAACATTGTTATTAGATTCGCTTGGCTTGGCTTTCGCATTTCTAATATCAGTACCCTTACCAAGAGTTTGAAAAACTGTTCTCGCAATCGAAAACTATCGCTTTGTCCCTTTCATTGTGTTGCATGTGAAAGAGACAGAGCTATAGTTTTCGACAGCGAGGATAGTATTTCAAACTCATGGTAAGGCCTCAGAACTATTTAAATGGCGTCAAACAAATATGCGAATTTTTAGGCCTTTGGTTTTTACTGCACTAAGACAAAAATTACAATATAGGATCATAATCAGTTGATTAAAACAAATTTAGAGCTACTTGAAAGGTCCTTTTTCAGTACTTAGAATCTTTCTTTCCATTGTATGTGATGGGGTTAGGGCTGTGTAATGGTTTTTAACGGAAAAGGAATGTGTAATGTAGGTACCTTTAAATGGTAGACATATATATAACTTTATCCTATAAATGTTTATTGTTTCCCTGAGTTGTAAACCATTGTGGTGTAAACCATGAAATCACGCTTCGCAAGTTGTTCTTTTTATGTGTGTGTAAATTTCGTTATGGTTCACTAGTTGGTATAATTACAACATAATTTTTAACCCTCAAAAACGTCTCTAAAAATTTTACTATGTATGGCCATTCTCTCAGGCGGTCGCTGACAACTTTTGTGGTAAGTACCGCCTTTGAGAGAGTTGCCCACTAATGAAAACAATATTTTTCCCCATTGGATCAATTTCTCTCTCAAAAAATAAATCACCTTCCTATGCAATTGTGATAAGCTCGCCGTGGGAGAGCCACACTTCTGGATGAATGGGCCGGCTCAGCCGGAGACAGAAAACCAGCGTCAAGCAGCACTGTGCTGTATTTCGCTGCGTGAGTGGTACCTGAGGCAATTAGGGGGAAATGGGGGGTTTAAAGGTTGGCAGCGCACTTGTGACTCCACTGGTGTCGCGGGTGTCTATGGGCGGCGGCAATTGCTTACCATCAGGCGATCCGTCTGCTCGTCTGCCGCCTCTAACATAAAAAAAAATATTGATGCAATTTCCATGATGAGGCAAATTTTGGTGGTACAGTCAGCATCAAAAGTAGCTTAGCACTTCAGTACCATGTCGAAATAACATTTTTACAAACCCCTTGGAAACGGCCTATAATAGGCAGAATAGTTACTTTGACATGGTACTAAAGTGTTAAGGTACTTTTGATGCTGATCGTACTTTCGTTAAATCTTAGAATTCGTTTTGGGGTCAGACTGGTCTATTAAATCCCCCATGTGTCATTGCTCAATGGTTTTGTTATTAATTGAAATGTTACCTACGTGTAAATATTTCATGAAAACGAATGGCAAAACTGATTTACACATATTTAGTCGTATAATTTGACTGACCGGATGGCGCAATTGGTAGTGACCCCTGCCTCTTACGCCAAAGGTCGTGGGTTCGATCCCCACCCTGGACAAACATTCGTGCGATGAACACTTGTGTTTGTTCAGTGTCTGGGTGTAATATATGTATTTAAGTATATATTTGTGTTCCTCTCTAGTCTGATATCTGTAACACAAGTGCTTAAGCTACTTAGTATGGAATCAGGTCAACGTATGAGATGTTGTGAGATTTAATTTGATTTAAAAAGTCATATCCATATTAATCTTTAGTAATATTTTTTTTAAAACAAAGGTTTAGTTAAAAGGGGCCCGATTTTCAAATCACTAATTATAACAAATCGTATTACGACGGTTTCAATCGATCCCGCTGCTGCTACATCGATTTTTATTCGGTTGAATTACTCTATCAATTGAAATGTCAACAAGGGGAGAATACTAAAATGGGGCTAAAGCAATATGGAAAGTTTACGTACAATGATTAATGAGATATAAAGAACTACTTAATCGACACAGGTTAAACAAACAAAGCTAATTGATGAACATAGGAAAATCGATGTGTCCATTACGATGCATTTTTTGATGAGGTCGATCGTTAGTGACGGGATAGCTTTTAATATTGTTTTATTCATTGATTGATGACCCATTGAGCGAAGTGGTCTTGTGCACCTCTTGATGTTGAATTAGCGAGCCCGATTATAACCAATGTAGAAATGCATTAAACCGTTTTTATGGAGTCAAGGGGCTTTGTCTTTGTCAGCTAAAACGGTGTTATAGAGCAGTGTTGACGTTTGAAACAGGAAATGTTCAAATTTTTTTTTGGAAAAAAAACAATGTAACTGCTTAATAACCACTATTTTAGTTAAAAAGGTTTAACAGACAATAATGGATAAAAGCAAGCAAGATAAGGAAAATCAAAAATGATAAGTAAAACAAATCCTCTAAATATGACCAGCTAAAAAAGCCATTTACGTATAAATAAATGGATCTCATTTTTCTCTACCATCCAGAGATGCTTAAACAAATATTTAAAATACTCACACCTACGAATGTACCTTGCTAAAACCAAATCAATCATATAGGTTATTTTGTGGCCAATTTTTTTCCATGCAAGTCGCGGGCGAAGTAGCGGGTGACAGCTTGTTTTAAATATTTCCATTCTGATATATTTTCTTGTCATAAGTTCACTATACGTTACATTGAAAAAGGAAGTGGTCCAAACGGGAAAACTATCGCTTTGCTCATTTTAAACAAATAACATATAAGGTGGTTACACACTTAGCATTCGCCACGCATAAAGATAATTTAAAGTAAACAGAACTTAACGTATTCCAATGAATGAATATTATATTATTATTAGAGGATGCCGTATCCAAAGCGCCTTTGAAACTCCACTGGATATAACGCTAAGATGGAATAATGATGATGGAATAGTTAAGTAATAATTACCTTTTTAACAGATTGGTGGCTTCATTCCTGCCTATTGCTATTCCCAGATCAGCAAACGCCGATATGAGCTCTTCCAGATCCACTTTTCCTGAAAGTAAAGAGAAAAATATACATTTAATAGTCTGCTGGTTTAGGTTTAAGCGTTACCTAGAAGACACATTCTTCCTCTGGCTAGTGAGTCGCATTAACATAAAAGATGTTCTATGGATTCCGTCTCTTCCTTGCACGCTCTGCAGTCGCTATTATGTCCATCTTCATCAGCTTTTTGTTCATTGCATAATACCCTGTTAACGCTCCTGTTGACGATGGACTGTATATTAACTTAAAGCGCGGTTAAAGGATGCTAATAAAAAGTCGCTGATATTAGCAAAGCAATGTATTTTCGTTTTAACCGACATGAGACATCAAGACACAATAAACAAAACAATAATATATCAAAATTAGTAAAAAAAAGTATAAAAACATAAACAATACAAAAGAGGCTGGTCCAGCCGTCGATCCTCATCAGCTCCTATGAGCATCCTTGTTTGCCTCCAAGAAGATGTTTTTTTCTATATCTTAGTATTATCTCCTATAAAGGCCTTAGAATGTTGAATTCCTTGTTTTTTTCTTCGTAAGTAGCAGTATTTGTAAACTGTTAGTTCCTATTTCGAATTATTTTAATGTAAATCGATGTCAGATATATTCGATTTAAAATTAAGCAAGATCTCGGTAAGGTTCGGCGTTGGATAGACAAACTGCGTAACGTGTGCCTGCACGATACGACTTACTGCCTAGCGCATAGGTCAACGAACTTTTCGATATCAATGTCAGCTGCAGCCTACCCTCCGAGTATATTTATTGTGTGCACTTACATTGCACACCCAAAGGCTACATAATAATGTACCTACCATTGTGATCGGTAGTCAGAATAAAAATTGTATCTTCTTTTAGCTCTTACTGAAAAGTCGAGTTCCCTAACCTTTTTGAAACTAGCTATGATCACGCAAGCCTCGCAAAACTAGTGGCTTACAACGAACACGTCCCGTAAAGAACGATAGTATACCTGTCGCAACTAAACAAACGAGACATGGTGCGTATGTGTAACGACAGTATCGTTGTTAGGCTACCTGTTTCGCCGTTGGAATAATCAATAGGTCAAAGTTAATGGGGGCATTCAGACGTTAATACATACATTACCTTTATTGATCTTAGTAAAGCCATTGAGTAATTCATTGAATGTTAAAACACATTACTTGAGCTTGACTGCACACATTTAAAATGCTAATGACATATTAATGAATCCTTCAACTTCACATTTTTTACCTTTACTACTTGTAGTTCCAAGTTACATGTAAACAGTCCGGGTTAGGCTTGGACAATGATCCAGGATTCAGAAAGTCTGGTAATTACAATGCGACTGCCGTCTGATCTTCGCAAACCTTAGACAGGGGAATCAAACCATCATCATAATTTCAGCCAATAGACGTCCACTGCTGGACATAGGCCTCCCCCAATGTTCTCCACACAGATCGGTCCTGTGCCGCCCGCATCCAATGGATTCCCGCGATCTTCACCAGATCGTCGGTCCACCTTGTGGGGGGCCTGCCACGGCTGCGACTTCCTATACGTGGCCTCCACTCGAGGACCTTTCCGCCCCAACGGCCGTCTGTTCTCCTCGCTATGTGCCCTGCCCATTGCCACTTGAGGCATGCAATCCTTTGGGCTATGTCTGTAACCTTAGTTCTCCTGCGGATCTCATTATTTCTGATACGATCACGCAGGGAATCAGACCAACTGGATCACATTTTCACGTTCAGAATCAATATCTCAAATATTGTAGGTATCCACAATTGAGAGACTATCACAAACGTGTGTGTGTGTAGGTTTCCTCACGATGTTTTCCCTCACCGCCGAGCTTCATTGTTTGCTGTCAGATTACATTCGTAGATGTATATTTGCGTTGAAGTAATGATTCTAGACAAGCCTAATTCTAATCATCAAAGCGATAATTACTTGTAGTACTGGACTACGACAAAAGTGAAAAGAACCTACAAAATAAATCGAGTTAGATACCTACAAATTCAAAATAAATAGGTTAGGTGATCTAAGTGTAATTACTAACCAGCTAAACTTGACCTATCGTGGAAATATTAAACTACAACTAAAACGTGGTTCCAGTTAAAATGGTTAAGTAGGTATGTGGGCGAATTCTGATCGGGGTCGTACAATACGAAACAAATAGACAACTTCGAAGTATGACATCATTCGTCTATGTATTGGAAACATGAATCACTTATGGCATCATTGTGTTGTGATTAGGTAGAATATAATTATACATTCTCTCAACGGAACTCTCGGTTATCCTAAGGTAAGCAAATATATACCTATATGAAGAGTGACATAATGATGTCACTAAGTGCTAACTTTAAAGGTAGGGTTTTAAAAGGTCGGCGGCAGCACATATGCAGGTCCTCTGGAGTTGCAGACTCCATAGCGGCGTAGTGTAACTGCAACACTCAGAAATATCAATGAACATAATTTGTTCATTTCAAATTCGTCGTGTTTATCTACTATAGATTTTAATATCACAAGTTTTTACTGATGAAAATTAAAGTTAAATGACCTCTCTGAGTGCGGGCAGTTAATGACTTCCAAAGAGAGAGAAATACAAAAGAGATTTGGATTGCATCTCTTGAATCATTAAATACAGTCAGCAAAATATTTCTCCGACAACTTAATTCTACTTTTTAAATAACTTCTGTACCCGGATGTCTCTGCTATGTTCGTGCTTGGTAATTCAATTCCATTTGTGTAACAAACGTACCCACGGGAATATAGAGTAGGCACCTATGTGGTCTGTGCCAAAAAGTCTCACAATTGCGGATTTGTTCAAGGCGGAAAAACGGGCGTCCTCTTGGGCATGGTAAAACCACCATAGTATTCATTTGTGAATTCACAGTCTGATTTGACTAAAACGTTTTGATACTATATCATTATCATCATTTCAGCCAATAGACTTCCACTGCTAGACGTAGACCTCCCCAACGATCTCCACAAAGATCGGTCCTGTGCCGTCCGCATCCAATGGATTCCCGCAACCTTCAACAGATCGTTGGTCCACCTTGTGGAGAGCCTGCCACGGCTGTTCTGCTTCCTGTACGTGGCCTCCACTCGAGGACCTTTCCTCGCTATGTTCCCTGCCCTATTTTGGTACTTGATGTATGGTTAAAAAGAAGGATTTGGCTTCAATCCGACATTCAAAACATATATTTGTTTATTTTGCGTGATAGGTGGGAAACGAGCAGACGTATCACCTGACGGAGTGCCTGTGGACTCACTATTTCGCTGTCTACCTTTTCCCCTTGTCCTAATACATACCCTCAATCACTCATTCATTCGGTCTCAATTGTAACAATATGCTATTATTTGTCTTTTTACTCTTCTTAATTATACATAGAATAATATGTTTTTATTGTACTTTACATTTATTTCAGAAGATTTCAATTTTCCATCTCAGATTTTTATTATTTTTTTTACGCTCAATCAATCGATACTAAAAATAAAAATGTACCTTGTCATGTTAAATGTACCTAATGAAAGGTCCATTTTTCCATTTTCATATTGCTCGACCGAAAAGTGCCAGCGGCACTTGTAATACTGTGGTGCCGGTATACAATCTACAAGACTTAATCTACAAGACAGTTTAACTGCAATCCAGTCGCGTATTTACTCCCATACTAAGTAGGCTAAACCTAGGGCGGCAGATCGAAGTGAAATTGCCCATTTTTCTATCGTGGTACAAGGGAGTTGAAAGAGATAACATCGCGTATTTGTTTCCAGAAGTTATGGCAACTAGTTATAGGGCCGGCAACATTTTCATAGCCTGGTGGCGGCAAATGTGTAAATGTTCCACTGCTGGAATCCATGTCATGAACCCACCAAGCGGACTCGGGGACTTGGCTGATGTACTTGGCTATAGGCCAGACCCGACTTGCTCCGCTAAATCTATTCGACCGTTATCCTACTGAATGAAGTACTTACTCGCAATACGACAGTGCAGATATTATTAGTATTTACGAGTTTGTCTTTAGACTTTCTAATTAATATTCGTATAGATATAATAATAAGGCGCAGAACGGTATTATTTATCAGTAAGCAGAGTTTTACTTAAAGGAAAACCTTTTTTTTTTCTTACGTTGTGTTAAAACTACTGAGGATACAATCAAATAGTATCCAATCTAATGCCGAACAAAAACAGTCCCTAAAAAAAACATATGTACAGACAGCCACACATAAAGCTACCACAATCTCTCAAATTTCCTTAATTGATATTGAACCAAACGTGTTTCACATTAAGGCGACAATCGACTAAAGAAAGGTGATGTCCCGGAGTGGGCGAGGACATTGTACAGTATTTTAAAAAAATCAAGAAATTTCTACTGATTGTTATAAAAATGCTCATTGAACGTGTTGTATGGTGGTAAAAAAATGAAAACCATTTACTTAGTCCCAACAAAAAAAAAGATACCATAAACTATAAATGATAACGGCTGTCAGATTTCACTTGTCACTGTCGCTTTGACAACTCATATCACCGTTCTTTTCAAGTTATTCGTCTTGTTCTGTTTGTTGCGTTAATGTGTCGTGATATCTCTAAAATAATTAGCTTCGTTTTTGATAGTAAAAAGCTGTCAACGACACAATTAATGCGCGACGCGATTTTGAAATTGTCAAAAGTGACAAACGTCATAAACAAATGTCATTCTCGCCATGACGGTTTTTGCTGTTAAGTATTGCTATATTTTTTGTGATATTTTTATTTGTACCAGAAATCGAAGTAATTTTAAAGGAATTGGACGGTTCAAAAGTATTTAAGGTATATTTGTCTTTTTTTTTACCAACAGTACAAGGTCCTCGCCCAGAGGCCATACAATTTGGGACAACAACTTTGACAGATTTGTATACATGATGTGTGGCTTACCGTACATATCTACTTGTGATTCAAAAACTTATAACGAAAAAAAGTCCAACAAGCCTTGCTTTAATAATTATTGATGTAACTAAAATTGGAATGAATAATGTTGACATCGCATACGTACGTACGGTCAGCTACACAATTAAGTGCACACTCTTGGTTGTTATTTCAACAGCGGGCATTCAACTGTGTGGCTAATTATGGTACGCCATACTTAATACTTTTTTAAACCTAGGTAGGAGGGCACGCGTGATGTTACATAAATTCACATTAAAACAAGCGAATAAAATACTTCATAGTTTTTATATAAAAAAAAACTACAACGTTTAATAAATACGATAGTTAATTTTTTTGCATGAATGTGTAACAGCAAGATAATCTACTACTAATTCAATTGATTTCTTTCTAGGACACTCGGCGGGTGATCGATTCTAATCTATCGACACGATGCAGCTAGTTTAATACATACCTAGGGTTATGTGAATTATATTAAGATGTTGTAAGAACCTGTGATCACTATCTTAATAAAAAATAAATAATGTTTCTCACCACAATGAACCAAAATTACAATGCAATGTACCTAATACAGTAGTTTGGTTATTGAGGGAGACTCATTACTTTCTCATAGGCATCCCTATTCTTTCTACAATGCGTGTGTGTTCCAGTGATAACATACGGAACCGAAACGTGGCCGCTTACAATGTGCCGATTAAGGAGGCTCAAAGTCACCCAGAGAGCAATGGAGGGCTCGGAGTCTCCCTGCGTGATCGTATCAGAAATTATGAGATCCGCAGGAGACCTAAGGTCACAGACATAGCCCACATAGCGAACAGGTGAACAGACAGCCGTTAAGGCGGAAAGGTTCTCGAGTGGAGGCCACGTACAGGAAGCCGTAGCAGGCCCCCCACAAGGTGGACCGACGATATGGTGAAGATCGCGGGAATCCATTGGATGCGGGCGGCACAGGACCGATCTGTGTAGAGAGCATTGGGGAGGCAGTGGACGTCTATTGGCTGAAATGATGATGATTCCTTATCTGTGTATAAGAGCTTGTATAGTCAGCTGCAAAAAGATGTATACACTTTAGTACCTTGTCAAAATAATACCCGTCCGTATCCACATGGAAAGTAGTAGTCAGATGGTACCTAGCCATTAATATGAAAAGGTAATAAAGTGTATACATTTCTTAGCAGCCGACCATACTTCAGGTAATCAGAACTCAAGATATATATACCTGTATCGCACTACATACAAAGCGATTTATTTAATACCTTTACGTTATTAACCGAGACTATTATATAGCTGGAATTTGGTGATACATTCCATCAATAAGATTGGGCTACCTGATTCTACATTTTAAATCGATCCGGCAAAAGCGGTTCTCATGCAATCCACTGAAATCAGCAACTACAGTTATTCGAAAAAAAATCAAATAAACGTTATGGCGACATCTAATCCACGAACAGAAAAGCTTAGCTCTCAGGAAATTAGTCCTGCGCCCCTAGAGAAATTAAGACGGATGAAAGTAATTAAAATCACTACATCTTAGGATCCAGGTAGCTTAAATGGATTAAGGGCAGGAATAGCTGCTATTTAATTAAAGGGCAGTAAAATGCCTGATGTTGTCGGTCTCATTTTCATCCACAGCTACCTGGTGTAATACTCACTGGAGTAACTGTACTTCAGCCAATTTCAACGATTACCCAATGTCTCGATTCTCGGTGTCACTAATAGTGAGTAACTCTGGGTCTTTGACCCCCTTTTTACAAATCGCGAACTAAAAATAGTCCCGAAACAAATTCTTACCAGGCTCTTTTAACATAGCGTGTTGGAACGGGACGACATGAGCTTTAGTACGGTAATAACTTAAGATCGCGATTTATAATAAGGTGGATAATGTTTGTTAAAGCTTTGTTAGCTAAAACGTTCTAAAGCAGTATTCTTTCTTTTTTCCAAAGTTTTGTATGAACTTTGTTATTTGAAACGTCATAACTGCTCTATAACACCCTTTTAGCTAGCAAAGGTTTATTGAACGTTCATGAACTAAACATTATATCTTTATTAAAGGTTCATTAGTGAGACACTTTGGAGAGGAACGATGTCGTTTCAGTGTGTGTAATACGGAAAACCTGCCGTGTGGTCCCCGGCAGAGTAGAATAGGCCACCCTCACTCTTACCGAGGTGTCGTAAAAGGCGACTAAGGTAAAGCTGCTGGCATGATCATCAGCACCCAGAGAAGGAAAACTCTGCATTTATATCAAAACCCTCGCCAACCCGTCTGCCAAGCGTGGTGAGTATGGCAATTACCCCTCATGTGATTGAGGTAGGCCCGTGCCCCAGCAGTGGGGACTTAAATGGGCTGACGATGATGAATACGGAAAACCCAGACACAAAATTATGTAGGTTCGATTAAAGATCTACCGATATAAAGGGGTTTCACCCCTTTAAAATTAAAATAATTTGTAATGTAACAAACAAAAATATCATACAAATGTTTCTTACCATCTTTATTTTTATCCAGATGTGAAAACTGCAGCTTGAGGTTCTTTTCGTGTTCCCTAACATAGTGGATGAACTCGGACAGAGTGACGTCACTGGCATCCTTCCCTCCGGACTTTGCGAGGAATTTCTGTGAGAAGAAATAATCATATCAATATACACTTGAATTAAGTTGATTTCGATTGTGATGAAAGCGTGGAGATACCTCACCGCTATGGATGACAAAGACGTGAGGTGAAAGAATTGTAGCCACAGAACTCGTTATTATTTCTCAGGTTGTAATATAAAGCAGACAGATGGATTCGGGGCTCAGCGACATTTATTTATTTATTATTCAGACACCTTACAAGCTAACAGAAATTAATCCAAAACGCAGTATAAGGTTAGGATACATTATTACATTACATTCATGTTCATTGGTCACTCACGGATAATTAACAATAAAAAAGCAGAAGAATACAATCCTTGTCAAATTAGAAATTAATTACAACTAAAAAAAAAGAAATAAAAATAAGCGCGACAGATAATATCAACATAGATAGCCCATAGACATAAATGTGTTAGTTTATTTATTAGTTAATTGTGTCAATGACTTAAGAATTCAGTTGAAATTAAAATTTGTTATATTTATATTCAGTTAAACTAAGTGCCTACTGACCTACCCCCGGTAAATTGAGCGCTTGGTTTTGGGACACCATCGACGTAGTACCTAACTATACATAAGAAAAAAGTGGGCGTGTGATAAATACGTATTGTTACTTAGGAAGAATAAATTAATCGCCTGTGACCTTTCTACGCGCTTTCAATGATCTAAATCTAATTGAACGAAGATAGTTAACACAATATAAACTCATTGACTCGTCTGCGACTCAATTAATCATACCCGTGTTAAAGATCGAAAATAAATGCCTAAATAGGTCAATAGGCGCCAACATGTATCCCAGATGGCAACAGTTTACACTAGTTTGGCTTGTTAGAGCTATTCCTACAGGAAACATTAATTGAATACATACTTCATGAAGTGCGAACTTTGCAGCAACCACGAATAGCGGTGTGGGGAAACAAATCACTTTAGTAAAACGCACTTTACCGCAGTTACAAGAAAAAATACTAGCCCTTATGTTGTCTTGTATCATGGCATGTGCCATTTCTACAATTAGCTCAGTGGTAAAGGAAAACATCGTGGGGGTTACCCCACGATGTTAACGCACATTTCAGATAGGTTCTCAAAGTTGTGGATATCTACAATATTTGGGATAATGTTATTGAACGTGTAACAGTGATCTAGTTGGTCTTTTCCCCTGTCTAAGAGTTGCGAAGTTCAGACGGTAGTCACTTCACTGTAATTGCTAGACTTCCCGAATCCTAAATCATGGTCCAAGCGTACCCCGGGTTCCGAAGCAACAGCATTGCACGCAACTGGGAATTACACGCTGAGACGAGTCTAAACGTGTAACCGTGATCCAGTCGGACTGGTTTCCCTGTCTAAAGGTTGCGAAGTTCAGACGGCAGTCACTTCATTGTAATTGCTAGACTTCCCGAATCTTAAACCATGGTCCAAGCGTACCCCGGGCTCCGAAGCGACAGCATTGGACGCAACTGGGAGGTATCGTTGGAAGTACCCTTACATAGCACAGGACAAACGAAAGCCCTCGAAATCACTAGAGTATGGCTTAGGAGACCAAGTTCTACAGCTACAGCTATCAGGACACCTTGTAAGAGGTACACATAAAGATCCCATGGGGCAGCCATGCTTTATGTAAGAAGATGGCTCGTATTACATTTGTT
Source organism: Marasmia exigua (assembly GCA_019059595.1). NCBI lineage: Eukaryota > Metazoa > Arthropoda > Insecta > Lepidoptera > Crambidae > Marasmia > Marasmia exigua. The sequence continues at coordinate 13,813,559 of CM032494.1, read as the reverse complement.
AACTAAAAAATATATATGTGTCTACTTGAGACCATGCTTCGTTTAAAAGCCTATATTGTTTGACTTATCATTAGTGTCATGGAGCAGAACATATATGAAAGTCAAGACTAGCAAGGTCAATCATGATTATGTAGTATATGAAGTCACACACGTCATCGGAGACAGCTAGGAAAAATAATCAAGAAGGGAAATAAGGCTTCTTCGACATTGCTCGGTGCTAACCCAAAATAGATTCATATCAGTATTTGCAGCTCTAAAAGCAATGCGCTATCGACAGAGAAGCCATTAAATATTTTATTTCATTCTGCATGCAGGTGATAATTGGTTGCTATAGGTAATATGCCTCAATACTATGGGCCGCACTCTCTTGACTCTTATGTCTTAGGTAAGAGAGATTAGAGTGTGCAGTTAAATAAGAGTAATAACTTACTATGTAGATTGTAGGTATAACTAACTGAGTAGCATTAACATTAATTTATTATTATTACAGTATTCAAAATTCTGGTCTGCTTGAGAATTTATGTTAAATATGCATAAGGTTTGTTCTACTAAAATAAACAATCTGTATTTTATTTTAAACTGACAAGTGAAAAGTTTTAAGGGAAGTTCATCATGATTTTAGCACTTTTTAAGTTTATGACTAATCATTTATTTTTACCTAGATTTTTATGTACAAGTCAAGATTCTTAAATAGGTTTACAGTCAGGGTCAGTCATTAGCCATGTTTTTTAAGAAAAGTTAAAAAACGCAAGCAGTAAAGAAAATAATGGGGTAGGCATTTAAAAAGGGACGATTTCAGTAGCGTTATCCCAAACTGAAGGATATAGAAACTTTTTTTCCGATATCTCCAGTAATGGAGAAATAGTGGGGGATATTGGGAATAAACGGCTAATAGTGATTTATAATGTTCCGTACATAAGAATCACCACTGAACAACTTACATGCCAATAGTTCAAAATGTGCACCTTTGTGAAACTACATACGTCAACAACTTATGACACATGGATTTATTCATGGAAAACAAGATAAGAAATCTTTGACAGGGTAAGGACTGGGGTGAATGCATTGTGAGCCAACATAAGAAAAGTTATGAATAGCAACGGAGCGGATGGATCCATTTACCAATTCATTGTTGTGATGCTAATTATCTAAAATAAGTTATTCAAGATTACTTTTAGATCATGACCTGATATCACAAATTCTGATATAAATCAAGGCTCAGAAAAACATCATGATATTGATTGGAAAAACGAACCAAGCACGAGTTGGGCTTGACCGTCAATGGACTGTTCAATATTTATTTTAGGTATAAATAGTATGTTTATAAATACATACATCTGATATATCATATCGCAAAGATTTTTCAGTAAAAATAATAAATAAACATTGTAAAAAACAAATACAATATTTTGCAATGTGACCAAACCCTTCTTTAATTTGAAATTTCGTAAATAAATGTAAATAACTGTGTTATTCAGTCAATAACATTTCAAAATCGAGTCTAGCCTTCACTTTAATCAATAAATTATTTACAGTATCTAATTTAAATGAGCGATGGTAGCTTAGTGCTTCAAAATGCCCTTGTCATACTGGGGGTTGTGGTTAGAATCTGAACATGCATTTCTAGATTTCTTAAATTTATGTGCATATGTATTTCTACAATTAGCTTGACGGTGAGGGAAAACATCGTGAAGAAACCTGCACATGGAGATGTTAACAATCTGCAAGTTTCAAATAGTCTCTGAAACATGTAACTATAATTCAACCATACACACATTTCACTAAACCAACTCTATTTCAATTCTGTTAACTACAGATTGATGTGATTATTTAGTGATTGAAATATTATTCTGCAGATAGCTTAATTTTATTTCTTAGATTTTTGGGTTGCCTTATAACTATAATTAATCAAGACGGGAATAAACACAATATTTACTATGAGATACCTACACATATTTTGATCAATGTTTTGGCTACGTTTAGCAGCTGTGTGTCACGAGCGGACTCTGCTCTTGACCTCATCTAGATTAATTATAGCATATTATTCTGGTTAAGGCGAAGTGATTATTCATTACATGCAAAAGAAAAAAAAATGCCAGACAGTGTTATACTTTTATACTAGGATCACCATAAATATAGGTTTGTGTTACAAAAAAAAGGAGGACAAAGCGTTGACATATTACGTCTTAGAATTAAACTGTGCCACTCAATGAGCAAAAATTAGATTTCAGGCATGCAATAGACTCTGAGACTACAAATGATGTGTGTATTTGAAGATGCTTTTTAATTATTAGGTACCTAGTTTTGTTCGCACTTATAAATTAAGCTAACTAAATAATGCCGATTCTGGAACATTAAGAATTTACAGGTGATTTATGTAAAGATATGATATCAACGGAGGGATTCCATTTACAATTCATTGTTGTGATGCTAATTATCTAAAATAAGTTATTCAAGATTACTTTTAGATCATGACCTGATATCACAAATTCTGATATAAATCAAGGCTCAGAAAAACATCATGATATTGATTGGAAAAACGAACCAAGCACGAGTTGGGCTTGACCGTCAATGGACTGTTCAATATTTATTTTAGGTATAAATAGTATGTTTATAAATACATACATCTGATATATCATATCGCAAAGATTTTTCAGTAAAAATAATAAATAAACATTGTAAAAAACAAATACAATATTTTGCAATGTGACCAAACCCTTCTTTAATTTGAAATTTCGTAAATAAATGTAAATAACTGTGTTATTCAGTCAATAACATTTCAAAATCGAGTCTAGCCTTCACTTTAATCAATAAATTATTTACAGTATCTAATTTAAATGAGCGATGGTAGCTTAGTGCTTCAAAATGCCCTTGTCATACTGGGGGTTGTGGTTAGAATCTGAACATGCATTTCTAGATTTCTTAAATTTATGTGCATATGTATTTCTACAATTAGCTTGACGGTGAGGGAAAACATCGTGAAGAAACCTGCACATGGAGATGTTAACAATCTGCAAGTTTCAAATAGTCTCTGAAACATGTAACTATAATTCAACCATACACACATTTCACTAAACCAACTCTATTTCAATTCTGTTAACTACAGATTGATGTGATTATTTAGTGATTGAAATATTATTCTGCAGATAGCTTAATTTTATTTCTTAGATTTTTGGGTTGCCTTATAACTATAATTAATCAAGACGGGAATAAACACAATATTTACTATGAGATACCTACACATATTTTGATCAATGTTTTGGCTACGTTTTAGCAGCTGTGGTCACGAGCGGACTCTGCTCTTGACCTCATCTAGATTAATTATAGCATATTATTCTGGTTAAGGCGAAGTGATATATTCATTACAATGCAAAAGAAAAAAAATGCCAGACAGTGTTATACTTTTATACTAGGAATCACCATAAATATAGGTTTGTGTTACAAAAAAAGGAGGACAGCGTTGACATATATACGTCTTAGAATTAAACTGTGCCACTCAATGAGCAAAAATTAGATTTCATGCATGCAATAGACTCTGAGACAAATGATGTGTGTATTTGAAGATGCTTTTTAATTATTAGGTACCTAGTTTTGTTCGCCTTATAAATTAGACTAACTAAATGCCGATGGACTGCAACATTGAATGAAGGTGTTTAAAGCTGATTATGTAAAGATATTTCAAAAGGTTGCTACTGAATAAGCACTAGATTTCCTTCCTTTCTCAGGCTTCTAATCTGATTTATGTTCACCTTTTAATATTAACTTCTTCCTATTTGTGTAGCCTAGCTGGGAGAAAATGATTCTGTTAAAGGCTTAAGTTTATAGATTGCATAATTCGAATTTCGCAGTTGATGCCATTAAACACCTATAAACTTATTAAAAAGAAAATTATGAAGTTATTATATATACTGAGCATACTAAGTACATGTCTATGGCATTTAGGCTTCCTGTGAAATCATCAGAGAAAAGAATAGTTTTCTAAGGCAGTATTTCTCCTCACAAATATTCTGCCTGCAATGAAATGGCCCATACGTGTCGCTGACCGAATCAGCGGAAAGCAAAAAACCGTTAACCGTAGGCCGCCAGCTAGGAAGTGCACATTCTAAGTTATGTTCTAACCTCTGCGTAACTCCGGTTGAGGTGGGGGGCCAGCTCCTTAAGCGCCTTCGACAAGTCGTGGATGTCGATCTTCCCGTTCCCATCTGTATCTATCTTAGAAAATAGTTTTTCTAGCCTTTCTTCGTCTTCTTTTGGCAATTCCTCTAACTCCAACGGCGGACGACACTGCACCATGGTGTCTTTCATCAGTGTAAGTACTACTTGTTAAACAACAAGATAAAATATTTTCATACGAATACGTATTGGCATACATAACTCTAGCCTAACAAAATTATGTTTTAAATATCATTTCTATTGAATCTGCACTCGCTTTCTTATCCATTTAAAAGATTTTTGACAGCTTAACTTTGCGCACTACACACACTTCTACAGTCACACACAGAGTGTTCTATTGTAACTGTGTGCGTTCGTTCACTGACACAGTGACACCGCACCGGGCAGCGCACTTTTGCGCTTGCTTGAAGTTTCTTGCAGCAGGACGTATAGCGCCATCTATACGACGGCCTATTTACCTATCACATGTTATTCATCGGGAACTTATTCTTCTTAACATAATTTTTATACAAAAAAATTCGGCACTTTGAAAAGGCACACACACAAAATATCCGCTTAATTTGTGATCATCAAAGATAATTTATTTTATCATTACGCTCTTGTGATAAGCCATGCATGAATCAGTGTTTGTGATAGGTTCATTTCATTGACATATTGGCGCTATACGTCAAAATGGACCAATAGCATCGGCTTAAACTGACGTTTAATACTGAGTGCTTATTCTAAGAACTTGCAACGAACCTTGTTTTAGAATGCAGTTTTCATAAGTTTCAATAGATGGAGCTTTATGGTTAGATTCTAGATGTAGTTCTCTAAGAAGTCAATAGATGACGCCGGCTGCAAGTTACTTATTGTTCTTTTATTTTTTTGACTGCGATCACAAAGTAGGTACTTTTTAAACTGCGATCTAACCAAGCAAGTAAATGATTAGGTGGTGAAGGTGGACACCACAATATTTATACCTTTGGGCTACACAACACACACAAGATATGTTGGGGGGGTAGGTATGTAGGTAATAATTTAGTATTTAAACTCCGCATCATATCATGTACCTAATTCTAAGTTCCCAAAACTGTCGCTTGGGAGCACGGGGTACCTACCTATGCTTAGACCATATCCAGGATTCGGGAAGTCTAGTTATAACAATAAGCGACTGCCGTCTGACCCCCGCGTCTTAGCGTGTACCTACCTAATTCCAAATTGCGCCCAGAACTGTCGCTTGAAAGCCACCCCGGGCTTGAGGCTTACCTTGATGAAGAAGGAGCCGTTCCATCATATACAACCCGCAAATGCGTTGATTCACTGTCTTGTTTTATTACGGCGTGATGACAAATAATAACATGTTTCTGGGTTAGTAGTAGCTATAGACATGTGACCTAATTGTAAGTGTATATATCTTTGATGAAGTTACTGTATTCAAACTTTAGCAGCGGATTTTTACGAAATCTTTTTTCTAAATAAGTTAAACGCCTTTTAGCTAGCCTATAGATATCCCCAAGACAGTCGGGGGTGTCGACCATTGGTAATCTGACACAAAACCTACCGTTTTCGTTTCTAGTAGTGTGAGCAAGGAAGTGTTTTTCGCATTCTTTTTCTTCATTGCTCAATAAACATTTTGTGGGTATTTCTTCTAAGTCCCAAAATTTAGTTAACATTTTGTCTACATTATTTTCGACTTGTGATGAAGAAGTCAATGCATGGTTGCATTGAACCTTCTTGCTGAACGTATTTGATTTGAAAGAACCAGATATTATCCAACCTAGACCTGAGAACTTATGAGTTTAGGGTTATGGGAGCCAAGTGAACGTTGTCCGTTTTTTATTAAGTCCCAAAATAGGTCAGCTCCTATCAATAGATCTATAGGGCCTGGTTCATAAAATTTTACCATCAGCTAATAATACATTTTTGGAAAATTTATTGATTTGATATTGACGGGGTACTTTAGTATACGCCCTGTCAATTCATTCATGACGAGACATGGAAAAGACACATTAAAATTGCTATTTAGTGATTTCATTTGTACATTACAACTTTCAGTAATATTAATAGAATTGTTAGAAAAGTTGCCTATACCTATGACCTTTAGTGAGTCAATGAGGTTAGATTTTAGTGAGATTTTGTCTTTTAGAGACTTGGAAATAAAAGATGATTGGCTTCCACAATCCAATAGTGCACGAACCTTGACCTTTTGCTGGTTCAATGGGTTCAATACTTCCACCATGGCTGCGGATAGAAGTTGATTGGTACCTTCTTTAGAGAAGTATACACTAGCTTCGTTATATTCGAAACTATATATTAGCCTCGTCCACGCTTACGTGATGATTGACTGAGGAATATGAATCGTGAAGTAAACTGTTGTGTCTGGCGTTACATTCGCGACACGGACCCATTCGGCATTCACTCACCGAGTGGCCCTGCCTAACACAACTTGAATTTACTGACAACCCTCATTCTTTCATTGATATCTTAAGCTCTAAACGTGGGGCAATAGTAGATTCTGTGATTATTGTTGCATATAATGCATGTTAATGTATTTGGTTTCATAGGGTTCCTTTGAGACTTATGGCTACTTACAAATGATTTGACAAATGAAGTTTGTCCCTGTTTAGAACCTAGTTCTGCGTTATTTCGATTAACTACTGGGGACTTGAAAACCACGCTTGGTGTATCCTGCATCTTATTTCGATCATTCGCGCGATCAATGAGAAAATTATAAAATTGTTCTAAGGTAGCTGTATCACCACTTACCTAATGTGCCACGGTGCTCTTCCCATTTCACTAACGTAGGTATTACCATCTAATTTAGAAGACAGCATAAAAATAATTAAGACGTCCCACTTGTCTGTTGGTTGCCCTAATGTAGAAAAGGCACGTAAATTTTTGGTTACGTGATCGATTAAAAATCTTAAGGATCTTTCAGACTCGCGTGAAAGCGGCTTAACGTTAAATAGTTCATTTAAATGATGATATATTAAGATGCGTTTGTTATCCAACTTCCAAGCTTCATTGTAAAGCTGAAGATACTTGAAGAATTAAAATAACTCTGGAGGCATCTCCAGTCCAGATACGAATTTAGATAATGGAATTTATGAATAGGCTTAATATGCGAATTATTGTGAATCAAATTCTCGAAGTTATCTCGAAATTCAAGCCAACGAAAATAATTGCCGTCAATTTTTGATATGTGAATCTGCGGAAGTTTAAATCTAAAATGATCCTGACTATCCGCATGGAATGATGCATCTGCATACATTGAAGAACGCCTATTTTCGCATTCCGATTTCTTTGTATGTTTTTCTAAAATATATTTGGCGGTAGCAATATTCATAATGACGTCGCGCTCAATGTTGTCGCGTTCATAAATTTCACCAGAAATATTTTCTGCATTTAAAACCTCTATGTCATTCTGCAAGTCATCTACTTTAACTGATAATGTCTCGAACTTGGCGAGCTTCAAGTTTAACTCTGTTAATTGAATGTTATTTAAATCTTCACTTAAAGAAATGGTAGACAAATAATTTTTAAATTTAGTTATTTGTCCTTTGGCGGAAGAACGCCTTGTTAACAATTCTTTTATTCGAGATTTATCTTCCGCACTAGACATCTTGGAAAAATAATTTAATTACGTTACACAAATAAATTACGTTAAGAGATCACTACAAGAAAAACTAGAGTTAAAAAACTTTAAAACGCTCATACTCCTCGTCTTGGCGACACCCGCAGACCGGGATCCGAACACGTGCCGGTGGCTGCCTGCCGCGTGGGATGGCTGCTAACTACGCAGCGCCATGGTAGGTGTAGGCACAACCTGGAAACGTTCGGCGAGATGCTTAAATTCTTATTTTAGCTACAATCGAGATTCCAGGATTAGTTACGTTAAAGGTTAAAGTTACTACGTAACTATTGAAAATCTTTTGAAAACTTAATATTATTCTTCACAACCTCATAATAGTAACAATTAAATTGAATTTAGATACAAAAAAGAGAGATTTAAAGTTAATTTTTTATTTGTATCTGACGGTACACGTAAGTAAGTAGTTACGCAATCGACCACGCTTTCGATGACACTATTTGTAACAAATGGATGCAAATTCTTAATAGAGGCGATCTGGAAGAGGATTAATGTTAGGAATCTGTCTTGTAGATCCGCTGCCACGATGTGGAACTTTGGCTGCGCCACTGCTCGCCGCGCGACCGGTAGAATTTACGTTAATTTAGTTATTTCCCCTCATGGGCCACCATCATATAGGCCATATTTAGGTATACAGATGGGAGCAGTAATCGAAAGCCCAGATAAAATTTGATGATTATAATATTAGAAATTAATCTTTACATGGCGAAGGTCTTTGCGAGAATGAATTTGACAACTATGTCATAGAAGTTTCCTATCCGCGCAGATATGCTTGCTTATAGCTAAACGCAGGCGTTATGCGCCTGAACATTGGTATATTTTGGTAGTTAGTATATAATTTTTCTAAAACATAAGAGTAACAATGAAACAAAATTATTAAAAAAAAAAAATTTTTATGCTAGAGGCGGACAAACGAGCAATCGAGTCACCTGATGGAAAGTAATCATCGCCGCCCATGAACATCCGCGAAATCAGAGAGAAGGCTAATGTGTTGCCGTCCTTTTTAAAAAAGAGTACGCTCTTCTCTTAAAGGTCCCTAAGTCATAGCCGTCCGGAAATACTCCTGCAGTCAAACCGTTCCACAGAACTGAGGTACGTGGTAGAAAGCTCCGGGAAAAACGCAGAGAAATATTAGTATCAAAGCATGGAAAATCATCATAATTTATTTATCATCCAGATCGAAATCCAGCTCCGTACCAAATCCATCAACATCATCAATGACCTCATTTGACTATTTCAATGTTTTATAAAAACTAAGGCAATCTGCTGGAATAAACGTGTGAACAGATCGTATCACTGATCTATCGTCAGCCAATTTAGCTGGAGCAATGGGTTTTATGGTTAAAGGTTGGGCCATAACTGTTTCAGATCAGATACGTATAGTCAAAATCTCTCCTTTTGTCGTTTTTTATGTTAAGTTCGTTATATATAATCCTCATCAAGGGACGTTTTCATAAAAATAGAATATAATCTATTCTCCATTCTATATGTATACCTACTTGAAATGGTTTTTAGCATCTTTGATCATTTATTCGTCAGCTGTATAAACACGTTGTTGCTTTTTAAGCATTGTTAAATTTTTTGAAAAGTCAGTATCTTTAGGTAAAAAGCTATGTCCTGACTCAAGATACCGGTACCGACTTTCAAAAATTTAATTAGCGCTTAAAAAGCAACATCTTGACAAAATCAGATTATATTCTATTTTATGAAAACATCCCTTGATGAGGATTATAACGAACTGAACATAAAAACGACAAACGGAGAGATTTCGACTATACATAGAATCTGATCTGAAACAGTCGTGGCCAAACAGGAAACCCATTGCTCCAGCTAAATTTGCTGATTTACGATCTGTTTAGATACAAGTTTATTCCAGCAGATTGCCTTAGTTTTTATAAAACATTGAAAGCGTCCAATGAGACTATTGATGATGTTGATGGATTTGGTACGGAGCTGGATTTCGATCTGGATGATGAATAAATTGTGATGATTTTCCATGCTTTGATACAATTATTTCTTAATAAATATATTTTTTAATAATGTTGTTTCATTGTTATACTTATGTTTTAGAAAAAAAATATATTAACTACCAAAATATATAAGGTATAATAATATCTGTATTGGATCATTTTAGGAAATAAAGTTAACAGCTACTTCCATACAAAAAGCATTTCTTCAAAAACGTTTCAAGTGCATTTTTTTTCATAATTAATAAATTTTAATGACAAGTATATAATAAAATAATGTTTATTTATTTAGTTGAAGTGATACATACTACTTTGTTGTACTTCGTACCAAAAAAAATATTCGGCGTAAAATAAAACCGCCTTCAAAAACCACGAACCAAAAAGTGTAAAATAATATTTTTATCACTTTATACACTTCAAATAACAATTTATAACAGTACACTCGAGAAAAAGTGTTACCGAAGTCGGCGCCCAATACTATCTTGTAATTTAATAGGTACTACATTCAATTATTCAACAGAGATTAGGCGCCGACTTCGGTAAAGTGTACTGTTATTAATTGTTATTTACGATTTTACCAAGATATGGATTACTTTCCTCCAGCCTAAGAATAGAATAAAGAACAAATACAGTGGAAATTCCATGCTTCAGTATGTAAGGCCTGGTTCGACCGGAGTGATACCACGTTGGTGATATGTACTTAGGTACTACAGCCTCACAGAAAACCGTCGTGAAGAAGCGCTGCTCTATGTTTCAACTCTATAGTGAGTGAGACGCAAGGTTGGCAGTTTTCAGCACTTCGTGACTCCTCCACTGGTGTTACGTACGGGTGCCATACCTAGGTGGCGGCAATCGCTTGCCAGCGGGTCATCCGCTTTCTCGTTTCATCATCATAATTTCAACCCATAAACGTCCACTGCTGGACATAGGCCTCCCTACATGATTTCCACAAAGATTGGTCCTGTGCTCGTTTGCCGTCTCGTCATAAATGATTTAAAAAAAAACTCAACCAAAATTGGTTTGCGTATTGGCAAATCCGTTACAGGATATTTAAAGGCACTTTATCCTTTGACAATAACATTAAGAAATATTATCACGTATCCGCGCCCAGCGATGTGACACAAACATAATAGACTGTCACCCCATTATACTACATTAAATTCACTCAATAACCGAGCCATATTTCGCTAAGTAGGCCTTTCAATTCAGCACAAATCCACGCTCCATCTCTATTCCAAACAAGCGTTAGAAAAGGACCAACGTTTGTCAAAAAGCCGAGGTAACTGTCATCGGGTTTCAACCAATAAACCGTGGGGATGGCATCCCTATTATGTCAAAATGACAATACACAAATTGACGCGACCGAAAGACTATAAACTCTAGAAGTTAATACGAGTAACCTTTAGCGACTCTCGATTTGTTGAAAAAAGGACTTTATAACCCAAGTAAATAATAAAGAAAGTACTTTAATTTCTATTATATGTCAACGTAAATTCTATTTAGACTCTTATACTACCGTAATAAGGTATATTTTCGGATATTGTAATATCAGAGTTATGTTATGAATAGGGTTGGCAAAAAAAATCTCGAAAGGGAGTGAACAAAAGCCCATAAAAGTTGGAGATTAATCGGGGATTTGGACACAATATACGCAGGGCACACATGTCGGACCGACGCTCTGTCTGTCTGTTTGTCGGTGACGTCCCGCCAGGGGTGCGTCGCGGCTGCTGACGACACAATGACACCAATACAGTTTAGCGAATGTGTTTAAAGCAACGGTTGACTTTGTGGTCGTTTTCAAGAAATGTTTTCTCTATAGATACCTAAACATGAGATACCGCATTATATCACACAGTAACAGGGTAGGTACCTAAACTAACTTAATAATAGGGGTTAAATTCATACTTTAAAACCTATTAAAGTATGAAAATTCCGAATTAAACAAGATTAATAATTCATATGATAAACCAAAAATACTGGTAGTATGTTATTATTCTGATTAAAGACCATATTTCTAAGATCTGTTGTTGTTATGGCGGATCAGACAATATTGTATTGGTGATGCAGAAAAAAATCTTGAAAGTGACTCTTTCTTTGTTAGGCGGAATTGTCATCTTAGTCATTAGTAACTTATAAATAAACAATGTTTTCTTCTGAAAATCTATTTTAAACCTCAACGTTGTCAATTAAAGCACAGTTAAATATGGAACAGTAGCATTAATATTTACTTTGAATTTTTTTATAAAATTAGTATGGAAAACACAGCTTCTCAAAACATCTCTATACAAATCGCCAATTTCATACTTTAACCCCTAACACGAGTATTTATCTTAAGAATAAATATATATGTTACGTACTAACGCTCTGTTGGTTTGTTGGTTTAAGTCCTCGGGCTCGGGTTTGATTCCCGGGTCGAGCAAAAATTCTGGTTCGAATTTTTTGAACATAGTTCGTGTTTGTGATCACCAATCCGCATTTAGCAAGCGTGGTGATTAAGTCTACTGCCATCATAGTAGCGATAACTTCATTTCTATGATGGAGGCCTTTGCCCTGCAGTAGGACAGTTGATAGGCTGATACTACGTATACGATACTACGATCGAACTCACATGGTCAGGATATCCAGATGTCATGTCTTCAAATTAGTGTAGAGTAAGGTATTACTCAGCATTTGCTGCAACAACCGAAGCGCTGCAGTGCTGGTTAGCTAGGCCTGATAACCAGCATTAAAATAAATAAATATTTCACAACATCACATACACTGATCTGACTCCGAGATAGGTAGCTCAACCTGTGTTACGGATATCAGAATCAACAGTGGGATTACAAGTATATACATATAATACTTTTCTTTTGTAAATACATACTTATAATACATACATATTCATGCACACAAATGTTTGTACTGTGCGGGGATCGAACCCACAACCCTTGGACCAAAGGCAGCGTTCACTACCACTGTTCCAAACGGGTCATCGACAACGAAAAGTACGGAACGAATCTTGATGCGGTTTTTTAATAGATAGAGTAATTTAAGAGGAAGATTTATATGTATAATAATACAATATATGCACACTATTGCATTTATTTATATTATACGTGTGTCTGCTTAGAGGCCCTTCTTAGACCTAAGGGTAAAACAACCCTCTTTAACTTAATTTTGATTAAAATATTACATATATACTTGTTATCATTTTACAAATAAAAGTCAATCTTGCCGTGTACGTTTTATTTGGATGTAAGTGTGATACATTGATGTTGATAAAACTACAAGTGATTAACTAACGTAACCAAATATTTACAGAAACTTAAATAAATGCCAATATTAACGAGAACTTAAGTATCACCACCATCTACTTACTTGTCTTCATAGGTATTTTTTTATTATTATACAATTTAAGGAAATTAAAATGCTTTTGTACTTAATTGATTAGGTAAAACTGGTTTTATAGAGAAAAATTTAACGTAGGTACTATGTCGAGAAACAAAAATCGGTGGCATCGGTAGGTACAACCTGTGCGGACAAAGAATGGGATCAGAAATGGCGGCGCATCTATTCACCTCTCGCTCGCACACTATTTGCGTCTGTACTCGCACTCCGAGTGTAAAATACCAGACTACGAATATAATCTTCTATAATATTATCATATATACTATTTATACTTACAAAGAATAAAGATACTTGATGTTGCCATTCGCGAAACAATTACTCGATACTTAGAAATATTTTGGCAACGCAACCGATATGATTTATAATCATCAATAATGATCCTTAAAATGTTTTTTACACGAGCATTTTCAACAAAACAAATGCACTTAACAACATTATCATTTTTATCAATCATTCTTGTTTTTGAAACATTGGCACACTAGCGACGCCAATCGATTTTAATTTTTAGCTACTAAACCGAATCTATTTTAAACAATATCAGGGTAACAACCTCTTGGCAAACACTCATACTATTTATTAAATAACCATGCATAAATGTTGGGTCCGTTTTGTACGCGAAAAATTGATTCACGCCAAAAGTGACCGCTTTTGACGTGAATAAATTTTTCGCGTACGCGTTGGACCCAACATTTGTGCATGGTTATTTAATAAATAGTATAGTTATAGCCTACTAGCTTTTGCCCGCGACTTCGTCTGCGTGTAATTCGAATAAAAGCAAGGTCTTTATGTATCAATAACTGGTGCCCGCGACTTCATGTGCGCAGTATTAGTATTTCGAGTAGCTTATATTAGCGTGAAAAGAACTAACATTATGATATTAATTATATTCGAATTACACGCAGACGAAGTCGCGCGCAAAAGCTAATATCTTAATAAATTATAGCCTATGTGTTATTCTGATCTATAAGCTACATTACTGTAAAGTTTCATTAAAATCCGTTTAGTAGTTTTTGCGTGAAAGAGGAACAAACATCCATCCATACATCCATCCAAACAAACTTTCGCCTTTATAATATTAGTAAGGAAGTAAGGATAGGTTGTAACCCCGAGATTGTTTAAAATAGATCCGGTTTAATAATAACTAAAATCGTTTGGTGTCGCTAGTGTGCCCTACCCGTCACCTTAAGCGCAAACATTTCTTAACTTTAGGATACATGCAATAAGTATGTAAGCAAGTATGTCCTTTTCTCTGTATAACATAGACTAATTAGTCCATGGTGATAATAAAGTTAACATAAAAAGCGATAAAGATAACGTTTAAGCAGCCCTTAAGTTAACAAGCCTTTGAGTGATCGCGGGTAAAATACTGGAGTATTATATACCTAATTATCTTATTGAATAAAACTATTTATCCCCTGCGTTATCAAATGTGGCTGAATAACCTTTAAAATGACTAGATATTTTGTGAAGCCAACATTCAAAACGAAGTGCATAAAATCTTCTTATATTAAAAGTGATAGGTCTTAAATTATATAATGTAGTTATTATGGAATGTATGAATAATAGAGATACTTTACCTAGAATAACAGCTATTATAACATAATTTTACTGAAACATTAAGTTTTAAAAGGATAAAGGTTTCATTTCAGTTTTTCATCATCGCAATAATTACTTACTTAGGTCTTAATAGTACCCATTACCCAATGTATTTATAATAAAAAGAGGGACAAAGATTTAAGTGGCACTTTTAAAGACGCTAGTAACGAATCTACTTACCTCTTTTTTTATATCATTGAGTACAAAAGTTTGAAAATATACAAATATCCAATAATAGGTTGGCAGCGCACTTGTGACTCCACTGGTGTTGCGGGTGACCATGGGCGGCGGAATTGCTTACTATCAGGTGATCCGTCTGCTCGTCTGCCACCTCTCATATAAAAAAAAAACCATAACAGTTGTTGCACCCACCCAACACCCTATAGGAGTGCTTAAATTGCACCTCCCCTTCCATTTATTTCTGATCTGAACATATCGCATATGATCCTTTCAATGGGGATTTCTCCAATGGTGTTGCGGAAGAACAGGTCGACGATAGCCTGGCCAGGAACCAGGCGGATGGGCTCGAGCAGGTTGTAGATCTGGCTGAAGCGGGATGCTTCCAGGGCATACGTCTGAGCGATGTACTAGAAGAGAAATAGAAATATGTAGGCAAGTTTAAGAATAATCCTCCAACCGATTTCTGAACACCAAACCGGCGTGAAGCAGCACTGTGCTGTGTTTCGCTGCGTGAGTCCTCACTCACGCAGCGAAACACTCCTTTACCCTCGTAAAGGGGGGTTTGGCAGCGCACTTGTGACTCCACTGATGTCGCGGCGGCAATCGCTTACCATCAGGCGATCCATCTGCTCGTATATATATGATAATAAAAAATATATGTATTAAGTATCACAAACGGCTAAGATATAATAAAAGTAAATAAAGATAAAGATAAAAGATAAAAAATTCTTTATTCAAAATAGGTACATAATATCTACCGCTGGTTCAATGTCGATTTCTTCTGAGAAGACACCAGAAAGAAACTCAGTAGTTACTCTTTTCAAATATTGATGATGCTACAGAGTTTCAATCGAGAAAAAAAAATACAATTTTGAAAGTGAATAGACTACTATGAATAACAACTCAAAATATTAACCAATTAACTTTACCAAGAATCCTTATCATTTAAATAGTCTTGTACACTATAGTAACCTTTCTTCATTAGGCAGGTTTTAATATGAGACTTAAACTTATCCAGTGATAGATTAATGACATTTTGTGGTAGCTTATTGGTTGGTTGGTGTATGTAACAACCTTTTGTACACATGTTTGAACAAATAAATATATCTTTATCTTTATCTTATTAAATATCTTTATACTTAAGCCAACAAACGAATTACCTATTTTATGAAGTCTGAGGACCGGGACGGCAAGCCTATGTTTATTTCTGGTGTTAAGACTATGACTATCGGACTTTTTTGGAAAAGTGTGCAAGTTCTTACGTACATACATAATGCAGTCGAGGATAAATTGGGAAGCCACGAGGATAAATAGGTAAACCTAGTAGGCATTTCTTGTTACAGTTACACATATGATCACGAAGGCAGAGATGGCTAAGCTAAACACCTACAAGCACAATTTGCACCATACAAAAAAGGTTTGCCAATTACTATTAATTTTTAAAGTTGTTAAAGTTACCCTATGGTAACTTTTCCAACCGGTGCGGATAAAGAATGTCGCGAATGACTTGTCGCTCGCACACTATTTGCGTCTATACTTGCACTCGTGGGTGTGGGTTGTATACCAACAGCTTAATATTTAATATGGCATTTTACTTATAAAATAACTATAAAAATAGTTTATTTATTCGCTAATGGTAGCCCATAGGTATTTATTTCTGTCTCTTATATAATAACCTTTCCTGTAACTAAAAACTTTCCTCCTTAAACACACATAGGTACGAGAGCCCAAGAGTCCAAAACGAAAATTTTGGAGGCAATCGAGTTTAACACGCTTAGATGATCGGATCGACGGTATAAAGTATGGGAAAATTGTTTTTTACAATTTTCAGTCAGAGTAGATCACCGTAATAAAAAAGTTGAAGTTAAAGTTCTGAGCATTTTGGCTGGTGATTAAAATCAACCTGTATTAACTAAGTACCTAGTATTAAAAACAACTTTCTTACTCATAGGTACACACTATACCTAGACTTGAGACAAAAATAAAACGAAAATTACGTAGGAAAAATTGTCGCAAATTATTATCTAATGTGCACATTTCTACGATAAAAAACACGATGATTTCCTGTGTGTACCAACAGGACTGTCTTAGGGCCACACAAGTATCTTTTAAATTTCAGCTTAGCAGCACTTTCACGCGGTCCTAAGAAAAAAATCTTAACAAACGAACAACACAGTAATATTTGTGGTGTGGCGCCATAATTCTGTATGGATTTATAATATTATATTTATTTATTTTCTATCTTGGCCTTATAATTATTGGTGGTATGGTAGTTATTTTGAAGGTTGAAACCCTAAATTTGTATATTCCTGATCGATTCTCATGAGAGTTCTCGTTCAATGTTATTATGTAAAATGTTATGGTATAAACATTCAATAAAACTTTGTTAGCTAAAACGGAGTAATAGAGCTCTTTTGGCGTCTGTAACAAAAAAAAAACAAAATTTTCGAAAAAAGAATGAAAACTGCTTTATTACACCGTTTTAACTAACAAAGGTTTAACTGAATAAGACCCTTAAATTTAAAACCGTTCTAGAGATAACATGAATGGCAAAATATGCTTGAAAATCGCATTCTTTTTAAATTTAAAATGTCTTGATCAATTTGTCTTAATTTTATTATAAAAATTAAAAAACCAATGGTGGTGCCACTGATCCGTAATACGATTAGTTAGGTTTTTGTTAGATACCCTAACTGTTTCGTAGCTACATCTCTGCTTTGGTAAAATTAAATCAAATAATACGAAGGTATAAAACTTCTTAACTCACCTCATTTAAAATGTTCCTGGAATAGTCCTGGAGCGCGGCAACAGTCGCTAGGTCCTGTAGGGTCAGTTGCTCAGGCTCCCTGCGGCCATTAAAACCGGTCTTGAAGACCATCATTCCTCGGAGACACGTGAACTCAGTAGTATCGGGTCGGACCCGCGCAATTTCCGACAACGCTCTCTCGAATGCCTCCAGGCCATCTTTTACGCTCGCACTCGTGTCAGAGTTGACTAGCAGTCGAAGCTGCAAGGGATACATAAATTGCGCTGTGGCCAATACAAATAAGTCCCTCCACGATTCAACTAGAAGGATCAGGCGGTCGGCAAGAGATAATGACGCTAAGGCCGGCACGCTCTTCACCCACTTCACGTTTAGAAAAAGGATCCTGGCGGCTGACTCGCAAAGAGCGTGGGCTTCTGTTGGCATAACTAAATTTGGCGCTGGCTCCCCTGCAGGCTGAATCAGAGGAGCTATGTACCTTAGCCTTGTGTAATAAGGAGTAGGGTACACTAAGAGAGGAGGGGCTAGCAAGCTTTGCTTGTTAAGGGCCAAATTGAGGGGAGGAGGCAATGCAAGAACAGATTCTGGTGCTGGAGCGGGGGCTGGGGTGGGATCCTCAAAGAACATCGCCATCTGACGGCGTATGGTGGAGTTGCGCGGACCCCTCTCATGTTGAACCGCTGGAACAAAACACATTTATTAGATATTTTTATTTTCAGAGGTTCTAAGTGGACCTGATATAGCAGGGAAGCGGAAAACGGGTGGAAAGTGGAATGACTAGGTAAGTTGATGATGGTAAAAAGTCAATCATCATCATCATCATCATCTTAGCGTTAAATCCCGGTTGCGTTCCAAGCTGGCGCTTCGGAGCCCGGCATCGCTTTTCTTTGTGAGATACCGTTCGCACCCACTTCGCACGATCTTTCGCATCTATTGTAGGCAGATTATTGGCAGGATGCTGGATTTACCCCTTCTACTGGGAACTGGCGGTGGTGGCATGGCTAGACAGTTGTTGCCAACGAATCTCTTAGGTTATTGCCGTGCCGAAGTAAGGAAAACATAAGACTCTAAAAAGGATATTTTTATATTACGACAGAAAATCATTTGAATTGAATGAAGATGAAATCTAAGGTGGGCCAAGCTTGCCCGTGAAAAGCATATTAACTTTTCTTGAAAGAGGCCCAGGTTATATTGTTCAGGAAAGAGATATAAATTGGCAGGCAACGAGTTCCCTTCCTTGGCTGTTCGCATCAAAACGGAGTTTGCGTACCGCTTAGTACGAATGGCTAGAACTTTATAGTCAAGCATTGACGTGGCTAGGCATTTTTCCAAAGGGAGGCTAGGACCCAGCGGCTCATCATCTGCTACGAGAGGGCTCCCCCTCAAGCGACTGACGCCTAGCGCCAACACTGCACTTATAGGGGTGTAACTTTGACTTACCGTCTCTATTCATTCCAACATCTAGGCACTTCGCTAGGCGGCAGGCGCGGCACTGGTTCCTGTGCGCCTTGTCTACAAGGCAGCGGCCGCGCACGCGCGCCTTGCACGTGTACTGCCGGTCGCGCCGGACTGATCGCTTGAAGAATCCTGCGCAGCCGTCGCACGCGAAAACGCCGTAGTGCTTCCCGGAGGAGTGGTCGCGGCACACGGCGCAGGGGACATCGTATAGGATGCGGTCTGGGGGAGAAGAGAAGTTTAAATAAATAACAACAATAATGAAGCATTTTGTGATACGCGCCAGATGAGATCGGATCACCTGGTGGTGGAGTCACAAGTGCGTACTGCACTGGACCTGTCATCATCATTTCAGCCAATAGACGTCCACTGCTGGACATAGGCCCCTCAATGTTCTCCACACAGATCGGTCCTGTGCCGCCCGCATCCAATGGATTCCCGCGATCTTCACCAGATCGTCGGTCCACCTTGTGGGGGGCCTGCCTAGGCTGCGACTTCCTGTACGTGGCCTCCATTCGAGGACCTTTCCGCCCCAACGGCCGCCTGTTCTCCTCGCTATGTGCCCTGGCCATTGCCACTTGAGGCATGCAATCCTTTGGGCTATGTCTGTGACCTTAGTTCTCCTGCGACTGTACTGTACTCTGCTGTACTGGACCTGTCACGTCACTCATTTGGCGAAAAACAGCACAGAAGCTGTTTCACCAGTTTTCTGTGAGGCCGTGGTATCACTCCGGTAGAGCCGGCCCATTCTCCGTTATAAGAGTGGTAGCGGCAGAATCCGTTAGTCAATAAAACGTAAACACCGGCGTTTTATTGAGTGACTTTGACATTGACTGACTTCGACAGTTGACTATCCACTTTATCAAATATTCCATCAGATATTGAAGAAATTATCCCCTTAGCAGAGGGACCCATATTATAAAAAGACACGCTTGTTGGTATACCCGTTGTCATTTCCAGATTACAAGAAATATTTGATTGATTGTGGAAATGGGCAATGCTGTTAATGGATAAATCACTCGATTCCTACCTAAAAGCCCCTATTTCACTGTTCAATACGGACAGATGCAAAATTAAGCTGAACGCAAGGATTTAGTAATTACGTCGATGGCTGACCTGACATAGGCAGTTGTCACACCGGCGGCGATAAACAAGAAGTGAGGGAAGCTAGAAAGTAGAAAAAAGGTGTCGGGAAGCGAGTGTAGATTTTTTTTTATGTGTAAGGTTTCAGACTCTCGCTCTCGCAGCAAAACACAGCACAGTGCTGCTTCACGCCGGTTACGTGGTTTTCTGTGAGGCCGTATCACTCACACGGTTGAGCCGGCCCATTCATGCCGAAGCGTGGCTCTTCCACGGTCAAGATGTTTGAGAATTGCGATAGTTTTATCATATTAGCGAGCGTTCGAGTGCGACGGTCGCAATCACAAATTTAATAATTATTGTAGTTAATTAATATCCTCCAACCGAATCCGGCTACGGCGGCCAATCTCAACGATCAGCCACGTACGCAGGATATATTATAGTGCTCAAGTGTGTGCGCAAACACAAGTGCACTCTCTATTCCCTTACCCTCATATTCCGATGGGACACTACTGTGACACGACCAGAGAGGGATTGGGCGCAGGATCAACGGCTTAACGTGCTTTCCGAGGCACGGGGGTACAAGACCGCCATCTTCCAGACTCCCGGCTGCCGCTAAGAATTTCTTACCGAAAACTTAGGTACAAATTTTTGGCCCGACCCGGGGATCGAACCCGGGACCTCTTGCACAGCCGTCGCTTTAAAGTGCGACCCACTAACCAGTGCGCCACCGAGGCAGTCATTATTGTAGTAGCACTGTACGAAAATGACAACTAGTTAATCGCCAAGCGAGCATCGCAGAGCGCTAGTAGCTTTTGTAGCGACAATCTAGTTGAGCGAGTCCTCACCAAGTCACCAGCAGTGTGAGCGATGAACTATTAATGCATCTCCTTTCTTTACACGGAACGTATATCTATTGCGCTTTTCTTAAGCGAGAAAAACACCGATAGCTGGTCGCTTCATCGCCGTTGGTGGGACAATGGCTTTTATGCCAAACACAAAAGGTTTATTTTATTA
Source organism: Marasmia exigua (assembly GCA_019059595.1). Taxonomy (NCBI): domain Eukaryota; kingdom Metazoa; phylum Arthropoda; class Insecta; order Lepidoptera; family Crambidae; genus Marasmia; species Marasmia exigua. Next base: position 13,792,306 of record CM032494.1, on the reverse strand, counting down.
TTTAGCCCGCGACGTCGTGGAACAGCAATCCTGTCCCCGGGCGTGACTTTGTTTGGTTCATACGGACCCATTAATGCATACAAGGACCAATTAGTTGTGATTGATTTAACGGGGTTTTTCATTACAAAGATATTTTTCTAAGGATTGTTTATACTTTTTTGTAAAACTATGATTTGATAAGAACGTTCATCCTCACACTGCCGATCTAATGATAGATTAACGCACACAGAGATGCAGGTTCGGATTCAAACCTACGACCTTACCTACCTTCCTGTACCTACGGTAGCAGTGGATGAGATAGCGATGGCTATTTAACGGAAAAGATTTTTTTATGTGATTGGTGGCAGACGAGCAGACGGATCACCCGTTGATAAGCGATTGTCGCCGCTCATAGACACCCGCGACACCAGTGGAGTCACATGTGAGCTGCTAACCTTTAAACCCCCTCTCCCCCTGATTGAGCCTCCGGTGCCCTCTCTCACGCAGCGAAACACAGCACAGTGCAACTTCACGCAGAAAACCGGCGAGAGGCCGTGGTGTCACTCCGGTTGAGCCGGCCCATTCATGCCGAAGCGTGGCTCACCCATGGTCAAATGAAAAAAAACTAGTTCTTGTTATACTGTGGCTAATCCACGAGCTACCATCGTCCTCAAAAACTCCTATACTATTAGTCATTAATAAATTCCGCCTCCTGATTTCGGTGTAAAGAATTGTAAAACCTCATTGGTGTATCCGAGAGACCCGTCAAGTCATAAATCAGAGGCCGCCGTCATTACTCCACGCGGCCCCGCCCAGCGCCCCACCTTGAAAGGGCAACTTTCTAAGTTACTATGTTTTGTCTGTTTACCTCCAAGTTAGAAAAAATATGTTTAGGTTGTATGGTTAGGGTTGACGTGAAATTCCAATTCTTATAAAATAAGTTAAAAAATATATAAACATTTTTCTTTATTGAAGGACTCGCGGCAGACGATAGAGTATTTCTTTCATTAATAAAATGAATGGTATATGACAAGGGCCAATTTTTGATCCATAATTCCCTTTTGGTTAATACTATAGTCAACTGTCTAACCAATAGTCAAAGTGACAGCGTCTAAGTGACGTAATTCCTTGTAATATAACTATTGATGAGATGAAGCTAACTAACTATTGCTAAATAAACGCATTTTAGTGATATTTTATCTTAAGTTACATTTTTAAACCATTAATTCAGTTTACTTACGAATCAAAAATCAGTTAAGTAGTTAAGTTTTTCAAATTGGTCAGGTTTAAAAGGATCAAGCCAGTCGGCGACATATTGTTTTCGTCTACTAAAAATCTACGTCAGCTGTGTAGTTAGGGTTGACATTAAAATGTAATTCATACAAAATAATTTATAAAATAAATATTAACAATTTTTTTTCACTCACTGATAAACTACTGGAACTTCTTGATTGTAACGAAGTGTAACTTTAATTGTTGAATTACACTAAAAAAGGTAACTTTGTTACGGGTTTACTTACACTTTTTACAATGATTTGTCAAGCTCAAAATAATTAGATAGTTGCACTATCGCATTAGGCTCAGCCCTGTAAAGATAGCGTAAGAAGAGAAATAAATAAATAGGTAAATAAAATCCCAATGAAATCAATATCAATAAACATAAACGATCATTTGTTAAAGGTCACAAAGCATTTGAAAGCTTTCTACTGCAAACGAGTGGGACCCCGCCCAGCCCCTCCCTCCGGTACCTAATTACCGCACTCACCACTAAACTGGCAAAAGAACAAGGGGCATTGTGGCAATGAGGGGCAATTGTTTCCTGATTGATCGCAGTTCGTTTAAAATGGGACATGCTGCGCTCGCGCACCGAGGGGTTGCGGTCCGAATGTGTTGCCGGTGGATAGTCGACTATCGATAATAATTAATCGGTAGTACTATCGATAACCAAGCAATCGCAAGATTATCTATCTGCCTATCGGATAGTATTTCACTCATTTGATAGTAGGTATTGTCTTGTTCTGTATCGATACTAATTTTATGATATTAACTAAGTGTCAATAGTACGGCATCACTAGGTCCAACTCACCGACGCCCGGTCCCAATATTCGACCTATAGTTCACAATAATACACAAGTGTATCACGAATATCAAAAGGGGAATTATAAATATATTTGATTAAATAAATATTACACCCAGACACAGAACAAATGTTAACACAAGAGTCAGAATGTTAAGTAGGTATATAAGGCAGGGTCGCAATAAAATGCGCCATATCGGGCCAAATGTTTTTCAATGTTGATAAGATATAGCTAAAACTAATAGGTGCTTTTCCACTCAGAGCCCCATAAAAAAGCATTCACAAAGTGTAGTAATTTGAATTACTAGATTGGGAAATAATTAATAATTTCACAAATCTTGTATCCTAACCGTTTTAAAGAGTTTTGTTCTAAAGAAATACCTTCTAAATAAAGCATATTACAATCAGAACCCCGAGTGCAGAATCCTGAATGAAGTCGTGGCGACTTTATTAATAAAGACATTTCGAAAGACCCTGCAAAAAACCAAGCATAATATCTCCGAGCTTATGTTTTTTGCGCCGTCCGATCCCACGGGCCGTTTAGCGTCGTACAAGATAATGCCGCTTTATTAAATATCCAAACACGGTGTGTAGTCAATAAGGCACAAAGGCATATCTATTGAATTGCCGAGTAATGCCTGCAGGAAGCCCGGTGTCGAATGTACAAGAAGGAAAAAACGGAGCATAACACAATGGCGGAATAAAAGCAAGTGGGGTGGGTTGGTCGGATTGTGCTTCTGCCTCAATAATACGCATAGATAATGACAGGTCTGTACACAGAGCTCATCCGCTGAGATTCGTGTGAATTGAGTTTTGATGAGGCGTTGATCCTTATCGGTTTTAAAGACTTCAACTTAATTAAGTATAGCGCGATTTCGCTTATGGATGACGTTGAAAGTGCTAAAGCTAGATACCTCAAAATGATACAAAAATAAAGTTTAAAAACTAAAACCCGACTACCCTAAAAACACGCTCTAAAAAGTACAAAACAAGAAAATTGTCTCTGCTGAAATTATTATGCCGTATCGCCGTTGTCGTATGCCACATTGATTTTATTTTATTATTATAATGAGTCTATTTTGCTACAGTAGGTGGCATACGACCACGGCGATACGGCATAATAATTTCAGCAGATACCTACAATTTTCTTGCTTCGGTAGTCGGGTTTTAGTTTTTAAACTTTATTTTTATTTAACGTATTTTTAGTTATGTAATTATAATTAGATATTTAAAATGTGCTAAAAAATCTCTTTCATTTGATACCCCACACGGTACAGTCAAGTAGAATATTTTTTTAGTTCCTTACTCTAAGTCCCCTAGAGGGCGCTGCAGGCAATTTAAGGTGACGTCATAGACAATCAAGACGCTTCTAACGACACCTCATTTGTTCAAATATGATAACTAGTTTAGAAGTTATGAGGGAACAGATGAACAACCATACATACAGGTCAAAATCATAGCCCTCCTTTTTGCTTTGCCGTAGTCGGGTAAAAAGGAAACTCTACAATTAACAATACAGACTCAGTATAAACTGTATATAGGTTTCTCTTTGTTTGTCAATGGACCGGTTGACGTAAGAGTACAGGCAGGCTATAAAAAGTAAAATAAGGATTTTTTCAATATTTTGCTGGAAATTGAGTTGGTTTTAAAATATTTGTAAAGAGTTTGGGCGACGACGGCCACGCCTAGCTAAGCCAGTGAGTATAAACATACTCGTTTCATAGACTTGTAGACTAGGGTTGTTGAGGAATTGATTATGAGGAAGAGGAAGAGGAGGAGGAAGAGGAATAGTCAAGCACTTATTTAGAGGATGCGGAGGAGGATGAGAATATTTTTGAGGAAGAGGACGCGGATGAGGATGAAGATGAGGAACAGGATGTTAGGAAGTATATAAATAAAAAAATAACATCGTATAGAAAACAAAATAAGAAAGTAGTCTATATGTCTTTACTCATATAAAAAGACAAGGAGGGAATCGAATATTATTACTAATCAAATATAAAAATAATAAGTATTATTTTAAAATGTTAAAGTGCCGTGTTCATGCAAAATTCCTCTTAAATTTTAAGAAAACGATAGGGGAAGAAGATTTTTGATGATGAAGAGATGCGGAACTCAAAATAATACGGAACTTCCCCATTATGAGGCAGCGCAATAGGATTTCTCAGGAACCTTACGGCAGACTCATCGACAGGTGGCAGAGCCCTCAGGCCATCAGCAAATGGCAAACCTCATATTTTAAACGACTGATTGCTTTTATAGATAGATCGATAGATACTTTATTTCAATCATATGAATTTTATGTATCCGACTTCTTTTTGCATACAATTAAATAAGTAAATACTTAGCGTGGACAATGATCTTATTTATCATATTTTTAATTACTTTTATTATGTATTTATGTACTATTTTAAAGCATACTAATGATGAAACATCTAAACTGGGAATCACGTCCTTATACAGGGTGTATCTGTGAACATTTACATCCCTTTAACTACGTGTTTTACCAACCATTCTGAACAACATTTGTTCAACGACTTTTCGAAATTCAACTCCCCATCCAAAATGAACAAGTCACGTGACCAACTTTGTATGAAAACTTTAAATTTCTTTATGCGAATTTCCAAAAGTGATAGAACAAATGTTGTTCATAATGGTTAGTAGAACACGTGGTTAAAGGGATGTAAATATTCACATATACTCCCATAGAATGTGCTGAAAAATGAGTTAAACCACTCCAACTCTAAAACTCGCTCACAGATTTCAAATTATACTATACCTACTTAGTAAACCATCCTAACAACAAAGTAAAGCTACTTAGTACGGAACAACAACAATCAGATAATTGTATTAAATCTAATTGAATCTGGAGGCAGGTAATCTATAAAATTATGTAGGTATTACTGTTTTCTCGTAAATTGATCAAAGCGGGTTTTCGCGGAAACTCTGCAATATATTGGCGTTTGTATTATGTCTTTACCTATGAAATTGCCGTTCTGTATATCGATATTCCTTGTATTTTCAATACTAACTTTTATTAATTAGTACAGTAACTATTAATGCTGTTGCTCCATATTTAATTGTGCTTTATTAACTTGAACGTGTAGGATAATTTTTCCGAAAATAATATTTTTTTAAATTGAAAGATTATTATTGATATAAACGTCAATTCTGCCAAGCTTAGACAATTGTCTGAGCTGCCAAGTAATAACAATCCTTAAAAAAATTTCGTAAATCAAAATTATAGCATATCTTTTCGTATTTTTATTATGTAATAAAGGCCGTGTGGTCCCCGGCAGAGTAGAATAGGCCACTCTCACTCTTACCGAGGTGTCGTAAAAAGCGACTAAGGTAAAGCTGCTGGCATGATCATCAGCACCCAGAGAAGGAAAACTCTGCATTTATATCAATACCCTCGCCAACCCGTCTGCCAATCGTGGTGATTATGGCAATTACCCCTCATGTGATTGAGGGAGGCCCGTGCCCCAGCAGGACTTAAATGGGCTGATGATGATGATGATTATGTAATCAAAATGTAAGGTGTTGGCTCAATAATGTTGATTAAACGTTTTAAATAAAGGAGGTATGTATGTCATGCAAATATCGGTATCATCAAAATGGCTAACTGGGCCAATGTTCGTGTCATAAGCAAGCTGGTTTATTTGTAATATTTTTACCTCAACTGGTAATATTAGTTAGTCTACATTATTTACATGCGCTTAAAGATAGGTAATATGTATTTTTTTTTGTTAGTATATACGCTATTTAAATGTAATGTTAATTGATTGCTGCAAATGTTGGTTAAGTCGTTCTGTTCCATTAGAATAATATGATTAGTAGCGTAGAGTAATATTAAATTGTAATGTATTTTTTATATCAATAAAGTTGTTTCTAGGACCAATATTTCAGCCTGAAACACAGGGTATCCTAGTTCAGGCAAAATGTCAAATATAAGTACTTATGTATAAGATTAAAATCGTAAGTTTGTACTAGATATAAGTTATTTGCAATACATTTTTTATTTTATTTATTTATTTTAAAATTAAATTATAGCATAGTGACTATTTGCTTATTAAAGGGGAAGTTATGTGTCTAGAAAAAAATCAGCGATTTCATAGGTAAAGACCTCTTTATGAAACTTGGTTGCAAAACTGCAGTATCAAGTTAATAAGATACTCAGATGGTGAATGCGTCAGATAGCAATGGTAGTCTCAGTGGATAAGATCGCGCCTTCTATGGGGAGTCATAGTTCGAATCCGAACATGCACATATGGTTTTTCAAATCTATGTTCATATTTCTAGTAACACATCGTGAGGAAACCGTCTCGGTTAGTTTCTCAAAAATTGTGGTGATATTTTGAGATAATGATTCTGAACGTGTAACTGTGACCCAGTTGGTCTGGTTTCCCTGTGAGGAGTTGCGAAGGTCAGACGGCAGTCACTTCATTGTAATTACCAGACTTTACACATATTTGCATTCATCATTCATTTCATCACTATCAGCCCATTTAAGTCCCCACTGCTGGGGCACGGGCCTCCCTCAATCACATGAGGGGTAATTGCCATACTCACCACGCTTGGCAGACGGCTTGGCGAGGGTTTTGATATAAATGCAGAGTTTTCCTTCTCTGGGTGCTGATGATCATGCCAGCAGCTTTACCTTAGTCGCCTTTTACGACACCTCGGTAAGAGTGAGGGTGGCCTATTCTACTCTGCCGGGGACCACACGGCCATATTTGCATTAATTCTCAGTTATTTATTGCATAACATATGTAGTTAAAGTTTTTACAATAATAGGCACAGTTAACATATGGGCCCTGTCGGGCATAACAATAAGTATAAGTAAAAATAAATTGATTCCTCACAATTACAATAATTAATCAATCAACAACAAATGAAATAAATAATATAAAATATATTCTTAATAAATTGTATAAGAGTGAAAAGATATAAAATTATATTTTAAGACTATTTACATTTTTATTCTTAAAAGTTTACATTTTATTGTTTTAATTTTCATAATTATGTTCCATTATACAAAGAGGTTTGAGGCGAAGAATTGGTTTACATCATAAAAGCATTTGTCTATTAAATAAAGTCGTTTTTATTTGCAAATTTTACTTCATTTTCTTTTCTTTTTTTCCTATTCCTTCATATAATAATACTAGTCATACGTACTTGGCCAATGTCGGTCACAAGGAGTCTGCTAAAGGTTCCTTTACAGGTAATACTTTACTTTTTCTGTTTGTGGTTTTGTTGGAATAGTAAAAAAGGCTACAAATTAAAATGCAAAAAAAGTGTCTTAGCCGTTTTAGCCAATGTTAAGTAAAACACTATACTTACAAGAAAATTAACATCAAAATATATTGTTTTGTTGAATCAGCAATGTCTTCAGTATGTCTAGTCATTACCTATCCTGATGTAGAGTCCACGTCACCAAAGAAATTCCGTGAAAACCAAGCTCGAGGCTATAAACATTTAAAGAGGCAAACAAAATAAGCTTTATGGTCATATTATACGCAAGGAATCTACAAATTTTAGTTCCGTATTTAGCCACAAGACTTCTTATTTTATGCTAGAGGCGACAAACGAGCAAGCGAGTCACCCGATGGAAAGTAATCAACGCCGCCCATGAACATCCGCGAAATCAGAGATCGTGGTGGATAGGCGTGAAGTAGCATTGTGCTGTGTTTCGCTGCGTGAGTGAGGGTACCGGAGGCCCAATCCGGGGTAGAGGGGGATATAAAGGTCGGCAGCGCACTTGTAACTCCACTGGTGTCGCGGGTGTCCATGAGATGAGAGATTGCTAATGAGTTGCCGGCATTTTTAAAAGAGTAGTAGCCGTACCCGTCGGGAAATACTCCCGGAGTCAAACCGTTCCACAGAACTGAGGTAAGTGGTAGAAAGTTCCGCGAGAAACGCACGGTATTAGACCGCCACCCATCGAGATGATGGGGTGGAATGACCATCACTTGCACTCCCCAAGATAGGTGCGTAATGCGGTATATTCCGTTGCAGTCGTCTTTCGTACCATGAACTCTATGTTGCGAGTTTTTCGGTCAGTAAAAAGTCCATATCAGCCAGTGTTCATTTTAGCTCTTTGCAGTTAGTCATCATCGGCCGAATCAGTCGCGTCCAACCGTGCGAACGCCCACCTGCGCCCGGGCAGTGCGTGACGGGGTCGAAACGACCCGGCCTATTAATCGCATCGCTTGTCGGTGGGATGCAACAGATGACCTCATTTTTGGTATTGGGATAGTTAACCTTACTGTTTCCCACACCAATAAAGTTTTTTGTTAAATGATAACGTGTTGAGAGGACGTGTGAGTTAGGATACGATAGTCATTCGTTTTGGGGGCCGAATGTTTGAGCATAAGTCACGGAATTAAGTTAATTTTAGAACACTTCACTGTGTCTGATATCATTAACAACAGTTATTTCAAATGAATATTTTGCCATGGTACGAGAATATCTGAATTTAATAGGTACTATGTTCATACATACACAAAGCATTCAAAGCCGTTTGAAAATTGTTACGTTATATAACAGAAAATATACAGTATGTCCGGTGATCGGTGTCCGACCCGTGAAGGCGAGTCAATATGATTAACTTTATCCATTGTAAATTTGTGTTCCTATTGTTAAAAATTGGTAACCATTTAATTGTTTATTGCTACAAGTTCGTGTGAGTTAGTGTATGTGGCAATTTCTTCTAATGAGGAGTTACAAGCCAAAAAGTGAATGTGTTTGGTAATCATAATTTAAAGTAGTTAAAAAATTGTCATCATAAAAATTAAAAACTCGCTTAAAAATAACATGTAAAGTAGAAAAAATCTAATCAAATTTCGATTATTTAATTTTTTTTATTCTTAAAACTAAAGATATGTCTCTGACATATTAGGTGTATTTACTAAAGACATTTACCAAAAACTGATGGTCAAACTTAAGTTTTAAGTCAAATTAATTTCTCTATTTAATCTGCTCACATTTGCATGTCGTGACAGCCTGTAAGAGAATCTGCACTTAGCCTTATTATAGTACTTAAGTAAATACAATGTAATTAGTGTAATATTTGTCGGTTTTCCTTAGTAAATAAATAAATGGTTTAAGAGTTGTGATTACCTAACTGAAATAATCCTGTCAGAGGAACCATAAAATAAGGCACACACTGTACAATTTCACTCAACTCAAGATTACCTAAACCATGGACTATAATTAGTCCATGCCTAAACGCAATAGGTTTTTTACGTTTGCGCTTTTGTAGTTGTAGTTTTGTAGCGCTGATTACTGGTTGTACACGAGCGATGATAGCTCAGTCATAGGTTCGAATCCGATTGATCTTTGGCTTTTTAATGTATCCCACTTTGGAAAGGTCAAAACTAGTAATCTTTTACGAAAATGAACTATAATTACAAAATTAACGATATCAGCGCTCGCTAATTTACAGTGCGCATGCGCTAGAGGCATGGGGTGTAGGGTGAGAGCGGGCAGATGCGCGATGCGTAGGCGCACCGCGCATCCGTGGGAATGTCACAGCTCGAGTCACCTGGGTCACGGCATCTCTGCGGTAATTAACTAGCTCTATATTGTGATAGGATGATATGAGTAATTTATGGTTACCGATGTCATTAAGAGTTGATGGCAATGCAATGTAGATACAACCACTAGTTAGGTTACCAACTACTTTCTCTCTCTCGTAAATGAATTTGTGAGCAAATGTATTTCCCATTAATTTGACAGGCTGACTGAAGAGACACAGGCAGCGGTGTCTCGTTGTAGTAATAATGCGATGACAAATACAAGGAAATATGTAAATCATTTACGGAAATCCCTATCAGCTATTTACTTACTATAATCTAGTAGGTACGGATTTTTTTTTCGGAATTTCTGATTTTTCCGTCATAATTTATAGCCTGTAAAAATCTCAAAGTCTTGAATGCCGAGCATAGCTTAAAAATGAATGTTAAATTACTTTCAGTTTTTATAACGTTTCAATAACTTTTATCAAAAGTTTAATAAAAGTAGGTACTTAAATAAATCACAGAAAACTGATTGACGAGGCTAAAATCAGAGCTACCGGGGAAAATGTTTTGACTGACCGGATGGCGCAATTGGTAGTGACCCTGCCTCTTACGCCAAAGGTCGTGGGTTCGATCCCCACCCTGGACAAACATTCGTGCGATGAACACTTGTGTTTGTTCAGTGTCTGGTTGTAATATATGTATTTAAGTATATATATGTGTTCCTCTATTGTCTGATATCTGTAACACAAGTGCTTAAGCTACTTAGTACGGAATCAAGTCAACGTATGAGATGATGTGAGAAAAAAAAAAAAAGAATGTATAACCATCACAAAAATGATAACAGTAAAAAACTACTTACTTGAAGATGACGGCACTGACATGTTCATGGCTGAAGCCGCAATTTTACATCGATATTATTTCTGTAACACAAAATTGCATTAATTAATAATCTTAAAAATTAAAGTTCACACAGTCACCATCGTGCGAAAAGTCTTCGATATTCTCGCTTGTGGTCTTTAAGAGCTCTTCAAATATTAACAAGTTAAAAAGAATCGATCAAGAATAGTCGTAACAAATGTAAGAAAATAAAGCGCTATTGTTGAGGGACTGGTGGCAGACATCTTTTTGGCACAAAGCTGAGGGGCACTTGCGTTTGTTCATTATTTGCATTGTTCTAGCGGTTGCTCTAGAGCTAAACGGCCATTGCGTCGAGGGTTATCGAATATTCAACGTTTGAATTGACGTGAACACTTTAAATTACTTTTAGTGGGAACCAGCTCGTACTAAGCGTTTCGCTTCCTCTTTCTTGGTACGAACTGCCACTGCCATGGTACGAAGCCGGCAAGTTTTTCCATTCCTTAGAATGGAACAACTTGCCGGCTTCTGTATTCCCAGAGAGCTACAATTTGGGTGTCTTTAAGTCGAGAGTGAATAGGCTTCTTCTGGGTAAGCACGCTACATCTTAGACCTTATTGTCACTTTCCATCAGGTGAAATGAGGTCAAGTGCAAACCCATTTAATATATATAAAAAAATAAAATAAGTAGAAACACTGCGGATATTAACGAAATGTAAGTTTTTTTTTGACAAAACATTACGATATACTAAATAAATTGGCCATCACAAAATGCTTAAAAAAATTTGAATATAAATCCACTGCATAGCTAAATTCATAAACTGATCTTTCGTTTCATGTTTCGATGGACTTGTTACGTTATTTGTTTGTATAGAAGACTATCATTCAATTTAGAACCAAATCCTACCTTTATATAATTATTTCTTTTATATAAGACTTCGTCATAAAAAAAAGTATGTTCTCCTCAATTTTTTTTCCCAAGATACAGGCAATGCCTAGTTTGGGGACCTCTGTTAAATAGAAAATATAAATATTTCTGTAACCACACTATTGTTAAACTGTACTAACATGTCTAAACTAAGTATACATCAGGTATGCATCTTTTTTTTTTCAAATCCATTGATAAATCTTAGCCCTATTGGTAAATACCTACTTTGTAAATGAAGCAAACGTGTACCTAATCCTAATCTTCCCTACCAAACAGAGGTATACTTGTACAATCTAATTTTTAAAAGGACTTCATTATTCAATGAAACATCACCTTATACATATTTCCCGCAGCATTTCTCAAACAACTGAGTATTATTCTCCTTAATAATACTCAGTTGTTTGAGAAATGCTGCGGGAAATATGGGTAAGGCGTATTAGCGCCATCAATTGGTTTAAATGTTTAGCTTCTAAACCTGTTCTAAATTGAATATTTGCAATTCAATATCGTAGACTTGGCAAGAGGTACTATTTTTTAATAATTATGCACCAATGTTAGTTATGTGCTCGAAAAAATTGGCCCAACCAAAAAGCAGTAATATAATAGTAACTTAACAGGTTTGCCAAGTCTGTAAAAGGCCGCAATAGAAAAAGTAGAAACGGTTTAGGTGCTAAAAAAAGCAATTGGCAGCGCTAATAAAAAAGCCTTACCCAACTCCTTAAGAAAGAATCATGAATGCTTGCAACGAACGACGCAGCTCAATAAAGAGATGAAAATGTAGAGGAGTATACTTAATTTAAATTCAAAAACTTGATTTTTAACATTAAGAACTTTTTTTTTACAAAATATTAAATAATGTAACAGAGAGCCTGTTTTGTTTGTTAGTCGGTCACTTAGATGTGGATTGCGTGCTTTTTGCATAGAATGATTTCAGTTTCGCAAAACAGGTAGTTAGGCAGATAATCCGTGTAAGTATGGTCGAACAATGGGAAGACTCAGCCCATGGGCCGAATAGGCGCTCAGTGGAGAGTTAACAACAAAGCTACAATAATAACATCGGGAAGTCGGTAGCTTCTTGCTTTATGCTTTGGGATAAACAAAAAAGCTGTTAGAGAACTTTTTCAAAAGCACGACGAAGCCGAAAAGGCAGTTTTTTCCGTATATTTACGAAAAGGTTTTTGCTTACTGTAAAAAAAGTTACTCGCAATTGTACTCGTAAATAGCTAGTAAGTATTTGAACACTTATTATTTTATAGCTGCATAGATTAATAACAGCGTTTTATGAGGTGTAGATAACCAAGCATAGCTAAATTGTGAAACTAAACGCAGACGGTAACGAATATTTTAGTAATACCTACGAATATTTCAATTTAGTACCGACCTAATGTCCTCCCGACAAAGTAATAAATCTCCTCTACTACATATATCCTAAACTATTTCGACTTTCCGGCACGGAGAACAGAAAAGTTGTCCTCCGCTGATCTGATTCCTCTTGACTAAAATCCCAAAAAACTAGGAATGGTTCTCGACACAACCGTACAATCCATACCTATACGGTATGTACCTGTAGCTCACAAAAATAAAATGTCTTCTCATGTTTAAAAACTAGGTCAGGCTCAAAAATTTTAACAGTTTTTTTGTTACTAAGATTATTTTCAGGGTAAGATTTTTTGGTAATATTTATAAAACAAATTCATTTTTATGCTAGTAAGTCATTTACCTACAAGATATCAAAACAATTGGTTAACAAAACTGAATTAGGTACATACAGATAAGTACTTCAAATAAGTTAAAAAAGGTGCAAATTGATTTTTATCTCAACTTAATTTAAAAAGACTTCACCTTCCATTAAGCTTTGTCAGGTAGTCAGACAAGCGCTTTCCTCTTTATATGGAAATCTCTTAAAAACCAAAACCACTTATGAAAGAATGTAACTAACATCCATAAAATGCATCTATCAGTTATCAACATGAGACGCAATATAAACAGCAGAAATTAACTTCCAATAGCCGTGTCCATAGCACATTACACAAGGAACTTTAACGACTTCACAAGTGAAATTTAATTTTGCGCTTAAGATTTATTTCGTATTAATTTAACGCGAGCACTCAATGAAAATAATAATTGATTAATTCCAATAAATGTTGCTAACTACTTATACCTTTTTTACAAAAACTTTTTACACCAAAAATATTTACACATTTTGAAGAATAGATACGAGCCACGGTTACTCAGCGGGTAAGAACACGCCTTCCATACGAGGGGTGTTTCAATCCAAGCATGCATCTCTGGATTTTTCAAATCTATGTGCATATTTCTAGCATTAGCTCGGCGGTGAGGAAAAACATCTTGAGGAAACCTTAATATTGGTTTAAGTAAATTAAATTCGAAAAGTATGTTTCGAATTTGTCGGACATAGCTCGGGTTTGTGATCACCAATCCGCATTTGGAAAGCGTGGTGATTAAGCCTAATCCTATCATAGTAGCGATAACTTGATTTCTATGATGGAGGCCTTTGCCCTGCAGTGGGACAGTTTATAACTGTTTAAAAAAAAATTGATTGAAGCGAAATTAATTCTTAACCGGTAGGTAGCTACCACTAGCTACCGGTAGATACCAACTCGTAATGGGGTGTGTATAAGTTTCAAAATCCCCTCCCACGTTATGTTAGATACTCCCAACCTAACAAAAAGCATTTCTCATTTCTCAATTTCCACAAGTTACAACAAACGGCTGCTTCAATCGCTTACCATGGATCAGGTGATCCATCTGCTCGCCTGCCACCTGTCACATTAAAAAAAGTTATGTTTTGGTTGTATGTATGCATTATACATACTATTATGTACTTATATAATATAAATAGGGATCTCGACACATAATACTCGAACAATCAATAATATAGGTAATCTAGGTTTTGACCGTGGGAGAGCCACGCTTCGGCATGAATAAGCCGAGCCCGTAGAAATACCACGGCCTCACAGAAAAGCGGCGTGAAGCAGCACTGTGCTGTGTTTCGCTGCGTGAGTGAGGGTACCGGAGGCCGGCTCCGGGGGAAGGGGGGTTTAAAGGTTGACAGCGCACTTGTGATTCCACTGGTGTCGCGGGTATCCATGTGCGGCGGCAATTACTTACCATCAGGTGATCCGTCTGCTCGTCTGCCACATATCCACCACAGTGCGCTACTCACGCCACTTCTTACCGCGCGAAGTAAAACTATGGAATCAGCTACCAACGATGGTGTTTCCAAACAGATACGACCTGGTGATCTTCAAGAAAAGAGCTTATTCCTCCCTAAGAGCCGGTAACGCATCCGTGATGCCCCGTGTGTCGCAGATGTCTATGGGCGGCGGTAATTCACTTACCATCAGGCTCACCTGATGACGAGCAGACGGCTCACCGTCTGCTCGTTTGTCTGCCATAATGTAAAAAAAGTAAAATATTACATAAAAAAAGGTATGTTACTCGGCATACTAGGCATTCAAGTATTTAGTAACTAACTAGGTGATTTGGGGGGTAAAGGAGTTGATTACGTTACGACAAAGCGACTGGCACTTATGATGTTGAGGTTTTTAACATAATTTTTTTCTAAACACAATACTTTGCGCAAGAGACGCTCCCAAAGTGGTAAATTGTGTGTGTCCCCTCCCCTCTAACTTCTATAATAAATGAATGATAAAACTAAAAAAATATATGATGTACATAATCATGAAAACTAACAACGAAAAGAGGTTTGGACTAGATCTAGTTTTTTTTAATACATTATAAACCGTAAACCGCAATTTACCTCCCATATCAAGGGCGAGTCTAACTCGCACTTGGCTGGTTTTTAATCTGAGTGGTTAGAAAAAATTGGCAATATTCGAAATATCAGAAGTCATATCACATTATCACGAAGGCAGTTTTGAGATTTATTAATTGGTACTTCTCATTTTGGTAATTTTTAGTCATAGGTACCTATTGTAAAATTAAATATTTATTTAGATATTATTATTTAATGTTGATTCATCAAAACTATCCTAAGTTTGTTAATGCGTATACTATACCTTCAGTTGCAGGACCTACCTAACCAAAAATATTGGCTTTGCGTTTTTTTATGAGAAAGGGAGGCAAACGAACAAGCGAGTCACCTGATGGTAAGTGATCACCGCTGCCCATGGACATCAGCCACACCAGAGGGAGTGCGGGAGATGCGTTGCCGGCCTATCAGGAAGGTATAGGCTCGTTTCTTGAAGATCTCAATGTCGTACCTGTTCGGAAATACCCCCTGTAATTTTGGAGATATAATCATTTTTCTACATGAAAGTTACTAAAACAAAACTTGGTGGCTTAATTTGAAGCCGTCCCGTAACGAACGAGAATATATATATATATATATGTCGCCTCCAAACACAAAAGACACACAGCGCGTGTGGAAGAGAGGGAAACTCCGATTCGGTAGTAACGTCTGCTTTAAATTAGGCCCTCTGATTACTGTTCTATACTATTTTTCTAAAATTATTACATTACGAGTACATATCTCCTAAAAGCAACATAATATTTATACGTATATCTATCTATACTATTTATAAAGAGGTAAATCTTACAGACAGCGGCAACGCAGGTAATTCGAAAACACGGAACGCTTGCGCGATGTATTCGACACCTAGCGCCATCTATTGGTATAAAGCGGAACTAATCCCGTGACAAAGTGAGGGCGGGCCACTAGTAATAATATAAATTATTATTCGCTCAGCTTCACATGAAATATCAGTAAGCATTACAACTTCGCTGCAGCGAAAGCAACAAAAGTGAATGATACTTAAAAGACAAATAGATACATGTTATAAGTCAGACTTGCGAAGCAGTTCCAACTTGTGTTATTGTTAGAATTAAAGAAAGCACCACTAATATAAATAAATCTGTCTTACAAAAGGAGGCTTAAAAATTATAAGTAGGTATATGACACGATTGTTTAAAATAGGTAACAGAGTTAGGAATCTTATAGCTGTATTTTTAGGTTTAGAAACCGAAATTGAATTTATTTTAGAATAGTTATTGACGAGATTTCTACCATGTACCTTATTTTTGAGTTTCCGATATTTCGGCACTGTTGCAAGCGCCGCCATGGCCATGCCGAAATATCGGAAACTCAAAAATAAGGTACATGGTAGAAATCTCGTAAATAACTATTCTAATGTTAGTGACCATGAAAGTTTAAAACAATATAAATAAATAATAATAATAAATATTTCACAACATCACAGACATTGATCTGACTCCGAGATAGGTAGCTCAAGCACCTGTGTTACGGATATCAGAATCAACAGTGGGATTACAAGTATATACATATAATTCTTTTCTTTTGTAAATGGCCTATTCTACTCTGCCAAACAAATATTGTATTGGCCGTGTGGTGCCCCACACGGCCAATACAATATTTGTTTAATACTTACTTATTTACGAATTTCTATTTATAGAGACCAATTTTGACACAAGATTGCTAAAATAAGTATCGGAATGATCTTGTTAAACATTCTCAAGGAGTAAGTAGGTACATTATAAATAACACACTTAAAATTTTTATCTCGTGTTCAGGCGGGACTCGAACCCACACCTTTCACAATCCGGGTGAATGTTCTATCAATTAGACCACTGAACGCGTTACTAACCCGACGAAATTTGTAAGTGCTTGATTCGACATGAGCTGTCGATAGTCTCATGAATATTGTAGGTAAATTTACAATATCAACAAGTAAGTAACCTACATTGTTGTACCAGACTTGGGTTCAAGAGTCAAAGTTCGATTTTAAAATGTGGAAGCATCCCAAACCCATAACGCAAAATACCATAAATTATATACCTTCCAGTAACAGTGATGGTTTTATTGACGCAATATTTAATCATTTATTACATATCTACCTACCACGACGTGGATTTAGACGGGAAACATAAAATAAAAGTAAAAAAACTAAAACCCAACTACGACAAAAAACGTCGCTGAAAAAGTATAAAACAAGCCTTCGTTGTCAATTTATGCAATATTCACTATGTAGAGATAAAATTTCATGTTTGGAAATCCGCAGTCACACGTTGTCAAAGGGTAGTATATTTAACGTGTGACTACGCCTTTCCAAACATGAAATTTTATCTCTACATAGTGAATATTGCATAAATTGACAACGAAGGCTTGTTTTATACTTTTTCAGCGACGTTTTTTGTCGTAGTTGGGTTTTAGTTTTTTTACTTTTATTTTATTTGTACTATTTTGGTGTCCAAGTGCTAGTAATATATATATATATTCAAAATGTACAAGTCAAGCGCTTTCAAATGATACCAAACACGGCATATTTATCATAACTTTATTTTTTTACTCTGTATGTTTTGTCCGCTAGAGGGCGCCACATTAGATTTTGTGAAACTTCATATAGCCTATAACCAGCGGACGATCAAGACGCTTATAATGATATGTCATTTGTCGAATTCTGATAAGTAGTTAAGAAGTTACGTGGAAACAGATGAACATACATACATACATACATACATACATACATACATAGCCTGTCAAAATCATAACCCTCCTTTTGCTTTGCCGTAGTCGGGTAAAAAGGGACCTCTATGGACCCTACGGGCTTGCAATAGGGAGAATTTACTCGCACTTCCTCGTATGCCTACAGCCATTGAATTATTATAATTCTATTCAGCCCAATTCAATTTTACAGAAAACGAAATCGAGTATCACTAAACATAACAAAATTTACTTAAATGTAATTTCAAGTTACATAAGTGACCATTTAAAACGAGTCCTCAAAAATTCTAAACTTTCGATTTTATTTATGTTATAGATGGCAGACGAGCAGACGGATCACCTGATGGTAGGCGATTGCCGCCGCCGCCCATGGACACCCGCGACACCAGTGGAGTCACAAGTGCAATGTCCACCTTTAAACCCCCCTTTTTCCCGGATTGGGCCTCCGGTACCCTCACTCACGCAGCGAAACACAGCACAATGCTGCTTCACGCCGGTTTTCTGAGAGGCCGTGGTATCACTCCGGTGGAGCCGGCCCATTCATGCCGAAGCGTGGCTCTTCCACCGTAAAATTCTGATAAGCCCACTTTCTGCTTCCATCCCAAACTCCCTTCAAACACCCCAGTGACAAAAAATAGTCAAGCACCTCAGCGACATAATGAATATTTCGCCAATTAAGATTAATCTTATATCTAGAAGTTTTACTTCAAATGAATTACCTACAATCGTAGCGAGTGTCCTACACGATGCACTACACAAATATATGTTTTGAGACGTGCGGCGCTTCCGGGGGCTCGCGTACATATGCAGTCTGTAGCAGGGTGGAAAACGCATCCCAGCATTAAAATCAACCACTTATCTTACCTTTGCAATACAATTGACACACATTAACCGTGGAAGAGCCACGCAGCAATTGGCCATCTCGAGCGATACCACGGCCTCACAGAAAACCGGCGTAAAGCAGTGTCTATGCTGTGTGTCTTGCCGAGTGAGTGAGAGTTCCGGAGGTTAACCGGGAGGAAAGAGTATACACTCTTTCCTAACTCATACAAAGGTGGTATTGCATTTGTTACTCTACTGGTGTTGTAGAGTGCATGAGCGGCGGCAATCGCTCACCATCAAGTGATCCGTATGTTCGTCTGATATCACATACAAAACATAAAAATATACTTAGTGGATAACTAAGCTGTTTCTTAGAGCGATGGTGGTTCATTTACTTTTGCTGTAAGTTAGTAAGTAGGTATGTACCAACTTACTATTACATACCGTGGATTCTATTACGGAACCACATAGATGCAGTTCTTGCAAAAAAGATTTCAATCAGAAATGTTTAATGTAGATCAATAGTTTTCTCAACGTTAGATAACTTAGACAATTACATTAGATAAGATCTGGGGCCTCAATTCGGACACTTGCGACAAAATGTGTGAAACGAAACTGTTCTGAGCCTTTTCATTTTTATTTTCATGGTTATTCTATACAAATCTGACGTACCATAGCAGATTTATCCATGGATAAAGATTGGTCGAATCGGGCCTAAACTGTCATCATTAGTTTACAAATACAATATTCTATTGTCTGCCAGGGTCTTTGCGGTCTACGTGTTTTTGCTTTTAGTAGGTATGCCTTCAAGATACGAGGGCGACACTGAAAGTTTTTAAAAATGGCCACTTATAAGACGATGATTAAAAAAATAAGTTTAAATTTTGAAAATGGAACTCTTTGCCAATACAATTGTCTATGCATTTAATTCGATTCTCTTTTTTTCCGATTTGGTGGCAAATTGAAAATAATCTTTAACAAGTGAGCATGAATTTAACGCGAGAAAATTTCCGTGCAATGATTTTCTATGACTTTCGATGTCAAATAAATCAACAAGAAAGTTATGATAGACTTCGATTGGCCTTTCACGATGAAGCTCCATCTCGTGCCACTGTTTACAACTGGTTTAATGAGTTTAAACGTGGTCGCACTAATCTCACCGATGATTTGCGTGAGGGACGACCATGTACGGCGACTACCGAAGATAACATCAGTGTTGTGCGACGTATGATAGAAGCCGACAAAAGAGTGACTTATCAGCAGATTCGGACAAGTTTAGGCATTGGTATGAGTCAAGTGCACAAAATCATTCATGTACATTTAGGGGCCAGAAAACTTTGTGCCCGGTGGATACCTCATCATTTGACAGAGGCCCAAAAACTACGTCGTGTTGATTGGTGCCGCGAAATGGTTCAAAGATTGACGGAGGTGACTCAAATACTGTGTTTGACATACTAACAGGTGACGAAAGCTGGATTTATTGTTATGATCCTGAAACTAAAAGACAATCTGCTGAATGGGTGTTTCCATTCGAGGAGTTGCCAACTACAGTGAAGACAGGTCGCAGCGTGGGAAAGAAGATGGTCGCCTCGTTCTTGGGAAGGACAGGTCATATCGCAACAGTTTGTTTAGAAGGTCGAAAAACAGTTACCGCATAGTGGTACACTAACAACTGTTTGCCACTTGTCTTGGAAAAAGTTATTGAAAAACGACCTCGCAGTAGGATCCTCCTTCACCACGACAACGCCTCGCCGCACACCGCCAAGCAAACACTCGAGTATTTGGCGACGTCAGACGTAGAAATACTGGGTCACCCGCCTTATAGCCCAGACCTCGCACCCTGCGATCTTTATTTATTTCCAAAAATAAATGAAAAACTAAAAGGAAAACGTTTCACGGACGCCGAAGAAGCAGTGGCTGCGTATCAAAAAGCCGTCGAAGAGACCCCTAAAGAAGAGTGGGCCAAGTGCTTTTCTCAGTGGTTACATCGAATGAAGCGTTGTATTTATGTGAAGGGACACTATTTTGAAAAGATATAATAAAAATAACAACTTGCTAAATTGTTCAGTTTTTAATTTTCTATGAACTTTCAGTGTCGCCCTCGTATTCAAGCAATTTTGTGTTTGATCAAACAATGCATTAGATGGACTCCGAGTTGACATTGGCAAAATACCCTCAAAAATATAATCTGTATATATTCCTTGGGTCTAGTTTAGTTTTTATATTTTTTATTTACCATTTTCTTTTGTTCGGGTCTTCTTGTAAAACTTTTGCTTGGATAATCTACTAATTTAGTCTGGAATTTTTAATTTATTTATTTTAATATTTATCTTACACTTTTTACGCTCGTTTTCTTTCGTCTGCCACACAGTCTGGCAGCTACTTCGCACTCGTGGGGTGCGAGTATAGGCGCAAATAGTGTGCGAGCGAGAAGTGAATAGATGCGCCGCCATTTCTGATCCCATTCTTTATCCGCACAGGTTGTCCTTACTTTTAGCTTAGCTTTAGGTATCAGTTATTGTTTTAATTTTCTTATGTATATCTTCTTTTGTTCAATAAAATCAATCTTTTGTTCATGAAAATAAAGTTTACTCTTAATTTGTTGAACGGCGCGAACAATTCGCAGTAAGTAGCGTCAGTTTTCCTAAACACTCGTTAGGTACATACCCGCATGTCTTTTGACAAGATCTTTGTGATTCGAGTGACCTACCACATCACTTCTGGGAGGTCTCGCGTAGGGTTGAAGTGTGTTGGTAGCTACAACACAGATTTAGCGGTATGGAATTTGATAATCAGCGCAGTGGTTTCAGCGCCGGCTAGCATGTAAGGTATGCAGGTTCGATTTCCGCACCAACACAAGTACTTTTTCTGTTTCTGTTTTCCATAGGATCTAAGTACAAGGTAAACTTTAGTATGCGACCAGAATCAATGGACAATACGAGAAAAAAGAAAGAGAAAAAAGATGACCCATATTTTTTAGTTATCATTAAATATGTGTATTTATTGAAATATTTATTTTTAAACGGTTTTTTTAATTCTTATTTAATTTACCGCAAGTGACGTAGTCCGGAGGCACAACGTATTGTGATGTCGGTGCTATACGTCCAATAAAAAATTAAGTGACTTAAAGTTACTTAGTGGCACTATCATCATTTTGACTTGTCATTTTGTGATCAGAGATTTTACTTTTTTTTTGCTTTAATCAACGTGAGCAAAAGCGTTATTAATTTGTCATGCCGAGTGATGACGTCATAGGAGGATTTTGACATTTTATTTTTTTTCTCCATTAATATCTGTTTAAAAATTCTGAATTTATTTTTCTTAAAATTCTATGAGTCTTTTAATCTAGAAATGGTATTTTTCATTTTGGAAAATGATTACGTCAATCTAATGGCTCTTGAGCAATAGGTTCATAATAGGTACTTTGTAAAGCTGTTAGTTCGTAAGAACTATAATAATGTACTGACTATTGCCTTATGGCTAACATCTATATCTACATAATATTGTACTCCTGCCTTAGTGTTCATATTGGTAGAAATAAATTTCAAGGGCCCCTTTAATAGAAACCACAAAAAATCTTCCGATATTTAAAATGTACATATAAAATGTACAGACAGCGTCAGATCAAGTTACCCCCATGCAGTGGAAAAAGTGGCAGTGGGCTGGCCATATTAGCTGCAGAACCGACAACCGATGGGGTAAACGAGTTCTAGAGTGGAGACCGCGTCTTGGCTAACGTAATGTAGGGCGCCCTCTGGCTAGATGGAGGGACGATCTGCGCAGGATGGCTGGCAAGAGCTGGATGCGAGAAGCCATGGATAGATCACAGTGGCGAACAATTGGAGAGGCATATGTTAAGCAGTGGACTGCGATAGGCTGATGATGATGATGATAATGAGTGGAAAAATAGCACTTGTGCCCCAGACATAAGGACGGTCCAAAGGTCAACAAGGGTAACTCGACGTGACGCCGTGTTACATAGTATGGCCGGCTATATTATAAATATATAGCCGGCCATAGTAACTAGGAGGAATGGTAGGAGTCCTAAGTAAATAAATAGCTTATTATCATCATCCTAAAAAGCGTTTGTCCCGGTTGCGTCCAAATCTGTTGTTTCGGAACAGTGGATGAATAGGTTATATCGATATTAAATGTCGGAATTATTTCACTTAGGCCTGATTCGACCAATCTTAATCCGTGACAAATCTCCGGTATAACGTCATATTTGTATTTTATGAAAGCGCTATACCATAGACAAGTTCTCGGATAAAGTTTGGTCGAATTGGGTCTTAATTTACTTGTACTTCCAAGTGTGTTCAAAGTACAATTTGTAGTGTATTTTTAAATATAAAAAGTTGTAACCTAAAAGTTATTTACGATATTTTGCATAAACATAATACGTCCGTAAAATGGACACTATCTAAAAATAGTTGTCCCTATATGACAGCCTAATTAATGGTAGACCATAATGGAACAATATCCGATCTGTTTACGGCATGTTCAACAAAACACATTCATTAAGGCTTCTTTCAGACTTCAGCTCCTGCTGAAGGTTGCACTGGAGGTTTTTCGGGGACAATAGACATCCACCTAGGGATGTTATAGATATAAAATTTCGGATCTGGATCCGGTTGATAGAATAATTAAGTATGTATATTATAGAGGACCTACCTATCCGTTAGGTCGGATAATCTGGGTTACGGAAGAAGTCAGTCAGTTAGTCAGTCAGTCAAACAATCCCAGAGATAGGCGCGATTGAAGTGCAAGATCCAGCTACGCGTTTTTCGGTCCACACCTGTAACATTTCTTCAACCAACTCTCCACATAATGTCAAACACATTAGGCTCAATATCGATTAAAAAAATAAATATATTTAATGTTGTTAAATATTTATTTATTTTATTTATTTACTGCTGGACGTAGGCGTCCCCCAATGATCTCCTCATAGAACGGCTAGTGTCGCCCGCATCCAAGGGATATCTGAGGTTGTTTGTACACTAGGCCAGGTCCTTAGGCCTTTGCATGGATAAGTAGTATTTTTTTAAGAAAGCCTAAATATTATCATAGGAACTACGAGTTGTTTCTGCAATTCTTCGAATTCTACTGAGTCGTAGAACTCAAAGACTACTGAGACCTTTCCATGAGTTTAAAATATTATCCTCGCTATCCAAAACTATTGCTCTGTCCCTTTCACATGCACCACAATGAAAGGGACAAAGCGATAGTTTTCGATAACGAGAACAGTTTTTCAAACTTATGGTAAGGGTACTGAAGTTATTCCACCTTATTCTAAATCGCGATCTAAAGTTATTACCGTATTAAAACTCATGTCATCTTGTTCCAACACGCAATGTCAAAAAGGACTGGCAAAATTTTGTTCCGGGACTATTCTTAGTTCGCTATTTGTAATAAGGGGGATTGTGTTTACATATTCGTTACATAGGTATTGAAATCGGACCTCTTCGTAATTTAGTAAAGAGGATTAGATATCCAAGTGTTCCAGTTATGGTTACGGGTCTCCAACATCCCTGATCCCGCCCACGTCGCCTGGGCGGACTCACGACGAGTTACAGGTTGTTGGACGATACCCACGCTGCCTACACTCAACATAAGGACAGTAAGAGATGTTCACATAGAATTTTCTACGAGTAAAAATAAAAATAAAAATTTTTATTTTTCTGACAACAATATTAAACTATTAGTATTTTTTATTTTATTATTTAACTGGCCAGTTGGTGAATTGGGTAGTGACCGTACTTCTTACTCCAAAGGTAGTGGATTCGATCTCCACCTACGACAAACTTTCTTGTGATATTTTATTTATTTATTTATTTGGAAACAAACAGTCATTTACAAACTTTGCACAAAAAATATGATTAATAATAGACTTACAGTTTCACTAATTGCAATTAAAAACAGCACTAAGATAGACTTATTTAAACTTTAGAACAAACATTTTAGTTCAGAATAGACTTAAAACTATCGTTACAATAAATCTAACATGATAAACAAAAGCAAAAATGTAAACGAATTTAGTTAGGGAAAATCAGATTTTAAACAAGTTTCTAACTTTAAAACTTAAGTAAATAATTTGAAAAAATTAAAATTAAAATGATAATTTATGTTTGGGTGTAATATATGTTTATTATTAATACATATTTAAGTGAAAGTATATTTCGCACCCTTAGTAAAATACCGACCTAACTCAAAATTGATATTTTTATAGCAATTCTTTGCCATTTATTCTTGAGTAGTCTTGAGTAAATAACGCACTTCAAATTTCATCTCGTGTTCATATGTGAGTGTACCTATTTACTTAACTCAAAATTGTTGTTAGATGACCTTTTATCCCTGGATTTTAGCCGATACTATTTTCACTAAGCATCTATTTTAAAATTTTGAGTTAGGTCGGTATCTTACTAAGGGTGCGTTGTTATTCCTCTGTTGTCTGGTATCCGCTTAGACATAAACAACCTAATACAAATCGCGAACTAAGGATTGTCCTGGAACAAAACTCGGCCAGACCATTTTATCATTTGGTGTTGGAACGGGATGGCATGAGCTTTAGTACGGTAATAACTTAAGATTGCGATTTGTAATAAGGTGGATATTGTCTAAGGCTATCCGTAACACAAGCTTAAGCTAATTAATACGAAAAGTATAAGATGTAAAATATTTGTGTTCATCCTTCTATTTGAAAAACCTTAAGTCCTATCATCTCCAGTAAAAATTCAGCGCTAGGGAGTGGCCATACTGTACTTATTATTATAGGAACTACAAACGTTCAGACAAGATATAATTCCGATTATTAGTATTACCGATTCTCGGATATGCCAAGTGGACTCTGACCCAACCACCCCACCCCTTTTCTATTACAGACTACTCCCGATATTTTTACCTCAACGTTAACGACTATGATGAGCCACTGTAGCAGATATTCTAATATTGGTACAGCAGTTCTCTTACCACAGTGTTATTTACTCGTATTATTGCCAAATTTAATGCCATTAAAGGTAAGTTGCCAGTTAAGTAAAGTAAATGAGGGGAAAACCTTTAACCTGTTGTATTCAATACATAGCCTAATAAAGTGAGCGTTACGTTTTGATAATAACAAATGACTTTGTTTCGCTTATTGTGATGATATATTTATTCATTAAGACGGCAAAAAAATAAGCGTGTAGGTACGTCCTTACAACAGTTTTTCTTACCATATATTAATTTTGGAAAGATCGCATTGTCATGCGATCATCTGGCTTGGAGTCGTAGCAGCATTAGCAGCTAGTATCTAACTAAATCTACCGCACTGTAGCGTTTACGAAATGCTACGAGTGCGCTACGAATGCGCGTAGGCTTCGTAGTCACTGTTTGTTCTATTGACGACGGAACATGTAAATAGGTACAGTAAAGATTAGACAGACGTATGATTTTTATTTCATGCAATGTAAAGTAAAGTGCCCTATTTAAGCGCAGAGGCCTGCATCATAGAAATCAACACCGGATGCATTTTTTGGGATTGTCGATCACAAACCCGACCACAATGTTCGAAAAATTCGAGACATACGAGTACTTTTGCTCGACCAGGGCCTGGTACTTAAACCACTAGATCGAAGGGGCGATTGCAATGATAAAAAAATATTTCGTGAAAATCATAGGCACTGAATAAACTTCGTGATCATCGATTAATCTCATGGTTAAATAAATAAAATCCAAATCAAAAATCGGTTGTTCGCATTAAAAAATATTGTTCACCTTTATTGAGGGTGACAAAATTCTGTGCTGTCACTGATATGTGTCAACAAAGTGTTAGACTATTAGCGTGGACTAATATTTCTAAAATTTTGTTTTATAAGTTCATAATAAATAGATAACTTAATTTACTTAGCAAATTTTAGTCTCTCGCGTGGGGCGTGAATTCTTAATTGATTAATTCATTTTTTTTCCACGCAGGTCTCGTATCACTAAGCTTTACAGAACAAGTAGTTAAAATATTGATAGCACCAGTAGATTATCCTAGGATTTGATCATCATGTTCCACGCGGACCCCAGGTGCTGAACCGACGGCTTTACACTACAATAATATTAAATAAATATTTAAAAGGTACAGTTGCCTGGACATCCGTTAGGCTCTAGACGACCAATAATTATTTTAAACTTCTTAACTTCGCCATGCATTCATTTACAATAATGTTAGTATATGTTTGGGATTTTAAACTAATATTTGGTTCTTTCAACGTATAAAAATAAATTCATTTTAGTGATTTCTCAAATTTTGTAACTATATTTTATTAGCCTTCTAAAAACCCGAATGCAAATAAAAAAAAATATTTTATACTTACATCCCTATATTATAAAACATTCGCAATTAAATACAATTCGCTTTAGCAATAAAATAAAAAAAAAACTTACACATTAAAACTCCACATAAAATACTGCACACTTCATCAAAAGTCACTTCCACTTAACGAAAAGTTCACAGCTGAAATACCTAGTTCCAAAGTCAAAAAATCGTATCTATTATTGAAACCGTGCACCACAGGGTAGTGTTGTGCGCACCGAGCCGGAGGGGCTAGTGCGGCGAGCGTCGCGGGCGCAACCCGCAGGGGATGCAAACTGCAGTGTTGCCATTCCCGCGATTATTGCTTCGTTTCTACGGAAAAGACGACTCCACGACCTATATGATACATTACAATTTGGTAAAAAATTTAACTACTTCAGTTACTAATGCTTTATGGTTAGGACATGTGACTTTATTTTTGACATTTATTTATTTACTTTATTTTATTTTATTCGGAAGACCAACAACTGTCTTAATATGGTAGCAATTACAATGAATTTCTTAAAGTTATAGTCTATTCAGTATCTGAAGGTGAATAGGACAGTTCTATTTTGATATCAAAAGTGAGACGCTCCTTTTAAAACTAACCGATATTTTTAAGAATCGAAGATAGTTTCTTTAAAAATCTAATCGACTTTTTATTTGTTTGATTCAAATTTTATCTATGAATTTGAACTAACTGGATATGGAATACAATATGTAAATATTCTTAGTGGTACACACGCAGTAAATCACAAATAATTAAAAGATATGCATCTTATTCATCTGAAAAATAACAACACTCGCTTGACGTGTCGGAACTACATTCGTCAGCAAAAGAAATTACTAGTTCTTGGTCCTATCTATGCGGACATATTTTGCACAAGACAATAATCGTAATTTGATGGTAAGATGGTCGCCATACCGATTACTGATTTATTGTGATTGTTTGTGTTAATCCCTATGAGCAAAAATTCCAATTAACGCATTATGCAATTCATAAGATATTTTTCACAAATTTTATTGGTAATAATTCATAGTGGTCCACTTGGTTGGTTGGCGGTGGTAATCGCTTAATTAGGTGATACGTCGGCTCGTCTGCCACCTATATCATAAAAAAATTAACCATTTTAAGTTCTTGTTAAAATAAATTAAGAAAGATTAACACTTGTTATTTTGGAAGAAAAAGATTCATTATTTTTACAACTTAATTAAAAATTTTATTTGTTGAAAATGTTTGAACTGTCCTGTTCACCTTCAGATTCTGAATGAACTATAATAACAGGTCTTCACTGATCGGAATACAACAAATAATACAAATAGGCAATACAACAAATAATACAAATAGGCAGTGAAAGAGAAAAAAAGAAAATTTAACGACATTGTTACAAATTGTTGCCGTTATTAGCGGCTGACGTAGCCGCAAAATATGAAATGCATGTTTTTAAAGTATTGAGTAAAAATATGAAAAAATAAGTTTTTTGAGCACTACACACAGGTCTATCGAGATTGCAAAATTGTTTGTAACTACCTACATATTGTTATCTATCCTAACTATATACCAAAAAGTCAGAACTTTGCAACCTAACGCAATGTGTCTATGGTTAAAACAACTGTAAAAGTACATACCTAGTATTTTTATTATTATTTTTGCAGAATACCAGCGCCACGGCGACTTCACCGGTGGCTGATGTTGGGCGGATACCTATGTAATTGTATTATCAATTTAATATTTAGAAATTGTTGTTTGGTATCTTATCCTCTCAACTGTGACGCGGCCAGATTTTGGTCGTAGGTAGGTATTTAGACGTCCTAAAACTAAAACCGTGTCTGTGACGCGGCCAAAATTTGCTTTCACAGATAACGAGTTAGATTAAATTAAAAGTAATAGCGCATGATTTGACGTTTGGCGGTTACGAAAATGACTCCATATTTTGTTCTCATTTTAACATGCAAGTTAATATGAGAATTAAATATAGAATCTTCCTGACAGTCCTGCAAAGCATCTGTACTCCTTCTCGTCTGACGGATGTCCATGAGCGGCGGTGATCACTAACCATCAAGCGACCTGTTTGCATCCCTATCTCATAACACCGAGAAAACATGTGTTCAGAGATCCAATTACAAAGAGTTCGTTTCCTTATCTAGATTATATCCTGCATTAAAACTAGGGGAGAGATTTGATCAGATCACTAACAATACCGCGCGGTGCCATCTTTGATTTTGTGTCACTCGCCTTTTCAACCAGAGATATGACGTCAGGCAATACCGTGTCGTGATTGGTCGGCTAGCGTGATGCGAGGGCAGGACTCCATTCACCACGGGGTACCGATTACGTCTGGGGTTGCCTTTGTGACTGCAAGCCATTTTTTAATAGCAGCTCATTATTTCATTGTTTGTTTATTTGGAGGGAGACAGACGATCCCAGATCTGCTAATAAAGCATTGTGGAGTGTTGATTTAGTAAATGCGGTTTGAAATAAAATTGTTCGTTGTTTAGATAGTCCCTAATTAATGGCACGGGATTTTAAATAGGTAGGTAGGTACCTAGATTTGATTTTGGCCAGCCATTTTGGTGAATATATAAGTATGTATTTACAAAAGAAAAGTATTATATGTATATATTTGTAATTCCACTGTTGGTTCTGATATCTGTAACACAGGTGCTTGAGCTACCTATCTATAGGTGTCAGATCAATGTAGGTATGTGATGTTGTGAAATATCCGTTATATTATAATTTTCCATGCTTAATTTTTATTTGATCCTGTACAAAAATGTCTTAAATGTTAAAAAAAATCTTGATAACATATTAAATCAATATGTACATTAGTAGTTACTATACCAAAATAGTAATGGTCGTTTTTAGGGTTCCGTAGCCAAAATGGCAAAAACGGAACCCTTATAGTTTCGTCATGTCCGTCTGTCCGTCTGTCCGTCTGTCCGTCTGTCACAGCCGATTTACTCGGAAACTATAAGTACTACAGTGATGAAATTTGATGGGAATATGTGTTGTATGAACCGCTACAAAAATATGACACTAAATAGTAAAAAAAAGAATTGGGGGTGGGGCCCCCCATACATGTAACTGAGGGATGAAATTTTTTTTTTCGATGTACATACCCGTGTGGGGTATCAATGGAAAGGTCTTTTAAAATGATATAAAGTTTTCTAAAAAACATTTTTCTTAAAGTGAACGGTTTTTGAGATATCAGCTCTCAAAGTCGTAAAAAGTATGTCCCCCCCCCTCTATTTTTATAACTACGGGGTATAAAATTCTAAAAAAAATAGAGGTGATGCATGCTAATTAACTCTTTCAACGATTTTTGGTTTGATCAAAGTATCTCTTATAGTTTTTGAGATAGGTTGATTTAACTGTAATTTTGGTTAAGTTATTGTGCTTACACTGAAAACGATGGCTGAGGCAAAATATCGGGAGAGTTTAGGCTCCATTCACCAGGTGTATAAATTGACATAATAAGTTTATTATATTTGCTGCTACGGAACCCTTTGTGCGCGAGCCCGACTCGCACTTGGCCGGTTTTTTAGCTTTCTTATCAGATATCTTCTCTTAAAAATTTGGCATATACCTTAAAAATAATTAGAAACAGAAAGCTGGAATCACATCCAGCATAATATTTCATCTAGCAGTAAAGATAAATGGGTTTCCTCTAGTAACAAATACTCGAACCTACACTCACCGAGCTGGACAATTCTAACCACTAATACACATCTCTTACCGCAGCCCACTGGGCTGAAAGACATTATTATTAATAAAACTTGCGCCTAACCTAATATAATTATTAAATGTTTGGCAACTAGCTATTATTTCATCATCATCATCTGCCTTTTCCCATCATCAGGGGTCGGCTGGCTCTCCTTATCCGTTTCAGGTCTTTTTGGACCGTGTCGTTAGCCAGGTGGCGTTGGTAATGTCTAAGGCTACCCGCACCATGTGGTCTACTAGCTTTTATTTAAATTGATAAAATTATTAATATGTTTGTAGAACACCGTGCAAAGGGACTTATCGGCGATGACATACTCTCAGAGGGTGGCTTACAGAGCCTAGACCACCGCAGACGTGTGGCAAGCCCCTCAGTCTTCTACCGGATTCATTTCGGTGAGTGTGCGGAGGTTCTGCATAATTTGATCCCTCTAGCCCATTCCATTACCGGACAACAAGACGCGGCGACGGGTTTCATCCATACGTGGTTGGCTTACCCCTTATCCGCACGAAGTGATTCGCTTCCACCAAACCAACACTTACAAATTTCGTTGGCTTAGTAACGCGTTCTGTGGTCTAATTGCTAGAACAGCCACCCGGTTTGTAAAAAAATATATAAAGCGTGACAGAGGTGTAAATGGCACTAATTTCGGGGGACGTGACGGAGGTGTCCATTTTAATCTAAAAGTATTCTTTATCAATTAAATTTTAGATCATGTAATAGTCCATCTGTAAAATAGTACATTAACGAATATTTAGGATATATTATTTATCAATTGTAGTCTGTTATATAAAAGTTAAATGTTGATGTGTAAGTTTGGCTCATTGTCGATAAAAAAGAAGAACGACCCAGCAAGCAAAATATTCGATTGATGCCGTAACTAGCGTAATCTTACCATAAATAGCGTAATCCTCATTTTTTGGAAAGCCGAAACAATAAAATATTAAGTATGTAATGCTACTTATGCTTCACCCTTCATGCTTGCCACCCTTAGGACTCATCAGTGGCAGTGTTTGGTTTTCTGAGCCACTTCTGCTTCTAAAAACTTGTTTTTAATTCATTGTAAATCACTTTGTTTGTTTGAATAGGCCACCCTCACTATTACCAAGGTGTCGTAAAAGGCGACTAAGGTAAAGCTGCTGGCATGATCATCAGCACCCAGAGAAGGAAAACTCTGCATTTATATCAAAACCCTCGCCAACCCGTCTGCCAAGCGTGGTGAGTATGGCAATTACCCCTCATGTGATTGAGGGAGGCCCGTGGCCCAGCAGTGGGGACTTAAATGGGCTGATGATGATGATGATGAAATCACTTTATTTAGAAAATTCCTTCTTCACCACCTTCTTGTTTTGAAGGGCGATTGCAGCCAAAAAGTCCCAATTTTTTTGGTGATTATAAATGCTGACAGTCTGGAGAAGTGTTTGAATTTGGTAAGAAATCATTTAATCACCTTTTTAAATTTAGAACTATAAGTTTAAAATTGAAGTCGTAAGTTCCACAATATTAATCGTGTACTTTAGACTGAGATTGTCATCATTTTTATTAAACTTATTAATCTGATTGTTTTATGCATAAAAGTTACACTAATAAAATATTAACTTGCAAAAAAGCTTAACTAATCTTTTTTGCAAGTTAATATTTTCTCTTTTCTCTTCGCTTTTTTCTAGAAAGTTTTTACGCTGTTAAATTCGATAAAATTTCGACAACTCCTGAACTACAAAAAGTTGTAGAACATATATGGGGGTGTTTCGGATACCTCAAAAGGTGCTCTATCTATGACTTTCCGCTTGACACCCTACATGAAACAATCTGTATATGCTAATTGCATAATATTATGTAAGTAATAAGTTACCTACTCCTCTTTTTAGGTAGTCGTATAAAATGCAAATTGTGAAACTGACTAGACAGATGCCTAGATGAATAGAAAAACAAATGGAATACGTACTTATCTAGGACTGCATTGAAGTAATTTTGGCCAAAATGGTGATGACTTCTTTGAGATTTATGAGGTAAGTAGGTATCGTATTAAGAAAAAAAATTAAAATGTAGATAGATAAATATAACAGACGACAGATTCTAAAAGTGATGAGATTTTAATGGTGAGATTGAGAGAACCAAAAGGTAAAGAAAATGCACAGTTAATTGTAATTAGTTAATAAATAGGAAAATAATTTGATAGATCACTAAAACTTCAACAATGTACAGATTTTATTTATTCATGTAAAAAAACTTAATCTAACTTAGACGACTATCTGACGCACTCAGAGACGTCAAATTAACTTTAATTGGTACTTAAGAAAAAATATTGACACTTATATCAATACGCATAGACTTTCCATAATTAAGTAAGTGAACATTTAGCTTAATTGACGTCGCTGAGTGCGACAGTTTATTTATTATGTAAATATTAAAATGACTAGCAAAAATATCTTCAAATCTTTAATTTTAATATCATCCTATGTAAATAGTATATTTAAAGGTAAATTAACAATCAGTACGAGCAAAGATTTAAGCATAAATTTCCTTGAGTGTGGAAATTTCCTACCGTTTCATTACAAACCAGGATCTTAAATTATCACCGTACTCGAGTTATTCTGTTCAACTCAAAGACTCGCGGCAAATGGTACAGTATTTCATTCTAATACTATGTTTATGAATGAAATATGACAGCGATTGCAACGAGTCTTTGAGTTGAGCTTAGCAGTTACTTTCCAGTTTCCATTATTACACTGGCCATTTCGAACAACTGAAGTGTCATATGACACTCATTATTCATGAATGAAATACTATACCGTCTTTTTTTTATTTGATAGGTGGCAGACGAGCAGACGGATCACCTGATGGTAAGCAATTGCCGCAGCCCATGGACACCCGCGACACCAGTGGAGTCACAAATGCGCTCCCAACCTTTGAATACCCTTTTCTCCCGGATTGGACCTCCGGTACCCTCACTCACACAGCGAAACAGTGCTCTTTCACGTCTTTCTGTGAGGCCGTGGTAGCACTCCGGTCGAGCACACCGAAGCGTGGTTCTCCCACATCTGCAGCGAGCCTTTGCGTTGAATGCAGTCAAAAAAAAAATTAAAGCGAGTTTCGGAACTGTTGTTAGACCGCGTTTTGTAATAAGGGGGTAATGGACAACATTTCAAAATTGCTAAGCTCTGAAACAAAAAATACCAATTCTTTGTTTACTTTTCCGCTGCTCGAATATATATTTATTCTTTTTTTATATTGCTTATTTACTGAGAAAAAAATTAAAAACTAAAAAACGTAAGATGACGTCATCGGACGGCAGAATGTAAAATATTTCTTTGCTTAGCACATTATAGTTTTAAATTTACGTAATGCCAAACTCATGACATGTAACTGTCAAAAAAAAAGACAACTTGTCAACGTTGAATGTATGAATGACGTTGACAATGTTGACACTAGTATTATTTACCTTTGACAGTAGTACCTTTTTTTTATTAAAACAATGATAAGCAAAGGAATATCGCTGTATTCAGCCGTCCGATGACGTCATTTGGCGCTTACGTCTATTTAGAATAAAAAGAATTTCAATAATTATTTTATGCATGAAAATGGACAAATTTTGAAAAAAGAAAAAATATGGGTCTGTTCATTTTATGTCTACTTTCATATAAAAAAACAATATGGACATGTTAAAAATTTGAAATGTTGTCCATTGTTTGCAGTTTGGTCGTATTCACAATTAGTTTGTCTAATTCAACATGGTAGGCATAAATAAGCTGTTTAAAATAAAGTAACTACTTACTTAGAGGAAACCGAGTTCAAATGTAACAAAGCCGATTTTTCGAAACACAAATTTACAAAGTACCTTAGCAAGTCATAAAGATATGATAGCCCGCTAGATGAAATAGCTCATTTTTAGAAAAAAAATATACCCAACCACGCTGCATCAATAAATTATATAAATATAAATTTGTCAGAGTAATACCTGTTGCACAGAAAATTATGCTTATCTGTTAGATCAGAAAGTTCAGATTTGCTTGTAGCAACATTGATTCCTTTTGATGTAAAGAAAATTTAATTAAGGCTGGCAGGTCTTTTTAAAACAGTATGTTGGTATAACTGACAATATTAATAGGTATACAAAGTCACGGAAAACTATGGTCCCAGTAGAGCTAATATCAAATACACAAGTTTTTGTTTCATCAAAAAATACTAAGTATTAATGAATTTATGGAAAATAGAAATTTCGCAGGCGCGCGCTAGTATTGTGACGTCACCGTAAAACTATTTTTTTTTGTAATGATGTATCTCGGGAAATACATGACGTATCGTAATAATATTTTCAGTCATGTTTTTTTATTTTTAAGCGAGTTGATGGAGGTACGGGCGAAGTATTACTGGGACACGCGAGTGGACTGAGCTAGTGTTGCGAAGTACTGGAACGGCGATGACGTCACTTTACAACCCGTGTATTTTGAAATCAATATCTCGGAAACTACACGACGTATCGTAGTAATTTGATCAATCGTTTTTTTTTTATTTACATCCGAATTTTAGGAGAGCTAAAAATAAAATTTGTGAACATTCTCCATGTACCTTGGTGACGAACCTTTTTATTCTCTGTACCGTACCTATGCATCTGTCTGAAGCTCAACTTGGTGTCCCCTATGTAATAAACACAACCAAGAAGCACAAAATACTCTTACACTAAATTGTCTTTACGAACTTAATACTAAAATGTGTACAGTATGATTAATAATAATAAAGTACCATAGTTTAGCTTTAACAAACTGGAGCCCAATTCTCGGGCTCGTGACATTTATCATCGTACGACATATATCAACAAAACATGGCGGATATCGTATGAAAACGTTTTTGCTTATTCTCGCGATGTCGAATGGTGACATATGTCACATATTTTCGTGCGACACGTATCGTATGGTCTTGACCATACGCATATGATACGTTATTTTGTTTATAATATAGTTGAAGAAATTATTCATGAACAATATTAAAATGAAGAACGGTACATAGTTTTAAAAAAAATAATTTTAAAATAATATTTGCATTTATTCGAGATCCTTATGCTGACTTGACATTTACGTAAAGTAAAAGTAACTAATTGCTATTACAAAGCGATATGAAAGAAACATTTATATGGTAAGAATATTTATTTATAATCGTACGAGCCCTATTATAATATTATCTATGTTACATACAAATATAATTAAATGTGTGATAATATTTTTTTGGTTGTAAAAGCTAAATTAGTATAACAAGAAAAGCTCAGACTGTTGGAAATATATAAAACCTATGCTTAACTTTAAATGACTCCTAAAACATAAAGGGTACCTACCTATTATGATCCGCTAAATGCAAAAAGTGTGACTTTAAACCATAGACATAGGATTCGACCAGAGAGAATTGATCGAGTTTTTAAAATAATATTATATAAGACGACCTATTTGTTTATATGAACACAATTAGAATCGGATTCAAATCTTATTTTTTGCATTAGGAATTTTCATCTAATTAAAATATGAGCAAAACCACAATTAAAAGCAAAGCTCATTTTCTACATACGTACATACTGGTAGCCGAATAAAAATCGAATGGCTAGACATCACTAGTTGATACCACATCCCTAGTGGCGTCTGTCACTCGAGCTGACAGATTCATTGTAGATTTTCGCGCGTACTGATATTTTGTTAATTAATTTATCGTTATTATATTTTTAAGCCTACTCAGAATGCGTTTCATTGTTAATAATACATATTTATAACGCGTATTTTGTGCCCATGCTACAATTTGATAATAACCTTTTTCATATCATGTGGACTGTTCAGCCCTTAGTAGTTATTATAGATTCAAACCAGCCAAAGTCAAACCAGCTTAAAGGTGCCCTACGACCCGTTGGAAAGAAGATATCAAGGTGATGTGACCGTCGGCCTACCTTGTCTTTCAAAGGAAGGAACCATATTCCTTTCGGACACTTCAGAATAAGACCAGCAATGTTAAAAACCAGATTGGGCACACTTAAATACATACTGTGCCTGTACACGCTAAGTTGATGAGTACGGACTGGTGCAGGCCATTATTTCAATAAGGATTCAAGAGGTGAGCTCATTTATTATCACTAACATTTAGAGACGCCTATGTCCAACAGTGGACTCCAACAGGCTGATGATGTTTATACTGATCACTAAACGCCAGCCATGGGAGAGCGAGAGCCACGATCTCAGTCCTAATCCTTCGGTAGCGCGCTATCGCTCTTCCCTCTCGAATATACTCTGTAGGCAGACTTCGACCCTAGCATCCTGTCAAGAAGACTGTGTTTCGCGCGGCGACGCAACGTCAGGACCTCACGGCAAAGGTCGTGGAACACCTCGCCGACCTGGTTGACCTGTTCTGCAGCAGCTACTTCGGCGAAGCTGCATTCGAAGTCTTTAGCTAGGATTTCGCCTTCTTCTGGACTCACCTGAAAAAGGAAAAGGTTTACCTATGTTAGGAGCTACATTGTAAAGTTGGTACCGACTATGCTAGTAAGTCAACATGCAAATAATTGTACTTACACCGTTATAAAATTATGGACGGTTTTTTCAGCCCATATAAATTATAATGAAATAAAAATAGTTAAAAGGTTTTATTACATGATCTAATTTATTGAAGCCCGATTCCTCTTATCTCTATCCATGGATAAATCTATGGTATCTAAGTGTCAGATTTGTATAGAATGACAGCGCTATGCCATTGATTTAGTATAGGATTCAGATTAGTCAAATCGGCCCTAAAAGTACCTACTTGACAAAAAGTAAAGAAGTAGGTATGCGGATAGTTTTTGAAAAGTAATTAAACAAAGTAGTAAAAATTACAAATAGCGTTAATTACTTATTTTTACCGAGTTTTGTGCGCTGCCAACATATTCACATGTCTGATGTGCACCAACTTTCTTTCAACCCCTCTTTCTTTCTCACGCTTGCTGCTGCTGCTTCGCGCTGAACGTAGTTGAAGAATTCTCGGTCCGTTGAACAACCAGACTCACATGTCTCAGGGGCACCATGTCCGCCTTATTACCGACAAGCGTGAGGGGTATGTGCGGCTGGAGTCGCTGCTTAGCGCGCCAGACATAGTTGAAGTATTATCGGTCCGTGGGACAACCAGACTCACTTGTCTCAGGTGCACCATGTCCGCCTTATTACCGACAAGCGTGATGGGTATGTCCGGCTGGAGTGGTTGCTAAGCGCGCCAGACGTAGTTGAAGAATTCTCGGTCCGTGGAACAACCAGACTCACTTTTCTCAGATGCACCATGTCCGTCTTATTACTGACAAGCGTGAGGGGTATGTCCGGCTGGAGTGGTTGCTAGGCGCGCCAGATGTAGTTGAAGAATTATCGGTCTGTGGAACAACTAGACTCACATGTCTCAGGTGCACCACGTCCGCCTTATTACCGACAAGCGTGAGGGGTATGTCCGGCTGGAGTGGTTGCTAGGCGCGCCAGACGTAGTTGAAGAATTCTCGGTCCGTGGAACAACTAGACTCACATGTCTCAGGTGCACCATGTCCGCCTTATTACCGACAAGCGTGAGGGGTATGTGCGGCTGGAGTCGCTGCTTAGCGCGCCAGACATAGTTGAAGTATTATCGGTCCGTGGGATAACCAGACTCACTTTTCTCAGATGCACCATGTCCGCCTTATTACCGACAAGCGTGAGGGGTATGTCCGGCTGGAGTGGTTGCTAGGCGCGCCAGACGTAATTGTAGAATTCTCGGTCCGTGGAACAACCAGACTCCCTTGTCTCAGATGCACCATTTCCGCCTTATTACCGACAAGCGTGAGGGGTATGTCCGGCTGGAGTGGTTGCTAGGCGCACCAGACGTAGTTGAAGAATTCTTGGTCCGTGGAACAACCAGACTCACATGTCTCGGGTGCACTATGACCGCCTTATTTCCGACAAGCATGAGGGGTATGTCCGGCTGGAGTGGCTGCTCGGCGCGCCGGACGTAGTTGAAGCAGTATCGGTCCGTGGAACAACCATACTCACTTCTTTCAGGTGCACCATTACCGCCTTATTTCTGACGAGCGTGAGGGGTATGTCCGGCTGGAGCAGCTGCTTGGTGCGCCGGACGTAGTTGACGCATTATTATCGGACCGTGGAACAATCAGACTCACTTGTCTCAGGTGCACCATGTCCGCCTTATTTCCGACGAGCGTGAGGGGTATGTCCGGCTGGAGTCGCTGCTTGGCGCGCCGCACGTAGTTGAAGGATTCTCGGTCCGTGATGGAGTACACCAGGAATAAACAGTCAGCCCATTGCGCTACTTCGTTGCCGGGAAGTTCCTCCGTACTCTAAAATACACACAGTTTTTGTACAGCAACACAACAAATTCAACGATGTTGTGGCAATACCTCCTATCTAACAAGACTAGCGAGAAAATCACTTCCTTATGTCATTGGTGTTAAGGTTGACTATTTATATCAGTTAATTTAATAGATAGGAGGTATTGCCACATCAAAGTATGTCAAATTTCTTCAATCGATTCTCACCCTATTGTCAAACACGTTGGTTCAATATCAGTTGAGAACAAATGATAAATTGTAGTAACCTATTCAGTGATGACGATCGATAGTCTATCGATGGCATATCTATATATAGTTGACGTCATATCAATAGTATTGATAGCCTACCAATAGTAAGTATCGATAATTTATTCTTCGTGATCAACAATACTATTGATAGTATCGATAGATATTTTATTTTATTTCTATTTTTTGTAAAGATAACACTAAGCGATTGTGATTCCACTTCTACTACTGCTAACTACGGTTTGGTTCCGGGATTTTCCCGACGGCTTCGACTTAGGGATCTTCAAGAGAAGAAAGAGCGTACTCTTTTTTAAAAAGGCCGGCAACGTCTTGTATTGTTCTCGTGGATGTTCTTGGGCGGCATTGATTACTTTCTATCAGGTGACTCGCTTGCTCGTTTGTCTCCTCTAGTATAAAAAAAAACTACTGGAACTAATATACTTAATTGTGTTTACGTATTATTATCGTGTAGGTAGTGTTTGCTTGTTTCATGTATGAACAGAAAGTTTTGTTTTTTATTCTGGTCAATAAATGTTTTTATTTCCATCATTATTTTAATAATATAATATTAACTAATTAATAGCATCTATCCATGAATATGTTGTACATACTTATTAGGTACTCATGCGTAGGTTGCCTCGATGGTACAGTGGTTAATGGGCTTTATAATGGTTCTTGTCGCTCTGGTGTCCCATTGGAATATGAGTGTAAAAGAATAGTGAGCGTAGCCGTAATTGGTAGCGTAGCCGCAGTGGAGGATATGACGTCGGTAGCTCTTACAATTTCCAGATCTAATCAGATACATAATAGCATCTAAAGTCATTAAAATTTCTCTGATTCTGTTTCCGACAGGACATTGCCTGTCTGAAACAGATCAAATTGTTTGTTAATCCCATAGAAAATGATAGCAATGAAAATAAATCTAAATTCAATTATTAGATAGAGACCCAGTGACGTCAGAAAGCGTTACATTGTGAACCAGTGGTAAACATGTTGACATTCATAAGTGTTCTAGGACCTAAATTGGATAAACAATTTTTATTTCATTTTAACCAACTACCAAATAAAGCACATTCTTTGATCCATGAACAATTATGGTTTGTTGGTGTTTGGTTGTTTTTTTATTCGTTAAGGTGACAGGTAGGGCAAACTAGCGACGCCAATCGATTTTGATTTTTAGCTATTAAACCGGATGTATTTTAAACAATTTCGGGGTTACGAGAGGTTGCAAACACTTATACTATTTATTAAATAACCATGCAAAATGTTGGGTCCAAAGCGTACGCGAAAAATTGATTCACGCCAAAAGCGGGCACTTTGTTGCTGTTGACACTGGTTTAGTTGAAAAAATTAAAATCGATTGGCGTCGCTAGTTTGCCCTACCCGTCACCTTAAGTGATGTTGTGCAGGAACGGTGACGGAAGCTTACACCAACTCGTAGGTAGCGATTAGTTGACGTAATGTAAAGGACCAACTATCGTTTATTGTTTTCAGAAATAAAGGATTATAAGTAAGTAGGAATATGTCTATCTAGGACAAACGCTCCAATTAGGCAGAAACAACTTCGAGAGAGAAGCCAATAGAAGAATTCAGATAGGCTGGGCAGCATTTGGTAAGCTTCGTCAAGTGTTCTCACCCACCCCTCAAAGTCTTAAGTCGAAAGTCTTCGACCAGTGCGTCCTCCCGGTCATGACTTACGGTGCCGAGACGCGGACACTCACGGCTGGACTAGTCCTCCGGTTCAAAGTCGCTCAAAGAGCTATGGAAAGGGCTATGCTCGGAGTATCTCTGAAGGACCGCATCAGAAATGATGTAATCCGACAGAGAACCAGAGTCACCGACTTAGCCCACCGAATTAGCAAACTGAAGTGGCAGTGGGCTGGTCATATTAGCCGCAGAACTGACAGCCGTTGGAGCCGCAAAGTCCTTGAGTGGAGAGCTGGCTGGTGTGGGCTGCATGAGAGTGGCCGAAAATCGGGAGCAGTGGCGTGCATTAGGGGAGACCTATGTCCAGCAGTGGACGAGTGTGGGTTGCTGATGAAGTAAGTAGGTATTAAAGAAACCGCCTAAAAATTCTCACCTTAGGACATGTATCTAAGATTTCAAATAAAATAGGTTCGCCGTCTAGTAACACTTCGTGCTTATATTTACTGTCTGTAACAAAAAGCAATAAATATATAAGTAAAATAAAAAAAAACCCCTTGAAGGGGTTGTTACAGCATAATGGACTCAGTATCCAATTTTTATACAACCGTGGGAGAGCCACGCTTCGGCAAGACCGGAGTGATACCACTGCCTCACAGAAAACCGGCGTGAAACAGCACTGTGCTGTGTTTCGAGTTGTGAGTAAGGGTACCCCC
The DNA here is from genome assembly GCA_019059595.1 of Marasmia exigua. Classification (NCBI taxonomy): domain Eukaryota; kingdom Metazoa; phylum Arthropoda; class Insecta; order Lepidoptera; family Crambidae; genus Marasmia; species Marasmia exigua. The sequence goes on along the minus strand of CM032494.1, from coordinate 13,750,664 downwards.
AATCGGGGGGAAAGGGTGGCTTAATGGTTGGCGCACTTGTGACTCCACTAGTGTTGCGGGTGATTATAGGCGGCGGCAATCGCTCACCATTAGGCGATCTGTCTGCTCGTTTGCCACCTATCACGTAAAAAAAGTTTAAAACAACCCTTTGATCAGGGGCGGTTACAACATAATCGACTCAGTATCCAATTATTATACAAATATAAAAAAAAAAACTCCCGGTCTCACTAATATAAAAAAAAGTGACAATGTGCATTTTACATGAATACTTTTGGGTTTATTAATTTCTTTTAAAGATTAACAAATTTTGTTCACCTTGCTGATGATCATACTCCCCGATGTATCTCTTTGTTAGAAATCGAACCGTCAAAGCTGAAACAAAGTAAATGAAACTATTAAATAAGTATAAACATATTAATAAAAAAAAGAGCGATGGAGCTCGAGCGATATTGGGTAAGAACGCGCCCCCACCCATATCACCTAAAGATAGTGTTCAGATTATTTTTTATATTCTTAAATTAAGTACATGTTTCTGTGCTAGAAGGTATAAAATTAACTATAACACATAAAAAAGCCAATTTATCCCTTCGATTAAACGTTGATTTAATTTTATCCACAGTTTAATTTAAGTTTATCCACAGGAATTCATCTGACTAAGGGCTGATTCAACCAATTTTATTCTGATACTAAATCTATGGCATAGCGCTGTCATTCTATACAACTCTGACGTTATACCACAGATTTATCCACGGACAAAGATTGGTCGAATCGGGCCTATAATAAGAGTGTGCCTACCTAATCAATACTTCGTACAACTCGATATGATACAACCGGCCAATAGCGGCCCGCGAAAAGTGTGACGTCACTTGTGTCGATTGAATATGAACCCCTAGTTCGCCAATAAATACCGGGCGTCGGTGGTTTAGGAGGTAGAATACTCGCTCAGCACCGAGCGGGTGGCCCGGGTTCGAGTCCCGGCCGATGCCAATACGTCTGTTATATCCTCTAACCTTTTTGTGTTTTTTCTTGTATTTTATATTTTTTTATGATTATAATTAGTTTTAAGTTGAAACCATCCGCTATGCTCCGGTTCTGTCTCATTTCATAATTTTAAAATTAAAAAATCAAACACGTTTGTTTATTCGCAAAAAAGGGAAGTTTGATTTATAGATTGAAGTTTTACACCGTGTTTACTTGTCTACCTATTAAAAAAACTTATCAATACTGTTAAAAAATCATTTTCCCCTCATTTTAGCGTGTAATCAATTCCCAGTTGCCTATTTCCCCAAGGAACATAGGACAAAGAATATTTATCAAAATTGTTATTTGTATGATAGATAAAAAAGCATACCTACATCAAAACTAGTACGACAAAACTGTGGAACGAACTATCGCCTGCAGTGTTTCCGGACCGATACGACCTACAAACTTACCATCAGGTGATATGACTGCTCGTCTGCCCCCTATATCATAAAAAAAACGTACACTCACTCATTCCTGGGTCAAATGAACAACTTTTTCATTGTTATCATCATCTTAGCGTTTCATCCCGGTTGCGTCCCAAGTCATAGCTTCGGAGCACTTTTTCAATAAAAAAAAGTAGGGCAATCGATATAAAACATCAGCTGTTTCATATATTAGTCGAAGAGTGAAGTCATCGAAACGTATGAGAGCATAATCAGTCTTGTCTAATTGCATCTACCATGATTCTAAACACCTATAATTCATTCGTTCATATAAACATATAATCATTTCAAATGTAAATTTTTCGCTAATCAGTAGGTATGAACGTCAACATCCTTATTAAAAATTACCCCACATTATTCAGGAGCCTAGTTGAATCAGACGTTACGCCCAAATTCGGAGTTCCCTCCCATTTACATAGGATGGGTTACCTTTTTTTACCTTACCGGAAGCAGCTCACAGGACCACAAATACTACCGGCGGAGCCACTCGAGAATGTTGATGCTCCGTATACCCCCATGATGGGTTACCTAACCTAACCTGCCAAAAATATCTGAGCATTAGACCTACCTACCATGAATGTGCGTTTATATGCCTCAAACCGGCCAAGGACCGCGGCAAAGCGTAAATGCATTTCTGCATTTCGTAAACATCCTCTCGCCAAAGTTCTTGACTAGCGCAAAACAGTTCACTGAACTGAAAATATTGATAAGTACGTTCATTATTAGGTATTAATCTAGTTCTATGGGTATTAAGCCGTTGGTCCTGCGCCCGATCCCTGTATGGAATATAGAGAGTAGAGGGTGCACCTGTGTTTCGTTTGATACGACACTTAAGATAATGTGTCACGTAACGGAGGGTTACGGAGCTAAAAGATAGGGGGAAGAAGAAAAGAGAAGAAGCTTGTGACAAATCGTCACTCAGAGGAACGGGAGAATCAATAATGTCCTCCGTAGGAAAATTACGAAGCAATAAAACAATTTGTTTTCTAAGCGATACAAGATTATCCGCAGGAGTTTCGTTCCTAATTATAAGTTCGTATTCAAGTTCCGCCTTATTAAGTAAATTAAAGTTTATAAGACGAGCCATTTCTGAGATATTTGTAATTTTAAAGCAATAAAATATTTACTATTTTATTCACTTTATTTTAGTGAGAAAAATAGAGGGAGAACAGGGAAAGAAATATCTAAGAAGTAAGAGACGTCTAATAGGGAGCCAAAAGGTATGTTATATACAGAAACTTGTGCAAGTTTATTTTAGAATTTTGAGGACAGGGAGGGATTCTATAGAGTTGGGCGCCAAACTGTCACGTAACGGAGGGTTACGGAGCTAAAAGATAGGGGGAAGAAGAAAAGACAAGGATAGAGGGAAGAGGGCTATAATTATAAGCGATATGTACAAAGATGGCTCGTCCTAAAGTCTTAAATCTAACTTAAAACTAACTTAAAACTAGCTATTTACACCGGTACACTACACTAAATATATATACAAGGTAGAAGTTCAAAGTGGGCAACCGTGGTAGGGCGGTAATACAGGGTGAGCACAGGCAGCGCGCCGGTAGGATCCAGCGTCGCAAGAGGCGGGCGGTAGGGCTCCGCCGAGCGCAGGAGGCAGCAAATGGGGCGCGAGACACAGATACGCGCACGCCGCAAGCCGGCCGCGGGTAGGCGCGACGCGGATACGCGCACGAGTGATGGTAGACGCGCGTAGGTGCAGGGAGGCAACACCTTCCGTGCCCCGGCACCGTTACTCTACGGGTAAACGTATACTGGCACTGTTATAGCTTGAGGTTCTGAGCTTCTTCAGAGCTGGTGGTAGACTGGTCGTCCTGCCCATGTGCGTCCTTTTATATTGCCCATGCGCATTCTATTCTACAACATTTAAATTTTAAAATTCATACAATATAGAATATTCTCGAAACATAGCTAAACTCCATAGTTAAATTTGAATAGACAATTCGATAGAAAAATAAAAACAGTTAGACAACGTCAGCTGTCGGACAATGTCAGATAGACAATCTAAATATTTACAACAATAACTTTAAATTTATTTACAGATAAAAATGTACAAGGAGCATAAAAATAACACATATAAGAGTAATGCTAATACAAGACATAATCATAAAATGATATACAAGCTCTATAGCAAACGGAAAACGAAGCTCTATAGTTAACACCAAAGGTAACTTTCTTTATGAGTAGTTATGTAGTATAACGAAGCCCCTGCAGGCTGCGTTACAAATGTAGGTAATTATTGGTTCCAAATAAACATTTCTTCTTTCTTTCTTGGAGCACTATTATATACATATCCTGTTTACGTGGCTGATCATTAAGATTGGCCGCTGTAGACGCAATCGATTGGACGATATTTTATGATGAGTTGATCATGGAAGGTCCTTTGAAGGCCAACTATATAAAAGACATATTTTTTAATCACGTCATGAAAAATTACTTTCACGCAGATAAAGTTCCATCAAACTGAAGAACACATAATTCGCTCGCGGTGATTTATCGCGGCCATATTATGATTTCCGTTACCAACGTTAAATTTTAAGACATAAAAAGTTAAATAGAAGCTAAAGATAAGTTAAATACGAATATACTATCGCATTATTATTACTGAAAATTTTATAATTTTTGGAGATTCATTAGAAAATTTCAACTTAATATACAAAGTTGTTAATTTTGTTTATTTCAGTCGAAAAAGTTTTCGACGAATTCCCAAAAGTCGTTAATACCGGTACACCCTGCATTGGGCCCTAGAGTTAGAGACATCTTAGACAATAGTGACATAAAAGGTTTTGTCCTGTGAACTGGTATGTTTGAACTACTCACCCAGGACCTACACGAATAATATACCTATAATAAGTACCTATAGTGTTTGACTGTTTAGTGTTCGACTATTATTGCCAACAATATCTGGTATACGCTTAAACTGCATTAGCGGCACAGATAAACTATGCCCATTTGATTTCGAGTCTAGGCCCAAATTATTAAAAACTAGCAGATTTCTTCAACTGATTTTCACTTTTCCCGAACCATCGAGCTATCGAAAGATATTAGTTATAAGAAAAAAATTGAAATACTGTAAATTTAAGCTAAACTAAAAGAAAAATAGGTACCTAGTAGGTCAGCGTTGATGAACAAGAGCATCCTCTGCAGCGCGCCTCGGATATACAACAAACTCCCTGGTTATTTCCGCCTCATTACCAAATTACTGCCATTCAAATTTAAACCGCATGAATACCTAGTTCAGAAATGCTATTATGCTGTCAGCGACCATCTGACCAGACATTAAATTAAAAGCTTTTGTAGACCATATGTGTAGAGTATAGACTATATTAACTTCACCACATGTCATGTCATATTGTATGGCAATTAGGCGGAACACAGTGAAACTATTGTATCTTAATTGTAACAACAGCTTTCATGTAGGTATACCTGTGATTCACAATTAAGATTTTATGATTATGAACAAATTGGGTCCCTGTGGTATAAGTAGTGTTCCAAAAATGCGGGTATTTGCTGGGCTAAACCCTATTTGAATTAGCCCTTAGCTTTCAGTGGTCAATAAAAATAATATTCAGAATTCGCACTAATTGCCTCTAGCGCTTATTTATGTTCTTGAGTACGGGCTAATGCCCGACTTTTACTGCCCAGGGTTGTCTCTAAATCACCCAAAAAATATGAACGTATATACTTGTAGTATATTGCACAAGTTTGTACGCAGTCACTAGTGTACTGTATTCCCTTATCATCATATTCATTTGGAACACCATGGATCAGTGTAAGGTACGGCTTTACGCCACAATTTAGGAAAAAACTTACACTAGTCATTTTTCTCAAATGGTCAACAAAACAAGCTGCAAAGCATCCTACATTACGTTTCCCTACGTGGTGACTATTCCACTCTAATGTGCGTCATCATCGATCATGGTCATCAATTACGTCTTTTCGTCTAATTAATTAAGGATTCTCTGGATGTTGTAGACGAGTACATCTACCTCGGACAAAAAGTCCAGCTTGGTAAGTCCAAATTCCAGAGAGGTCGATCGACGAATCCAACTCGGCTGCGCAGGGTTCGGGAAGCTACGCAGCATATTTTCGGCCCATCTACCGCAGTGTCTCAAGACGAAAGTCTTCAATGCGTGTGTGTTGCCAGTGAAGACATACGGAACCGAAACGTGGCCGCTTATAAGGAGGTGCAAAGTCACCCAGACAGCAATGGAGAGGGCTGAGCTTGGAGTCTCCCTGCGTGATCGTATCAGAAATGATGAGATCCGCAAGAGAACTAAGGTCACAGACATAGCCCAAAGGATTGCATGCCTCAAGTGGCAATGGGCAGGGCACATAGCGAGGAAAACAGACGACCGTTGGGGCGGAAAGGTCCTCAAGTGGCCCCACAAGGTTGACCGACGATCTGCTGAAAATCGCGGGAATCCATTGGATGCGGGCGGCACAGGACCGACCTGTGTGGAGAACATTGCGGGAGGCCTATGTCCAGCAGTGGACGTCTATTGGCTGAAATGATGATGATGATAAATTAAGGATTCTCTAACCTAAACAGATTTAAGAGCTCAATTCTCGAGACGTGATATTTTGTCATCATACGATATACATCGCAAAAATATAGTAATTTTATATGGTTTTCATGCGACATCCGCTATGTCTTTTCATATAGAAAATCCCGAGAATGTTGCTCTTGTAAACCTTGTGCAATAAAGTGTATCTATCTAAGTTCGTGATAGCCCTGGGATATTCTCGGTCTAATTTAAGACGTGCGTGCTAATCAGGCGCCCATAGGTTACGTGCACATTAGCGGTCAGATGTTTACAAACGGTGCACCGATGAGGAATGTTTGAAATGTATGAGTTGCATTAGAGATATAAATAGGGTCGGCGATATATAAAAAAAAACTAAAGAAATTGCAGAAAATATCTTTAAGGTTTAATGACGATTTCAATGTAAACTAAATATTGTTAAATTTAATTTAGTTAATATAACTTGTAAATATCACTTAGAGCTGTGATTTTTGTTATAAAAATAAAATAAAATAAATTTTAAACGTGAAAGTGTGTGTGTCGCTTGTTAAGTAGCGTTAGCCCGCAGCGGAAAAACCGACAGACAGACCGATAACGCACTCGACAAATAATCGACGGTCTGCAGTGGAATACGAACCAGGCCAATTGCTCTGAAACTAACCAGGTCTTCGGTTGCTCAATTCGGCAAAGCAATTTGAGGATTTGTTTTAATGTTGAGTACATATTTTTAACAAGTATTTCTTATTCACCTTTAGACGTTTTGTATATTTATTTATTTATTTATTCAGTCTCACTAACAACAATAGGTACATATTAAAACTTATGCTAGGTTATAGTTAAGTTGTACTGCGTCTGATATGTATGTCACTTAGAAGTGAGCACAACACTAATAATATAAAATGTAGGTACATAATTTCTACTATTTCTAACAATGTATAATTTATTTAAATATATGAAACAACCGGCCAAAAAAAATTGCTGTTTTCTGTTAGAACTTGTTCAACTGTCAAGTTGGCTTGCACTAAAATAAAATCAAGAATAATAACTTTCCAGCTTTTGGTACCAAAGTGGTAATAAGTAATATAAGTAATACTCAAAGGAACAAGTTCTACAGCTTTTTTTTTCTAGGCGGCACTTGGGACCAAATAGTTAAGGTAACGGGTAGGGCACACTAGCCACGATTTTCATTTTTAGCTACTTAACCGGATCTCTCTCTCTCTCTCTCTCTCTCTTTTAAGAGCAACGCTCTTGTCGGAGGAGTAGTCTCCATTCCTCTCTCGACTCTACCAGCACCTTCAATTCCTTGACGACATGACATTTGCCTTTTCCTTAGGTTGTTGGACGTAATTTCTACTTGGTCTTCCTCTTCTTCTCTTTCCTTCCCCTTTTCCTTCCATTATTATTTTGATGAACATGTCATGCCGGACCAGGTGTACCATCATATTTCCCCTCCTGATATCTATAGTTTCGAGCAAAGACCGCTTCTCCCCTACCATTTCTAAACAATTTCTTTCTTATACAATTTCGGGGTTACAACCTCTCGGCACTAATACTATTTATCAAATAACCATGCACAAATGTTGCGTCCAACGCGTACGCGAAAAACTGATTCACGCCAAAAGCGGCCACTTTTAGCGTGAATCAATTTTTTGCGTACAAAAACGGACTCCACATTTGTGCATGGTTATTTAATAGATATTATTAGTGTTTGCCGCGAGGTTGTAACTGTCGATTGGCGTCGTTTAGTTCTTTGTTTATTTAAGCTTTTCTATTTCTATAAAAATCAGTCTATAACATTCATTAATTCCAAACTGATCTCACATGAAGGTGGCGCTAATGCTTGCCGCGAGACAACCCTGACCGCGGCGTCTAAATCGGGAAGCGACGATCAAGTGCACAGGGTTACAGAGTACAGTCTACAAAAACACACAAAGGGGGTATCGCGTGTGAAATATCCGCTACATGGCGAGCTTGAGAACCGAGGTCCAACTTTAACATCATTGGCTGATTTATTCGTAAAATGACAATTAGACATATCATTGTGAAAAATACTTACCCAATCATATTGTAAATGGACCTCAGACCTATAGTACGCCATCTTGTGGATTTTTCCCACGCGATAGCCTCCAAGAAGGTTTCAGTTTTCATTAACTTAATAACTACCACCCTCGACTGTTCGTATCATTTGTACGCAGACGATTTGCAGTTGTATGCGAGTGCGCGAACTAATAACCTGCCAGAAATAATATCCCCTTTAAACGCAAATTTGGATCGCATATCCAGTTGGTCCCGCGATTTTGGCGTTTCTGTAAACCGTGCAAAGTGCCAGTCAATTATCATAGGTAGCTCGAGAATGCTCGCAAAAATGAATACTGATGATCTGCCCTCCATTCAGTTTGACGGAACAACCATCCCATACTGTTCTTCCGTACGCCCCACTTGGGCCTCTATTTGGACTCAACTCTTAGCTGGACTGTCCACATCGCGGAGGTCAGTCGTAGGGTGTTGGCGTGCCTGAGAGGCCTGTACCGCTTTAAATTCTTTCTTCCTTTTACCACTAAGCTTATGCTGGTTCAGTCTTTAATCATTCCCATTATTGACTACGCTGACGTCTGTTATTCCGATCTCACTTGCACCCTCACCGACAAAGTTGATCGTCTTTTCAATAAAGCATTCGTTTCATCTTTGGACTCCGAAAATACGATCATGTCTCTGCTTTCCGTGATCGCCTCAAATGGCTACGTCAGCGTAGAAACTGTCGAATACTCTGTTTTCTCTTTAATATCCTCCGCAACCCACTTTCTCCTTCTTATCTAAAGGATCACTTCCAATTCCAGTGCCAGTCTCATGATCGTTTTCTCCGTTCTGCAAACAACCTGCGTCTTCACATCCCGCGACACCACACCTCGTTCGTTACCAACTCCTTCACCTTGCAGGCAATACGGCTTTGGAATTTGCTGACCTATTAATACCAAAACCTCACTGAATAAGCATTCATTCAAGAAAAGGGTTCGTGAGCATTATTTGACATCTAATCTTTCCGTATGACTTAATTGCTTATAGGTATGGATATAAATAACATATTATATGTAGTATTTTTTTTCTTATATATTTTACTTTTAGCAATAAAGTTAATAGTTTTAAAAATAAAAAAAATATATAAGGTTTTGGCACACTCTTGAACGGTCAAGAGTGTGCCAAAACCTTATATATTTTTTTTATTTTTAAAACTATTAACTTGTAGGAGACTAACTAGACTAGAACCTATTAACTTGTGTGTAGGAGAGCCACTCTTCGGCATGAATGGACCGGGTGGACCTGAGTGATACCACGGCTTCGGCAAACAAGCGAGAGTCGGTTCTGTGTTTCGCTGTATGAATTAGGGTACCGGAGGCCCTATCCAGGTTTTAGCACATTTATAACTTATTGGTGTTGCGTGGAGTACATGGGCGGTGGCAATCGCTTACCATCAGGTGATCTGTCTGCTCGACTTCCACCTATCACATAAAAAAGAACTTGCTAAATTCTAGTCATGGAATAATTAGTGAATAACTTTACTACGGCCGCCAGAACTGCCGTGTTTCAGAACATAATTCAGTTTCTGGTTACCCTGTCAAAGGGCTGCGAAGGTCGAACGTTCGGGCAGGAAAGTAACAGCTTTGGAATTACACACAGATATGAGTTGAGTTGAATGAACATTCCCAAACAATTTAACACCGTCTGAATGTAGCCAACGTGCCCACGCGCATCGTTCTTTTATTACGACGTTCGTTTGTCTAATTTAATGGCTGTCTTAATGTTTCTTTTAAGAATATCACATTTTATCTACCCGCCATTTCTCTTTGATATGCATTCAAAGTTATTCATAGCCCGTCCTGCTGTCAGATTTTCAAACATTTCTTCATAAACTACCAGTAAATTACACGTTGATTAGATGAAGATAACAAAGTATAACCTGTCGTAATTATAACAGCGATTTTTGTGACTTAGATCTATTTAACACTACACTGCGAGCGTACAAAAAGGCTGTTGTGGGTAAATTGTCTCCTGATTTTACAAAGTAGATATTTGTCAATTGCTCAATTATTCCTTTTTGTTTATATTACGAACATCATGTTGCGGTTTTTATGATATTAGTTATTAGTGGAAACTTAATTGGTTTAAGATTATGTTTTTGTGTGTTATATAGTGTTATTTTAAGTACTGTATGTTTCCTTACAATAAAGAAAATAAATAAAATAAAATAATTTTGCCTCGGTTTAGCACTTTTGAAGTGATTTGGTTACAATTATACAACATGATGGGATTAGGCTTAATCAGCACGCTTGCCAAATGTGGATTGGTAATCACAAACCCGAGCTATGTTAAAAAAAATCGAAAAATACTTTTCGGTCGACCTGGGAATCGATCCCAGGACCCTGAGATCACGACCTGGTCCTGAAATAACTAGATCAACAGGGCGTCTTTATATAACATGATTTTTATCCGCACTTTCTCCGAAACTTTTATAGGGCATGATACTGAGGAAAACAGTATTTTTTCCTCAAGTATTACTTAAAATGTCTAACTTAAATAATCAACTTACCATACAAAATCATAATTAATCAGCTAATGAATTAAATTTGTAAGGGAAGGAGATATTTTTTCATTAACTTAAGAATTTAAAGCATTTTTCCTCTAGGGCTCAAGGTTTTTTTCCATCCTTTAAAATTGGTCTATCTTAATTATAAATATTTGCAATTTCCCATGAAATCTCGGCGTGGCCTACAAAACGTTCTCGCATCTCAATTCACCCTGGTGCTGGTGGGTCATAAAAGGCCTCCTTTCAATCTGGCGGGAATGTCATTGGAGGGGGGGGGGGGGGGGGATGATTTTACATGCCTGCAAATCTATAATATAAAAATGAATCGCAAAAACATAACTCAACAACGCCTGGACCAATTTGGCCAATTCTTTTTTTAAAATGTTGGTTGAAGTCCAAGGATGGTTCTTTCTGATGGTTCGAAAAAAAATCGAATAATTGTCGGGAAAACCCTAAAAACAGCCCTTTTCTTTTTCACATACAACCGTGCGAAGCCGGGGGCGGGCCGCTAGTTGTACATAAAAACCAATGTACCCTAATTTATTCGTACTAAAGCTGATTTAACTGCGGTGTAGGTTATTTTATCAACAAAGACAATCGCGATTGGCACACATCGCTACAGCAATAAAATAATGTAAGCTTGTATACACAGCTCCACAATCAAGGTCTTACGGATTATTTTCGGAATGTATCAAAATTAGGACCGATGAGATCGGCCGCGTAACATAATTTCTGTGGCATATTTTGTGTATGAAGCGATGAAATTCCGGACGGAATGAGACGGATGGGTGGAGATTCTCCGATTAAGGCTTGATTCGACCAATCTTTATCCAAGAATAAAACTACGGTCTTAGTATAACAAGAGCTTTTTGTTATTATTACCTACTGTGCTAAACACCATACGATTCGTAACATCAAAATTATCAAAAATTCTTTTGTAACTTTCTGCTTTTAAAATACCTATGTAGTCAAATAAAAAAGTGACTATTAACTTATTAAAAGACCTCCTTATTGTACTGTCTATTGTTGTTGTATCATGCTTGTATTTTGTTTTGTGCAATAAAGAATATCTATCTATCTATTTATTAAGTAACATCTTTGATAGTAATTAAGTACAAATGGTTCTTTACAGTGTTTTGCAGTACCCTAACAGGGTGCGACCTAACAGGGGTAGGTATAGTTTTTAATGTAATACATTGTTTTGTACGGTGGTTAAATAAATAAATAATTTCTTTTAATTCGTATTTGTTTTCGATAACATAAATAATAGCCAAAACATAAAATTCCTCTCTTGATATAAATATTAATACTAATGTATAGGGTTCCATACCCAAAGGGTAAAATATGTTACCTACCTAGTGGTGAATTTCGGGCTTTATCAAAGTACAAAATAAGAAAAACAGAAATAGACGCCCTTGAAACTATAAAATGAAATATAAACATTGCTGTTGGTGACGTTTGAGTGTGTACTCTGATACTAAAATGGGCCACCGCCTTTTCCGACTACGAGATTAAATGGGTCAAAAACTTATATAAACAAAAAGTTGCAAAATAATGGTTCTTAACGAGGCATCCCTACGTTACACCGAAAACAGATGTGATCCAATCGCTTAAAATGAGATTACCGTTGTCAGTTATCTTTCCACACTACGCTGTTCACGAGCACTCCAGCCGAAACGTTTGCTGGTCTTCCAGGCCTAGGAATTTATTACCTACGCACGAGATGACATAACATATCGCCTTGTCTATCAGACTTCAGACTATTGACCCAGTTGGGATCAACAAAGGTACAGTCAGGAAGCTCAGAGGATTACATGCGGTTTCTGATGAGAAGTACCATGCACTAAGATGAAAAAATGCAGATTTTATTCATCTTAGTTAAATTACGCAAGATTTTTTTTTTATCTGATAGGTGTCAGATGAGCAGACGGATCACCTGATGGTAAGCAGTAGTAACAAAACCCCCGGGTTGGGCCTCCGGTACCCTCAATCACTTAGCGAAACACAGCAGAGACGATGCTTTTCGCCGGTTTTATGAGGCCGTGGTATCACTCTGGCCGAGCCAGCCCATTCATGCTGTAGCACGGCTCTCCCACGGAAGTATATCTTTTCGACCTGGTCTATCCTTCAAAAAGAGATTGCCTGCCTACAACGCACGGACTGGCTTCAGGTGGCCGAAAATTTGTCGGAATGGCAGTCTCGTGTCGGAGGCCAAGATCCACTTCTGGTCGATGAGCCAGCGTAGTAAGTAAGTACCTAACTTAATAATGCGCTTCCTCTTTCTTGACCCTAAACTGCGTGCCTGACAGGGTCCAAAACATTGTTCTAACATTTTTGTAACATGTTCATAGTCGTGGAATCTCACTCTCAAACGAAAATCGCTAGCACGCACGACACAAAAATATATATTCAATGGAATAGTACTCATAGCGTAGCTGTCTTCATAACAGCCCCACGGTGGGCGCCAATTTAGTGGACGTTGAAAGTTCAGTTATAATTAATACATGCATGAAATGATAGGACACTAAAGAAGTTTCGATTGTCCTGTTTAGAGCAAAGAGTACGGTTAATTAATACTGTGTGTAAATTAAGTGGACTGTAGTTTTGGCGAAACGAAAAACGAAAACAAAAAATGGTTGTTTGCTCTGCTAGACCGGGAATCGTAATCTTGTGCACTACTTACATGGAATCCCTGGAGCTTGTGGAACGGGTTCACACTAAAAGGTTCAAACCTAGCACAGCTGAGACTAATGTTATCTTTACCCAAAGTGGAACACTCCTCCTCGTAGGCTGCCAGAAGACGATGCGGTGGTTGCAGGCACAAATTAGTTATGCTAATTTCTATAGAAATTATTGAAAATAAACGAAAAACGAGAGCAACGAAAAATTGTGTGTGCTGTAGCGCGAATTCGAAAATGGAAGAGGAAGTTTCTACTTTTTAACCGCCAAAATGCGTTTTTAAACTTCACCAAAAAATGTAGACTATATCCTACCAGTGTGGCAAGCGAAAAATTAATAAATTATCAATTTTGTCACGAAAATATATTTTTTATTTTATTTTAAATTTAATTTAAGTGAAAGCTGAACAAATACTCTAGTGTAACTTAAGGCGTACCTAAGCTATTACAAAATAATTCGGTCAAACAAGTCTCTATCATTAAATAAGTACTACCCATAGGTATTAAGTACCTTTATACAGAAAGTCAGTTCTAGCTGACTTTGATATCGAAAAGATTGTTAAGATATACGTATAGCAGTATATCGTATCGAGTCTCTCCCGCACGTCTGTCTCTGTGATTACTGCCGAAACTATACCCGAAATTAGAATTCAAGACCAAAAAAGCTACTACAATGTTGCCACAGCAAAAAATCGTACAATATATACCTATTTTATAAAAACATACGCTGACATCATTTATTGGTAATTTAATTATAAAATTTAAAGGAGTACATACGCTTTAATAATAATTTAATCGTCCGTAATGTTTGGTGGAAAAGCTGGCATTGAGCTTGTGTCACTTTGGGTGTTATATTGGTACCTACAACATTTGAACTTACATGTTATTGTTTCGTGCAGTGACGTGCCGCAAAGTGATATGTAAGAATCTTTGAATTACATCGTTTTTAAAAATGATATTGCGTGTTGAGTGAGTTGTCGTGACGAAAAAAACTTGCTAGGACCTAAGAGAGTCTTAAAACCTGCGTTTTCGTTAAGAGTAGTCTCGGCAGAATCCGTGTCCATAGACACATAAGTGGAGTCATAAGCGAGCTCCTAGCCTATAAACCTCCATTCCCTCAGATTGGACTCCCGGTCCCCTCGCTCACGCAGCGAAAGAAAGCACAGTGCTGCTTCACACCGGTTTTCTGTGAGGCTGTCATTTAGTTTGGGCCGGCACATTCATACCGAAGCATGGCGTTAGGCAAGGCGTGAAGCGTTTAAATAGTCATTAGAAGAATTTTAAAGAATCCTTCGGTTTCTACAATGAGTATTTCGAGAAAATGAAATCGGAAATGAACACACAGATGACGGAGGTTCGTCAGTTGAAGGAGGATAACACAAAGCTACGTGTATAAGTTAACACCTTGAGAACACGGCTTACCCAACTTGACCAGATTTCCCGCTCTGCCAACTTGCGTCCCAGAGCACAAAAATGAGATCAGCAGCTTGGTTGCCCGATTGACGAAAATGACATATCTCGTTTTACGCGCGTAGCTAAGATTAACCAGCAGTCTTCTAGGCCAAGAACCATTTTAATCCGCCTATCGACTCCACGTCTTCGTGATAAATTCCTGGCAGCTTCTATGAACTACAATAAGAAGAATCCGGGCAATAAATTAAACGCGAGCCTTCTGGGAATATGTGACGAGAAAAAGCCTGCTGTGTACCTAGTTGAGAACTTATCTCCGGAAAATAAAGCTCTGCATGCGGCTGCCCGCGCGCGCGCAAGGGAGTTGAACTATAAGTTTGTCTGGGTTCGAGCGGGACGTGTGTGCGTGCGCAACATGGAGATGTTGCAAGGATTAGTTTTGTCTTATTTTTTATATTGAATGTGTCAAACCCTACAACTTTAAAATACGCCTATTCGGACTTAAAATTGTACTACCAAAATGTTAGAGGTCTACGGAGCAAACTTGTGATTTCTATAGAAATCTTATGTTGTATAGATATGATATTATAGTTTTAACTGAAACTTGGCTGAATTGTACGATCTACGATGGGGAATTGTTTGGCAGCCATTATAATGTTTATAGAAAGGATCGCGAAAGTAGCGGCTTTCATAGTAGAAAGAATGGAGGTGGCGTTCTTATTGTGGTTGCGAAACATATCACCTCGTACAGATTATCGTCTCAGGAAAGTCGATGTGAGGATGTCTGGGTGGAGTTGGTATTTAAAACTAATTCTACAACGAAGGTCCTGCGCATCTGCTCGGTTTATTTACCTCCTCCAGTTCAAAAACACATGTTAGTTGAGTTTACCAACAATGCCAGCCTTAATATGGAATCCCATACGAACACGCTATTAATACGAGATTTTAATGAAGAGTTCTCTCGCGTGGGTCAACTGCATGCCCAATGATTCTGTCACCGGTAGCGCACTTGAATGCATTCTAACTGACTTCATGAATCTAAATGATATTAAGCAATATAAAGATATACGCAACTTTAAAAGCAAGATTCTAGACTTGTTTTTATCAAATTTTGAATTGAATAATACTACAAAGAGTCCATTTAGCCTTAGCATTGGAGACCTGTACCACCCCTCCTTGGAGCTTTATGTTTCTGTGCGCTCCGATATGAGACTTAAGGATCGGAGCAGCGTGGCTAGGTACAACTTTCACAAAGCTGACTATGAGAGTATAGTCTCGAATCTTATGAAGGTATCATGGGATCATGCGTTTTCTGAATGTACGAGTGTAGATGATAAAGTTGAAAGGTTTTATAGCATACTAAGAGAGGTCATATCAAGTTTTGTCCCATTACGTAAGCCTAAAAATAAGAATACCCTATTTGGTACCCTCTTAGGGTACCAAATAGGGTTTAATACAGCTTCTTTGTGAGAAAAATAAATATCGAATTAAATTTAAGAAATATAATAGCCCACTTGATTCTACTTATTTCCAATCGTTAAAAAAAAGACGTGATGCTTTAGCCTCATTGTCTTTTAAAAAATACATATCTGGTATGGAGAACTCGCTTGCTAAAGATACTAGGGTGTTTTGGTCTTTCATGAAACAAAAGAAATGTAATAGCAGCAATTATCCTTCAATAATGCAATTCAAAGGTAACACTGCTGACACTGGCGAGAAAATTGCGAACCTGTTCGCAAAAATCGTTATGCCAGCCTACAGTGTGCCCTCTATTATGACTGTGCCTAGTCGAGTAACCGTCCGTCCGCCAACCCCGGCTGGTAGTGATTGCATTGGAAGAATATCTTTCTCCCCGCGAAAAATAGAACTTGCCCTTGAAAAACTCGATCCTACAAAGGGCGCTGGAGCGGACGGGATACCCTCAGTATTTTTGGTTCGCTGTACTGGGTGTTTATCATTTCCACTGGCATTAATATTTAATGATTCATTGCACTCTGGACTCTGGAAAAAGGCGCTTAAAGTACCCATTTTTAAATCTGGTGATAAAAAGTTTGTAAAAAACTACAGACCCATTTCGTTTCTGTCAATAGTTGGTAAAGTTTTTGAGTCTCTCCTTTGCCCTTTACTATCCTGGCATATCAAGCAATCTATAACAGATCGACATTTCGGTTTTGTGAAAGGTCGGTCTAATACGTCAAACCTAGCTGAATTCGTGTCCGATATTAGCCAATCTGTTGACAAACGACTCCAAGTCGATGCTATTTACACTGATTTCAGCAAGACTTTCGATAGGGTGAATCATAATATTCTATTGTTGAAGTTGACCGAATACGGATTTGGTAGCTTAGGTCGACTGGTTCTCATCGTATCTGGCGGGAAGAACGGCAAATGTTGTCGTGGAGGGTTTCTCATCTGACTCGATTCCAGTCCTTTCAGGGGTTCCTCAAGGTTCCCACATCGGTCTAACCTTGTTTAACATCTTTATTAATGACATAGTGTCAGTTTTAAAGTATTCTAAGGCCTACTTATTTGCAAGATGACTTGAAAAGTTTGCAAGGAAATTAAGACACCTGGCGATGAGATTCTTCTTCAGACGGACCTAAACAACCTGGCAATTTGGGTCGAAGAAAATTCAATGGATCTGAACGCTGATAAATGTCATTTTATCAAGTTCTGTAAAACTAAAACTCAATCGAGCTATACTTACCACATTAACGGAAAAGCTCTCAAGGAGGTAGAGGAAACTCGGGAATTTGGGCGTGACATTAGATAAAAAGCTTCGTTACCATAAACACATTGACGACATTACTAGCAGAGCCTTCAAAATGTTGGGGTTTGTAATTCGCAACGGCAAAGGAGCTACAATCTACCACTAAGATCTTACTTATACAATACATATGTACGTTCAATAGTTGAATACTGTAGTCCGGTTTGGTCACCTCACTACGAAGTACACGTTAAACGGTTAGAGACTGTCCAGAAGAGGTTTCTATGCGCATTTCAATTGGGTTTAGCCAAGCAATTGCCTTCGTACGCTGATAGACTTTTAAGATTCAAGATGCTAAAGCTAGTCGATAGAAGATTCATGCTGGATCAGATGTTTCTCTTTAAAATATTGAGGAGCGGGCTGGATTGCCCTGGTCTTTTGGAACAACTCCAGATAAACATACCGTTTAAACTGCCAAGACAAGGTAAATACTTGCCATTTAACATTAAAGGATCCAAAAGCAATCTGGGTCACCACTCAATAATGAACAGGCTGCAACGACAGTACAATGAATACCAGAAAAAATACGATGTTGATATATATAAATTAAAAAAATGAAGTCTTAAATCAGTCTTAAATAATTAGTAGTAATAATCTGGCATATGCCTTCTCGGCTGCTGGAACTTGTCCGAGTGACAATATAGTAGTTGAGTTGACATATCTTTTCCTTCCCATATTTATATAAAAAGAAAAATGTAAGTACTTGTAATAAACCTATATCTAATTAATTGCCTTACATTTGCAAGCCGTGGCAGCCTGAAACTGAATCTGCACTTAGATGACCTTTGAAGTTTAAAATAATGTTTTTTATTAAGATTTGTTGGTTGTCCTATTAATAAATAAATCATCATCGTAATTAGTAATAAGAATAGGCTTGCGTGCCATTTTTTGTTCTGATGGTACTCTCTAGAAATAACGGTGTTTGCTTGAAACTCTCTGAGATATCATAATTAAAAAAACCGATAAAATAGAACTTCTTAATACGCTCCATACAAAAAGCAAACACATCGTGACGTCACATAGCAGGAAAGTTTTGTTCCATAGCTATATTAAATACTATGTTTATGATGGTTCCATAACAAAAGTTGCTATAATTGGTATAAGTTTTGAACAGTGTATAAGTAATTCTTTAGTAAACTTAACAATTTTAATATCGACTTGCCTATTTAACTTTGAATGCTCATGATAACATGCACAGAGTTGCTTTTTGCAGTTTTTATTTATTTATTTCTCTACATATTTTATTCAAAAAATCTGCCAATCTCTTACCTGGCACACAATTGTTTATTTCAACTCTACAAACTTACATGTATTTAGGTACATACTTTATAAATCAGTCAAATAAAGAATTATGTTTAATATGTGATAAATAAAATACGCAGAATATAAGGTAACCAGCTGGAACAAATTCGCAGAGCATCACAAAAGATATTCTAGCAATTTTCGCTGTGCGTAGGAAATATTTTCCGCAACCGATTCATAGAATACGAGGGAATAAGGACTACGATATTATCTAGTAAAAATAGAATGTAATAAAAGTAATCTTAATATCTTTTTCCATTTTATATATTAGGCCCAAAGTGAACCCAATACCAAAAAATATATATTTATATTACCATTATACGTAGTTTGTAGGTGTATATGCATGCACTTGCTAGATTTGTACTATATGTTTATATGTTTGTGATATATGTTAGATACTAGTGTAGGTAAGTATAGGTTTTCAGCAAAAGCTTCATTTGTGAATATGCAGCTATGTAAACTTTTATTTAACATCTATGTATTTAAGATAGATCTACCTATTAGGGTGTAGTAGTGTATTAATTGTATCTCATACAAGTGATATATTAGATATGTACCTACCTACATGGATGTTAGGTATGTTAGAGATCATTTAATAGGATCGAGGAAATAAAACGTTGAACAACTTTGCACCATTATTTATTTGACTCAAAATGTAATTGCTAATATTATACCAATTATTATTTCTAGTCAATTATTTTAGTAATCTACCATTGGTTCGCAATATCTACCTACTACCGAGAAGAACCAACAAGAAACTCGGATTTCATCAATATTCCACAACACAAATACAGTACCTATTCTTTTAAACTGTATAACTATATATATTATATTATTAATAATTTCTAAACCTATTTGGAGAAAGGCAACTCGCGTAGATACTTTTAATACATTATAGAGCTTAAATGACATTCTATATTTAAAAATAATCTAACACACTCATCAAACACATTTTTGATGCATGGCAAAATAAGCATGGTATTTTTGCAACCTATCTAAAGCATTTGACTGCGTTAATCACCAAACATTACTAATGAAGCTACATCATTACGGTCTCACAGATAGCTCTTTGACTTAGTACGGTCTTACCTATGTGAAAGAATACATAAAGTCAATGTTAATGGAACTAACTCTTCTGTCGCCCGTTTACAGATGGGAGTGCCCCAGGGCTCGATATTAGGACCCTTACTATTAATTATATATGTAAATGACCTTCCTTACTTTACTAAAGACTTGTGTGACATAGTATTATTTGCAGATGATACCTCTTTAATTTTTAAAACTAATGTCTATTAGTTTTATAAAGATAACTTTGACGATGTAAATAATGCTCTCACTCAAGTGTTACATTGGTTTACTGTGAACAACTTGCTGCTTAATGCTAAAAAAACTAAATGTGTCAAATTTACATTGCCCAACGTAGGATAAGTCAGCATTAATGTGAATAATGAAAATGTTGAAGTAATTAATTCTACAGTATTTCTGGGCATGAAGTAAGATTCAAAACTACAATGAGGTTCCCATATTGTTGCCCTGTCCGGAAGACTTAGTTCAGCTGCATATGCAGTACGAAAAATAAGACATCTGACCGATATTGAAGCAGCAAGACTTGTGTATTTCAGTTATTTCCATAGTGTTATGTCTTATGGTCTGCTGTTGTGGGGCTCTACAGCTGATATTCAAGCTATCTTTGTGCTACAGAAGGGAGCTGTCAGGGCCATATACGGTCTCAGGCCACGGGACTCACTTAGAAATTTATTCAAAGAAATTAACATCTTAACATTAGCATCACAGTACATCTTTGACTGTATTATGTATATTTATAAAAATCTGAATTTTTTTCCTAAAAAATCTGATAAACATAGCCTGAACACCAGAAATAAACAAAGGCTTGCTGTTCCAAATCTCAGACTTCATAAGGTTGGTAATTCATTTGTCGGAATGAGTATTAAAATATTTAACAAGTTACCACAACAGCTTGTTGACTTACCAATGCCTAAATTTAAAACACACATTAAAAATTATTTAACGGCAAAAGCCATTAATATACAGTTGATGATTATTTAAATGACAAGAATTTGTAGAAATTAATAGCTGTTCGCCTACACCTTATTGTTGGACATGAAATCGACTTATTTATGCAATAACATTGTATTAAAATTATTGCCGATTAAGAAGAGTACCTGGCAAGTTTCAAGAAACTTGCTCGGATCTTCTCGTCAGAATCTTTCTTAGTATATTTTATGTATCAACGTATATGTGTAATTACATGTATATTATACATACTTACAAATAAATAGTTATAATTTCTAATGTATGACGATTTGAAAGTGCTGTATGTATACAAGCCTATGCAAATAAAGATATTTTGAATTTTGAATTTTATACTCGTAGGTACTTAAAGAAATGCAACAGTTAACAGTTTCGACTGAGAGAGAACCACGCTTCGGCATGTATGGGCCGGCTCGATCGGAGTGATACCACGGCCTCACAAAAACAGCCGGTTTTTTGTGCTGCGCTGTTTCACTGCGTGAGTGAGGGTACCGGAGGCCTAATCCGGGGGAAAGGGGGTTTAAAGGTTGGCAGCGCACTTGTGACTATACTAGTGTCGCGGGTGTCCATGGGCGGTGGCGTCCGTTTACCATCAGGTGATCCGTCTGCTCGTCTGCCACCTATTACAAAAAAACCAGCCAAGTGCGAGTCTGACGCGCGCACCGAGGGTTCCGACGTACATTCATTTTATTAAAATATTTTTATTATATTATATAACTAAAAAAATGTTATTTTCGCAATTGTTCCTATATTTGCATTATATGACAATGCTGCATGCCAAATTTCAAGATTCTGAGTTTACGGGTGTACCCGTAAACTTTGATTCCTTTGCGAGTGTCGAAAATTTGTTGAAAAGATTAAAGATTTTATAAATACATAGTCATAGGTATAACATAGAAAACACCCAGACCAATACAAACAGACATATTCATACACACAAATGTTTGTACTGTGTAATTGATTTAATGAATCAAATTTAAGTTCATATCATTTATTGCAAGTCACATTACATAATAAATCATGTTTGGGTATATAGGGAGTATACATGTGACGCCCTGTAAGGGCATGGCCTCAATATTTACAATAACAATTGCTTATTGGTAACGGCCTATAGTGGAGATTTTTATTTTGCATTGTGTAATGTATATTATATTGTTATTTTTCATTTTCTACGTCAATTTATCATTTTCAATTTAGATTGTACCTAATATGATTTTTAATAACATATGTTATAGATTTTTTAGAAAACTTAATGTCTATTTCAGATCTTAATATGACGATCGATACGATACACGATAGATGATTGTGAATTTTTATTGCAGTAAATATGGGGTATTTTTAAACATTTCTTCATTTGACTTCGTGGAGTTATACATTAATTTTTGTGTAAAGTTCTAGGGATTCGCTGGCTAGAAATTGCGGTCTCAGAGATTGGTGTGTTTTCCCTAACAAACTTACATTATCTGAAATATAATAATATCTTCCAACCGATTACGGCTACGGCGGCTTACGCTTACGGCTACCGGGCGCAGGACCAACAGCTTAACCGGGTCGGGCCAAAAATTTGTAACTAAGTTTTCGGTGATTTCTTAGTAGCAGCCCGGAGTCTAGAAGTTGGCGGTATTGTACCCCCGTGCCTCGGAAAGCACGTTATTTGAAATATTTATATAGAGGGAAGCGATCGCCACTTTAGTCTGATGAAACGAGGCTGATACGAATCCATACCATCTTTCGACTTAAACACGCTAGGATATCACCCCCAGGCAGCTAGGCTTTTGCAAACGTTGCTTTAAAACTTGAGCTGCACAACATTTCGGAGTCAAATATTTTTCTCATTTTAAAAGACATACCTACGTGACCTGGAGGTGTAATAAATGTGTACTGTTTTCTCGTAAATTGATCAAAGCCGATTTTCACGGAAATTATGTACCTAACTACAATTTATAATACAAGTTTCTATGAAACTTGGTTGCAAAACCTCATTACTTAACCAGTAGCTCAAATAATAAACTGTGCTGTGTTTCGCTGCGTGAGTGAGGGTACCGGATTCCTAATCCGGGGAGAAGGGGGTTTAAATTTTGGCAGCGCACTTGACTCCACTGTTGTTGCGCGTGTCCATGGGCGGCGGTAATCGCTTACCATCAGGTGATCCGTGTGTTCGTCTGCCACTTGTGACATAAAAAAAATACATATTCTCAAAAGACAAAGCTCAGATCAGGATGGAGGCCCGTAAACCGATATGCGCGTTTGCCTAACTTACAACCCTCCGACTGTATTGTCACCTCACTGTGTAGCAAGGGCTGTCACAGACGGTCGGTTGTATAACTTGAAATGCTGTATGGCATTTAACAAATCGAACAAAGCCAAATCAAGTAGATATACTCTAAAACAGGATAGCAGTGGGCTAGCGTTTTTCAGCCAGTGACACGTGGAATTCCTAAGAAGACAGCATCACTTACGAATTCCGCTAAAAGTCTTGCAGAACAGATATTTATGGATAGAAGATATGATGTTTTTATCCAGATTTTTATGTTTTTATTTTGATTGCAGATTTAAAAAGTTTGTATCAGCTAACCAATAATAACAGCTGTATCTCTTACATCGCCACAAACATTATCGACCGATTCCTTATTTCATTGTTGGAACGTTATTATTGGTGGGCTGAAGCGAACGGTGCTCGAAATACGGATCCTTGAGTGTAAAGTATTTCGGAAGGTCGAGTTGAGTCAGAGAGTTTAAAACGCTCTGATGTCGTTGCTGACGCTATTGTGTGGGTGCTGTCACAGGGTGGTGACGTCATCACGTGGGTATGTACCGCGCGACACGTCTATTGTGGCTGATGCCTGCCACACACGTGAAAAGCGGTAATAATGGCACGGTATTTCCAGTAGTTTATCTATATTAAAATGTGCCGCTGACGCGTTGATATAGGTTTGATGTGTATGTGTGTAGGCGCCGGCGTATAATAGCCATGAACGTACGCGTCACCACGCACACATTAGCATAATATGCGAATGTTTCTGTGTATATTGGTACGCATGGAGGCGGCATAGCAGTGCATGTCGGCATTACCGTGACTATGATCGCTTTAACATATGTAACCGATAATGTCACAGTTGACGCGGGACTTTTTTGATTCATTGATATTAAGTAACAAAAAGTTATTTATCCGCAAATCTGTTCCACTGTGCGTGCCCGCCCTCGCTAGTTTGCATTCGGAAAATCGACAACCCTAATCAACGCAAAAGTAGGTAGCCTAAAAACACGCTGAGCGGCATTAGTTAAACTACTGCATATTACTTAAACTTTGGTAGAGTCTTAGGTAGTATAACTTGAGATATTTTTGTATGGAAAATTTGCATTAGATGGGTTATCCGGAGTTAATTTTCCGAAATAGGTAATATTGATTTGTCTGCTTAAGCTTTCTTTAAGAAAACATTACAAAAAGATATAAGTTTCTCCAAAGGCCCGTAAACTTAAGGGTTGCTAAATTTAGAAAAATGTATGTCATTCAAACTTTCACCACCATTCACTTGTAAGTCTTGGGTCATTCTTAAATACACGGTGGTAAATGTGTGGGACGCTCTACGGCGCAATAGACTGACAATTTGAGGATGGCTGATGTGAGCTGGATGTAGACTGCTCAGGACCGGGTTGGTTGGCGCTCTTTTGGGGAGGCCTACGTCCAGTAGTGGACGGCGATGGGCTTATTGATTGACGAAATTATATGACGAGTATATACTTGTCTCTTCTTAAAGGTTTGACAAGAGAAATATTCAAAGATAGTAAAGCTGGTAAAGGTAAGTATATTTGATTGTTATTGAGGTAAATAACTATTTACCTCAATGTTATAAAGAGACCGACCAAGATCAGAAGGAACTTTAGTGACATTGACAGGGGGGCGTTGTAAAACGTTTATGTCAAAACAACATTATTTCTGAATTTTCCACATGCCATATAACCGTGATCGGACTGTAGGTATGACCGCAAAAACGTTAGACCGTTACTACTGCTTCAGACGAAAGAGGCGGCAACTGCAGAGGTTCTGAGCAGTCTATATCCAACTCACACCAGCCATTTTTCTCAAATCGTCAATCCATCGTTTCGCAGAGCGTCCTACACAATGTTTCCCTACGTGCTCGTACAATAAGGTCCATATTCGAATAAAGCTATATACATATTAGTGCACGTTCGTGTCTAGACAGGACCCACCTCCACTTCACTTATATATATGGTGCTCACCACACCACAATCTCCCACTTTCATAATAAAAATCATTAGTTCCGATTTTGCACGTCGCCGCCTTGCACATATAGATACCTACCTACTTAATAGATTTTGGGACACGAAGTGAAAGTACCACCTTAAATCATTAATTTAGCATTTTTGCTTAAAGGAAACTTACCTTTTTTTGAAGAAACAATAACATCTAAAGTTTTAATGGATTGTGCTTGGACGGGAATGGAGCAGGACAAAATTAAATCAGAATCAATTGAGTTTCGACCCTCCACATGTACCAAATTATCAATTCAGGTCATAATTGATTTACATTATGCCTACATACCTACACATTAGTGTTGCAGAACTATCGATAGTTGACCTCGAAAATCTTTCAGACTATCGATGGTACTATCGACAGTATTGCTATTGGTCAAAACTATCAGTACCTACTATCGATGGTATCGATACTAAAATTTGATCAATACTGTTGATAACGCCAATACTATTGATTGTTTAACGCCCGATTGTTGATTATTTGAATCATGTTTCCAAACAGAATTAATCAAAAACTATCGATAGTTTTGTACTATCGAGAGTCAGTTTTGTTTCGATACTATTGCTGCTTGATTAAATGTGTCCGATACTATCGATAGCTTCGGATATATAAAATGACTTAGATCTATTACTATTGATAACGCTAAACGTATTAGCGTTATCAATAGTATTGACCTAAGTCATTTTACTAGCTATTGACAACCAGCAATACTATCGATAGCCTATCGATAAACAATCGATAGTGGACTATCAATAAGCAACACTAATACAGGTAGGTACATATGTGTATTTGGTGTATTGACTAGCGAGCGTGTAACATTTCAATATTATGGAATAACGTCAGGCGTGATGCCTGTATCAGAGCTCGGATTATATAAAGCGGTATTGTGATTTTCCACCACATGTTTGTCAGTAATTAGAAGAGAGGGTGGGCAGGAAAAATGACCAGCAATCTGCGTCGGACCCAGCGGAATGCGAACGCATTACATTGTCAGAGCATTTGCGTATTCATTTATAGTTACCTAAAATGTTATAATTTCTAACCATTGATATATAATTTCTAAGATAAGTAATTACGTTAAGTCACATAATTCCACACCTGCTTGCAGGCTAAATACTTTAACATCCCTATAGCTGATACACGAACACTTTATTAATGTGTTACTATACTCGTACACTGTTCTTTTTTTTCCGTTTACATTCCGAAAACCATATATTAGTTATCGTGAATGACGCAATTCAGCATGTTAGATCAACAAAAAAACGAAAAATAAAAAACTACTGTTCTATACATTATTGCCGGGTGGATATTCTATTTTGTATGAAACAGCCGATTATTTAATCGATTATTCTGATGATCTAACATACTAAATGGATTTCATTCACAATACCTATTATGAGGATTTCGGGATGTAAACGATAAAAAATACCAGTGTATAAACTTAGAGGTGGTGGGAGCCTGATAATCTGTAATACGGGATATCCTAGTACAGACGCCAGTCTCCCACAATATTGTTAAAGTATAAATCTGTTAACTGTATTATTAGAATTGTATCATCAATAGAATTGAATTAACTAGATATCTTATTATTAAGAAATAAATTAAATGGTTTTTTGTTTGTGACTGGTCTAGTGTAGCGTGCGCCCAATGACGCACTTTGAGAAAACCGCTTGATAAGGTTATTTCACCGTGGGACAGTCACGCTTCGGAATCAATGGGCCGGTTCTACCGGAGGGATACCACGGCCTCACAGAAAACCGGCGTAAAGCAGCATTGTGCTGTGCTTCGCTGCGTGAGTGAACCGGTACCCACCGGAGGCTTAATCCAGGGGAAAGGGGGGTTTAAAGGTCGGCAGCGCACTTGTGACTCCACTGATGTCGCGGGTGTCTATGAGCGGCGGCAATCGCTTACCATCAGGTGGACCGTCTGCTCGTCTGCCACCTATCACATAAAAAAAAGGTATGGGATTCAGCGAAACATGGTATAAATGCCTCTATGGCCATAGTAGAGAGACTTCCCTTTACGCCTTCTTTGTTCGATGCCTCGAATATTATACTTCGATACATTTTCTTATTTATAGTTAAAGTAATAAACTCTGTAATTCACTTTATCGGTAACTTATTCAACGTTATTTTGAAGTAATATCGCCACTCAAAGAGCTAATAAATTCTAGCTTACACACGCCCACGGCACTCAAATAACCACTCAGACAGAATCTGAGAGTTATATTACATATTCAGTTAATGAGTATTATTATTAAAATAGCCATTATAATTCATTGTTGCCTTTAAATACAATTGTTTTACATCTAAGATTATATATTTACAAAAAATATATATCTCTCAAATCGCTGCCCACAGGAGATTTAGCGTATTTCTTTCCGAATGGCCAAACTTATACGTTGGCCCAGAAATACGCTAGCTCACCTGGCACCCGTAGTATCAACTAGCCTCTGGACTAGTTCACGGTACAGTCCCCACGGTCCGAGGGTCTCAACTAAAACCGGCTCAAATAGGCAAGTGTTGCTAAAACTTGCATATTTGCGGCGTTTGAGCGATTTCGCTGATGCAGCAGCGGCCCCAGCCTCTAATGCGGTACGAGAAAGTTAAAACTGAACCAGAGTGTCGACGCACGTTGCGTACAACACTAGGGACTTAGTTCCACGGAACTAAGGTCCTTTCCCCTACCAGCCGTTCTTCAACCGAACAGCCTGGTGCGAAGTGACGGCAAGAGACCGGATGGATAATATCAAATGCGGGTAATTCTACCCGCACTTCCGTTGCATGAAAGACCATGGTGACCGAGGGAGTCCACAACGTCATCACAAACGAATACAACTTGCCAAACGGAATGCTGAATTTTGTAAAAGGTACCTAATTAGGGAGAAGGAAGGGCGTGGAGCCAAAGACCCGATACCCATTTTGTCACAGCAAGGAGACGAGCCTGGTCTGCAGGACTAGTTAGCCTTTTCGAGTAAATTGAGTCTGCACAGCGGCTCATCCCACTGCCTTTGGGATGACGGCAAAATTGGCGAACTTCGATGCATTATTTCTGCTTTTGTTTGTCCAATGTAGGTAATGTTACTTACTTCAAAAATGTTGTAAATAAAATGCAACGTAATAATAATAATCATAAACAACATTTTGAATCACGGTAAACGTATTTTTTACCGTAATCAGTATCCGTAATCTTACATCCTCAGTAAAACCAAAAACAAAAACATTTTTTTTGAAGTAACGGTATATCGGATAAACAAAAAGTACAGAAACTATGCCGATCCAAGTAAATGTTCGATGTATGAGACAACGAACAATGAACGCTTGGTCGGCAAATAAAATTTAAAAGAAAAGTGTTTCGGCGTATCTCCTCGATTTCCTACATTAAAGGCTTGAACTTTAAATAGTTGAATTAAAATAAAATACTATTGATTATAATGAAATTTGAGTAACATTGAAGAATTATATATGAGTAAGTACATCAAACTAGAATGGTAAAGTATAAAAACAAAAATTATTCTTAGGCCCGAGACATCCTCCATGAAAAACTTGGTTGAATTGATAAACAAATACCTAGTTATTGATATAACAAGAGAGGATCATCTTAGAAAATTGCTTATTTATCATTAGAAGGAAAAGGTTATATATTATGTAGGATATTTTTCAAAGGATTCAATCAAAGAAATTATTTACCGTGGGAGGAAAATGAGAACTAATCTTGATCCATAGAAGTTTATTAGGTACATATATACTGACTCCAATTCAGTTCTTTTTTCTAATAAAATTGTAAATCTGTATGATTCGAATACGACAGAGTAGGTAGGTACGCTTAGACCATGATTTAGGGTTTGGGAAGTGTAATTATTACAATGAAGCGACTGACGTCTGACATACGCAACTATTTAACAGAGCAACCAGACTTTCTTAACGATCTTTTCCCTCACCGTAAAGCACCATATATACCTATTTGAAAAAATCAGAAGTGCATGCTCGAATTGACAACATTTCATTTTTAATAAGGTACTAAAATTCGAAAACCGTTTAGAGATTTTGAGCAGCTTTACATTAAAAAAAATATTTAAATTTGTTTAGTTCAGAATTTAAAAAGATATTTTGAAAAATGTCGAAGTATCAAAGAGAGTGGCATTACACCTAGTATGTCTTGTTGACTTGTTATAACTTGGTGAAAAAAAAACAAGTGTCAGTTTGACAGCCAGCACTAATATTGTTTATTGCTATTTGCTCGTATTGTTTTCGTCTTTTCGTTGATTTCGTTCGTTTATCTATTTTAAAAGCCAAGCCTTCTTTCTGTGCCTACCCCAAAGCCGTTGGACATAATGAAGGTTTCAGAAGGGTTTTCCATGGCAGACACCCAGCAGAGCACCATTCCAGCCGCGAAGATTTTGGGACATAAAATAAATATTTATCTGGATATAATAACTCACGGTTTTTACATTTTGGGACAAAGCAAGAAGCCAAAGGGTCTCGTTGAACACATGGGCGATTTTCCATTATGAAATTGATACATAAAATCTCTTGCTGTAACAATCAAAAATCCAAACCAAAGAAAATAAATAGTGTCGTTGTCATTCATTGAGGTTATTCATTCGTTTTTTTACAGAACGCTACTGTAGGTAGTGTTGTAGTACAGCCGAAAAAGTATAGGTATATCAATAGATGAGTTTGAAATACTATCCTCGCTATCCAAAACTATTACTCTGTCTATTTCACATGTACCACAATTAAAGGGACAAAGCGATAGTTTTCGACAGCGAGAACAATTTTTTAAAAACTTAAGGTAAGGGTACAGATGGTGATTACAGTTAATGTCAGATAAAAAAAACTAAGAAACAAGGGTTGAATCCGTAAACTTTTGTGATTGAAATACTTATTATATATAGGTAGTCGTTTTACATTAGAGAAACTTTTCACTCGTAAAATCTATTTAAGAAAATTATATGAGTCCGAGAAAAAGGATTTGCTCTGAATCCACTGGAACAATTAAGATTAAGTAAATAAACCAAACATGCATGTGTCAAATGAAATCAAAATTCATTCAAAGTATTTCAATTTTATGGGTCACTTATGTATTTATACACACAATAAAAACAAAACAACCATTCCTATACTTTACAACTAGCTCATAGTAAAATCGTTGC
This sequence comes from Marasmia exigua, assembly GCA_019059595.1. Lineage (NCBI taxonomy): Eukaryota > Metazoa > Arthropoda > Insecta > Lepidoptera > Crambidae > Marasmia > Marasmia exigua. The sequence goes on along the minus strand of CM032494.1, from coordinate 13,720,438 downwards.
TTGATATGTAAATAACGATAGCTTAGTGTAATTGTAAATCATATTATCGGTACTTCCATCATGCACATCGACGGTGCTACCAACTAGTGCCATTAATTTGTACTAAGTTAGTCCTGTAAGTCAATACAAAGTGCTGCCACCGATAGTTACTTCAAGTACCTTATTTAGATAGCTTTGTTCATAATTTCACTAACTACAATCTGTAAATAGTGCAATTGTGTACTAATAAGTAAGATAGATTGTATAGATACTCGATAGTCAGTAAAAGACGTCCCTTTTGATTTATTTGGGCTTTGTAATGCAAAGATAATATTTTTTTACTGCCTCTTAGTCAGACTTACGCTCTTTTAGAATATACAGTTTTTAAATAATTATTATCAGAGAATGGGCACCAAATAATCAAAAAAGAAAAAAATACGTATCGCTTATTTTTCGACAAGCTATCAAAATAAAATGGAAAATAAGCACCTCAAAAAATTGAAATGTTGTCAATTGTACGACCACTCGTATGGCAGGCGCATTCTTATCAATAAAGCCAATGGTAGCTTACTAATAAACTACTAACTCTTACTAATAAAAATCAGAAATTTGTGTCAGTATTGTTCCGTGTAGAACACCCGTTTCAAATAACCCACCTAGGACCCACGTGAACCAATAACTAGTAAAACAAAAACATGTAACATACCTAAAGAAACATAAGTCCTTTTGGGACCAAAATTAAAATAGTGACCCGGAATAATATTCTTATATTTAAAGCTTATGTATATAAAAAATAAACAAAAACAATTCGCTGCGCTTCGCATCATCCATCATACCTGGCAACTGACATTGCGTCACAACACGGCACTACACTGGCAAAGAAACATACCACTTTTCCCGACGGACGGCGCACCCACCACTGCCACTTTGACCTCACAGAGGGACGACTTCTTGCGCCGGATGCCCCGCGTGGTCATCATGCGAGCATCACAACGCGACTCGCCGCGGTGCTGCCAAACGAGAGCGGGGCTAAAAATACCCGAACGACAGCGCGGGCCGTGTTATTGGGTCAAGATCTGCCCAAGATCAGAGTCGCAGGCGTGTTTACGTCGCCAATTTCCTGACGGGTGCGCCACGTGCCCATGGCGGCAGGCCAACGGCACGAGCTCTCTCTGCGCAGGGTTGACAACTCCAGACCTCGTCGTGGAGCCTTCACCTACCTTTATTCAGCCACTTCTGCTAGATCAAGAATTCAGTAGCCTAAGGCAGGATTGGGGATACGTCCAGTACCTGCTATTATATATATATATTGTGACTTAAAAAGCACGTTAAGCCGGTGGACCTGCGCATTCCTCTTCGGTCACACTGGTGTCCCATCGAAAACATGAAGATAATGGAATAGAGAGTGCACTTGTGTGTGTGCGCAAACACAATCGCACTCTCTATTCTTGACAGAGACTATAATATATCCTGTGTACAACTAGTGCGGATAAAGAATGGGATCAGAAATGGCGGCGCATCTATTCACTTCTCGCTCGCACACTATTTGCGTCTATACTCGCACTCGTGGGGTGCACAGGTAGTACGTGACTGGTCGGTCGCCGTAGCTGAAACGCAACGGTTGGAGCATATATTTTTTGTGCTGAAGCTGAAATTTACTCAAACCTGCCTATTCTGTTGTACTCACCAGTGTATACGTCTCCTGTTGTTTTTAGTTTAGATAAGTAAGTATTATGTGGCTTGAAAAATAGATAATTGTCTGCAACTTTTCTGCCAAGAATCGCTAGTTGGTACCCAGATTTGTCTTATCAAAAGTGCCAATGACTATTGACTATTTTCACCTATCATATTCAAGAAAGCACAAAAAGGTTTCAGGAAGAAGAACGTTCCACAACTAGGAATACAAATAAATTCGGCAAGTTTCTTCTCGACAAAGGCATCAGGGGATTAGCTGGATGTAGATTATTAGATTGAGAAGGGGCTCGCGGTCGCCTATCGCGGTCAACAGAAAGGTGGCTGCAAAACTTTGCAAAGCTACATATTCAAAAGTAGGATTCAATTAGATTTAATTTATTAATCAAAGAAATAGCATTTAGCCGCGTGGTCCCCGGCAGAGTAGAATAGACCACCCTCATTCTTACCGAGGTGTCGTAAAAGGCGACTAAGGTAAAGCTGCTGGTATGATCATCAGCACCCAGAGAAGGAAAACTCTGCATTTATATCAAAACCCTCGCCAACCCGTCTGCCAAGCGTGGTGAGTATGGCAATTACCCCTCATGTGATTGAGGGAGGCCCGTGCCCCAGCAGTGGGGACTTAAATGGGCTGACGATGATGATGAATTTATTAATAGCAAAATACCTACATATTGCATCGCATAGTAGCAGTATTTTTTTGTTATTTATAAATTGTATAGTTTATGACTTTGACTGCCTCTCGGTGGCGCAGTGGTTAGTGGGTCGCACTTTATAGCGACGGCTGGGCAAGAGGTCCCGAGCGTTCGATCCCAGGATCGGGCCAAAAAATGAGTATCTACCTAAGTTTTCGGTAAGAAATTCTTAGTGTTTGCCCAGAGTCTGGAAGTTGGCGGTCTTATACCCCCGTGCCTCGAAAAGCATGTTAAGCCGTTTGTCCTGCAGCCCTTCTCGGTCGTGTCACGCTGCTGTCCCATCGGAATATGCGGGTAAGGGAATAGAGAGTGCACATGTGTTTGCGCACACACATGAGCAATATAATGTATCTTGCGTACGTGATTGATAGTTACGATCGGCCGCGCCGTAGCCGTAATCGGTTAGAGGATATTCTTAATGTATAACTTACAAATATTTTTAGTACTCTCTAAATTTTATTTACATTCTCATTGCAACGAGCTTACCAATTTGACAAAATTTGTTGAAAGAATACCTGAGCTATAAAAATGAAGTTGGTAAAAACTGCTTCAGACCTGATGACCGAGACTCCAGTCTCACAAAAATGATAGACTTTTGTCAACCCTATGAGAAATGTTATGAAAATAAATAAGCGGCTTACCAATGCACGCCCCATGTACCTACCGTGATGATGACCGAATGGTTTGACAGTGAACTTAATGGACACCGATTAAGAATTTCAGTAATAATGAGAAAATGAACTTCGGCCAATTTTACCTACAATAATATCCAAACAGACTTTACACCACAATCATCTAAGCTTATCTATACCTACCCAGCTGCGTCTAAAGCTGTCGCTTTGGAGCCCAGGTACGGTTAAACCTGATTGAGGATTTGGGGAGTTTGGTAACAATCAAACGACTGCCATCTGATCTCCAATTGAATCATGGTTTCTGAAACTATCCGAAACGTGCATATACTCATTTTCCTCCACTGCCGAAGTAATGGTAAAAAAACGCACATAGATTTGAAGACGCACTGAGATTCTAAGCACGATCAGCCAAGAATTTGCGTTCTAATCCACTGGGCTACCATCTCTCACGTCTTAATAAGCAAAATGAGCGCAAAAAGTCAGCTTTTTAATCATGAGAAAAATAATGTTGTATAATTAATAAATATCTAATAATTCTCAATTAATAATAATGTAATAGATTATAAGCAATTTTGTAATGTTTATATATCTACGCCTAAAGTGATGGCAGAATGTGTTGAACTTGTGCAAAACTTTAAGATCTTCTGTACCATGTTCTTCGAAATATATTATTTATCATTAACATTATCAATTATATACCTAAGTACTTTGTTAGCGAACTACCTAATACAGGGAGATATTATTTTTGTGATAATATCTCCCTATGTAAGATATCTTCCTTGCCTTAACTAATATAATAAGGTAGGGTAAGGCGACTGCCCACCGCACCTCGCATGCGTAATATTTTCTCGCTAAAACTATCGAACCAATATCTAGACCCGATGTTATGAATATAACTAAGTATCTATCGATAGCTTTTTATATCCTATGATAGGTTTCTACCTATTTTTAAAGAGAGCCTCATGCGCTGTTAATTTGTCCACCCAAAAATATTGTGCTGAAAAATTGACACCGCCTATCAGAAAACTCAGCTCAATGTTATCCGTTCATGCTCGTATGACGACCCGATTGGAACAGTGGTAGAGAACGCTGCCTCTGATACAAGGGTTGCGGGTTCGATCCCCGCACAGTACAAACATTTGTGTGCATGAACATGTTTGTTTGTATTGGTCTGGGTGTTTGCTATGTATTATAAGTATGTATTTACAAAAGAAAAGTATTATATGTATATATTTGTAATCCCACTGTTGATTCTGATATCCGTAACACAGGTGCTTGAGCTAACTATCTCGGAGTCAGATCAATGTATGTGATGTTGTGAAATATTTATTTTAAAAAAGATGCTTACGTGGCCGAACTATTTTATTTCAGTAATGTTACGCCCGTGACGTCACACCGCTGCTTGCCCAAAATACGCGGAAACCACATGCAACTCGTAACGTAAAACCGAAAATAATATCATTTAGCACTTACGTGATGTTTGATTGTGCCCGCCGAGATAAGTGTTGGCGTGCAGGCCAGGCATTCCTCAGGCATTGTGGCAAATGACTCCTCACTTTCCAACTAGTGACGTGGTGACGTCACTCGAGGTAAGTGGAGTCTTTCACCATGTGACAAGGATTTTTAGCGCGCGCCTATTGGCGCTAAAAGAACTAATTATTATATTTATTTATTTATTTTAACGTCCAGTGGTCTAGTGGTTTAAGTATCTGGTCGTTATCTCGGGTTCGATTCCCGGGTCGAGATTTTATTTTTGGTAGACGCTTGACCACTTGATTTGACCACAACCACGCCACAATAATTGCAGTTTTTAATATAAAACTAATAGGCAGTCCTTAAAGTCGTAAAGATTTTTAAGGATTAAACGTGGAAGAGCCACGCTCTGGCATAAATGGGCCGGCTTGACCAGAGTGGTACGATGGCTTCCGTGAAATCCGGCGTGAAGCAGCACTACGCTGTGTTTCGGAGGAATCCGGGGGAAAGAAGGGGTTTAATGGTTGGCAGCACACTTGTGACTCAACTGGTGTCGCGGGTGTCTATGAGGGGCAGCAATCGCTTACCATCCGGTGATCCATCTGCTCATCTGCCACCTATCACATAAAAAACTTTATTTTGACACAGACATTGATAAATACTTCCTTAATCTGATATTCTCAAATTTCAAATTATTATTGTACCTATTACGTTTGTGAAGAAAATACGTTGTTCGCCGGCCTCTTAAATAATTACCAGGACTTGATTCACGTAAGTATAAAACACGTTGAAAAGAAAAATCATGAGTTGCACTTAAAAAATTAAAATTAAATGTGTGGTAAATTAAAACCATTTTAAAAAGTATTTATAATAAAATAACCTTTGAATATTTTGCATCATTATAATTATTTCATTTACGATTACTGGTCCTGTAATTTCCTGAAATTGAGAACAATCCGATAGACCGATTTCACAACACAAATTATTCTGTACAGGTACCAGCAGGCTTTGTCGATGTCAGACAGACCAGCCACATAGTAACATAGAAAATGTTACATATAGCTATGCTTTTATACGCTAACCATCAAAAAGCCTGTCCAGACACCAATTTTACCCGACTGTATAAAACAGAGACTCTCGCTCACCAATGTTGTGAAAGCGTGCGCCGAGTGTAGGCGGAGTATTGGGCAATTAATTTAGGTTTTCGCGTGTGAAAAATCCGCTAGATGGCGTACTTGTAGACTGAGGTTCAACATCAGCTGCATTGGTTGTTTAGTTTTTCAAATTGTCATTTTGACAGATCACGTGACACTTATGGACTCCATGATTGCCGATTGCAAATTATTGTCCTCGTATGATTCCATTGCATATTTCCATTCTGTCAATTAAAAAGATTTAAGTAGATTTACTTATAATAAAAACCAGTAATAAATTATTTCTGTAATTATTTATTGGTACGATAAACTATCTCTTTTCTTGTTTAAATACAATACGGACGCTCGTCCTTCAAAAAACTCACCCAGTGTCATGGCTGTCAACACTTGTCATTTGTTGCCACCTCCGGCGCCACTGTGCCTTGCGCGAAGGTTGAATGCGAATTGATATACCTACATATTTTCATTACCAATTGCTAACACTTAATAATTATTTTTATTACCACCATCTCTACGGCCAAAGAGATATGTCGTTTTGTCCATAGTGGTTGAATGTCATTTTGTACATACGCTACAAAAATATTACAAATCAAAGAATAATCTTGTTGCAGTGAGAATAATGTTTTAAATTGTACATGATCACCTCAAACACCAAATGCTTAGAAATATAAAACTATGAAACAATAAAATAACAAAAAAAAATTACCGAAAAACAAAAAACAACCGACCACTGATAAATTTCTTGCCAACCTTGAAACACTAAAAGTCAACATGACGTCCGTTGTGTATTTAAAACGGGTCTAAGAAATCCTATGGTATATTTTCGCTGTAGGTGCTTCTTCATTGACTATTTTTTGACAGTTTAAACCACGCAAATTTTTGAATAACACTAATGTGTCGTTTTGTCCATATATGTCATTTTGGACGTTTATTTATACATGCCATTTGGATTTTTTACACGCGAAAACCCTCATTGCATAAATTCGATCTAATCAGTTCGATAAATTCAACAGCATGCTACTAAGAATAGCATGCTAAGTTCTATTGCTAATATATTTATTTATTTATTTATTCTTTATTGCACAAGAAAGTAAAGTACAATTGGCGGACTTAATGCTATACAGCATTCTCTACCAGTCAACCATTAGGCGATGCAGAAATATGTATGACGGCTAACTAAATTTATATCCATAAACATACATGTGAGTAATATATAATATATAGTAATATATGATTTTCATGTATTATGAATCAAAATACCAATATTGAATATCGTGTTAATAATAGGTTGGGGAAAAGACCTTTCTGCATTATAGTATCTATGAACTTGTAATAAACTCTTTGGCTATATAGTATTTGTATCTGGATGGTTTTGGTATCATTGAATGTTAAAATTTTAAAGAACACAGTTCTAAATTCAAATTAGGAAAATGTATGATTTTAATTTGTTTTTCGTACCTACTATCAAGATGAGTGAATCTAAGGAAGAAATTCAATACATTTTTAAATTTTACTACAACAAAGGTAAAAATCCAACGCGAGCTGCGAAAAAAATTTGCGATGTTTATGGACCTAGTGCAGTGTTTGTGAAAGTAGCACAAATTTGGTTTAAGCGTTTTCAATCCGGATTTTTTTATGTCAAAGATGCACCTCGCTCTGGTCTCCCTATTACGGATAAAATGGATGCCATTTTTGTAAAAGTGGAGCAAGATCGACTATCAGTAGTTACGACGTAGCTGAAGAACTGGGAATTGACCACAAAACAGTTTTGGCGCATTTGAAAAAAGCTGGGTACACAAAAAAGCTCGATATTTGGGTACCTCACGAGCTCATTGAAAGAAACCTAATGAACCGTTTACTCATTTGTGCTTCTTTATTGCGACGTAACGAAACCGAATATTTTTTGAAGAAGCTGATAACTGGTGATGAAAAGTGGATCACGTACGACAAGAACGTGCGAAAAAGGTCGTGGTCGGGTTAACTCGCAATAAGGTGATGTTGTGTGTGTGGTGGGATTGGAAGGGCATTATTCATTATGAGCTGTTACCACCAGGCAGGATTATCGATTCTGAACTCTACTGCGAACAACTTATGAGATTAAAACAAGAAGTTGAGAGAAAGCGGCCGGAATTGATCAACAGATGGGGTGTGGTGTTTCATCATGATAACGCTAGACCTCACACATATAGATGTGTGAGGTCTAGCGTTATCATGTGGCTATAGAGCCACCCAGCAAAAATTAAGAGAGTTTGGCTGGGAGGTGTTAATGCATCCGCCGTATAGTCCTGACTTTGCTTTTCAGATTTCCACCTGTTTCGGTTTCTTCAGAATTCTTTAGGGAGTGTTAGGTTAACATCACGAGAGGACTGCCAAATCCACTTGTCGCGGTATTTTGATGATAGGTCCCAAAATTTTTATAGCAATGGGATCATGTCCCTACCTACAAGATGGCAAAAGGTTATCGAACAAAATGGTACATACATACTTTAGTTAAATGTAAATAAACTATATTAAAAAATGTTTTGAAATTTCTTAAAAAATGCGAATAAACTTTTTCCCCAACCATTAGGTCTTTACCTAAGATTAAATTAAGGTTTAATGGTCGAATGAATAAGGTCAAACCTATAAAATTGTCGTTTTGTATAAAACAAATTAAAGGATTTTTTCATATGTTTTTTATTTGTACCTATCAATCGAAGTAATCACCCATGCAATTCAAGAAGTTATCCAAATTCTGGAAGAAGTAGTAGTCTGTAGCCGCAAGGTCTGGTGAGTAGGGCGGATGACGGAGAGCTTCCAACCCCAGTTCTTGCAACTTGGAAACCGTCTGCTGTGCAGTGTCGCGCGGTGCATGCAGGAGCAGCGGAGACGAGCAATTGACCAATACTGGTTGGAAGTGTGCCAGCTTCTATATCATTGTGTTCAACTGAACACAATGACATAGTTTACAGTACATACATCTGTATTAATGCTCACCCCGTTTGGTAAGAAGCTGTGATGAATCCCACCGGCGCTAGACCACCAAACAGTGACCATAACTTTTATAGAGGTAAGTTTTCTTTTAGGGAATGTTTAAGTGCGCTAACCAGGATCCAACCAACTTGCTGAGCTCTTGCTGCTGTCAAACGGAATCCGTTTTTCCTTATATTCTATTTTTCATCGCAGGTAACTGCGGTTCAGAATTCCTTTATTTGTGTGTCGACGCGCACTTTGTGCTGGCGATCATAGGACCAAAATGTTTTAAGGCAACCGTCGTTGCTGTTGAAAGTTGCTGTTAATTTAGCTGTGTATCATCAGCTTTCACAATCGCCTTTAATTCGTCATTGTCGGCAAAGTCTTCGGACGACCGCGAGGTTCATTTTGCAGGTCGAAAGTTTCAGAACAGAAGCGAGCAAACCAATAACAGGTGGTGTGTTGGTTTGTAGTGTTAGTTATCTCTGTAAACGTTGTTGATGTTGCGTGCCGGTTGTACGCACCGCGTTGCTGCCACGACGGTACTCATATTCCACAAATACTCTAATTTTTAACGTATCCTTGAATTGCGATGAAAATGTAACACTATTCAGTAAACAAATTACTATTTTTGGAAAAGTATTCCATATTTAATAGACAATCGGTAAAAAATATTTTAAGTTACACGGTTTTATATTATATGCACTGAAAACTAGAACATTTTTAGTATTTAACAGAAACGCCTACCGAATATTCCTCATTCTAATTAATTCATTTAGTGCATTATTATTACAAAGTTTTTTACCTAATAATTTTTTACAATCTAATTCCTCAATACATAGCCCTTCCAGAGACTTGACACGACTTAGAGCCACCTTCTTTCAGCCGTAACATTTAACCTATTACCTTAATTTGGGTGGTAAAGCTACCGCTAACTACGTGGGTACATCTAATCACCAATTTTTTTTATCTGTGCTTTTAACGTTACACAATCTTGAACACATCTGTTCTGGACATGACTACTCATGCCTAATACGCCATTTTGTAACGACGTCCATCTTGGATTTTAAATGTTGTCATCACAGTATTCTACTAGTGTAGTCCTTTCATTTGATACCCATATTGAGGGGCTTGTGGAAAAATATTAAATCCGCCATTTTCTACCGGCGGCCAGCTTAGATTTACAATGTTATTGATATTACTGTATTCTATTGTCATTGGAACTAAAGCTGTGTACCAAATTTCAGATCAATCTGACAACAGGAAGGTACTTAAATTTCAATTTCTAATTCTGACCCAAATAAATAAATACCGTACGGGTCGAGCTAAATAAAACCGTTAAACTAATAAACTTCTAGAACCCTTTTCCATGACTTAGCCACCCTAACGCCACACAGTCCTCAACACGATACAAAATCTTGACTTGCGTGGTGGATTCAGGATGGATTAATAATCAGATACCTAAATTACAGATTCAATTTCTAAATTTAAATCTTATTATTATACGCCATTTAGTGGCTGCGCCCATCTTAAATATTGAGGTTGTATAGTGCACTGTATTCTTCTTGTCAAGCCCTTTTATTTGATACCCATATTGGTGGGATTGATAAAAAATGTTATCAGCCATTTGGTAGCGGCGGCCATCTTAGATTTCAATTTTGCATAGTAAATTGTATTCTACTTGTGGAGACCTTTTATTTGATACCCATATTGGTGGGATTGATAAAAAATTGTTATCAGCCATTTGGTAGCGGCGGCCATCTTAGATTTCAATTTTGCATAGTAAATTGTATTCTACTTGTTGAGAACTTTCATTTGATACCAATGTTGATGGGATTGATAAAACCTAAGTTATCCGCCATTTTGTAGAGGCCACCATCTTGGATTTTAATTTTATATAGTACATTGTATTCTACTGGTTGAGCACTTTCATTTGATACCTCCTGACTCCGACCTTCCGAAATGTTCCGGTACCTGTGACGGACCACCTAGAGCTCCTGGGCTTGGATCTGTCCGCCAATCTCAATTTCGGTCGCTACATTGAGTCCATAGCAAAAACAGCTGCAAAAAAACTAGGCATTCTTTGGAAGGTCAGACGGTACTTTAAGCCTGAGCAGCTCTTACATCTTTATAGAGCCCAGGTTCGCTCCTGCTTGGAGTACTGCTGTCACCTTTGGGATGGATCTGCCCGGTATCAGCTGGATGCTTTGTACTCGATAGAGCACCGTGCGAAGAGACTTATTGGTGATGACGTACTCTCAGGGGCTGGCTTGCAGAGCCTTGACCACCGCAGACGTGTGGCAAGTCTCTCAGTCTTCTACCGGATTCATTTCGGGGAGTGTGCGGAGGTTCTGCATAATTTGATCCCCCCTAGCCCATTCCACCACCGGACAACAAGGCGTGGCGAGGGGTTTCATCCATACGTTGTTGACTTACCCCTTATCCGCACGAAGCGATTTGCCTCCACGTTCATAATGCGGACAGCCAAGGAATGGAACTCCTTGCCAAGGTCTGTTTTTCCGGACCACTACAATCTGGACATCTTTAAGGCAAGAGTGAACAGGCATCTCCTAGGCAAACGCGTTACATCCTAGACCTCATCGTCACTTTCCAACAGGTGAGATTGTGGTCAAGCGTTAGCCTACAGTTCATAATAAAAAAAAAAAAAACCCATATTGATGGGATTGATAAAACCTACGTTATCCGCCATTTTGTAGCGGTCACCATTTTGGATTTCAATTTTTTATAGTATATTGTATTCTGCTTGTTGAGCCCTTTTATTTGATACCCATATTGATGGGATTAATAAAACATAAATTAGCCGCCATTTTTTAGCGGCGGCCATCTTGAATTTATAATGATAATAAATAAACATAATTGTATTGTCACCAAAATCCAAAGTGTATACAAAACTTCAGATTAATCGGTTGACAGGAAGAGGGTGAAATGTTGAATTACTAAATTTGACCCAAGAATAAATAAAACAAACGGGGTGAACTAAATAAAACCGTTTAATAATAAAAACAAAATTAATTTGAAATTTGAATTATTAGCAAAACACAAATTATTTTGATTTGAAATGGCCAGTACTGCAGAACGGCTATTTTATAGGTAAAGGCCAATATCAATTTTTTTTCGTGATCCGCCCGGTGTCGTGCTGTTGTGTCTCACGAAAATTAGCAACGTGTAGAGTATGATAATCCATTGTTTCTGATGGATTACTTATTGGATGGACTGCAGTGGCTTATGAGTCGCTCTTGAAAGCAAAAGCCATCGCTTGAGATCCTGATCCTTCTTCCCTCATGATTCCACATCTCACTTTGATGTCCTATCGAAATAAACATGGGAAATGGTTTCAACCAAGAGGTTTGACTCCTCGTTCCTGCCCCGAGCCATCAAGGCATGGAATGCCCTCCCAGCTCATGTGTTTCCTCTTTCATACAATCCGGGGTCTTTTAGGCGTGGCGTGAAACGGCATCTCAGCAGGCCATTAGGGTGAGGATGGCAGACACAATCGGTACTTTGTTAGTTCTTTTGTGCCTGTCAGCCTCATATTTGGATTTCACGGCCGCTTACCATCAGGCGGAGTGAGGTCATCCTGATTGGCCTTTCTATAAAAAAAAATGAGTGCAGTTGTACCTGCGCACACACTTGTGCACTATAATATGTCCTGCGTAGGTTGTTGATTGTAAGGTTCACCATAGCCGAACTTTATTATTTAGGACATTATGTAAATATTATTTAGCCATCCGAGTGAAGAGTTATTGATTTAATTTATACCGTGGATATTCGCGTCTACGTGTAAAGCTACACGTAACTCGGGGCGACGTAGCGAGCGATGCGTACGCAAGCAGGCTTTGTATAGGTAAGGTAGGTAGTTACTTTTTTTACAAACCCTTGCTATAAAAGGATATTGTCTGCCTTTTTATTTTCCCATAATTTATTTACATTTCCTTATTTATTTATTTTTTACTTTGACTACATCTTGGTCTATTTAACTGTCGAACTCAGAGAGTTAAACTAAATATTCATTAAATTAAATAACACACTTAAAAATTTCATCTCGTGTTCAGGCGGGACTCGAACCCCCACAATCCGGGTGAATATTCTACTAATTAAACCACTGAACGCGTTAATAAGCCGCATGTGCACATAGTTCAAAATCTGGTAGTCGCGTATGGCCAACTGTCTGGTTAATCGTTAACTTTAGAGTTTCCATAATTGTATTCGTATCATACATATATATGTGCGCCCATATATATATGTATATATATATATATATATATATATGGGCGCACTGGGAGTACATAATATATCTTCTCAGACCATGTCGAAGTATATTTATAAAGAGGTTTCCTACAGGTATGGGGTGAGGTATTCCTACAGACAGCGGCAACGCTTATACGTAGGTGATCCCGCTTGCGCGATGTAATCGACACCTAATGCCATCTATAGGTATAAAGTGGACTAATATCCCGAATCGAAGTGAGGGCGGGCCACTAGTGTATGAGTATATCTGGTAGGTTTTTACTTCTACTATCTATATAACTAAGTACTTACGCAGAGCTGTTTGATTGCTGATTATTTTACTAACCGACTTCTAAAAAAAGTTGGTTCTCAATTCAAAGGAGGTTGAGAACCAGGACCAGAATTGACAACCACTATAACAGGTAACATTCAGTTTCTAAGTATAACCTGTTAGTTATGTGAAAGGTCGGGGCTTCGGTTTCCACTAAACACGCGATTTTTTTTTTTTACTTAGGAACTGAATGTTACTTGTTTTTGTTCATTAAAATTAGAATATTATCAAGGAAGCCTTGAACTCCATATCAGTCTTGAATTCTCCCATCGATGCATACCTACCTAGGTAGGTAGGTATGCCTCGTATCGTATGGTCGGAGTACGAGTAGGTATTAAATAGCAAAATTACTTATAAATGGCGAAAGGAGTTTAATTAAAAGAGGTGATGCAACGAAAAATTTTATTATTTCAAACAGTAAGTAGCACATAACATTTAAGTCTATCACTATACTAACTACCTAATTGTTACATAGTCAGTATAGGTATTGACGATTTAACGACATTTAAACGAACATGAACATTAACACAACATTATATTTAACTAAGTGTCTAGAGAATAATAAATACCAAAACATTAAACGTTGGTTATATAACGTTAGATAATGGTTTAACTATTTTTTTAGGGAGGTAAACAAGCAAGGGGTTCGCCTAAAGGTGGTAAGTGATAATCATCACCGACCATGGATATATAGTTAAGCCAGAAAGATGCATTATCGGCCTTTAAGGCAGGTCTCAGCTCGTTCCTAAACGATTTCAATATTGTACAGATTCAAAAATACCGCTTCGTGAAGTTGATTCCACAATGAGACAGGAAAATATTTTATTTTCATCTTTATATACGTTGTAGCAAAATACTAACATGTAGGTATTAGTAAATATAATATCAGACAACAATTACATGTCTCCATTGAATACACCTACCTACGTAAAGAACATCTACCACAAACTTCGACGTTAAATTGTCTAAGACCATAAATGTTGTTAGGCATGACGACTGATCCTAATACATCTACCTCAGTGGTATCAAACTTTGCAGAACGAAATACGGAACCGGCCTGATGTGGAGAGTGACTATCGAAACGAATTTTGGTTATTTTTAGCATATTTTGTTGTAATAACTTGTTTTGCAATACTTTCAATTGTATGTTCCGACGTTAGGTTAGGTGGGCTACTAACATAAAAAAAGTTTGTTCTACCAACGACTCCATGGATCAATGTTATCTTGAAGCAAGTCGCCATGCCTTACAGGATAGGTACCTACTTTTTTAACAGTCTTACAAACAGTTTGAGGTCACTTACACACATTATTTAAACATAGGCATAAGTCCAATACTGTATAAATTTATTATCTGGTCATTTTGTATGGTAATGTATATGTTTAAAGATTAGATCCAATTTTTCTTTCAAAATGATTTTAGCTGTATAAACCCCTCAAGAAGTTTATAAGACGACTAAAAAAGCACGGTGTGTATAAAAATAGACAATGAGAGACAATGACTCCTCTTTATGCTGCAGGATATTGCTCGACAGCCTGGTCTGGCTCGACCGCTGGGTCAGGCTCAACCGCCTCTTCTGGCTCGACCGCTGGTTCAGGCTCAATCGGCAGTTCAGGCTGAACCGCCTGCTCTGGCTCCACGTCCTGCTCTGCTTCAACCTCCAGCTGGATCGCCTGCTCAACTTCAGCAATTATCTCTTCTTGGATCATCTGTCCCGGCTGGACCGGATCCACAAGCCATGGAGGATCGGCAGGCAGATGTACGCCTTGCTCCACAGTTACTTCTGGCTCCTCCCCATCGTCATAGGGGCTGCAACAAAAAAAGACTTATAGTGTATGAATTCTCGATAGGGATTTGCGCGGACTCTTGGCGGATGACTGGCAGGAAGTGGCGCATGACCGACCGAGATGGAGGCTCTTATTATCGGAAGCTAGACGTGTGTAAGCTCTTTACTGAAACGACTCAGTGATCCGACTCAGCCAAATTGATACACTGTTCCGAATCTCTAATGTTCGCTCCGAATCTATCATTCGCCTCAAATGGATCTTGAGTCCGTGTGAACCGAATGATCCGAATGAGCTGAATGAGTCCGGATGAGCCGAATGATCCGAATAAGCTGAATGCGATTTTTTCCAGCGATAAGTACCGCCTAAATTGTACATTGTACCGTAAAAAATTGTACCGTAAAATTTTGACTTGATTAGAATGAGACAGAAAAATGATCTATAGCAATAAAAAATCTATGGAATGAAACTTGGTAAAATGATAAACCTTATGTTCATTTAAATAAAGGTCAAATGACATCAGTCATTCTAATCAAGCTATAATCAAGGTATCTAAAAACATTACAACGACGCAACGCAAAACAACAAACCTAGGTGTAGGTATTTAATACTACCACTTCGCAGAGCTAATGTAGGTGGTATTGGGTCATATCTCATGCGGCGACAGCAACGTGGTGCCGGCACGTGTCCCGGATGCCAGAGCAGAGGGTGGCGAAACGCATCTTCTATTCTGAACTTGAGGAGAGCAAGCGTAAGCATGGCGGACAACTCCTCAGAATATAAAGATATGCTTCTTGTATGATTGCTTATGAGGGGGAAATTTGACACACACTTTACCAACAGCCATAATTTGTTATACACAAGTAGGTCGCCCTGTTGGTCTAGTGGTTTAAGTACCGGACCGAGATCTAGGGGTCCTGGGTTCGATTCCCGGGTCGAAAATATGTTTCGATTTTTTCAAACATAGCTCGGGTTTGTGATCATCAATTCGCATTAGGCAAGCGTGGTGATTAAGCCGATTCCTATAATAGTAGCGATGCCTTGATTTCTATGATGGAGGCCTTTTGCTCTGCAGTGGGAGGGAATATAGGCTGATACTTCATTTTTACTTTACAAGTAGGTAAAAGGCCGCAAAGCCATTTAAGGCGACGGGTGGCCCTAACTAGCGACGCCAATCGATTTAAATTGATAGCAACTAAACTGGATATCGTTTTAACAATTTTGAAGTTCGAGCCTCTCGGAAAGAAGATATACTATTTATTTAATACTTATAATTAACTGTTTGATTTGTTTTTGCACTCGAGATTTGAAGTAACGCCGTAAGTGGCCGTTTTTGGCGGTAATTCATATTTCGAGTAGGAAGCAGACCAAAAAGTTAATTATAAGTATGAATAAATAGTATAAGTTCTTTTCAAGAAACTCGTACTTCGAAATTGTTAAAATATATCCGGTTTAGATGGTAACAATTTAAATCAAATGGCGTCGCTAGTGTTCCCTACCCGTCACCTTAAACATTTTTTTTAATACTAATTGACGCTCAGCTAAATTACGTCCCTTATAAAATACTAATATCCTCGTTCTAAATTAAGTGTTCATCTTCTTTCCTGGACACAAACAAGGAAGAAGGTACTTAATAACTTAGAAGTCGCTTGAACAATATTATACAAAACTTTCTTAAGGTGACGCATTGCGTAACTAGCGCCGCTAGTAGATTTTTATCAACTGTAGGTATATTAAAAAAAAAAAGTACAACGGTGAATCCATAAAAAAAGTATAAGGATTTTTTGAGATATTCTTGTGTAACCTTCGTACAAGTAACCAAAATTCTTATAAACCTATCACATACAAAAAAAATCTATGGGCAGAGCTAGTTTCGTCGATGCGTGACCTTAAAAACAACAAACTTACCAATCCCGTACAAATATGAATTGATCGTGGTCGTATCTTGTGCCATCCTGGACCTCCATGAGTAAGATTTCCTGGATGCACGTGGTGGCTGCGGTGCGTCCCGTCAGCACGATTACGTATACCAATTTAGGCATATCGCTGATGTTTTTTCCTAAATGGACAATAATCAACCCAATCATCAGAAAAGCATTTTCTTTGCGCATTTTCTTTTTAATTATTACTCTATAGATATAAAAAATAACAAACGTTATAGATCGCTACCAAAAACCTGTAAATAAATGTGATTCTAATAAAATGTATTATGCTGTACATAATGGTTTTATAACCAAATGTAAGTAATTGGCACTTTAATTCGTAGCGTTTATTATATATTTTTTATAGAGTTATAATTAAAATTAAATTCTCCAAAGAAATGTTGCTTTTTTGATAATCAGCTAGTGGTCACTTGACACACAACAGCGTGTATTAAAACGAAAAGATCTATAAAATTAAATTTTCCTTGAATATTCCTATAATATTTTTTTGCGGCACTTTACTGCGTAAAAAAGCGGCGAACTTCACAAAACCACGCAAAACATTAAGACTAGAACTTTTGTATCAAGTTATTGGAAACTTTCACCCAAGAAAGAGACAGAAGGTTTATTGGTTTACCCACGTTGGGGTTATGCCGTTGAAGTAACAGGTAGGTACGGAGGTTGGAGGGCGACTGGCTGGACCGCGCTTTTCCCAACTGCCACGGCAACGCCAACCCACGCAAGGATTCTGCGCTAAGCGCCAAACGAAGCCTTCAGCTTGCCGCCGCTACGTCGTAGGCATTATATTATTGCGTATTAAGTTTAATACTTCTGCCGTAAACGATTTAGAACTTATTTTTAACACGATTATTAGTTTTACTACTTAGGTATTTACACGTATACGGTTCGGGTGACGATATAGAGCGGAGGTCACAATAGATGAAATATGGTCGCAGTGACCACTCGGCAACTTTAACTTACTTTAAATAGGTACCTAAATTCCCGGTGCAAGTACCTACCTACCTAACTAAAAAAAGTTAGTTGGATTATGGCAGGTACTTATTGAGTCAAATGGGCCGGGTGGCTAAAGTAACGGTGTTTAAAACCTAGAGATGATGGTTCAAATCCGAGTGGGCGCTGGTTTTTTGTGCCCTCTGGCTAGGGGTATGTAAGAATACTGCCAAAGGTGTTCCCGGCCTGTCATAAGTGGCGTCTAAACGGCTCTTCGAAGTACGTGAACGTACCAACCACTGCTGGGGAGTGGCTAGCTCAGCATACGACTCCGCAGGAGACGACGCTACCGGGTGTCCTGGTAGCATGTGTTCCTTCCTAGCGGGGCCCCCCGAGCTAGACTTGTATAACTAATAGCAATGCTTCAGTTGCTCAATGTATGTACCTACCTTTCGAGTTTATTAACAGAATTAATTGTACCTCCACGGTTTTGGCAGAAATTACGATAAAGCGCCTGATCTTCCCAGCTGCAATAAGGCTTAATTAGAGCGATAGATACTTCAGTTCATTTTAATATATAAGTACATAACTTAATTAGTTTTGTAAGGCGACTCCGCAGCTTTCTAGAACTACCCACCTGCTACCCACGTCTTCAGCGGCGACCGATCAATAAATATACTTATTTATAATATTGTTTTCATTCAATCGGTCTCATACTATGAATCCATATAGGGAGTTAACAATATAGCGCCGGGAAGAAAGGTCACCTTCCCATGAAACCTATTCGGGTCACCCACCAACCCCTATAACATTTTACACATGTTCTAAAACGTGAAACCATGATTCAGTTGGTCTTAGTGATGAAAACTATCAGGAATGTTTCCTTTTGGACGAAAATATATCTAATAACAGATAACTTCGGAAGTTTTTGAAGTTTTCAAGTCAGTGTTTATACTTTAAGAATCAATAAATTATCTCTTTATTCATAACAATATGTCACGAAAACGTAAAGTTCCAATGTTAAATCTTTGAAAGCATCTAAAGTTTTTGAAGTTTTAGAAATTCAGTGATTTATATCATAAAAGAGAAATAAGATGTAATGTTGTTTGACTTATGAGCGATCGTAGCTCAGTGCTTCAGAACGCGCTTTATATACAGGAGATCGTGGTTCGAATCCGAGCATGCGCCTCTGGATTTTTGCGAGTGCGTATTTTTACCATTAGCATTGGTGGCGAGGGAAAACATCGTGAGGAAACCTGCTCATTTCGGATTGTTTCTGAAACGTGTAACAATGATTCAGTTGGTCTAGTTCCCCTGTAAAAGGGTTACGAAGGTCAGACGGCAGTCGCTTTAATGTAATTACCATACTCCCCAAATCCTGAATCATTTTCCATGCTTACCCCGAGCAACAGCTTTGGATGCAACTTATAGAATGACACTTTTAAGTTGTCAAAAAATGCGTCTAATCGATAACGTAGTTAAACCCGCGATTGCTTTTAGAGTGATATCCGCTGAATCCCTAGGTCGATAAAACGTGAAACACCGGCGTTTTATTGACTGACTTCGACTGTTGACTACCTACTTATTCTCAATACGTTACTTGACATTGGCAAATTATCTTCGGGTAGAGCCATATTAAAAAAAAAAGATAACGTAGTTAAACTCTTATTTTCATTATGTGGCCAAAACTAGCAGGTGCAAAGATCCAAATCCGATACATTTTGACATATTAGGCGACAAATTAAAATAATGATTATTTCGAAACAACAACATCTGGTAATTGGTCATAAAATTTAACGTTGTGAATATAACAATACACCATATTATTTCAACATTTAGTTAAGTTAAAAGTAGTTTTAAAGAATAAATACTTACTTGAGAACTTTGAAAGTTTTGACAGCTCTCGGGAATATTTCCGGAAGTATTTGTAAAAGCTTCCGATGTTTCAGAAATTCTCGGAAGTTTTCGTCTCTATGGTTTGGTTCTTCTGTCTATCGAGTTGCGAAGGTCAGACGGCAGTCTGGCTTCATTGTAATTACCCAACTCTCCAAATACTGAATCATTGTCCAAGCGTTCCCCGGATAAACGATGGCTTGGACACAACCGGGAAAAACAAACTAAGTTGATGATGAACATTTTAAATTCAAAGGAACCAGTGTTTTAAATAAAAAGAAGAAAAATACAAATAAGCCCATAAACTTAACGTGAACTTAATGTGAACGCCATGTTTCGGCATGATATGGCCAGCTCGACCGGAATGATACCACAGAAAACCGGTGAAACAACGCTTGTTCTTTGCCGAGTGCTAAATTATAGCTTGGTATTCCATTGGTGATACAATATGTTTCAAAGTCTTTTGATGTAAATTGCGGTCCATTGTCGGATACTATGATGTGGGGTAGACCGAATATTGTTAAAATTTCGTCTAAGACTATGACATAACTTTAAATGTCATGGCAGACTTTTGCTCTAGAATGCCTAGTCCAGTGGAATTGCCATCACCACCGGAATTAGCGGTACATAAGATTAATGTTGCTACTCATAATGAAATGCTTAAGACCTACACCTGAGTGAGAATAGCCTAAAGCTAGCTACAAAGCATGACCCAGTCCTCAAACAAATACGGGTATTTGTCCGATCCGGTTGGAATGAAAACAATGAGTTGTCACACAGGGTCATACCATATTTTCGGAAGCGTCACGAGTTATCGCTAGAAGACAACATATTAATATGGCAAGGCAGAATCGTAATTCTCGAGAAGTTACGAGAGCCTATTTTAAAATTCTTACATGCCGGTCATCCAGGCTCATCGGCAATGCGTGCCTTGGCCAGGTTTTACATCTGGTGGCCCAACCTAGATGAAGATATCGACATCTTTGTCAAACGCTGCCACACCTGCCAGGGTACACAGACCGCACAACGCAGAGCTACCGGTTTTCAGCTGGTCTATTCCTGATAAGGTTTGGGAACGTATTCATTTAGACTTTGCAGGACCGTTTGAGGGGAAGTACTGGCTGGTTCTTTGCGATGTCCTGTCCAAATGGATTGAAGTGAGGCCTATAAACAAAATAACCATTCCTAAGCTGTACTAGGTCTTAGACGAAATTTTTACAACATTCGGTCTACCCCACATCATAGTATCCGACAATGGACCGCAATTTACATCAAAAGACTTCGAAACATATTGCATCACCAATGAAATATTGCATATCACTTCGTCTCTCTACCACCCAAGGAGCAATGGCTTAGCAGAGCGCCTTGTTCACACATTCAAAACCAGAATGCGAGCAAGCAGAGGAGATTCTTTGAATATCGAGAAGCGGTACCAAAATTTCCTGTCGCTCTAGAATACCACCTACCTGAAGAATACTTACCTGTAAGATATACCCAAAACTGGAATTCAAGACCAAAAAATCTACTACAATGTTGCCACTGCAATAAAATCATCGTACAATAGTATATCATCATCGTCAGCCCATTTAAGTCCCCACTGCTGGGGCACGGGCCTCCCTCAATCACATGAGGGGTAATTGCCATACTCACCACGCTTGGCAGACGGGTTGGCGAGGGTTTTGATATAAATGCAGAGTTTTCCTTCTCTGAGTGGTGATGATCATACCAGCAGCTTTACCTTAGTCGCCTTTTACGACACCTCGGTAAGAGTGAGGGTGGTCTATTCTACTCTGCCGTGGACCACACGGCATACCTATTTCTTAAAAAATAAAATAGTATATACCTATTTCTTAAAAACATACGCCAACATAATTTATTTATTGGTAATTTTAATTCTATAATATAAAGAAGTAATTTTATTGACTTATATTTACATAAAATCAAGACAATTTAACAAAAACTTAATCATCCGTAATGTTTGGTAGAAAAGCTAGTATTGAGCATGTGTCACTTCAGGTGCAACATTTGAACTTACATATTGTTTCGTGCAGTGGCACCTCACTGCACGAAACAATATAGCAAAGGGATATTAATATGTATAGGAATCTTTGAATTTTAATCGATTTAAACAATGCTATTGTGTGTTTAGTGAGTTGTCACCTGAACCACTTGCTAGGACCTAAGAGAGTCTTAAAACCTGCGATTTCGTTAAGAATAGTCTCGGCAGAATCCATGAGTCGAGTGACCAACTCAGATTCCATAGTCAGATTTTCTGACATTAGTGATGGTGAAGATGAAGATGTAATTAAGTTTCTATTATTTGAGAAAATCCTTATCATGAATTGTGCCAGCCTACACTAAGAAAATAAGCATATAACAAAAAGGTTGAAACAACCTGAACACTTAATTTGACAATGACATAAGTGACATTAATAGATTTGACACTGACGTATCTGTCGTAGTTTTTTTGGTCTTGAATTCCAGTTTCAAGTATAGTGAAAATAATAGGTACCCATTATGACATGAACGTCATTTCCTACCACGCACAGTAAAACTGTGGAACTAGCTGTCATCCGCGGTGTTTCCGAACAGATAAGTCGTGGTTACCTTCAAGAAAAGGGTTTATTCCTTTCTTAAGAGCCGGCAACGCATATGTGATACCTCAGGTGTTGCAGGTGTCCATGGGCGGCGGTGATCACTTTCCATCAGGTGTGCCGTCTGCTCGTTTGTCCGCTATAATGTAAAAAAGAAAAGAAATCAGGTTTCCTTTAATTCCTTTTTTATAACCACAACGTCATATTTTTGTTAATTAATTCACTTAAAGCAAATTGGTTGAAGCACCCATAGAAACATCAAAACTTATTACGAGGGCGACACTGAAAGTTCTTAGAAAATCAAAAACAAGTTGTTCCTTTTATCATATCATTTCAAAATAGTGTCCCTTCACATCAATAAATCGCTGCATTCGATGAAACCACTGAGAAAAGCACTTGGCCCACTCTTCGACGGCCTTTTGATACGCAGCCTTCCTTTTAGTTTTTCTTTTATTTTTGGAAATAAATAAAAATCGCAGGGTGCGAGGTCTGGGCTATAAGGCGGGTCACCCAGTAATTACGTAGTTTTTGGGCCTCTGTCAAATTATGAGGTATCCACCGGGCACAAAGCTTCCAGGCCCCTAAATGTTCATGAATGGTTTTGTGCCCTTGCCTCATACCAATGCCTAAACTTGTCCGAATCTGCTGATAGGTCACTCTTTTGTCGGTCTCTATCATACGTCGCACAACACTGATATTATCTTCGGTAGTCGCCTTACATGGCCGTCCCTCACGCAAATCATCGGTGAGATTAGTGCGACCACGTTTAAACTCATTAAACCAGTTGTAAACAGTGGCACGAGATGGAGCTTCATCGTGAAAGGCCAATCGAAGTCTATCATAACTTTCTTGTTGCCTTATTTGACCGCCAAATCGGAAAAAAAGAGAATCGAATTATATGCATAGACAATAATATTGGCAAAGAGTTCCATTTTCAAAATTTCAACTTATTTTTTTAATCATCGTCTTATAAGTGGCCCGTTTTAAAAACTTTCAGTGTCGCCCTCGTAATATTTACCCCTTATTCATTTCATTACGTAATACCACAGATTATACAATAGGTAGGTAATATCCCGTGTTATGAGCAAATAAATAATAATTTATCATTTAGTTGAAATTCCCTGGGCAAAGTAGTTCTCTAGCTGTTTTGTCCTGGTGTCATGGTTGGCGGCCAACCTTCCTTCCTCTCCTAAGTTTAAGACAGCCTTAAGCTAGCCGAGAAATCTTTCATGTAAGTAAAAATTACGCGGCTCCAATGAAACGTACCAAATAACATAATAACTTAATGATGTCGGATTGGTTTATTGTGGACTGAATATAAATAAAATAAAGGATCAATGTTACATAGTGATTGCGGCTATTTCACATTTGTGTGTGGTGTAGCGTGGGTGTCTGGCGCCAGGGCGGATGACTTTTTTGTATAGGTAGGTATATTCTACCAGACGTTGACCGATGGGATCAATCGATTGGTTAGTAGAACAGTCGACATCGATAGTTTTTACTAGACCAATCAATCAATTGATGATTAAATGGATTAGTACCAATCGAAAAACTGTACCAGACCAATTGATCGCTTAGGCTACCAAACCTATCAATTAACATAGAGCGATGGAACCAATCTATTGGTTAGTCGAACGAATTAAAGCTGCCAGACCAGTCGATCGCGATGATCGATTCCTTCGATCGACGATCGCTCAATCAGTCTGGTAACCTTTATACACCTAAAATCAGACGCCATCTTCAGCATAACTTTTCCGCTTGATTTGTTGCAAACAATCACTGAAGAACGAACACGTTATCGATGATCGCAACCATAACCCACGCAATCATGAAAATCATAACGAAGCATCGATATCTAATATACTTACCTAGTATTTCTCTCTGTAGGATCCACTATACAATTTTGTCTCTTACCTACGGATTGCCTACGGTATGGCGGATTGGCCGCCTACTGAGTTATATGAATAGGAGGAATCAATGCAAATTGGACTAATTAGGTAACTATTTCTCGTAGGTAGACTTAGCTTACATTAGATGAAAAATATTATTAAGTATAACCCTAGTAGCTATTACTTACCTTACTTAGGTAGGTACTTAGTTGTAAAATGTACCTTCATAATTACAACTATCTAATATTATCTATTTATACAAAATATGCATCTACATGAAGCCATGTGGTCCCCGGCAGAGTAGAATAGGCCACCCTCACTCTTACCGAGGTGTCGTAAAAGGCGACTAAGGTAAAGCTGCTGGCATGATCATCAGCACCCAGAGAAGGAAAACTCTGCATTTATATCAAAACCCTCGCCAACCCGTCTGCCAAGCGTGGTGAGTATGGCAATTACCCCTCATGTGATTGAGGAGGCCAGTGCCCCAGCAGTGGGGACTTAAATGGGCTGATGATAGATAGATAGATAGATAGATATACTTTATTGCACAAAAAAAAAACACAACTTTAAACGGCATTACAGAAACTTAATTGTACAATTTCGGCGGTCTTATCGCTGGAAGCTGATGATTATGATGATGCATCTACATACATATTATGTATAAATAAACACATAAATGTAGCTATTCAAGCTATTAATTATGCTGTTAGATGTGAATTTTGAGCGCAGCTCTTGTGGGTGATATAAACGTTTATATGGAGCACCAAGATTGTAGGAGATGCATCAGGCTTTTCGTTCGAATATTGGTTTTGACTACTTGTTGGAATTTCATACGAGCAAAGCCGCAGGCGATCGCTGTGATAGCAGGTCAGGGTGGCGAACCAATGACACGCGCCATAATATTTTGGCCACGTCACCACCTCAATTATCGATCAGTTTAGGCAGTTTCGGTATTTAAAATGCAGCAAGGTAATGGCAGTAATGGTATAGGAAGCCGCTGCATTCTAACTTTGCCTCATAGAGTTAAAGGAAAATAGCACTTTATAAATTATTAAGTATACAAAAAGTAGACCTCAATCCTGTAAAACAAATTGTCGGCCGAGGCTCACCCTGGAGGAAAAGTGGTAGTGAGTAAACATCATAGACCATAGGTACCTACATTGTAATTCAATGGTAAAAATACACCAGTACCTTGGTAAGCCTGTATATTTGTTTTGTAATCTAGTTTAGTTGAATATCTCAGTCCTATCTCCAAAGATTTTTATTTTTACAAAAGTTCATTTTCCTGCAATTGGACTTTTTGACTTAGGGGGAGTCCGGGAGAGTTGAACCACTTTTTACATAAACCATCATATTTTCTTGTTCATCGGGTTTAGAAAATCGATTAAAGATTTTTGCGATACATTATTATATTAGCTACATTTGTGAATAATTGTTTTTTAATATAACGCGTAAGTAAAATTTTATTGAAATTTTTAATAAAAAATGAGATATGAGTCAAGTCTCCCTATCAGCAGGGACACTTGAACCGGGGTATGGGGAGAGTTGAACATACTATTTTGGGGAAAAGAATAATCATTTTCAGCTGGAATCACAGCTTTATTTAATTAACATACACCATAAATCACTTGCTTTTATTACTACCAGCAAGGAAAACGCAAAAATAATACAAATTTTCATAAAAATTGTAATTAAATATAAAAATTAACAAAACAAAAATTATTA
Organism: Marasmia exigua; assembly: GCA_019059595.1. Taxonomy (NCBI): domain Eukaryota; kingdom Metazoa; phylum Arthropoda; class Insecta; order Lepidoptera; family Crambidae; genus Marasmia; species Marasmia exigua. The sequence goes on along the minus strand of CM032494.1, from coordinate 13,694,526 downwards.
AACTTCTTCAACAAACATGGGTGTACTTATTTTAGATTTTTTTATTATTAACTTTTTTCTAATAATTTGGCATCATTTACCAGTCACAAAATTATTGTAAATCTATATAATATCTTTATTTATTCATGTCTTTCTGAAATAAACTTTACCTTAACAAAAAAATATTAGCATACTTTGTTATTATCTGTGTTTATAAACTTTTAAAAACTATTAATTAACATCTAATAAATCTTTGATCAGTCTCAAAATTATTTTAAATCACATAAACATTTTAATACTAGGTAATAATATCGATTATATTGCCCAGAAAACTATTTCTGATCACATTCATGACAAATAAAATCATCGATATTTTTTTCGTTTGCGTGCATTTTCAGGAGTCTTGTATTGAAAGGGCATCGTGTAGGTAGGTACTGTAAATAAAAATGTAAAATTAAACACAAAAAAACACATATACGAAACCTACATTTATAATTCTTACAGAGGGAGATATGAACCACTGAGCATGTCTCCCGCACTCTCCCTGGTGCAACTCTCCCGCTCACACTAATTTCACATTTAGCTTATGGATCAGAAAAACCGCCATTCGTAGAGAAAAATACTTAGCACACCTCAAACTATATTTATTTGGTAATCTAATAATAGCAACACAAGATACTTACCTCAATAAACAAGACAGCAACCACAAAACTACTTAATTAAAAAAAAATCACTCCGCAGCAACAGAAACACGTGTTACATTCTCACTGCCAAACAAAACAGCCATGATTCAAAATGGCGGCATACTTATGTTTGGCCTCACGCATGGGACCAATGAACGCATTGACGTTTCGATCGCGGTAAATTTCAAAATAATTTGAAAGATGGTTCAACTCTCCCACCTGAGTAAGTCTCCCGGACTCCCCCTACTGTGATACCACGGCCTGACAGAAAACTGACGTGAAGCAGCACTGTGCCGTGTTTCGGCAATTGCTTACAATCAGGTGACCCGTCTGCTCGTCTGCCGCCTATCACATAAAAAAATACTGTAATGATAATGGTGCCCCCGTTATCATAAATACTCCGATACAGGTGGCTTAATTTAAAGCCGTCCCGTAACGAACGAGAATACTTATATCTATCGCATTCTAACATAGGTGACACACAGAGCGTGTGAAAAAGAGGCAAAAACCCCGATAGGTAAATCCAGACCGAATAAAAATGAAAAGACCGACCGAAAGAAAGCCGATTTTGTTACATACCTTTAGTGTCTGTCTCGTAGAAATAATAGTTTGTCAGTTCAGGGTCGCTGTATTATCTGAAGCAGCTACTTACCTGTCTAGAACATGGTAACCCGACACTTGACAGGCCCTTTTGTTAAGATCCTTGCGATTCTACTCGATAAGTAACTAAGCTTTGTGCTAGAAATGTCTCCTTGTCACCCATATAGGCCATCGAAGAGGAAATATGCTGATATATTATTTATCCACGGATAAAGATTGGTCGAACCAAGCTAAAAGATGTAAGTTGAAACAAGCAGTATAAATAAAAAAAAAGCTCGATACGTAAACATACACTATTTATTTCAATAATTAATAAATATTTCGTGCTAATCATAAATTTACAAAGCATCGGTAACCCAACCGGCAGAGTTTGAGCTGGCTTCATCGTCAGCCCATTTAAGTCCCCGCTGCTGGGGCACGGGCCTCCCTCAATCACATGAGGGGTAATAGGGTAAATGACTAAGCTCAAGATTTTACAAAATATAAATATCCAGTGGTTCGTCTAGACTAGTCAATGGAAATCACATACCTATGGAATATAAAAGTAGGGTGTGTAAGAATAAGGAGGGAAAACGGTGATTTCCGTTTTGTGGCCCGTAAAGAGAGCAACAACTCGATATTTCCTATTTGATATTTTTTAAATGTCGAAAAAAACTTAAATTGGCAAGGTAAAATTAATAAAATACTGTTTTTAATAATTAAGATTTATTTGTACACTTTTATACATAGTCAGGTGAGGAACAAAATTCAGAACATGTTCAGACAGTAGATATTCACATCAATTAGATAACAAATTTTTAAAGTAACTGAGAGTAACAAAATAAATTACATTCCCATTGGTATTACGTAGTGAAAAATTACTATTAAGGCACATTCACACAGAATCCAAAGACATAAAGTCTAATCCAATTGCGTACCATATTGTTTCGATTCCATACTACAAACATTTGTGTGCATGAACATATCTGTTTGTATTGGTCTGGGCGTTATCTATATATTATAAGTATGTATTTACAAAAGAAAAGTATTATATGTATATATTTGTAATCCCACTGTTGATTCTGATATCCGTAACACAGGTGCTTGAGCTACCTATCTCGGAGTCAGATCAATGTATGTGATGTTGTGAAATATTTATATTTATTTATATTATATTTATATTTATACTTATACTTTATAACTGAAAAATCCCTGAACTGATTTTGAATATCCTACTAGTAGAAACGTTATCTCTGAGGAGCATACGAGTACAAGGAAAAACGCGTTACTCTTTTAAGAAAACATTTAGGTTAGAGTTTTTATTAATTTTCTAAAGATGTATGTTATTATCGCCTACCTATTTAATTAAAAGTTACATACAATACGAGATCTGTAGTATTTTTTAAATTTAACTATGCGTTCAAAAAGAGTGAGGCTTGATTAGACTAAATATTAGATAATTATTAGTCTATGATATTAGCAAATAACAAGAACTGACATCTGTCCTACAATATAACTATTAGTGTGTTACCCTATTTTAAGAGTCCTTTTACGGATGAGTGGCGCCTCCACCAGCTTTTATATTGATTGTAATGATATTAAGATAATAAATGAAAAATTGAACAAGACTTTAAATTAAAAAGGATTTCTAATTTTTCAAGCTGATTCTGCTTTCACCATTCATTTCACAATAATTTATAGAAGATTTTAAAAAAGTGGCCAAATTATTTTTTAAATCTTGCTGTGACAAACCGGTGGCGGTGCCACCGAGCCTATTAGACGATCGACGTCGTCAAAACATATTAGACGATACACGAAAAACTTATCGTTAAGATTATCATGAATAAAAAAATCAAAGCATTAAGCAACTAAGGGTTTATTCCCGCTGTCCACCCTCTGCTAGTCCACCCCGGGTGGATATCGAAACGAGTAATTATTTTTAATTACTCGTCCCGAAATCCCGTTGTCCATCCCTTCTCGGTTGAAAGAGGGGGTGGACAGAAGGATTTTTTTTAATAATTGTTTCACTTTCCACCCTCTGCTAGTCCACCCCGGGTGGACATCGAAACGAGTAATTAAAAAATCCGTACTTACGAAATCATTGGTTCCTTTTTAAAGTAAGAGAACTAAAGTGTATTTTGGCCATAATATGATAATGAATGAGATCGAACATACAACCCTGAGCGTGAGGCAGGCACTAGCCACTACCAAATGCGCCTATCAGGCCAGTAAATGCAAAACGTTAATCGTAAATGTTAGGGGTTAAAGTACGAAATTGCCGTTTTGTATGGCGATTTTCCAAATGTTATGTTATGATCGATAAAACCGTCAATTCTGCGAAGTAAAAAAAACCAGCCAAGTGCGAGTCTGACTCGCGCACCGAGGGTTCCGCCGGTATCTTTTGATTGCGTTAACTTTTGTTTGATTTTTTCACAGCTTAAAGGGACAGTAGACCTAGGTATTTGGTATCAATTTCAATTTGATACCTTTATTCGTTCGTGAGAAATAAAGTAGTAAATTTCATTTTATTAAAATATTTTTATTATTTTATATAACTAAAAAAATTTGATTTTCGCAATTTTTCCTATATTTGCATTATATGACAATGCTTCATGCCTAATTTCAAGATTCTGAGTTTACGGGAAGTACCCTGTAGGTTTTGATTCCTTTGCGAGTGTCGAAAATTTGATGAAAATATCGATATAATCGGCTGTATCTTTTGGTTGCGTTGGCTTAGAAGTTTGATTTTTTCACAGCTTCAAGGGACAGTAGACCTGAGTAATTGATATAAATTTCAGCTTCATACCTCCAAGCGTTCCTGAGAAAAAGGGTCTTGACAGACGGACGGACGGACGGACAACAAAGTGATCCTATAAGGGTTCCGTTTTTTCCTTTTTAGGTACGGAACCCTAAAAAAGAGTCTTTTTCCAGATTTTTTTGATCTTTATCTAATATAAACCTTACAAATGTAGTCTTAAATCAAAATAAATTTATAGGATGGTGACTTTTTTCTCATTGAAGGAGTTTTGTCTAGAAAAAAAAGGGCAATTTCATACTTCAACCCCTATTATTTGTTTTCATATTAATCATTTTTCTAACATACAAATTCGAAGTCTATTTTTTGAAGTGATTTTTATTACTATTAATTATGTATGTAACTGTATTTCTATTACTTACTATCAAATTTTATATCTATGGATCTGTGTGATCGTCCTTAATACTACGCTAACCCGGCTGTGATCTACGTCCATATTAGAAATCGTTGAATAGCCTCCTAGTATTTAAAAACGAAAACCACGTATTAATATTGTCGTTTACTACACCAAAGCATCTTGTGTACAAGTCTAAATATCAACAATATATTTGACTATAGTTAAACGGCTTAAAGATTCATTTGCATTACAGTGCGACCACGACCAGAAGGCACTTTAGTGACATTGCTAGAAAGGCGTTGCCAACTTTTTTTTTTTTTTCAAAACATAACTATAGTCGGATTTTTAATTAGACAAAGTGATTTGACAAATACAAATGTCAAGTCCCCATACATTTTGACATTCAGCATCAGAAGAAAAACTAAAGCAATAGAAGCCCTACTTAAATAAAAGCTACGTACAACTTTCTTATTCACATCTGATGATACATCGTGCACGAGAGTGAGCGAAACAAAAACCCCGCCTGGTTTTTATTATTTTCGAATGAGTCACGAGTTAAAATGTCAAATGGTTCTACTTGGTTTTAATAATTAATAATGCTACTAAATCAAAAGGATGTACCTGCGCCATCATCTTTTTTGTAAAGTCAGACCGATTGATAATGGTCGCATTATTACGGTCGTGCGTCGTGGACGGTTTTGGCTGGTGACAACCTTCTGAATAACGAATGTCCAGATGTATATGCATCCGTTTCTTACACATTTACAATGTCATACGAGAAAATAGTACAAACTGCTGTATCCTGTTGCTATTTTAGTACGGTTTCTATTGCTTTAGTTATTGTTCTGAGTTCAGCATTTTGCAAATGTATGGGAATGACAAATTGACATCTGTCAAATCACTTTGTCTAATTAAAAATCTGACTTTAGTTCCGGCTTTTGCCACGTGCCAAATAACCGTGGGGCGACTATAAATATTTCTGACACTCTTTTTGCAAATGCAGTATTTTTTTTTTACTTCTTCGTTTTTGTTACATGTAGGTACACATGGCATCACTAGGAGTCGTTTTGTTGTTTGACTTTGGACCGTCCTTAAGTCTGAAATACTAGTACTCTTTTTGCACTGCGATCTCGAGCACTTGTTTTTACTATACACACACAAAAGGAATCTAAAGTTACTTGATGAATAGAGTTAATTCGTTTTGATTTAACTTTGGCATGTCTAGAGTAGACCTAGTAGAATTAAATAATGTTAGTATTTATTGTCTCGTTTATCTGTCATTTATGTATCTCGAAAACTATAACTTTTCCTATGAACAGTCATACAAATAAGCCAATGGCACACCATCATCGTAACGTGAATTGTAGTTATAGTACAGTCAGCATCAAAATAATCTTAGCGTTCAAAGTTACCATAAATATATGTACATTTGTGAAAAAACCACTTTAACACCAATGTACCTGCGCAAAAGTCTTATTTTCGAACTATGTGACAGGTGTCAATGTTTGTCAATTTTCATACATTTTTGCTCCATTTGACAGATGCAATGTGTCATAATGTATGAGAACTTGACGTTTGCATATGTCAGTTCAGTTCGCATAATTAAAAATCAGAGTATACCAACTTTTAATATTTTTATATTACTCATTGCGACATTGTGTACCTGTATAAGTACTTTACTTTGAACGCTAACATCATTTTGATGCTGATTTAAACTGCACCCTGTTGATTATTAATTGTGGGCAGATGTCTGTATAGCTAATGTACTATGACTATGTTCTTGCATTATAAATGGTGACGCAAATACGCATTATGTTTTGACGTTTAAAGTTAGTCGGGACTCAATAATTTAAATGCATTATTAATGCAACATTTTAAAAATATACAATTAAAGATGCTTAAAGAATTAAAGATGTTTCCACAGACAAATGCTTCATGAAATACTACGCGACATCAAAAACAATGATTAATCTTGCAATTTGGTTAGTCTTATTATGAAATATGTTATTAATTAACTATAGGATTTTGCAAAGCAATCACAGCCGGGTGTATCGTATGTTATGGGAGACAAAAGTATAATAATATTACTGGATTAGTTACTATAGGATGTGGAAATGAATACTGACACAATTAAGGACCCGAGAGAATTTCAGCATATTGACTTCATATTGTTATTCTTATGACTCATGGCTCTTAGGGTCACAGCAGACGCTAATTTTAGCATCGGCGATTTTGCTTCCTGCGTGCGGACGCGGTATCGGAATAGCGGCATTTAACTATTAGTCCACGGCTGGATCGTCCAATAATACTGACGAAAACCGATACGATCGCCGCGTTTGGCATTTTTTCGTGTAGTCGCTGCGATTAGCTTCTAAAAAGATCGCTGATGCTAAAAGTAACGTGTGTGCTGTGGCTTTTAGGCAATATAAAATATAGCTTATAAAATCCATGTATAGATATGGCGACTAATACAGCATGCGTGATAGGGTGCCTACATTAGATTCAGTAGAGTAAGATACTAACGCCCGAAAGGTTTTAAATTAGTCGTTTTGGTGTCTTTGAAAGGGTAATATGACGTCAATACAAACATTCTCGTTACAACGAACGGTATTTTTCAAATAAGGGACATTTGTTAGTGTAATTTTTTTCTCAATTCGTCATTTAATTTATATTCGAATATGATTAATCATATATTTAAAAACAATATATAACTTTATTGAATTAAAAGTCAAAGGGACATTAATACATTGAATATTTTAACAAACATACCATTTTGCATAAAGAAAACACTGCCGGCTAGTCACGCACAATGGGGGCTCTGGCATGTGAAAAATCCGCTAGATGGCGTTAGACTGAGGTCCAACGTCAACAGCATTGGTTGTTTACTTTGTCAATTTATTTGTTGTTTATTTTGACAGATCACGTTTAAAATTAACCAATCACATTTCGCGTACAGTTCAACAACGCGTTCAGGATGCTGCTGGGGCTCCCCCGCTTTTGCAGTGAGTCAACAATGTTCGCGGAAGCGCACGTTGACTGCTGCTACGCGACTATGCGAAAGCGAGCCGCCGCGTGCGGGGGAGCCCGAACAGCATACTGCACATTGCGTATAGACACAGTAATGAACGAAATCGTAATTGATTGTGACGTTGTTTTAATATGTTAATATTTAATGTATGTAATATAATCTAATCTAACGTAATGTGACTAATGATTTTTATTTTCATTTAATTGTATTATTTTATTATTTATTTATTTATGAATAAATTTTAATGTAAATGATTTTTTAGTTACTTGAAATAAATAAATGAATTTGAAAATTGTATATGGACCTCACTCCTATAGTACGCCATCTAACGGATTTTTCACACGCGATAGTCCCCATTGAGTTTTCTGCACAGGCAACTATTATCTATCACGTTCTATGTCATAGAACGTGATAGATAATGAAGATATTCTTCAGATCATCATATTTGTTACTTAGGTGTTTTCAGTTGAAGATAATTGTTTTTACATCACTTGCACCTGATGCAAAAAGTGCACCTATGTCTGGTCAATTCGTGGATACACTAAAAGTATTAAGTATTAGGTCCACAAAATTAGCTGGCCTTAGATTATTGTCCTTTGCGGGTGACAGACAAACATCCCTCATTTGCGTTTTAGATGAATTCAATTAACAACCACACCCAATAATAAGAATTAACAATGGGATACGATAAAGCAAAAGGACACATATTCATTGCTGCTCAGATGTCACATTAGCTTGAGCTGACGGGCAAAACGCCCCGCGTTATTAACATCAATGTTACATTCTAAATACAATATTTATTGCTTTGGTCTATAGGGACAGTTTTCTAGGTGCGGAGATAAACAAAGCTGAGACAATTTATTGTAGCATAATCAACCTAATCCGATAGGTGGTACAAACTCCTATATTATGTCCCGTCGAGAATATTGTAGGTAAATACAGTTGAGAGTATGGCGGAGCGTCCTTCAAATTCAATTCGCGGCGATCTTCGCCGTTCCTCTGATATTTCGCTATCTCTGTCGCGCATTGCGTGACCCTTACGTGCGAGTAGAAACAGCAAGATAGCTGTTTGAATTTAGTAAGAAAATTATGTGCATTTACGAATACCAACATGATGAATGAAACTTGATTATATTTAGAATTTCTTTAAGACATTGTGTAACAAGACAATACAAGCTGTATCTCTGTTAAATTTTCATAATGAATAATTGGGGTTTAATATAAAACGAATAGGCAGAAAATAGGTCGTTAACATCGAAACATTTTTAAATGAGTAAACATTTTTTAAGATAAGGTGTTAACCGAGATATAGATTAATACTTCCTTAATCCGAGTAACATCCATTGCTGTTTCATTAAACGTCGAGATATCCTCAAATTGCAAATTATTTTGGTAATACTGTTTGTGTGGGAGATACGTTGTTCGCCAGCCCCTTAACATATTTGATCATCACACCAAACGCAATCAAAATGACAGGAACTCTTCCTGCTTGGTTTATCTCCGCTCCGGACGTGTCAAATCGCTTGGCTAAAGTCAATACTTCGATGTTTTAAAACTGGCTAGTTTATACAGATACAATATGTTTCCATTTCATTTACTCTGCATATTTGTAGAAATATACAGTCACTATGATAAGATAAGAAACCTTGAAAAAAGTTTATAACGATTTAACTACATCGTATTATTCAAACTCTTAAAGATTTTGAAAAAATCCGCCGTAATAAGGCTGTCCCTCTACCTCTCACACGGATTTTATTATTAGATTACAATTGATCCCCGATCGTTGGACATAGGGGTAGCTAAATGGACGTTCAGCCTTTGGCATGTTGTTATCAATTATGCATTTCTAAATATTTGTCTAAATAACCTGAAAATGTATATTTTATTTACAAAATTATTCGCCGCATCTCCTACGTCCTCTCCTACTCCCATCCACATTATTGCAAAACAACCCTCCTCCAATTTCAAGGTATTGAAATGTCTTATCACTCACTTTTGTAAAGCTTCAATTTCTTAAAAGTTACATTTAGTTACAACGTCGTTACTACAAAGTACGAAAGAAGGTATTAAAAAATCCTTTAACACTTAGAGGTAGGAAACCTAGGTAAATCAAATATTGGAAATAATAAAAACACTATATTGCCTGCATACACACAAAAATAGCAACACAAGATAAACATGTCAAAGCACGAGAATTTCCGTAAATTATTGGAACTTGTCCCACCCGCGCCCATGAAAAGATTAGCTTGTTACAACTTAACAAATTGCGATTTGCGCAATGACATTTTTATCTTATGTAGTAACAAAATCATAACTTTACAAGCTATCCTAAAACTTTTACGGAATAATCAAATATTATTATTATTGTATATTGACACTTGATATTTTACTCATCATTTGTTATAGTATAGTTCTCACTTCCAAACAATTTAACCAATAGGCATATTGTAATATTCAATGTGATGTTGAGTTTCTTCTTTGTAATTCTTCAATTTTTATTAGTTACCTAGTGATTAAAATAAAGTGTAAAATGTACAAGAAAACATATTTAGAATATAAAGATCTGTGATTGTTGATCATATAATTTATCCTGTGCACTTTTAGCTTGATCAGAAGGGCTAGCACGAAAACTACGAACAGTCAAGGCATTTGTAACGTAATCGTAGCGTGACAATGCATTACTTTGTCACCTTAAAATTCACCTTCACCAAGTGAGAAGATATTCGTGGGCACTTCAGTGACATTAACAGGAGGAGCGACAATGTCGCAATAAACTTACCAGTAACATAAAAATATTTTAAGTTGGTAACAAGTAAGATGCATTTGAGAAACCAATTTTATTTGTTACGAAATTATGATAGTAAAGACAGTTTCTCTAAATATTTTGTTTCATATAAAACGGAACATCCTCTCTGTATTAATGTATGGATCAGATACATTTTCAGCATATTTGTTGATCTAACTTTCTGAAAATGGACTTTGTAAATTATAATACCATCATCATCACCATTTGCAGCCAAAAGATGCCTACTGTTAAACAGTTACTTATTATACATATTTAGACTCTTTAAAATTTATGAATGATTTATAAATAGTAAACTAAAATGTTTCCGTTAAAATAGTAGATCCTTTAAGGTGACGAGTAGGGCACACTTGCGACGCCAATCGATTTTAATTTTAGCTACTAAACCAGATTTATTTTAAACAATTTCGGGGTTACAACCTCTCGGCAAACACTTACACAATTCATTAATTAACCATGCACAAATGTTGGGTCCGTTTTTGTACGCAAAAAATTGATTAACGCCAAAAGTGACCGCTTTTGGCGTGAATCAATTTTTCGCGTACGCAGTTGGACCCAACATTTTTGCATGGATATTTAATAAATAGTATAAGTGTTTGTAGAGAGGTTGTAACTCCGAAATTGTTTAAAAAAGATTCGGTTTAGTAGCTAAAAATTAAAATCTATTGGCGTCGCTAGTGTGCCCTACCCGTCACCTTAAGTATGTAGAAATATTTTTAGGAAAGTCTGGCTAGACTAGTGACATTCGGTGATATTTTTATATATTATAAGTGCTCAAGTGTGTGCGCAAACACAAGTGCACTCTCTATTCCCATACCCTCATATTCCGATGGGACACTACTGTGACACGACCGGAGAATGATCGGGCGAGGATAAACAGCTTAACGTGCTTTCCGAGGCACGGGGCTACAATACCGCCAACTTCCAGACTCCGGGCTGACCACTAAGAATTTCTTACCGAAAACTTATGTATTAAATTTTGGCCCTACCGGTGTATCGAACCCGGGACCTCTTGCGCAGCCTGTCGCATTAAAGTGCGACCCACTAACCACTGCGCCCACCGAGGCAGTCGAGGGGGCGTGTATTAATAAGTGCGTTGCTGATGTAGCGCGTAATGGAGGCAACCGGTGTCTATATATTTTGTTAAGGTGACGGTTAGGGCACACTAGCGACATCAATCGATTTTAATTTTTAGTTACTAAACCGGATCTATTTCAACCAATTTCGGGGCTACAACCTCTCTGCAAACACTTATACTATTTATTAAATAACCATGCACAAATGTTGGGTCCATTTTTGTACGCGAAAAATTTATTCACGCTAAAAGTGGCTGCTTTTGGTGGTGGCTTAAGAAATTCTCAGTGTCAAACCGGAGTCTGGAAGTTGGCGGTCAATTAATTATACGTATACGCAACGATTTCTTTACAAAGTTCGTGCTCGCCCTTCAGTCTTTGAATACCGGCAATATCGCGTGATTATGCGACGGTGCAAAACACAACTGTACAATAACGTTGACAAGAGAAAAATGCACAGGCTAAGAATATTTTATTATAAATTGTTTCCCTCAAGTCCACGGAATTTTAAATAAATCGTTCTCACATTTCTTTAAACTTTTAAATTAAATATGAAACCCGCTTTGTAAGGATATTAAAACGTATTTCAATGTTCCAAACAAAGTATTTTTGGTTCATAAAGCTAGACTTTATTGATATAATATAATGTACAACCTGTGCGGATAAAGAATGGGATCAGAAATGGCGGCGCATCTATTCACTTCTCGCTCGCACACTATTTGCGTCTATATTCGCACTCGTGGGGTGCGAGAAGCGAGAAGTGAATAGATGCGCCGCCATTTCTGATCCCATTCTTTATCCGCACAGGTTGTACATTAATATTATTGCAGTTTGAACAAAATTATAAAAAATCTGCATCTAGACTAGACTTTGCACGCGTGGATTCTATAAATTTTTACTAAGCCAAGACGTGAAATTCTTACCTTCCCGAGAAAAGATAAAATGTGATTTTAAAGTTAATAATGTACTTAAAAAAAATATCGACAGTCTTCGGGTGGGACTGTCGATAAATTTAGATGTTCATTATTAAGTTTATAAGAATAGCTAAGCCCCAAAAAAATATAAAATGTGATTTCTTTTCCACATGAACGTCGTAGTCCATAGACTTGAGGGTTATATGTACATATTATAATAATTAATAATAATGACTGTGTCCTTGGTTACCTAGTCCGACATATAGCTGGTCTCCTGCATTAGGGGCTGCATGTCTTCGCGTCTTTTCTCGCCCCGGTTGGATATCCTAGTCACGCCTTCTAACACCCCGATGTCTGAGAGCCTGCAATAACATATATATAAATCAGATTAACTATGGGAACAAGGGAGGATCCAGGGGGGGGTCATGACCACACCTGACTTAGTCTAGGAGGATCCAGCGCAGGGGGATTTTTATTTATAAGTGTGTATATATTTACAAAATATATTTATGTGAATAGGTTGTTATACATACAGCACTTTCAAATCGTCATATATTTAATCAATGTAATATTCTTAATTCGTTGTTTGAAAAAAAAAACATGATTCGGGAAAAAATACATCGAAAATTGAACATCTCTTTTATTCCTTAAAAACCGAAATCAATTTTTCTATTATAAGTACATTATTAATGAAATACCTACTTCTGATTTCTATCTTCTTCTATATAATATTATTATTGACATTTGATTAAAACTTCTTCTGACTTGACCACGTCTATGTGACCACCTTGGCGCCCTTGTATGGGATACAGGTTAATATCTTTAGGTAATGACATATTGACTTACGCTCAGGCCTTGAAGCCTTTAAAGTGATGGTGATGGGTCATCAGTAGGTTCGAATCGAATCCTAGCATGCACCATGCGTATTCCTACCATTAGCTCGACGGTGACACCATCGTTAAGAAACCCTGCACGTTTTGAATAGTTTCTAAAACGTGTAACCGTGATGGTCTGGTTCCCCTGTTATAGGGTTGCTTTTTTTTAGTGACACAGTATATTGGCTCTCCTCAGCCTGATGGTACGAGGGCGACACTGAAAGTTCTTAGAAAATCAAAAACTGAACAATTTAGCAAGTTGTTACTTTTATTATATCTTTTCAAAATAGTGTCCCTTCACATCAAAACATCGCTGCATTCGATGAAACCAATGAGAAAAGCACTTGGTCCACTCTTCTTTAGGGGTCTCTTCGACGGCCTTTTGATACGCAGCCACTGCTTCTTCGGCGTCCGTGAAACGTTTTCCTTTTATTTTTGGAAATAAATAAAAATCGCAGGGTGTGAGGTCTGGGCTATATGGCGGGTGACTCAGTAATTCTACGTCTGACGTCGCCAAATACTCGAGTGTTTGCTTGGCGGTGTGCGGCGAGGCGTTGTCGTGGTGAAGGAGGATCCTACTGCTAGGTCGTTTTTCCGAACTTTTTCCAAGACAAGTGGCAAACAGTTGTTGGTGTACCATTCTGCAGTAACTGTTTTTCGATCCTCTAAAGAAACTGTTGCGATATGACCTGTCCTTCCGAAGAACGAGTTCACTTTAGTTGGCAACTCCTCGAATGGAAACACCCATTCGGCAGATTGTCTTTTAGTTTCAGGATCATAACAATAAATCCAGCTTTCGTCACCTGTTAGTATATCAAACACAGCATTTGGACACCTCCGTTAAATCTTTGAACCATTTCGCGGCACCAATCAACACGACGTAGTTTTTGGGCCTCTGTCAAATTATGAGGTATCCACCGAGCACAAAGCTTCCTGGCCCCTAAATGTTCATGAATGATTTTGTGTACTTGCCTCATACCAATGCCTAAACTTGTTCGAATCTGCTGATAGGTCACTCTTTTGTCGGCCTCTATCATACGTCGCACAACACTGATGTTATCTTCCGTAGTCGCCGTACATGGCGATCCCTCACGCAAATCATCGGTGAGATTAGTGCGACCACGTTTAAACTCATTAAACCAGTTGTAAACAGTGGCACGAGATGGAGCTTCATCGTGAAAGGCCAATCGAAGTCTATCATAACTTTCTTGTTGATTTATTTGACATCGAAAGTCATAGAAAATCATTGCACTGAAATTTTCTCGCGTTAAATTCATGCTCACTTGTTAAAGATTATTTTCAATTTGCCGCCAAATCGGAAAAAAAGACAATCGAATTAAATGCATAGACAAAAATATTGGCAAAGAGTTCCATTTTCAAAATTTTAACTTATTTTTTTAATCATCGTCTTATAAGTGGCCAGTTCTAAAAACTTTCAGTGTCGCCCTCGTAAGCAGGAGAAAAGCCCACGTTGCAATTACAACGGACGCGATGTCATGGCATCACCTCCATTGGTACCGCCATACTGGCCCGCGAGATGCTTCTTCACGCTACGTTTGAAGGAATCCATATTGTAGGAAGGGGGATCTTTTGTGAAGGTCCAAAGGAAAGTACAAAGGAATTACCAGACTCCCCAAATACTGGCTCAAGGTCCGCTAAGACGTACCTTGAGCTCCGAAGCGACAGCTTTGGACGTAAACGGGAATAAGGCAGTGACTGAGACTGAGGCTGAGGCCTGGTGGAATGACGATTTGTGCCAGCCGGCTAGTAGGAGCTGGATGCGAGTAGCCGAAGAACAATCAAATAGGTGAACATTTGAAGAGGCCTATGTCCAACAGAGGATGGCGATAGATTTAGTGTAATCATTAGTTATTTTAATGTTGATAAGTTTTGTTTTATTGCTAAAATTTATTTGTTAATTTAACTCCTTTTTCTTTTCGTTTCTGCCTAAGATACAGGAAATTCCTAGTTTAGGCAGTAAACTTATATTTGTTCCCTTAGTTTAAGTAGATTATACGTCTTTAAGTTCTTAAGATTTTCAATAAAATTTTATTTATTTATTTATTATAGATAGGCTGATGACATAGACCTATTTGCAGACAGTTTTGGTCAAATCTGCTACAAGTACCGTAATTTTTTGACATAATGAGAACATTTAATACTATTGTCATTTAATTTTAAAAAATCTTATTTAATTCTATTTTATCTTGATACTATTAAAATTAAAAAATTAAAAATTTCACAACATCACATACATTGATCTGACTCCGAGATAGGCAGCTCAAGCACCTGTGTCACGGATATCAGAATCAACAGTGGGATTACAAATATATACATATAATACTTTTCTTTTGTAAATACATACTTACAATACATAGCAAACACCCAGACCAATACAAACAAACATGTTCATGCACACAAATGTTTGTACTGTGCGGGGATCGAACCCGCAACCCTTGTATCAGAGGCAGCGTTCACTACCACTGTTCCAATCAGGTCGTCAAATGTACACTATGATGACATTGTATACTATGATGACATTGTTTACCTAATATTTATTTTATGGTTCTATTATGTATTTTTAATTTGCTTCTCTTGACTCTGATACTGAAAACTTCCGCTATTTATGTTAATATAATCTAATTTGCTTATATTAATTTCCATTTAAGTATTATTTATTTAGTTTTATTTAACTTGACGAGGATTGTATTCTTGTGCTTTTCTTTATTGTAAATTATTCGTGACTAATGAATCTGAATGTAATATAATAATGTATATTAATCTTATACTGCGTTTTAAATAAATTTCTGTTAGCTTGTAAGGCGTCTGAATAATAAATAGATAAATAAATAAATGACAGATCTTCAGATCAGTTTAAATTCTGATGTGAATCAAATTTCGAAGCGGACTAGCGGCTTATTATTTTTTTACTCGATAGGTGGCGAACGAGCTGACGGATCACCTGATAGCGAGTGATGGCCTCCGCCCACAACAACACCACCACTACCTTTTCTCTTCCCCAGGATTGGGCCACCGGTATCCTCACTCATTCGGCTGGCGCACAGCTCAGACAGCTCACTACAGTTTTCTGTGAAGTCGTGGTATCGCTCGAGTCGACATTCTGATAAGATTGATAGACTCACACTTCAGGCATATCGTCGTCGGCGTGGCTCGGCGTGAAGTACGGGTTGGCGGCGGCCGGGCGGAACTTGTACCCTGTCATCACGAAGAATACGAAAGTCGCCGTCTCCCGGAACATCTCGTCTATCCACGAGTATTGGAACGGGACATGTGATCTGGAATATTAAGGGGTCTGAGCACAAAATAATAATAATTAGACTGACCGGATGGCGCAATTGGTAGTGACTCTGCCTTTTACGCCAAAGGTCGTGGGTTCGATCCCCACCCTGGACAAACATTCGTGCGATGAACACTTGTGTTTGTTCAGTGTCTGGGTGTAATGTATGTATTTAAGTATATATTTGTGTTCCTCTGTTGTCTGATATCTGTAACACAAGTGCTTAAGCTACTTAGTACGGAATCAGGTCAACGTATGAGATGTTGTGAGAATTATTATTGTTATTATTGTGCGTTATCTACATATTGCTGATATTGTTTAAAATTGAATGTCCTAAAGCGGTCCTGAGGATCTAATTTAAAGCAGACGTTACTACTTAAGGTGACGGGTAGGGCACACTAGCGACGCCAATCGATTTGAATTTTTAGCTACTAAACCCGATCTATTGTTAACAATTTTCGGGTTACAACCTCTCGGTAAACACCTATACTATTTATTTAATACTCATAGTCAACTGTTTGGTCTGCTTTTGCACTCGAATTTTGGATTACCGCCAAAAGTGGGCGCTTTTGGCGTGAATCAATTTATCCCGTACAAAAACGGACCCCACATTTGGTTATTAAATAAAAACCGATCACGTTTACCCGTCACCTTAATCGAAGTTTCCCTCTCTTTCACACGCGCTGTGTGTCTCCTTTGTTGGGATGCGACAGACATATTCTCGTTCGTTACGGGACGGCTTTAAATTAAGCCACCTGGTTTCGATGCTCTGGTCGGGCCAAAAATTTGTACCTAAGTTTTCGGTAAGAAATTCTTAGCGTCAACCCGGAGTCTGGAAGTGGGCGGTCTTATACCCCCGTGGTGTTGGTCCTGCGCCAAAACCCTCTCTGGTCGTGTCACCGTGGTGTCCCATCGGAATATGAGGGTAAGGGAATAGAGAGTGCACTTGTGTTTGCGCACACACTTGACCACTATAATATATCCTGCGTACGTGGCTGATCGTTGAGATTTGCCGCCGTAGCCGTAATCAGTTGGACGATATTATTATTAATAATGTCCTCCAAACCGATATTCCTCACGCTGCATGAGTGAGGGTACCGGAGGCCCAATCAGGGCAAAAGGGGGGGTTTAAAGGTTGGCAGCGCACTTGTGACTCCATTGGTGTCGCTGGTGTCCATGGAAGGCGGCAATCGTTTACCATCAGGTGATCCGCCTGCTCGTCTGCCACCTCTCACATAAAAAACAAAATTGGAAAAATTTTGCTCGACTGAATAAAATCTCGAGCTCATATAAATTCACATTACGATTATGTTTTACAGGAGGTAAATCCCCTAGCAATCCCGGAGCAATACCAGTGAAGTAACAAGTGCTCTGCCATCCTTCCCCCTTCCCTTGGATCGGGCCTCTGGTATCCTCACTCACTCGTCGAAATAGCGCAGGCGCATTTCCGCCAGTTTTCTGTGATACTGTGGTGTGATCACCCCAGTCGAGTCGGTCCAATAATGCCGGTCACTTACCTTGAGCAAAGATATAATGATCCTTGTGAAGTATATGTAGCACACAACCATTATGTAGAAGTGCCTAAACAGCTTCAGCTTACGAAGATTGATGGCTGCCTTGCCATCTGTACTAGATGCGTCTTGCAGGTGTCTTATAGACCTGGAACAGATGGAATAGCTTTTTGATTCAATTCCATTTTGCACAGTGACATAAAGTGTCAAAACGAATTAATTTTTTTTTTTGGAATTTGGCGTCGAGGCCCAAACAAAGACTATTCTTTAATAATAGGTCTTTAACTAAGAAATTGCCGTATTTTTTTCTAAGCACAGTAACATGTATAACACCTTTAATAAGCAAAAAGTCACCTAGTATAATTTTATTTCGATTGAAGACAATATTATATTAAATTGTTATATTAGTAATGCAAAAAAAAAATATAATGACCTTTTTTTTACTTGGCAGAATTGAACTAACTGTTAATAATAATAAAAAAATTACACTATACTACACTTTCCTAAACGGTGTCCATTAAATCACAGTTAATTATGGAATAGTAGCATTAGTATGGAAAATACAACTTCTAAGAAAATCGCCATACAAAACGACAATTTCATAGGTGATAACTTAATACGTTAAATTTGAACACCCGTTTCACCCCAGCGAATTTACAAAAATCCTTTCTTGGTGCTCCCCTACGCAATCAAAAGAACCTGTTGTTGTTGGGATGACAGCGTCATACCCTAGATTAATTCTCGGATAAAGATTGGTCGAATCGAGCCTTATAAAGAGGCAATTTCATATTACTATCACATTTTAAAGGTAAACCGAAAAAACAAAACACTTGCACGATGTAATCGACGCCAAGCGCCATCTATTGGTACGAATTTGGAACTAATAACGCTCCGAAACGAGGTGAGGGCATGCCACTATTGATATACGCACCAGACAACTGGGAACAGAATGGCGCCGCAGCAGAGCAAGTCCACCAATATGAATATGTCGCGCCACGCGTTGTGTTCCGCCGCTCCCTCCTCGCTCTCAGCTATTATAATCTCTGCCACGTTGGCTACCACCTGCACGTAATTAAAACAATGCATTTACATGTATTATGTGGCAGATAGCTGACGGATCACCTGATAGCAATCAATTTCTTCCGAAAAAAGTATATATTCTGCTTGGGCCAATCAATCAGTCGAACGTCGACCATGTCGCCGTTACGGACCAATAAGAATGATGTTTGCAGCTAAAACCGGGAGTCTGCGCGAGCTCCGAAAATAACTTTTTCGATTGGTCAAGCACACTCCGCCCCCCGATGATTGGCCCAAAGAGAAAATAAACTTATTTGATTGGTCAAGCGCACTCTGTGTCCCCCCCTCGAACCCCTCGGACCATGGGAAGTTAGACTTTTTGGCGGTAATGCTATAGTAGCAGTATAGTATAACGCACCCTTAGTAAAATACCGACCTAACTCAGAATTGTTGATATTTTTATAGCAATTCTTTGCAATTTATTCTTGAGTAGTCTTGAGTAAATAACGCACTTCAAATTTCATCTCGTGTTCATATGTGAGTGTACCTATTTACTTAACTCAAAATTGTTGTTAGATGACCTTTCATCCCTGGATTTTAGCCGATACTATTTTCACTTAGCATCTATATTAAAATTTTGAGTTAGGTCGGTATTTTACTAAGGGTGCGAATTAATGCCCTCTAGAAAGTCGCGGTGTATAATCGGCGAGGTAACATACAAGGTACGTACCTGCAGTGGTATGACGATCATGAATAGCTTCTTGTCTCTGTCAGCCAGGATATGTTTGATGAAGTTCCATCCAGTGCCTACCAGCACTATCGTCACGAATAGCACCGCACCTTTCAACCTGTAACAAACCAACCGCAGCTTTACCTAATGAAAAGGACATATCGACTATGAACCGACAGTATAACCTATGTCAATTTTGACATTTTCAAATCACAAATTAATGGTGCCTTTCCAGAAAACATGTGCTATGCAAGCAAGAGTCCGCATCACCAAAGGGGTCTTTTGAAAAGCGAGCTTCTGTCACCATCAACAATAAAATTTTAGCTTTATCGCACAAGGAACAAGGAATCTAAAATTGTAGGTCCGTGTTTGGCCGTGGGACTTCTTTCGTGGCGCGAACTTTATGCGAAAGCTAATGAACGTGATTGGTAGATATCGTCAGACACTTCCGCCACTTTTCTTTAGCAACATGCAACGTAGCGTAATAATTGGTGGATGTCAAACGCATCCATAGCAACGTAGCGAAGCATATCTTTGGTGGAAAGAGACCCTAAGGGTAATCAACTTTTAAAACTGTCAAACAAGGTTACAAACCGACCAAGATCAGAAGACACTACAGTGACATTGACATGGGGGCGCTGTACAATATTTTTTCTATGGAAAAATGTCAAAAGCACTGACACTTGCAAGGAAGCAGCGTTAGTTCCGACTTTTTCCACGTGTCAATTAACCGTGATCGGACTGTAAACAACTCTTTCAAAATTCTAAATGAATATTGTCAAACAAGCTCAAGTCAAGTGTTGTTTAACAACTGCTTGAAAAATTGGTAACAGGGGATAGTACTAAATGCCATAGTCTTTGAACTAAGGGCGACGGCCCGTAAAATATACATTGATTTTCTAATCAATCCACATTTTACGGACTATTGGTATTAAGAGCCATTGGTGTTCCAGATATTTATTCTTATAGACCTAACGATCATTTTAGGTCTATAGTAACCGAAATCTGGTATGAGACTTTTTATTTTTTTAATGGCTCTACCCGAAGATAATTTGTCAATGTCAAGTAACTTATTGAGAATGTAGGTAGTCAACAGTCGAAGTCAGTCAGTCACAGTCACTCAATAAAACGCCGGTGTTTTACGTTTTATCGACCTACGGATTCAGCGGATATCGCTCTAAAGACAATCGCGGATTTTAAGACTCTATTAGGTCCACATTTGTCAAATTGTCACGAGACAACTAACTCGACACATAATAGCAGTGTTAAAATCGATTCAATCCAATGATTCTTATTATTAGGAGCTCATGGCGGCAGTTCACTGCACAAATAAACACCAAAGTTGAACACTAAACGAGACACTAATTTAAAACCTTTGAATTGCATTAGCCCACGCGGCTTGGTTTAGCCCTTCCCGACGAATCCGTATGAGAAGTGGTTAAAATGATAAATCGTATGTCTATTGAAATAAAGGTCAAGCTATTTTTTTCGGAGTATAACGGAAAGTGATAAGGGAGGATCCCAGACAAAAAAAAACGTGTTTATTTACCATGTATTTGCGTGTAGTGTCGATGAGGATGGTGAGGAAATTATAAAGCTCAGATCCGTTACATTAATTGCGTTTACTTCAGGCTTGTGTTACAAAGTTTCAAAGACGACAGTTAGAGATGAATCGGACATAGAGATTCCGAACAATGATGTGCAAAATCTATCTCGGACCGATTTGGTTGGGCGACACGGCGTGCGACGTAACCGGAACCGGCCGTACGGATTGGTCTTCACTGAGGGCTCTGCGGATTGGCTCGACATACGGTCGTGTACCATTTTAATTGGCCTCAGGTGCTGGACGTAGTTGATGCGTTTCGTGTTGTCTCTAAAAATTATGCGTTTAGTTGCGTGCCGCAACAACCATTTTATGCTCATTATTAATAAGGGCAGCAGGTAGAGCCCGTATTTATGCACAAAATCAACCCTTCGTGAGCGAATCCGACACGCACTTAGCCAGGGTTTTAGTTCAATAATACCACAATGTAATAGTTTAATTATAATACAAAATACTTACAAATGAGTGATATAGTAAAGTATCGCCCACGCAGTCACGTGTTCCCCCCTCGTCTGTATAAAATGGTAGTTGATGCCATGGAAGGCCAAAGACATCGCCTTCAGATACACCAGCACACACATGATGATATGTATCCTGTATACAGGGTGGCGGCTGGTGCGGAGTATGAACGTCCAGAACCCGGCACTTAAGAAGAAGATAAGTGACATCATGCTGTATAAGGCGGGGAGCGGCATCTCTCCCGCCGAGAGGAAGTTGTCTCCACCATTGCTTTCGTAGATTTCGATCTGTAATAAAGTAAGACATTACTTACATTATTTACACGTACGTTGTATAATTTACTATAGTCCATTCAGTATGTGAAGGCGAATGGGACAGTTCAAACGTTTCGGATCATGGTTCCAACTTTCTACAAATAGAAAAATATGAAGCTGTAAAAATCATTGAATTTTTTGTGTTCTCATTCTTCCAAATTAACAAGTATTAAATTTCTCATTTAATGTGAACAAGATATTAAAATATATATCTTATGAATTGCTCATAGGGATTGACACAAACAATCACAATAAATCCGTAATCGGTATGGCAGCCATCTTACTTTCGAATCGCGATTATTGTCTCGTGCAAAATATGTCCGCATGGATTGCATTAGGGACCAAGAACTGTTAATTTCTCTTAGTGATGAAGATGAAGATGGTTCCGACACGTCAAGCGAGAGTTGTAATTTTTCAAATAAATAAGATGCATATTGTTTCATTATTAATAATTTATTGCGTGTGTGTGGTATAAGAATATTTACGTATTGTATTCCATATCCAGATAGTTCAAATTCGTAGATAAAATGTTGATTAAGATTAAAAATCAAACAAATAAAAAGTCGATTAGATTTGTAAAGAAAATATTCTCGATTCCTAAAAATATCGGTTAGATTTAAAATGAGCGTGTCACTTTTAATGTCAAAATAGAACTGTCCTATTCACCTTCGCATACTGAATGGACTATAATGGCCCGCCCTCACTTCGATTCGAGACATTAGTTCTACTGTGTACCGATAGATGGTACAAGGTGTCGTTTACATCGCGCAAGCGTTTTGTGTTTGCGAATTACCTATATTACTATAATAGTATAGATTTGATTGATTGACCATAAATTAATTTTGTCATTTGTATTTATTTAGTTTTGTAAGATATAAACTGTAGTTGTCAAGTAGTGGATGTCTTTTAAGGTGACGGTTAGGGCACACTAGCGACGCCAATCAATTTTATTTTTTAGCTACTAAACCGGATCTATTTTAAACAATTTCGGGGCTACAACCTCTCGGCAAACACTTATACTATTTATTAAAAAAAACATGCACAAATGTTGGTACGTACGTGAAAAATTTATTCACGCCAATAGCGGCCATTTTTGGCGTGAATCAATTTTTCGCGTACAAAAACGGACCCAACATTTGTGCATGGTTATTTAATAAATAGTATAATTGTTTGCCAAGAGGTTGTAACCCCGAAATTGTTTAAAATAGATCCGGTTTAGTAGCTAAAAATCAAAATCGACTGGCGTCGCTAGTGTGCCCTACCCGTCACCTTAATTTTTGCACTTATGTTTTTCGAGTATTACTTTGTTATTATTAATTACTAATCTTATTATTACTGTTGTAAATACACAAAAGAAAAGTATAAAAAGCTCACCTGTTGAGCTTTTTATACTTTTCTTTTGTGAATCAGTGGTTTGGATCAGTGGTAGTGAATGCAGCCTCTGGTGCAAGGATTGCGAGGTGGTGGCGCTATGTGGCGAGTCATTGCATTCCCTCTAATATGATTGAGAGAAATGATCAGATCAATGTATGTGATGTTGTGAAATATTTATTTATTTATTCAGGATCCGTATTTTTCAGGCATTCGAAGTATGACTGAGCGTAGCATTTGTGTGATGATGACGTGACTGGTGTTGCGGATGTCCATGGGCAGCGACAATCGCCTACAGCAATGTTGATTCGGCTGGTCCGTTTATCAAATAAAAACGTTTTATTTGTGTACTTACGATTGTGTTGATTGGCGTAGCAGCACCCTTCCCAGAGTGGGGGCAGTTGTGAAAATATAAATTGTACAGTCCTTCCTCTTTCTGAGACGCCACCAGCATAGCAAACTATGGAAAACACATTTTTTATTAATAACCAGCTTTCCAGTCGCTTGGTTGTCGACTTATTCCAAGAAAACATTATTTACAGAAATCATCAAGAAGAGATAAAACTTCAAAGATGTTTTCTTGTTCCTACTGTACATAACATCAGTATCGTAATATTCTGTTAAAAGTTGAATTATTGGATTTTCATCATGTCATATGGGACAAGAACGCCCTGTTGGTCTAGTGGTTTAAATACCGGGCCGTGATCTCGGGGTCCTGGGTTCGATTCCCGGGTCGAGCGAAAATTATGTTTCGAATTTTACGAACTTCGCTCAGGTTGGTGATCACCAATCCGCATTTGCCAAGCATGGTGATTAAGCCTAATCCTATCATAGTAGCGATAACTTGATTTCTATATGGAGGCCTTTGCCCTTCAGTGGGACGGTTTATAGGCTGATACTTTATATGGGACAAGGTTTCGTAGCCGTCACTGTACCCCTACTCCACACAGGCGTAGCAGGAAGCGCCTAAGAGGTTTTCAGTGAGCGTTCCTGAAGAGAGCCCTACCCCATAAGGCGGCGCCAACCACCAGCATCGAATTTCCTCCGGGAGACCAAAAATATATTACTATAAAATCGACCTTTACATAACATATTTATTTATTAGTATATAATATTTTGTTAATTTATGTATTAGCATTATAAATATTTTAATATATATATACAGTTCACTCTTATTTCCCTTTTTCAATATTGCACCACCTACCCCTCCTCTACTATCAAATGTCCTTTGCCTGAAGGTTGGCTGGTAGAAATCGCTTCCAGCGATTAGACCGGCGAAATTGTACCATTAATTTTCTGTAATGCCTTTTAAAGTTGTGTTATTTTTTGTGCAATAAAGTATATCTATCTATCTATCTACCTTTACATATGCATACTTGATGATATTTGTAAATAATGAGTTTTGCAAGTTAGCATAACAATACTTATACTGAACGCAAAAACTCCTAGCATCCAGGGGGAAAGGGCAGTTTAACTAGTGACTCCACTGGTCCATGGACGGCAGCAATTGCTTACCATTAGGTGATCCGTCTGCCTCCTATCACATAAATAAAAATGAATGAAATGAATGAGCGTTTAAAAATTATACGTCTACCCGTGCTAAGTCAGGGCGTACCGCTAGCTATTTATATTGTAGGAGTAAATATGTTTCAATATTCAGCTAAGCTGAGTACACATGTTAACCAAACCGTCGTGCCTATTTTTACACATGTGGCAATAATCATACGATTTACGAGAGTACGCTTCTGGCTGGCGAGAAAAATATCTGAATCAAAATACTTTTTGGGAAGCAATACTTACTTTATTGGTATAATATTAGAAAAAAAAAACTGTTAATACATTTTGGCAAGGAAGATGGTAAAGATTCTCATCTTTATAAAGATAATGTTATCTATCACTTTAATATCAATTTACGGTATCATAAGTCGAAACCGGTTTACATTTATAAAAGTTTTAACAGTGGACATATGTATAATGCGTCACATATTTGCAGTTCTGCACATGTGTAAATCTTTCCATTTTGTGTGAGGCAGAAACCAAATTCTTCATACTTTTATGGAGGAAGGGTCGGTTTATTTTTATTAATCTTCCTACAGTATAAGTATGGTATCCGGATGCCATAACTAGTTTTATCTACGCTCATGACATACACTTCAAATTAAGAAAACAAGAATAAACACATATTGACAGGCTTCCTAGCTTTAAAGAAACTGAAAAAGCTTTTTTTTGTCCTTTATGCATCTGCTGCCACATTGTGCAACCGCCAAATCTCTTAATTAGGACAAATATATCATCATTTATACGCCATGAAACACCAACAAACACAAATTATGTGTGGTCACACACGATTAGTCTATTACGCGCCATTTTGTTTTGTATATTTATTTTATTAGAAAAGAATTTATCTATTTTATTTAGAGTCTAAAAGTAAGAAAATACTTAGTAGAAAAGTATTTTCAGAATTTGACTCCAATCAGATATATTAGCGAAAGCATCAAGAGTTACAAATAAGTAGTCTTTTGCCAGGAAAATCTAATAGATTATCAGGTATGTGTAAAAATCTTGTAATTTGCCTATGATTTCTTACTTAAAAACATGAATGTAGATTAAAGATAAAAGTGATAAAAGTGTATGACATAAATCGCGGATACCATTAAAAACTCTCACAACTCTCAATCATGTTTTAATAATCCTAATTATGTGACAGTCACATAAACTACTATTGTGGGTTAGAAAGAAAGGAGAAAAGAAAAACATTTATTGACCATCACACACACTAATGTCCATCACACACAATGTTAAATTAGTTACATACAACTATTTGGCACACAAGCATAATAAATAAGTGCGTATTGCGTAAGTAGGTGTCACATACAATCACAAAATAGATTTGAACTATGCCAATAGAAACTTTTTTAGTGTAAGTTCATAGATAGATAAGCGTTGTGTGGTCAATCAGGTTCCAACCTCAGCATATTGCTAGCACGGCTCCTGCAGGGATGCCGCGGCAGCGCTGGTATTCTGGTGGAACCTGGTTGCGAGTGACGACGTGTGTAGATAAAAAATACTTACATAAATGCATACATGTATGAGATATAAAACAGATGCTCAGAACTATGTAAAGTATTTTTCTTTTTTTTCTTTCCATAATTTAAACCAATCAAACAATGAGTTACTTACGCTTGTATTATAGTAGTCAAGATTATTGCGGGTTTCTTTGGTTATCGGCAGGTTGGTATATGAACACTGCGGAATGAATTTATCAACAGGTTTCTCATTAGCTGAAAAAAAAAAGTTATTTGATTTTATACCCAAATATTTTATATGTACACTCTTTCTTTTATTAATTATAAGTTGACAAATTAAATGGGTTAGTTATATTTTTTTTATAATAGTTCTCATATTGTAGATGTTGATTCCATTAAAGATATTACAACCGTCAGAAATCGCTACAAGCGATAAGGCCGCCATATTGTACTGTATGTTGTTGTTGTATCATACTTATATTTTGTTTTTGAATGAATGAATGAAAACATTTATTTCGACCAACACGGATCATATACAATTAAAATAACATCAAATCAAATTTAAATTAAATTAAATTACATTACACACATAGATATTGTTTTTATTTTTGTGCTATAAAGAATATCTATCTATCTACAATATAATGATAAGATTGATGTTGAGTTGAGGTAATTCCAATCAGTTAGTTTATAAATCAGTATTTTAAATGTCTTGATGATGCTAATGCATTTCTATACATAGTTAGGTCTCGGTTTTTTGATACTTCTTCAATAGGCAATTTGACAATTGGGATCAAGTCAGCGGAGTGTTTGGCCGCGTTCCGAGATACGCTCTGAGCGCTTTCAGCGCGCTAACAGTCGTTCCGTTTTGACGCTTCCATAAACGATTTCTTGACGTCATGCATGTCGTCATTATCGGCGTCATCTTGAAATAAGTTTTTTTTTTCTTTGTGGACTCAATCACACGTTTAGCGACGCAATGATTCCGCCAATGTCAAACAATAAGTGCTCACGCTCAGAGGCAATATTACTGTAAGCGCTGTCAAAAGTGACATTTCAAATATAGTATTGTTTGTTGTGTTATTATCTTAAATAAACGTGTTTCTTTTATAAAAACTATTTAATTACTTAAGGAATAGATATGACAGACAAAAATAATATAATAATTAATTTTTTGGCGAACTGTCAGTTTAAAAAACATCATAATCGCTGTTTGCGCGCCCACAGATCGTTCTATATTTAAATATCGCTATCAACGCTGTAAGCACAAAAACTAAATCGGAACGGCTGTTGGCGTTGTGAGTGCTCATGGCGATGTAAGCGTAATTCGGAATGCGGCCTTTGTCTGATATTAATTTTTATTTTTTTATTACCATCAGCTGCACGTCTCCGCCTATTCACGAACATGTACTGCGATTGCCGCTTCATCCTGTCTATGGGTATCACAGAGCGATTCTGGTATAGATGAAGAGCAGCTACTTCACCATTACAGGTGATGTTCAGCCTGGAACAGATATAGTGTAAATCTTAATATCATCTAGTGTGACGTCATTATCAATCTACCTATGTACGTGATTCTATTTTTGTAAATTTAAAGTTTATTTTACACCAAACCAAGATACATGACAGTGAAATCTCAATTTTTCAATAAAGAATAGTAACTGCCTCGTTGGCGTCGTGGGTAGTGTGTCGCACTTTGAAGCGACAGGCTGCGTAAGAGGTCCCGGGCTCGATTCCCGGGTCGGGCTAAAATTTGTACCTTAATCTTTCTGTTAAGAAATTCTCAGTGTCAGCCCGGAGTTGGAAGTGGGCAGTCTTGTTCCCTCGTGCCTCGGAAAGTACGTTAAGCCGTTGGTCGTGTCACATTGATGTCCCATCAGATTATGAGGTTCATCATCCGATGGGACATCAATGTGACAAAGAGAGTGCACTTGTGTTCGGTAGGAGGATATTATTATTATTATTTTATAATGATTTAGACATAACTAGTCATCACTAGAAAACCGGCGCCTTGGATCAAGTCCAAGATTTGGTGAGTCTGGTAAGAAGGAGACTTTTCTCAGGCCTTCGCTTTACAACCCTTTGCCATGGAAACTTAACTAACTAAATCATGGTAACAAGTTTCAGAAACTATCACAAACATATAGGCTACGTCTAGAGATTTTTCCTCATCATTGAGCATGATAAAATCATTATCATTATGTTACGTGTTTGAAACATTCTGCAGGACATTTTTCCTCATCATTGAGCATGGTAAAATCATTATCATTATGTTACGTGTTCGAAACATTCTGCAGGACATTTTTCCTCATCATTGAGCATGGTAAAATCATTATCATTATTTTATGTGTTTGAAACATTCTGCAGGACATGTTTCCTCATCATTGAGCATGGTAAAATCATTATCATCCTGCAGGACATTTTTGATGACTAATAAAGCTCCAAGAGGTTTTGGAATAAAAACGAATTTTATTATAATTCGGGCGTCATCTGGGAAATAAGTAGTCAATACAGATATTATACAAAAAAAGGTTTGAAGCTTATTGATTGACTATATAAACCACATTCACAAAATTTAAATATGTAAAACATAAGTAAGTAAATACTGAACTAATATTTTAGAACAAAATTCGCACAGTTCATGAAAATGTTAAATTCGCATTATGTAATTAAATAAATAAATAAATATTTCACAACATCGCATACATTGAGCTGACTCCGAGATAGGCAGCCTAAGCACCTGTGTTACGGATATCAGAATCGACAGTGGGATTACAAATATATACATAGAATACTATTCTTTTGAAAATACATACTTATAATACATAGATAACACCCAGACCAATACAAATAGTTATGTTCATGCACACAAATGTTTGTACTGTGGTGCGGGGATCGAATCCGCAACCCTAGCACCAGAGGCAGCGTTCACTACCACTGTTCCAAACGGGTCGTCAAAAAATTTAAATCAATATTTCATTTAAATAACACATAAGATTGTTCGCAATGACTGTGACTGGATATACATTTATAACTGTATGGTTTTTTTAATAATAACAGCATAGCACATAATTCATCATATCTAGCGGCCCGCCATTACTTCGATTCGGGACAGAAATTAGTTCCACACTGTACAATAGATGTCGCTGGGCATCGATTACGTCGCGCAAATGTTTTACCATTCTTTATCTATATAGGCATATAGATAAAGAATAGTCTTTATCTATACATTTTATCTAATTATGATTACTGTAGATTCCAGGGAAACATGAAATTAATAATAATATTTTAAATGAGACACCCTTTTTTCTTTCTCAACACCCTCTTTACTTCCTTTGCACCCCCTTTTCTTTCTAAGCGACCAAGTGTATCTCCATCAATAACGAGTATTTCTTTGTTTGTTTCTCCGACGACTTCCCACGCCGCCACTCTGTCAAAAGACGTATGAGTGGCGGCCAAGCACACAAAGGATAAAAATATTAAGTCACAATACTTCGCCAAGATTTTAATAAGCCATACACAAATGTTGTTATAATATCGAGGGACTAAACATCGCATAAAAAACGCTGAGCCAGTGAAATATGAGCCAATTGTAACTAAACAGATAAAAACGTGCGTATTCCGGGCGGAATCTACGTGCGTATTTTTACTACTAAGGCAGTTCTCGGCGGTGAGGGAAATCATGTTTTGATTAGTTTCCCAAACTATAGATACCTACAACTGAATGTGTACCCATGATTAAGTTGGTCTGGATCCCCTAAGTAAAGATTGCGAAGGTCCGATAACAGTAGCTTCATTGTAATTACCTACCAACTCGTGGATCATATGCCAAGCATACCCAAGGCTTGGAAGCGAGCGTCGGCTTTGTACGCAACAGGGAATGACATGCTAAGATGATGAGGGTATATTAAAATATTGTATAGCAAACATGCACCACTTTTTAAATAAAATGTGCTGGCTGAACAAGGCCTAAGATCCATGTAAACCATGCGTCAAGCACGTAATCACGACGCTTACAACGCAGTATAACAACATTTTTGTCATCATCATACTTTCATGTAAAAGATTCAGGTATCTTATATCTGCCTATAGTTTTTGTACATCAACAATGGCAAACAAGCCCCACCCAGAATATAAGGAAAATAACAAATAAGGAATACCAAAAAAGTTATCATAAGTATATTGTAATGCATATTATTACATAAAATAAATAAATACACCTAAATTATGTCTAAAAATAGTCACTTTGTAACCAAACTATATTTCGAAAATATGGCAGTATTAGATGATGGGGAAACTATTTAAATATAAATAACATACTCTTAGTAATATAAGAAATACTAACCTTAAATTAACAAAATCCATCTTCAGGAACACTATAGCCGGATGTTGTGGAGTGACACCAATATTTTCTATATCTTTCAGGAAACATGTGTCTGAATGGGACTCCAGGTAAGGGCTTATAGCATCATTTACTGTTCTGTCCAATGTGAATCCATACTGCAATCATTTGTTTATGTTTATATCAATACTTAAAATAATAAACTAATTAACATTTTTATTAGATAAAAATATTAAATGAAGATATTAGACAAGAATATCAGTGAAACAATTAAATTGTTTGCAGTTAATTTAGTGGCTGTTTATAGATACAATAAGTTATAATTTATTTCATTTCATTTTAATATATGTATATATGTTGTCAATCCCATTTGGCACAGTGGTAGTGAAGGTTGCGGGTCCGATCCCCGCACAGTACAAACATTTGTGTACGTGAACATGTCTGTTTGAATTGGTCTGGGTGTTTTCTATGTATTATAAGTATGTAGTTCCAAAAAAAAAAAGTATTATTTATTCACTGTTGGTTCTGATATCCACAGTAACACAGGTGCTTGAGCTACCTATCTCGGAGTCAGATCAATGTTGTGACATTGTGAAATATTTATTTATTATTTATTATATGTATGTCAAAATTCAGTATGAATAATGATGGAAAAAATGGTACTGACCTCTCCTAAAACAGGTCCTGAAGGCAATACAAAATTGACCATTCGTACATCAAGCACTCCACCTTGGAAGAAGCCAAATGTGGTAAGTTCGACATAATGACGCTCATCATCCTGCAAGAAAGAGTAAGGAAAAAATGTAGCATGAGTAATGGTCAAGGATAAAAAGAGACACAAATTATCCGATGTGGTGAACATAAAGATAATTATGCATCGTCATTAAATAGATAGATAGATAAAACGTTTATTTGTACTGCTGCATATACACACATTAAAGTAAAACAAATAACACACAGGAACATTACATTATAATTAGGCATTAAATTAACAAAAAATAGAAACAACAATAAGCTGTTCACTTGTTGTGATCCGTGTGTGCGATGCAGCAGTTCAAAAAGGCCGCGGCTCAGGGCTGCAGCTTTGCCCGAGCGGACAAAACACTGGTAATTCTGCCACCACCCCAAAATACAGTCTAAATCTAATTTTATCTACATTCAGAAAATCTATATAAAATAAAGGGACTGTGTAGAACTGTTTTATTTTTATGTGTGAGTGAAGTATAATATCAGATGAATGTATGATCACAGCAATCGGAAAGGGAAGTAATCGATAAGTGCATTAAAATACTTTGGTATACCTAACATGAGTATGCGTGTAAGTGTAAGTTTTGCATGCTTATATGTTTCTACACGGCAAAATCCCCCACCGACTGACCCCGTGGAATACCTAAGCGTTGTTTATCCAGAAGAGCGATTTTCATATGTTTCTTGAAAGTGTATTTAGATTTAAATTGCCTTAGCGGAGGTGGGATATTATTCCAACACTTGGTTGCGAAGTAGCGGAAGCTGCCAGTAAAGGCTACAGTTTTGTGCTGATAACCCATGAACTGCGGGCGTGAGGACCTGGTGCCATATCTTTGATGAAAGGACGATATCTTTAATTTTGAAAAGATATACTCAGGTTTTTTATATTTAGTTATGTCAAACATCAGACAAGCAAGGTGCAAATGCCTTCGAGATGCCATATTTAACATTGACGCGGCATTCAGAAACGGCGTGATATGACTCCTGGGCGGTACAGTAAAACAAAAACGACAACATGCGTTTTGGACCCGTTGGACAAGGCGTCGGTCCTGTGATAAAAGTCGAGGGCCATAAACCAAATCACCATAATTAAGCTTTGATAGAACTAGTGACTCACATAATATCACACGCATTTTTTCAGTAAGATAATTACGGATTTTGTAAAGGACTTTAAGGCGATAAAAACAAGCACGCACCATGGTTTTTACATGGTTCCCAAAACGAAGTTGACTATCCATTATTATTCCTAAATTCCTAGCCTCAGTCACCCGTTCAACTTCCTGCCCACAAATATGAAGTTTCGGATCTGTATCCAGGATTTTCTCAACTTGATGCTTTGAGCCCAAAATCATGCATTTTGATTTACTAGGATTTAGTAATAGACCACTTCTTTTCGCCAACATAGCCACACTATTAAGATCTTTGTCCATTTTTAATATGGCTTCTGTAAAGTCACAAGGGGGGCAGATATATATAATTGAACATCATCTGCATAAAGATGAGAGTTACAAAAGCCAATAGAATTTACAATATCTGCACTAAATACAACAAAAAGCAACGGCCCAAGTATTGAGCCCTGAGGAACTCCACGATCAAGCATTCTATATCGTGACAGCAACACCTTACCATCCTCACCAGTCAACTTCACGCATTGTGTGCGATTGCTCAAGTAGTTTTCAAACCAACTAAGTGATTTTTGATTCAGTCCATAATAAGACAGCTTTGAAAGCAATAAGTTAGTCGGAATACAGTCAAAAGCACGAGAGAAATCTAGCAGGGCCATACACGTGTCACTTCCAGAGTCCTGTTGAGATAGAATATTATCTACTACGTCCATCAAAGCCGTCACTGTGCCCATCCCTTTACGAAACTCCAATTGATTTGCCGGTAATATTTTTGCATCTTCCACAAACTATGAAAACTGCAAATGAATTGCCTTCTCTAGTACCTTAGATAGAAAAGGGAGGATGCTTATTGGCCTGAGGTCTTTGATTTCAGATGGGTTGTTTATTATAGGTATGGGTGTGACTATCGCTGATTTCCACATACTAGGCACCACATCAGTTAGAATGGAACTGTTTATGATTTTAGTTATCACAGATAATGTATGAGGTAGCGCAAGCAACACTATGTCCCTTGCGATACCATCTGCACCTATAGCATTCGTAGTAATCCTCATAATATGCTTAGCAATTTCCCTCTCGTGGACAGGTTTTAATGCAAAAATACGATCACTAAACCTGTAATTAGCAAAATAGTTCAACTAAGATAAGGGGATTGTGTCGCTGTCAGGAACATCATTTATAAAGCTATCATTGATTGCGTTAGGGTTATTGAAAGTATCAGGGAGGGAGTGCTATGAAATGAAATGAAAATTGTTTTTTCAATTTAGGTCCATACAGAACACTTATGAATGTCAACATGTTTACCACTTTTTATTATCAAACGTTACAGTCTTTTTAAAATTTTTCCACATTTCCTAAGTATTTTTATAATTAGAATTGACATAATGGTTGTATGTGTCATTAATACTTACACTTTTTTTTTGTTTACCTATTTTATCATTTTAATACCGGAAACCCGGTAAGGTTTCCTGGATATGTTCAAACACAATAAATAGCGCTTAAATAAATAGTGATTTACTTAAACACTGAAAACTGATTAAAACACTTCGAGTGGTTATCATCAGCTATGGAACATTTTTTTACCCCTGATAGCTGCAACTGCTATAGTACATCATACTCACTTCTTCTATTCCATACAAAATCCCAACACGTCCGTTATGCAGGACGCAAGCACAACAATATGTTGCACGTAAACCTACGCAATCTAACGTAATAAGGATTTTCTAACAATTGCACACCAAGATCACGGTGGCTCCTACTTTCTGCTGTTGAATCAATATAATATTGGCCGTCATAATAACAAGAAAATGCTTCCCAGCTGTTGCCAAATACAATAATTTCAGTATAAAAGCCTCTTAATGCTTACCGAAAGCAGCAACTTGTGTATTCTTCCCGTCACTGTTGCTGCAGTCAAAATTGTGTATATAAAAGCTTTTAGCACTAATTGAAACATGGCTCATGACTATTGAAACCAGGCAATATGAAATTTTAAAGAATATTAAATTACATTACAAAAATAAAAACATAAAATCATGCAGCAGCAATCACCAACGAAAATCTGACATATAAAAAAAACGCAAGACAGGACACAGACAATAAATAAACTGAAACAGAAACAATATAGAATGTAGAGCGAAAGAGACAAAAAGTCAGAAAAAGATAAAACTTAGAAAAAGATCTGTACTCTATGGGACGGCACGTTAGGTATAAAGCCCAGACACACGGACAGTATTAAGAACGTGACAAAATAATAGTGACGACAGCTGTGAATCTACAATAATATGTGTTGTTGTAGTAACAGGTTGTGATTTGACTTTCAGTTTTCTGACAAAAGGCTATTATCAAGGCGTAATTTCACTCTGAAAATGAAGAAGTCATGAGTAGATCGCATTTTTTGATTTCTTTTGTTCTACTATTGCTTCCGCAACAAACTGAGGATGAAAAACTTTCTAAAAGTGGTAGGTGGCGTGCACGATAAATCTCTACTGGAACGTAATCACTTCATTATTCTAGTATCCAGGAACCCAATTCTCGGGATTTCGATATGAAAAAAACATGGCGGATATTATCTGAAAAAAATATTTATTTTCATACGACATATATCACTAAAACATATTTTTTGTATGGTTTTCAGGTGATATCCGCCATGTTATCAAAATGTCACTAGCCCGAGAATTGGGCTCCAGGAGAGCGCTGAGCGATTCGAAATCCATTCCACTTGCACTTCCGGCTTTTATTGCTATTGCTGACTACATGTCAAATAAATGGAATTTACCAAATTTGTTAAAACTTTTGGTTTTTTTGGTTGTATATAAAATTAAAATGTTGAAGGGTTTTTGTACAATAAAGTATCGTGCAGTGGTGAGATTGTAAAGACGGAGTATATTCAAGATTTCGTAAACATAGGTATAAACCCGCTCTCGACTTCAGGTTCAGTCCTTTTTTAGTTTCAAAATTCAATCAATACTACTAGGTAACTAGTGCGTAGGTGTACAGTAGGCACCAGAGTAAAATTATTGGCAGTTCCCTACAGTGCATCCAAGATGAAGCTGGCCTGGACGTGCATGTTCACCCCGCGCTTGTACAAGATCTACAGGGATGGCCCCAAAGAGGTGAGTGTATCTTTTGCATCGTAATTAGTCTGCAATTTACGAAAATAACAAACAATCCACCTGTAGGCCAACCTGCGCAAAAAACATAAAAATTGCGCAAACTGAAGTTTTTACATATTTCTGGAGCAAAATGTAATTCTTCAATTAAATTGCGAATTCTGAAGCCGAATTCAATCTACACCCTTCTTACTAATTGTATAAAAAAAAAGATAACAAATAAGCACAGTACAGACTCAGGTAAAAGCAACAAGTGACACAAAAACTGTGGTGAGGGCTCTCATTGTCCCTTACCAACATAAAATCATAATAAAGTGACCCAGAGACTATTAACTTTAAATCTTCCTTTCAGTCAGTAGGTAACTCATTCAAGTTAATCTTTCTCGGGAAAATCAAAATAATTCTTCCTTGGGGAATCTAAGTATATCTTTCTCAATGAAACCAGGTGAATCTTCACATTTCAGTTTCTTCTCCTCTACACCTACATATTTTAGTGCGGTGAGGCACATAATCTACCTATGCCTATTTCAGTTAATGGTCAAACAT
Organism: Marasmia exigua; assembly: GCA_019059595.1. Classification (NCBI taxonomy): domain Eukaryota; kingdom Metazoa; phylum Arthropoda; class Insecta; order Lepidoptera; family Crambidae; genus Marasmia; species Marasmia exigua. The sequence continues at coordinate 13,658,242 of CM032494.1, read as the reverse complement.
GAGGACCCCTTAGCCACCCTCCGGAACAATATTTTGAACATATGGAATAAATCTAACAATGCTGTCAAAGTGAGGGTGGCTGTACCACATGCACACTCTGTTTAGCACTGTAGTGGGACATACATTGTTGTTTCTAAAATCTACAAAACATGGTTTAAGTTACCTTTATATTGAACATATAGAAATAAATAAAAATATATTGAACCTTTTGTCTATAATCATCTACTTCAACAAAAACGCATTGATTTATGTAGTGCAAAGCCTAATATTTTAGAATATTATGGTTTTTACATTTAACTTACCACGGCATAGATCCACACATCCTGCGTTATCATGCACCAACCTTGACTGACATAATATATCTTACTTACAAGGGACAGGGACTGACACACACACTCTACAGCCTGCTTATGTATACTCTAAGACAAAATAGATGAGCAACCTTCAATCTGAAGGTAATTCTAAGAGTGCAAAATAGTATGATCAGCATCAAAAGTAGCTTAACACGTTAGTACATGTTGAAGTAACATTTTGTACGTACCCCTTAGAAACTGACTATAATAGGCAGAACACTTACTTTGACATGGTCCTTAAGTGTTAAGCTACTTTTGATGCTGACCGTACTCTACAACCTTAATATCAGTGCATCAGGAGTTTCATGAAAAATATAAGGTAACTATTCAATAAAAATAAGTCAAAGGTCACTTTTGGATCAAATGAGAATTTGAGGAAATTGACATATTGTAGCAAACCTGATGTGACTCGTGGTCTGTATGACAGACTCATGCTGCATTAATAAGTACAATAAACTTTAAACAAATCAAATTGAAACCTAGAAATACCAACAAATCCCTACCCACCTTATTATAAATCGCGATTTAAAGTTTTCACCGTACTAAAGCTCATGTCATCCCATTCCAATACCCAATGTTAAGGCGACGGGTAGCCCTAACTAGCGACACCAATCGATTTAAAATTGTTAGCTACTAAACCAGATCTATTTTATACAATGTCGGAGCGGGAGCCTCTAAGCAAACTTTTATTCTATTTATTCAATAATTGTGCACTACTTTTTGATCTGTTTTTACACTCGAAATTTGGATTAACGCCATAAGTGACCTTGTTTGGAGGTAATTCAAATTTCTAGTACAAAAGCAGGCCCAAAAGTTAAGTATAAGTATTAAATAAATAAATAGTATAAGTGTTTTCCGAGAGGCTGCAGCTTCGGAACTGTTAAAAAGATATCCGGTTTAGTTGCTAACAATTTAAATCAATTGCCATCGCGTCGCTAGTGTGCCCTACCCGTCACCTTAAAAGGGGCTGGCATGGATATTATGCCGGGCCTATCCTGAGTTCGCGATTTGTAATAAGGGGAAATAAGTTTCATTCCTATTTATATCAGATTTTCCTCTATTTATATTTTCGCGGAAAACAGGTCGATAGTTCCAGTGTGACGTAGGCGGTGCGTGAGCGGAGGCGCGCGCATCTGGTCCTCATTTCAGGGCGCCATTAAGTTTGAAAACCACTTGTATGATTCCCGGTAGCAGAACTACCACAGTGTACAAATTCTGGGTAGCAACACATCTTGATGTTTTGACGAATGTCGCTCGGGCGACCTTGGAGTTATGTGCTGCAATATTTTACTTACTTTGAAAGTTTGAAGATTATATTACATACTATTATTTCTGATGCTGATGAAATGCCGAATTTAGGCCGGCAACACATGACTCGGTCGCTCATTTGTCGCCTCTAGCAAAAATAAAATGAAACCATGGTAGCAAAGTAAATTATCCTGTTATATAAGTAAGGCTGTCCATTATAATTATGTAATAATGTTTTTTTTTTGTTTAGAGCACCTACCAGCCGCAAGGATTGGAAAGATGGAGCGATAAAGTAATCACTTCAGTAAGTATTATTGTTTAACTGACGAAAATAACGGATGCTCTTGATTCGACGCATATTATGATTTTTTATGAATTTTCACATTCTTTTATCAAATTATTAGTTGATAAACAGCAGTATTAATTTTTTTTATTATTTGCGTTTACCACACCATTCAATGATGATTTCATCAGTCAAATGGATGAACCACTATATTTTTCAATGATATTTTATAACATTTATATTTCCATTTCTGACTAAGATAGTTATCATCATATATTTAACTAAAAATATTTTTAGGCTAACATGCTGTACAACATCAGCTTTTATACATCGCCGTTCCTCTGCATGTATATGTTCCGGCGTGGATTCTTCTCATCGAGCGAAGCGAAGTTCCTCATGCAATGTTTCGGAGGGTTTGGTTGTTTGCTGGTGATTTGCTTCGTGCTGAGGGGCATCGGTAGAGCCTTCAACCCAAAATATGTTGAATTCGTGAACGCCCTTGCACGATCCCCGTCAGAAAAGAATGAACTGCTGACTGCGATTCGGAAGTTTGACTTTGAGTCTCATGCTTGGCCAGTCACGTTTACAGTCACTGGAACGCCCATGTAAGTAGTTTATAGTTTTCGTCCTAAGAAGTACTTGTGTGTTGGGAATGTAATAAAATAACCACCGATAAAGTCCCAAAGATTATGAACCTTAAGTGGCAATAGGCAAGGCACATTGCGATGAAGACTACAGCCATTGGGGGAGAAGGCCCTCGAGTGCAAGCCGCGTACCGTGAGTCGCTGTCGTGGCAGGCCCCCACAAGGTAGACCATGCCAAGCCATTAGGCTTGGTGATGATTGAGAAAGTCCATTCGATGCAGGTGGCGCAGGACCTATTACTATGCAGTAATCTTTGGAGGAGGCCTATGTTCAGCTGTAAGCGTCTCTTAGCTGAAATTATGATAAATGTAATGCAGCTGGATTACTTGGTTCTCGCCCGGTACTATATCACGGTAAGTCAGTTTCGGCAGACGTGCGAGAGTGTGTGTAATATTGCTGTCCGTGTGTTTTCAAAACGCGAATCACTATTGCATTTTGTTTTAATAAAAGCTATTTTCAGCTTGAAGATTTACAACAACCCATTCAAGCGATGCGCTAACCCCGAGCTTCCAACATACAAGCGCGCATTCATTCAGGTGCTGGCGTATCTCGCCACGCACACTTTTGGCCTGCGACTCATCTACCCTGGCTCTGTGGGGCTCATCAACCACATCCTCTGTGAGTTATTGATTTGTCTTCAAAAACGAGCAAGGCTACTTACATCACGGCTGGAAAGATACAAGAGGCTGTCTTTAAAATTCGTTTAGTAATTCAATAACATGATCTTGAATAGGGACGTCATCTTTGTCAGATCCGAAACTTTCACATTTAGTTAAAGATATTTAAACTTTTATATCGTACTTATTTAGTTAAAGCTATAGATATTATTTATTTATTATGAATATCTGGTAGATTCAATTGTTTAAGGAGGTCCATAATTCTCCTAATCTTGAATTGTTATCTTTTTTTTTGAGAATGCGTGCTATATTTTAATTAAGGTACGCTCAATTCCTAAGGATAATATTTTCCACCAGGGACCGCACTGCAACAAGGTCGTACTCACCTGGTTGAAGAATTCAATGGCAAGCGCGCCAAGATACGCACCTTGGATCGGAATGATATCGACACCATGTTCGTGGACCAGCGGCCTTCCAAGAAAGGGCGTTTCCTGGTGATATGCTGCTGAAGGAAACTCTGGTTTCTACGAGATAGGACTCATGACGACTCCGATTAAAGCTGGTTACTCTGTCCTGGGCTGGAATCATCCTGGATTTGCTGGCAGCACGGTAAGCTAAAATTGGAGATAGATAATAGTCTTTCCTTGTTCATTTTATTGATTGAATGGGGCGTATATCGCGTCTAGAAAATCCGCTTGGTGGCGCACTGTTGGACTGAGGTCAAATTTCAACAGTATTGGTTGTTTCGTTTGTCAAATTGACATTTTGACACATCACGTCCAAAAGTAACCAATCACCTTGTACCTCTATGGACCTCAGTCCTATAATAATATCCACCAACTGATTACGGCTACGGCGGCTGATCGTCATATAGTGCTCATTATAATGCTCAAGTGTGTGCGCAAACACAATTGCACTCTCTATTCCCTTACCCTCGTATTCCGTTGGGACACCACCGATGACCAAGACGACCGAAGAGGGATCACGTGCTTTCCGAGGCACGGGGTACAAGACCGTCAATTTCCAGACTCTGGGCTAACACTAAGAATTTCTTACCGAAAACTTACGTACACATTTTTGGCCTTACGCGCCAACGGGGCAGTCCTATAGTACCTACGGTATCTAACGGATTTTTCACACACGAACTATCGTGCGTAATAATGTTGCGTATAAAACAACATAGATTAGGTACGGTGTCGCGTGGGGTGTTATGTGTACAAAGTATTGGATTATATTCATTTAACTATTTACCATGTGACATGCAAAGCAGATATTAACGTCGTCTAGCGGATTTTCATAGTCATAGTCATATTATTTTATTGCAACATACAAATAACTTGAGACCCGTAAACATGGCCCTGTTAGGACATCGCAACATTGCCTACTCTTATAGAGTCTCATCATCAGCCTATCGCAGTCCACTGCTCCACGTAGGCCTCTCCAATTGTTCGCCACCGTGATCTATCCATGGCTTCCTGCATCCAGCTCTTGCAAACCATCCTGCGCAGATCGTCCCTCCACCTAGCCAGAGGGCGCCTTACAATACGTGGTACACGTATACACTCTAAAACTCGTTTACCCCATCGATTGTCGGTTCTGCGGCTAATATGGCTAGCCCACTGCCAGTTAAGCTTGCTAATCCGGTGAGCTTATAGTCAAATGAAATATTATAAATATTAATTACAAGAGTTCTATATTCTTTGTGTATTATTTTACAGTGCTTTTAAATTACTTCAAAACTTATTTATTTTAATATTATAACATTAAGAATATAAAAAAAAGTAGGTACGTAATTATTTACAGTATCCTAAAAATAAACATAAAGAAGAATATAATTAACAAGAGAATGATGGATGAGATAAATATTTACAAAAGAGTGTAGTCTGCCCTAATCATCGTGCCCAGAATACTGGCGGCGTTGCCTCTTTGATTGGCTAAGTATTCTACATAGTTAATCAAATAATGTGCTGTTGGTGAACCTAAATAAATAAATAAATGAAAAAACAATAATAATAGCCCTGAGCGAACTTTTTTTCACCGTTTTCCCTAATATTTGACTAAAGGGCCAGCCTTTCCCGCTTCAAGAGGAGAACGCCATGGATGCAGTCATGCAGTACGCCATCAATGAGCTGGGTTTCGAACCTGAGCATATCGTGATGTACGGCTGGAGTATCGGTGGGTACTCCGCCACCTGGGCCTCGGTCAGTTATCCGGTTCGTGGGCTGGTGAGTGGGAATAGTGATTTTATTGGCTCTTGTATCTTGTACTGCTTTCAGCATCAAAATTAGTGGTTCAAACCTACCAAAAATATCTGAACATTTCACAAAAAACACTTTTATTACAATAGTTTAAGGTGTACTTTCAATTGTCATTTGTTCTTGAAAACAACAAATGAAAATGAGTTGCATTTTCATAGTGTATACTATTTTTGGTACGTTTGAATGCCAAGATTATTTTAATTGTGTCTCTATTGGTGTTGCTTTGCACGTCGTGGTAAGATGTAATGTCTATGGGCAGCTCGTTTGCCACCTATCGACCGAGGCAGAGCCACGCTTCAGCATGAATGAGCCGGCTAGACTGGAGTGATACCACGGCCACACAGAAAACCGCCGTGAAGCAGCACTGTGCGTGAGTGAGGGTACCGGAGGCCCAATCCGGGGGAAAGGGGGGTTTGAAGGTTAGCAGCGCACTAGTACCAACAGGCGATCCGTCTGCTTGTCTGCCGCCTACCACATAAAAAAAACACATAAAGTAATGAACTTTCAATCAAATTGATGACGAATGTTCAATCAGATCCTGGATGCAACGTTCGACGATCTGCTACCCCTAGCAGAGAACCAAATGCCGCAGTCCTGGGGTTCTTTGGTGAAGGAGGTGGTCCGCTCCTACGTGAACCTGAACATTGCAGAACTGCTCCTCAAGTACCATGGACCGGTTCAGATGATTCGCCGCACTGAGGATGAGATCATATGCCTACGGTAAGTTGCAGATTAACGTTTAATACGCACGTATAAGCTCGTTTTTGCTTCATTGTAATAGGCAAGTTGCCTCATGTCACCATTTATAAAAATAACTTTTTATTCAAATATTATTGCGTACAAGGGTCCGAAATATATAAACTTCAATAAATATAAATGAGGGATTGCCGTAAAAATTAACTTAAACCCGTTATATTTTCTCTTGATTGAAATCACCGTCCGCCATGTTTCTACGTCACCATTATTGTAAACAACAACACGTCAAACGCTAGTTGCAGGTTATTCGTGATCTTTCATTTATATGACAGAATGACAATATGACAGTCACGCGTATTGCTTACAATAACAGTGATATCACGGCACAGATGGACCATCATGGCGGACGGCTTTTATGGCTGTATAGCGAAAATATAATTTAAAATATATTATGAAAGTTGCTTTAAAAAAATTTATATTTTTTTACGGCGTAATATAATTGTAATGATCCGTTCTAACAAATAATAAAAATAGTGGCAACTAGCCTATTACTAGACTCCCCATATCCAAAAGCATGGTCCAAACGTACCCTGGGCTTCTGAGCGGCAGCTTAGGATGCAACCGGGAATTACACGCTAAGATGAGAAGATCAGGAATCTCGTTTTTGGAGACGCATTTAGGTGAGCCATTTGGCAGACGCTCAGACCAAAAAGAAAAGAAAAGATTTTTTTATTATTTTGGACATCACAACACTATATCATTTAGAGTACAAAATCAGTTACAAAAGATCAAACAAACAAAAAAAAATTGATACAGAAAAAAAAGAAAACAAAACAAAGTAACCAGGCAGTGCATATAAATGGCCCCCACTCAGCCTCTGTCATGACCCTGAAAAACTACTAGAGTGACGTTCTTTCTCTATCGCCCCCGTGTAGAGATGCACTAAAGCTGCAGCAGGGGCCGGTTGGATCTATTTTACACTCTGTGACTTTTTTTTCCGAAAATGTCAATTTCGTTAAAAGCGCGCGTTATTTAGTTCCATGATACTATCTTAGCGTCCTATCGTAGCGACTTAATTTCTATGATGGAGGTATTTGCCGTGCAGTGTATCTTTAAACATTTACATCCCTTTAACCACGTATTCTACCTGCCATTCTGAACATTTTTTGTTCTATGACTTTTGGAAAATCTCATGAAAAAATTAACTTTTCCGACAGCCGGGTGTCGAAAAAAATTTCCGCCAATTTCGAAAAGTCGTTAAACAAACGTTCAGAATGGTTGGTATTGGTAGAGTTCGTGGAGAGGATGTAAATATTTACAGATACACACCTGTACACCTGTGCACGGCAAACACCAGCCCATTCATTCTTTCTTCTTAACTACATGGCTACAAAGTTGTATAATAGATTGTCACAAGATATAAGAGATGAAAATAATTATAAAACGTAACGATCAGCTACATACGCAGGATATAGTATAGTGCTCAAACACAAGTGCACTCTCTATTCCCTTACCCTTATATTCCGATGGGACACTACTGTGACAAGACCGGAGAGGGATAGGGCGCAGGAGCAACAGCTTAACGAACTTTCCGAGACACGGGGGTACAGTGCGAACCACTGCGCTACCGAGGCAGTCATTACTAAAGATAATACTTATTAAATGAAAATGAAAATATCGTTTATTCAAGAAACACTGATACTTAGCAATATTTGAACTGCTCTCACATAAGGTCGCCCTGTGTTGTGAGAGGAGGCTCTTTTTAGAATAATATAATAATAATAACAGGAGTATTTTCTTAATATTAAAGATGATACAATGATGTTGGTGTTTATTAATTATTTACCTTTACTTACTAAATGCGTCTATTCTCTTGATTAATATTTAAGTAGATAAAAACAAATGGTACAAATATATCATGATAGTTTTTGTAACTCCTTCATTAATAATGCTCTAGCCATTTGCAATACGAAAAAAGGTTTCTAAGTCATTAGTAAATTTGTAATAAGAGCTGTAAGACCATCTTTGTACGTTTAATTTGAAAATAAATACTTGAATACTTTCCATCATAGAAATCTAGTTATCTCTGAGTGTGCCAATTTTACTTTACTCTTTACCCAGACCTGGCCATCTCAAGACGAACCGCGGGAATGATCTCCTGGTGCGACTTGTGGAGCACCGGCACAACTCGCTGCCGGCCGAGGTGCGCGACCACCTGCGGCGGCTGGTCGCCCTCAACGAGTCGCAGAGGACCGCCCTCAACTACTCCACGAGCGATGAACACGAGCAGCGGGCTCTGCGATTGGTAAGTAGGCTCCGCGCCACGAAGAAGTCCGCGGCGAAACACGGAACTAAAATCTTAAGTTCTTTCCCTTTTATTACAAAAAACTGCTCTGATACCGCTTTTAATCCTAAACTAGCAAGTTCATGATTATTACGGAATAATGTTAGTTCTGAAATATTTATTACAAATCCTCGACTAACCATAGACAACTTAGTACCGCAGGATAGTGTCAAAATTGATCGAAACATTCTATCATTCGTTCAGTGACATTTCATTTTACATAACCTTATTTTCTGGTCTGAAGTAAAAATTCTAAAGAATTGTTTTTGAGCAACAATAAATTAAAATATTGACCTAAGTAAGATTTCCAAGTAATATGCATAGGAATTGCTTATAATTTTGGGATTGAATTCCAAAAATAAATTAACTTCTTTCTCACAAATAACTTTAGCGTAAAACGTAATGAACTGTCGCAGGGGTAAGTTGTCATGGTTACTGAATCGAAATTTTGAGGTTATTATTTTAGTACTCATTTTAAACTAGGGGTCCGGGTAGTTGAACTTCAGTATTATAATTGATATACTAAATAACGTTAAACTTAGTTTTGTTATAATGTTTACTCCAGTTCTTCAGTTATTCCCAGTATTAATCACACTACTTATTTTAAACCACGTTTTGGAATAAGAGGGTTTGTGTCTATGGACATAAAACTCAAATTTAAATGTTCATGGCGACTGAAACGCGCATTTTGCGGGATTTCAATTTGACAAATCTCCAAATGAGCGATATTGGCTCACTGTATAAAAACGTGATTCCAATCCTGGCATGTCCCTCAGGATTTTTCAAATCTATGTGCATATTACTACCATTCGTTCGGTGGTGAGGGAAAACATCGAGAGGAAACCAGCAAATCTCTGAAAATTGTGGATACCTGCAATATTTGTAATAATGATTCTTCGAATCAGATTTTTCGAATCCTGATTTGAAGCAATGCCTGCGTTGTGTTTCGCCTGCGCTGTGTTGCGCCTTCGCTGTGAGTGAGGGTACAGGAGACCCAGTAAAGGGAAAGGATGTTAAAGATTGGCAACCCACTTGATGATGTCCATAGGCGGCGGCAATAGAAGAAAGAAAAATCGTTTATTCGACACGTATCATAAAACATTTTACAAAGAAACATCTAATAAACTAAGTGTCGAACCGATCCCTACACAGCGTTGAGCTATGGCCTGGGCCTTATATAACATAACCATATTATATAACAATATTTCTTTCAAATTACCTTAATTTATTGAAAATAAAAAATTCTTTGCCGTGTGGCCTCCGGCAGAGTAAAATAGGCCACCCTCACTCTTACCGAGGTGTCGTAAAAGGCGACTAAGGTAAAGCTGCTGGCACGATCATCAGCACCCAGAGAAGGAAAACTCTGCATTTATATTAAAACCCTCGCCAACCCGTCTGCCAAGCGTGGTGAGTATGGCAATTACCCCTCATGTGATTGAAGGAGGCCTGTGCCCCAGCAGTGGGGACTTAAATGAGCTGATGATGATGATGATGAAAAATCTTTGTTATGACTACTTATACTTACCATTATTTGTATTATTTGGTATGCAATGTTTAGTTTTGGAAAAATAGCTTACCATCAGGTGATCAGTCTCTTCGTCTGCCACATATCGCAAAGAAAAACTTATTATCTATTTCTCCAACAGATCAGTACGTACATGCGGGATTTCAAGACGACGCACTGTGTTCCGCTGTCGGAGCAACACTTCGAGGCCATCATCGCTCTGGTGCTGACAGCTAGAGGCAACTAGTGGTTAGCCCCACGAATTCGGTTCCTCGAGATCCGACATCGTGGTTCTACTGGACAGGTTCACACTTTCTTGGTGCCCGTCATCCCCAAATATGAATAAAGAAATTGCTAGTGGACAAAGGCAAATTCTACAGTCAAGACTATAAAGTTGTGGTTTCTCGAGTAGTATTTGTTCCTATATATACTAGTAGTTGCCTGCGAAATTGTGTTGTTCTATTGACTTGCAGCCATTTTTAAAAACCATTCCAAGTTGGGTTGATTTAACATGCATTATGTTTTTCTTCAGTCCGATATTAATTATAATAAAAATAATTATAAATATTACATTTTGAAAGAAAATATAATTTGTAACTTGTATTTCTATCCTTATTTACTAGTCATATGAAATGCAATTGAAATAAGGATTTATAATGCCTATGTGGATCATGAACCTGTAAACCGTCCAAGGTCGATGGTTTCCACAAGTGAATGCTTTAATCGGGTAGAGGGGTATTTATTGTAGGAAAGGATTCAAATCCAAACTTATGGCATTGTGTTTTAAAATTGTTAAGGTATATTATGTGGTTGGGAACGAAGTTAGACCAATTTTATTTTTAGAATTAAAATTATCATGTAATATACCAGTATTTATCATCTCATGAGTAGTACTTTTGTTTTCTATCGCTTATTAGGAAGATGAATTTATAATTTTAATACATGTTATTATGTAATAAATGTGGCATTTATAAATTCTTAAGACACAGTTTATGCTTATAGTTTTGAAGAAAATATTGGTGTTAGTATTAATTACTATAAAATTGACTGTAACACATTTTATGAATGTTAGATAATAATTAATTATCTATTATAATATTGATGTTTTAATTGAAACTGTGTTTCTTGATGTTTTTTACAATATAATAACATAGATAAATAATAGTTTAACCTGAGTGTTTACGCTATTTCCTTGGACGTACCGAGAAATTGGATGGGGGTCTACTGCGACCCTAGCAACTATTACTAATAAAATTCAGTCATGATGGTCCTAGCCCAAAACTGGATACGTCCATGGCTGCATTTAGTATTATAAGGTGTGCCCTTGTTACTTTTTGTGATTGATAAAGAAAAGTTGTGTATTGGTATACCTATCGAGCAATAGGTGTGCGGCTACAGCAATGGCACATCTATTGTTTAAATTGATGTCACTAAATGGTTTAGGTATACTCAATGGTTATAATAGTTTCGATTTATATTAAGTGTTCTACCGTTTATTTTAAATGGAGTAATTTTCTGTTGGAAATTCTAGTTTCACTCAAGTCTGTTCCTCTGGTCTTCAAAGATGAATAGCGAACTGTTAATTTGCTACTAAACTGTGTCTATCATCTCATGCAAAGGTTCTATAATTGGGTCGTATTGGGTTTCTGAGTGCATAGTTATGGTCTATACGACTTAATAAATTATAGTAACTATCGGTATTGATTTTCATCTTTTTGAAAAAAATAAATTATAAATGTACTATTTAATACTAGTAGGAAATATGAGTGTCTAATAATATAATTACCAGATTACATTAAATATAACGAAATAGATTATACCACTCCAGTATATTTTTGAATAATGGTAAAATAAGGGAGGCCTAACAGTAGACGTGCAGCAGTGTAGGGCACGGGGTAATTGAAAGTAAATTCAAAATTTAATAAATTACATACAATTTATGTATTTACTTATGTAATGTAATGATAATTTATGTAATGATAAAAAAATGTCCGTTATACTGACTTTTTAATTATTTATTAAAATATTATGTGTAGTAGAAATAAGAGGGAACTTGAATAAAGTATAATTAATAAGCTGTCTTTGTTTTTTAGATATCATAAAAACCTTATTAAGCGGTTTCTACTCACAGACTGACCGCAGTTTTATCCCTGACTATAGTATCCCCTGGCGAACTTTGTTCCACCCCAATGTAATTTTAATTAATTTTGTGAATAAACTGGACAAAAATACCTTGTCCTTTCCTTGGTTCTAAGCTACCTCTCCACCAATTTTCAGCCAAATCGATCCGGCCATTCTTGAGTCACTTACACGACTTTCTTTTTTAAGATGACCGGTAGGGCACACTAGCGATGCCAATCGATTATAATTTTTAGCTACTAAACCGGGTCTATTTGAAACAATTTCGCTGTTACAACCTCTCGGCAAACACTTATACTATTTATTGAATAACCATGCACAAATGTTGGGTCCAACGCATACGCAAAAAATTGATTACCGCCAAAAGCGGCCACTTTTAGCGTGTATCAACTTTTCGCGTTTGTGCACGGACCCAACATTTATGCATGATCATTTAATAAATAGTAAGTGTTGACCAAGAAATTGTTTAAAATAGATCCAGTTTAGTAGCTAAAAGTTATAATCGATTGGCATCGCTAGTGTGCCCTTAAATACTTTACATAGATTCGCAAATGCTTCAAAAAAAAACCGGCCAAGTGCGAGTCGGGCTCGCGCACAAAGGGTTCCGTAGCAGCAAAGTCCAAAATTACAGTTAAATCAACCTATCTCAAAAACTATAAGAGATACTTTGATCAAACCAAAAATCGTTGAAAGAGTTAATTAGCATGCATCACCTCTATTTTTTTTAGAATTTTATACCCCGTAGTTATAAAAATAGAGGGGGGGGGACATACTTTTTACGACTTTGAGAGCTGATATCTCAAAAACCGTTCACTTTAAGAAAAATGTTTTTTAGAAAACTTTATATCATTTTAAAAGACCTTTCCATTGATACCCCACACGGGTATGTACATCGAAAAAAAAAATTTCATCCCTCAGTTACATGTATGGGGGGCCCCACCCCCAATTCTTTTTTTTACTATTTAGTGTCATATTTTTGTAGCGGTTCATACAACACATATTCCCATCAAATTTCATCACTGTAGTACTTATAGTTTCCGAGTAAATCGGCTGTGACAGACGGACAGACGGACAGACGGACATGACGAAACTATAAGGGTTCCGTTTTTGCCATTTTGGCTACGGAACCCTAAAAAGACTGCGGTTGTCACTGCCCATACGAAAAATTATAGACTTAAGATGCGAAAAATCCAGAGGTGCATGCTCGGATTCGAACCACGCACGAACTCCCTGCAATTTGTCTAAGAAATTGTCTAAGACTAGCTCAGTAAAACGTATCTTTCAAAAGATTGAAACATTTGCATCTGGATCAGTGCAGTGATGCGGAACAATGAAACGTATCATTTGGCTGAGTCGTATCGCTGAGTCGTTTTAGTAAAGAGTTACACACGTCTACTTTAAATACCTCTCGCTCGCTCTTCGCTCTAGAATGGTTCCAATGCTTTTTGTATCTTAAAAAATAAATGAATAGTTTTAGGCCGGTGCAACGGAGTGTTTTATTGCACACTAACTGTCTCTTTCTGAAGGTATATGATTCAATCTTATTTACTCAGATAGGAATATATATTGGAAATAATAATAGTCTCGTACAGAGAAAGGTAATGATACTCTGTGTCTGAATAATAGTCTAGCTTTGTAATGCAATCCTTTTCAAGGTCCTCTTCTCATCAGAGATCAAGATCTCACAAAAGATCGCCACAAAACAAGGCAGTACCAAGTCCGTTATATAATGACCTAAAAAAAAGCAAATGTCAAAAAAGTGACTGCAGTTCTTTTCTTGTGACTTTGACATTGACAGCCTTGGTCGATTCGAAATTCTAGCTTGTAAAACCGCGAATTTTTTGGTAATATTAATTCACCACAAAGAGGACACTTTTATAGTTAAAAGCATAAAAACATGTGTTAACTGTTAATGAGTTAAGCTATAGTGTCGAGTGTTTTATTAATAGTTGACGAAAATTATATCAGGTAAGGTAACCTCTTCCAAAAAAATATTGTTCACATGGTATTAAATATCGTTTTTATTCTTTAAATTTGTAAGAAATGTGAAATATTTCTGATTGGTAATATAGTATTACTTAAGAATAGTATTACAGACTAGAAAATCTGCTAAAATTCCTAAAACTTTTTGTAGTATACTTGCTTTTAATCACACTTGCAATGTTATGCAATAACACCTCATAAACGCATTTTCTGGAAGTACTATTAATTACTACTGATGCATAAAAACACTCTAGTACTTACCTGCTCAATTGCGTAATTATCTGAGTAGAATCGCATATAGTATTTATTATAGGAATTACATAAGAAATTAAATCTGTTTTATGTTAAAGAAGGAATTAAAAAGCTATTGTGTCTGTGTTTTATATCAAATATCAAAACTAATATTTTTTTTTGTAAACAATCCTAACCATATTATTTTATTGTAAACCAACTTTACACAACAAAACTAAACTAAATCAACTGGGTATACAACTCAGTGGGAGCCAAAAGCAGCTTAAGATTTAATTTTCATAACATTGCATAAATTTAATAATTTTTTTATACCTATCAGATTTGATAATGGAAAGAAAGTTGTTGTTAGTGGAGCCAGACTAATAGGCCACATTTGATGTTTTTCAATTTTAGCTTCATAAAAAGGAGACCTCACAAACATGAATCGAATACTATAACCATGGAATAAAAAATATTAGTACTTTTATTTGGAGAAATGTGAATCAAAATTATTGAAAAGAAAGGTGATAGTAGGTACCAATCCTAGATATCGATCCATGGCCAGATTATTTCTTTTTCTTCAAAATCAAAGTGCTTATATTGTGTTCCATACATCATTTTTCTGTTTACCCAGTTACTAATGTATTTAATTTTTTAAACAAGAGAATAATATGTTTTTTTAAATCAGAATTTGGCTTTTCATTTATGGTTGAATATTCCTACACAATCAAATTGTATTCTTTCGATTATTTGGGGTATATTACGAGAGCTTAAAACATACTGCGCCAACCCCAGATAACCTGGGAAAAGGGCAGGAGGATGATGATGATTACTAGAGCTTAATAAGAAAATGTGTTGAGAGATACAACCACAAATACAACATTGTATTGGTACAATGTTGTACCTGTCAACTTAATTTTTTTAAAAGTTTATATATAGTTAACAGAGAAAGTGTAAATCATGAAATTTACTTTTTGGTCTTTATTGCACTAAATTAATGGAAACATAGTTTTAAACAATACCTACACTTAAAAAAAAATCATTTGACAGTCTTCAGGTGGGACAGAACCCACAACCTTTTGCTAACTAGGCAACTGCTTTACCGACTAAGCTACCGGAGACCTTGGTATGTCGACAAATTTTGTAAGTGCGTTTTGCTTCACCGTGAGCCGAATAGTTTCACCAATATTTGTATGTACCTACATGCACCTATTTATTATTTACTTAAGAATAAAATGCAAAAGATTGCTGTACCCCAACATTACATAATAATATTAAAAAGTTACGAATATGTGCTTTTTTAAAGTAGAAAGATTGATGAATTCGAGTACCGTTGTTACAAGGTTACGTTGTCAAATTTTGTTGAAGTGTCAAATGTGACCTATTATTTTGGCCCAACTTTGAACATAATGTGAAATAGGAAAAACAGAAGTAAGATTGTTCTGTCAAGTCCAGCCAATTATCATGTCTGTTAGCCTAGATTCTAAAGGTTTGAGTATATATGGAAAAATATACTGATTAATGAAAGGTGTTTAGGACAAATGACCAAAGAATTGAGTTTGGTATGTTCTGTTATGTATGAGCTGGGTGTCCAGTTCTTGATTCCCTGATATTTTAAGGAAGCTAGGAATGGAATTAATTAACAATACAAATAAATATATATTTGATAGTATAAACGAAAATAATATAATAAAACTCCTCAATCCTAGTAGGTCTGTTATGGTTTTTTTTTCATAAGCCTCTGACCCAACAATTTAAATTACTTAGTAGTGGATAAGTTTTTAAGTAAAAAGTTGATTAAATAATTTTGAAATTTTACTGTACAAATTGTAATTATTTCATTAATATAATAAAGACATTAACCATATAAAATTTACTAATATCTCATGCTTTCCTTAATTTTCATAGTGTAAATAACCTTTTAACCTATTTAACTATTAATTTCAGGCAATGTCGCATATTAACGACTTACTGGGTGTAGTGAGGGGCCTACGATTAGTGCTTGAGTCAGGTCTTAAATTACAGCAAGAAAATTCCAAATTAATATGGAATAATTCAAGCATTAGAGCACTGGTACAGAACTGCCCGACTAACACACTTACCGCTTATAAGCCACAGCCTGAAGATGCCAAGGATTTAATGGAGAGGGCCTTGGTTGTCGCACATGGCTTGCGGCAGTATGCTGCCATGAATATTCCTAACTTTAGCGCTGATCCTGTGAAAGTTCCTGAGATGGATAAGGCTATGAAGGAGGAAATCGACGAGCTCAACAGAGAGTTTAATAAAACATTTGAGACTCTCAAGAAGGCCCAAGATGTAGCTGCGACTCCACCCAGCGTACCTTCAAAAGTAGAGTATGTAGCACCACTGGAGAGCATTGAAGTAAAAAACCCTGTGGAGCCAGAAGCACAGCCAGCTGTGGAACGAACGAGTAGTGCTAAGCCAGAAGTGGTCATTCCAACTCCCCAATTGCCAAGTCCTAAGGTAGAAAGTGCAAGCAACTCCGGAACATCTGCAGTACCAAAGCCAGTGGCCAAGAAAAAGATAAGGGTTTCGGTTAGTGGTGCCTATATTATTTCACATCACGATTTTCAGTGTACAATTGTTGGTATAATTTACCTTTACTGAATGCTAATGCCAAATCAATTGTGCAAGTATAATTAGAGAAAGTCGAACACTGAATAAGATATTATTATTATTTTTATTATTAATTATTCAGGCAGGCAGTTCAGGAACTGATAATTGCCTGTATCCAGTTACATTACAAGTATATCTTATTTTCCATTTTGTAAGTAGTTGTCTAGTCTATTCTTAAATCTATTTGTGATAGCTATGTTGGTTAGTTTGATAGATTATCTCAGAAATATTTATTACAATAAAAGGAAATAATTCTCTACTACTCAGAACTTAGTAGTAGCTTTGACTACCTCTCATTGACAAAATTATTTTTAAAACTACAATATGATAGTCTGGTATGAGCTGAAGCTAAACTAATTGTTAAAGAAAAATCTTATCCTTGACATTTCCAGTTAAGTGAAAACTCAAAGGCTCGAGTGGTTCCTTCCTCGCGCATAGGCCGCATGATATCGTTCGGGTCGCTCGCCGCGGGGCTAGGCGTGGGCACCGTGGCGCAGTACGCCAGGAACACAATACAATCCGTGACCGGACGCACCGAAGAGTCTGCCAACGCGTTCATGTCGCCTGCCAATGCCGAGAGAATAGTTGATACGCTCTGCAAAGTTAGAGGTTTGTCGAAAACAGCCATTTTGATATTGCATAGGCTTGTAAGTGCTATTACAAAATTAATTGTCATACATTATTTGGGCTTCAGCTTCATTTCAGTAATATATACAAATATATACATATATGTGAAGTAACAAAAGTGAAAAACCGATAGTGACTGCGAAGAATCGCTCCGTTGGTCTAGTGGTTTAAGTACCATGCCGTGACCTTGGGGCCCTGGGTTTGATTCCCATGTCGAGCAAAAGTATGTTTCAAATTTTTCGAACATAGCTCCGGATTGTGATCACCAGGCAAGCGTGGTGATTAAGCCTAATCCCATCATAGTAGCGATGCCTTGATTTCTATGATGGAGGCCTTCACTTTACTTTTATAGATGGAATGGGGTATAATAATAATAATTCTTTTACTGGCGAAAATTATAAATAATTTAAGCAAATTCAGTGACTTGTGCACTAGGCTCGCATGCCTGTGTCGCAGAAGTCGTTGAGTGATCTAATTAAACCGAATTACAATTTGCTTAATGCTCCAGTTCTTTAACTGCCAAATGTATGTCTGCCTATTGGTTTGTCGGTCATTCATGGCATAACGAGCGATGTATAGACGTGTTTTTTTAAATAGAGAAAGTTGAAGGGATGGATAGACATAGGCTACTTTTTTGCAAACTGAATACCACGCGAGCGAAGCTGCGGGTTAATAGTGTGATGTAAAATTACGC
Organism: Marasmia exigua; assembly: GCA_019059595.1. Classification (NCBI taxonomy): domain Eukaryota; kingdom Metazoa; phylum Arthropoda; class Insecta; order Lepidoptera; family Crambidae; genus Marasmia; species Marasmia exigua. The sequence continues at coordinate 13,639,984 of CM032494.1, read as the reverse complement.
TAACGTGAACGAACATCATAAAATAAACCTTTGAAGACCACATTTTACCTTTCTATTTTATTCGTCTGTCTAAGCCCCGATTCGACCAATCTTTACCGTGGATAAATCATAGATTTTTATGTATAACGTCAAATTTGTATGGAATGACAGTGCTATGCCATAGACTTAGTATTGGAATAAGGTTGTAGAATCGGCCCATGATCATAAATCCATCACGATCAATTTTAATTACCAGATTTACCAACTCCTGAAGCGTGGTCGTTTGATACTGCTCTGGGGCATCATTCCCGGTTGCAATCAGACGGCTTTTGTTGGACGCAACCAGGAAGATGCTAGACGCAATGATCCGCTAAGACTATGATATATCACATTCCAGGTGCGGCTCTCAAGTTGGGCCAGCTCCTCAGCATCCAAGACGAGTCGATGATATCTCCGGAGCTGCAGAGGATATTCGAGCGCGTGCGCCAGTCCGCCGACTTCATGCCCACGTGGCAGGTAGGAGAAGGTGATGACGTCACAACTGGGCGACGACTGGCGATCCAGGATGCAGCATTTCGAGGAGAAACCGTTCGCAGCTGCGTCTATTGGTAAGTATAATGTGCCCTAATATTAATAGTGTAACTTACAGAGTAACTGATAATTTGGGTCTATCAGATAAGATGAACTGTTCCTTTCAAGTTGTATGAAAAAAAGTCTACCATGTCGCATTGTTATCGCTATTTCATACAGATGAAATACTTTTGTTCTGTCTGTGTTGTATGGACGGCGATGGTAATAGCTGCGTCTATTGGTAAGTATACAGAGTGTCCTATAATGTTAATAGTGTAATTTACAGAGGAACTGATAATTCGGGTCTCTCAGATAAGATGGATCAATAAAAACAAAAATACACTCGGAGTCGGACGGAATAGGAATACTATTCCTATCAAATTGTATGAAAAAATAAATCTACCTTGTCGCATTGTTATCGCTATTCATACAGATAAAATACTTTGTGTGTTGGTTGTAGGGGGTCTACCTTGTCGCATTGTTATCGCTATTCATACAGATAAAATACTTTTGTTGTGTCTGTGTTGTATGGACGGCGATGGTAATATGAATGGATGAAATGAGTTTCTACTAACTACGGGGCGATTCGAATTTTCTGACTCCGAGTGTATTTTTGTTTTTATTGATCCAAGTTACCACATCAATCGCGCCGTAATATTTTCGAGAAGTACTTTTTATACTTAACCTTTAAGACGTGGTTTTGTGTTTGGAGAGCGAAGAAAAGGACACAATATTTTGGGTTAATTTGTTTTACATCCTCTTTCAGGTCAAGTGCACTTGGCCATCTTGCACAACGGCCGCGAGGTCGCCATGAAAGTGCAGTACCCAGGGGTGGCGAAGGGCATCAATAGTGACATTGACAATCTCGTTGGTGTGCTCAAGGTTAGTGTCAATGACGGAACCACACGCTTAGCAAAAATGCGCAAACAGCAAACACGAAGTATGGATAGCATTAAACGAAACGAAAAGCATGCTTTAAACGAGATATGCCATTTTCGGAAAAAAAGTCACAGAGTGTGAAAGAGAACTAAACGTCCCTGACGCAGCTCTATACGGGTGCGGTAGAGAAGAACGTCACCCATCTCGTCACCCGAATACTAACTGCTTCCCGCGGTTTTTCAAGTATGGCTTTCTATGAAATGGATCAGTCTAGTTAGGGTGCATGTCTATGGTGGAAGTTTACCTGTTTGTGTCGGATGTTTAGCATGTGTTTTCTGTTTCTCTGTAGCAAACAACAAACTTATGTATACAGCATACTTAAAAATACGGTAAAAATGTATTATCAAGAAATATTTTTTTAATCGCGTTTGTTCTTAGACCAACACAAGGTGGGTGAGGGAGAACATCGTGAGGAGACCTTCATGTTTCGAATGTCTCTGAAACGTGTGTCCCATGATTCAGTTGGTCTGGTTCCCCTGTTAAAAGGTTGCGAAGGGCAGACGGCAGTCGCTTCATTGTAACTACCAGACTCTCCAAATCCTGAATCATGGCCTAAGCATACCCTGGGCTCCAAAGCGGAAATGAGGAGGAGTCGGGTTGCTCTATGGGTTTGGTTGACGAACTGCGGGTATAAGGCTCCATATATTTTTAGGTATGGAACGTGTTCCCAAAAGGCATGTTTATCGACAACATCGTGGAGGTAGCCAAGAAAGAGCTGGCGTGGGAGGTGGACTACCAGAGGGAGGCGGAGTGTACAAGGAAGTTTAAAACGCTACTGTCACCCTACCCTGAATACTTCGTGCCTGACGTCATCGGTAAGTTTCACCTGTGACCCTGCCTGATGCGCCACCGTGGGGTTCCCCACCCTAGATAAATATTGGTGTGATGAAAACTTGTGTTTGTTCAGAGTCTGGATGTAATATACAACTGTGCGGATAAGGAATGGGATCAGAAATAGCGGCGCATCTATCCACTTTTCGCTCGCACACTATTTTCGTCTATACTCGCACTCGTGGGGTGCGAGTATGGACGCAAATAGTGTGCGAGCGAGAAGTAAATAGTTGCGCCTCCATTTCTGATCCCATTCTTTATCCGCACAGGTTGTACTTATATATTAAATTGCCTCGCTGGCGCAGCGAGTAGTGCGTCGCACTTTAAAGCGACGGCTGCGCTTGGGGTCTCGGGTTTGATCCCCAGGTCGGGCCAAAGATTGAACCTGAGTTTTTTTGTTGAGAAATTGTTAGTATCAGCCCGGAGTCTGGAAGTAGGCGGTCTTGTACTCCCATGCCTCGGAAAGCACGTTAAGCCGTTGGTCTTGCGCCCAATCCCTCTCCGGTCGTGTCACGCTGGTGTCCCATAGGAATATGAGGGTAAAAGGGAGAGAGAGAGAGTGCACTTGTATTTGCGCACACACTTGTGCACTATAATATATCCTGTGTACGTGGCTGATCTGTTAGATTGGTTGTTGTAGCCGTAATCGGTTGGACGGTATTATATATTTGAGTATAAATTTGTTATTCCTCTGTTGTCTGATATCCGTAACACAAGTGCTTAAGCTACTTACTACAGTCGCTTCAATGTAATTACCATACTTTATAAAATTACCATAATGTAATTATTACCATAATTTATAAATGTGGGAGAGCCACGCTTAGGCATGAATGGGCCGGCTCGACCAGAGTGATACCACTGCCTCACAGAAGGCCGGCGTGAAGCAGCGCCTGTGCTGTGTTTCGCCGTGTGAGTGAGGTTACCGGAGGCCCAATGGGGGGGAAGGGGAAAAGGTTGGCAGCGCACTTGTGACTCCACTGGTGTCCATGGGTGTCCATGGGCGGCGGAATTGCTTACCGTCAGGTGATCCGTCTGCTCGTCTGCCACCTCTAATATAAAAAAAAGATTACCAGACTTCTCAATCCTGAATCATGTTCTAAGCTTACCCGGGCTCCAGCGCGTCAGCTTCGGATGAAGAAGAACGCTTACTATTGACGTATTTCAGATGACCTCTGTTCGTCGGAGGTGATAACAACGGAGCTGATAGACGGCTCCCCCCTCGACAAGTTCTTCGACGCACCGTACGAGATTAGGGTGGACATCGCAGCGAAGATCATGCGCCTGTGCCTACGTGAGATGTTTGTGCTGCGGTGCATGCAGACCGACCCGAACTGGGCTAACTTCTTCTACAACACTGCCACTAAACAGGTGAAGATATCTTCTATTTTGGTCCAAGTGCCGGCCAGAAACATTCTCCCCCCAAGTATTTATTTCTATGGCACCAAAGCTGTAGGGTCATTATCCTTGGTTTAGGGATAATCGTTGCAAAGATGAACCGTTTTAAAATACCGTTTTGTGTTCCGCGACGATAGAACCGCTTTCCGTTCCATTCTAAGGCAGACCTCGTCGCGAAACTAGTCCTTTCATCGTTTTACGCGTATTAGTACTTAATGTTTATGGCCATAGAGCCCAGAATGCAATGAGATCGTTGCGACGTCGTCGTCGGTCATATTGTTCCTTTCGTTTTGGTCTCTGATTTTACAAGATAGCTTAACTTATGTGCTTTTGTCTCGTTCCCAACACTCTTACCTGGAAAAGTATATTCATTAAAATTTAAAATAAATATTTACAAATCAAAGAAAACACGTTAAGAAACCCGAATCATTAGACTCGTCTTTGAGACGAGTTTACGTTTCCCTCCCTCGTCCTGTGCGTTGTCATCCGTTGCAAGTCTTCATACAATAAAACCAGTTGCGAACGAGAACTGTTTCGAGGACTAGTTTTTGTTCTAGCAAAAATGGTTGCGTTCGACCAAAAATATATGAAAGTCCGAGGATCTCCTTTAACTGTATTAAAAACGTTATAATATAAGGTCATATAGATATATATAGCTGCATATTTATACTGCGACCCCACATTTGTTATAGTCTATTCCAATGGACAACATTTCATATTTTTAACATGTCCATATTGTTTTTTTATATGAAAGTAGACATAAAATGAACAGACCCATATTTTTTCTTTTTTCAAAATTTGTCCATTTTCATGCATAAAATAATTATTGAAATCCTTTTTATTCTAAATAGACGTAAGCGCCAAATGACGTCATCGGACGGCTGAATACAGCGATATTCCTTTGCTTATCATTGTTTTAATAAAAAAAAGGTACTACTGTCAAAGGTAAAGAATACTAGTGTCAACATTGTCAACGTCATTCATACATTCAACGTTGACAAGTTGTCTTTTTTTTGACAGTTACATGTCATAGGTTTGGCATTTCGTAAATTTAAAACTATAATGTGCTAAGCAAAGAAATATTTTACATTCTGCCGTCCGATGACGTCATCTTACGTTTTTTAGTTTTTAATTTTTTTCTCAGTAAATAAGCAATATAAAAAATGAATAAATATATATTCGAGCAGCGGAAAAGTAAACAAAGAATTGGTATTTTTTGTTTTAGAGCTTAGCAATTTTGAAATGTTGTCCATTATGAAGTCCTTTTTGACAGTTCAGTACTAGGGAAGTTCCCTTAGAAATCGATACTCAGCGGCATTGATTGTCGATTTGTCACCAATTTTGATCGAATTAACTTTCAACAACTAAGAATAATAGAAATTGTCGAAAGAACACTTTTAGACGTGCAAAACTTCCAATCGAAAAAGAAATACACTATTGGATGTTTAGTAATAATAAGAAATCATTTATTGACCACAACACATGATTACATACAAATATAAATAAGGACAAAACATTATAAAGTTGCGGCCTACAAGGTTCAGCCTCAGCATGTGCTACCACAACCGCTAAGCAGCCGCTGCAGCGCTGATTTTCAGGCTGTACCTTGCTGACAGGCGTAGTATGGTTGATTACTAGTATATAGATATAAAATGACGTGAAAAGTGTCAGAACTAAAAATGTAAATAAAACTTTTTTTTGAAATTACAACCAAAACAATAAACGACACTCAACAACAAACTCAAGAAAAACGCGTACGCCTTATTGTCGTCGTAGGCTTTTCTGCACTCGTCTCGTACTGACTGAAGTGACAAACAAAATGGCAGATGATGATTGATGAACACGGATTTTTAAAATTGTCGAACATAGAGTTTTATATCTCTGGAACATGCCCTTTAAGCAATTCATCACATTCAATATTCAGATCAAGTTAATTTATTTTGTTAAATAAACAGTTTACCTGCAAATGACTGTACTTTTTATTACGTTTTATTGTAAAATGCATCTAAGTTCACTTCAGCTATCAGCAGCCCCATTTCCGCTAGATTCATTTTCATTCGCGAATGATCTGTTTAAGTAACTATTATATTAGATATTTCTGCATCGCCCAATGGTTGACTGGTAGAGTATGCTTTATGGCATTAAGTCCGCCAATTGTACTTTTTTTTCCTTGTGCAATAAAGAATAAATAAATAAATATTCAAAAACAATATGTTAATTTTGCTTGTGAATTAATTGTAGGGTGTTTCTGTATAATTATCTATTTTACAAATGACGATTTACTACCAAATACAAAGAGATATATTCAATTGGATTTATATGAAACGTGCAGAGTAACGTTCTTCGAAATTTCAAAAAGGACTTCATAAATGTAACAGACTATAGTGATTGGAATTATTTTTTACTTTCAATCTCTGGTTTAAATAGATAGATAGAAAAAAAACGTTTATAAAAATGCAACAACATACACACATTAACTAGATTCTAAGGCCAATACATAATAGATGTTCTACTTTTCACTTCTCTTACGTCCTTATTGAAAGTACCTACATATGAATAACTTAATATTTTATCGTTCAGGTGATATTGCTCGACTTCGGAGCCACTCGCGAGTATTCCAAAGAGTTCATGGACCAGTACATCGAGATCATCAAAGCGGCATCTGTTGGCGATCGGGACGCCATCTTAAGGATGTCTAAAGAAATGAAATTCCTCACCGGATACGAGTCCAAGGTAATTCGCGTTTGTTTTAAAAAAATAAGCCAAAAAATCCAAAACAGTGTTTATTAAAACATAATGTAGGTAGGTACAACCTGTGCGGATAAAGAATGGGATCAGAAATGGCGGCGCAACTGTTCACTTCTCGCTTGCACACCCACGAGTGCGAGTATAGACGCAAATAGTGTTCGAGGGAGAAGTGAATAGATGCGCCGCCATTTCTGATCCCAATCTTTATCCGCACAGTTAGTACAGAGAGATAATCCTTGACCCTCTGTACTAGTACAAGATTGTGTAACGCTAAGGTAGTGATAATCGTCATGTGCATAAAGTATATTTTAACTAGTGTGTTATTGACTTTAGCACGGGTGACAAGATATTACTTCTTTCGACGTGGTTAGTCACTGCTTCGAGTGTGGTTAACAACTTCGTACAGTACAAGCAAAAAATGTAGACAAAACATAAAACAAGAGTAAGAAATAGGACGATTTTAACCAGTGGCCGGAAAACCCCTTTTCAGAGTTAAGCCTATCAAAAGGGCAACCATATTGTTAGCTCACTAAATCAATAGGGTTACCCTATTAATTGTGTAATTTAATTGTATTGGTAACCCTATTTCTAGGGTTACAACTGGTTACCGCATAGTACGGGCCGTGTGGCCCCGGCAGAGTAGAATAGGCCACCCTCACTCTTACCGAGGTGTCGTAAAAGGCGACTAAGGTAAAGCTGCTGGCATGATCATCAGCACCCGAGAAGGAAAACTCTGCATTTATATCAAAACCCTCGCCAAACCGTCTGCCAAGCGTGGTGAGTATGGCAATTATCCCTCATGTGATTGAGGGAGGCCCGTGCCCCAGCAGTGGGGACTTAAATGGGCTGACGATGACCGCATAGTAAGGGTTACCCTATTGATTGTCTATGTCTTTTCCACGACCTGTCAAACGAGCGAACTCAATCCGACCAATCGGCTGCCGCCGTTAGCGAGGTGCGCAATATTGATTCAAATGCTTTGCGCGTAGAGATTAATATAGCTTGGTAGAACTGTAAAACTCTATCTTGATATGGTAAGCCTATTATAGGGTTTTTCGTGATGATAGCGCTTACCGTAATGTTAGCTCACTAAATCAATAGGGTTACCCTATTAGTTGTGTAATTTAATTGTATTGGTACCCCTATTGCTAGGGTTACAACCGGTTACCGCATAGTAAGGGTTACCCTATTGATTGTCTATCTCTTGTTCACGACCTGTCAAACGAACGAACTCAATCCGACCAATCGGCTGCCGCTACTGCTACTTATAAATAGTTTTTAATTACTCAAATGTATGACGATTTGTAAGTGCTGTGTACAAGCCTTTGCAAATGAAGAATTATTTGAATTTGAATTACATTTTTTTACACAGATAATGGAAGAGACTCACGTCGACACAGTGATGATCATGGGCGAAGTATTCACCAGCGAAGGCGATGGTGAATTCGACTTCGGCGCCCAAAAGACCACTCGTCGCATCCAGGCGTTAGTGCCCACTATACTCACTCACCGCCTCTGTCCCCCGCCGGAGGAAATCTACTCCCTCCACAGGAAACTCTCGGGTGTCTTCCTCCTATGCTCCAAGATGAAGATCAAGATGAACTGCAGGGACATGTTCAACGAAATATATGAACAATATAAGAGCGAAAGCTTTAGGTAATGTATTTCATCCAATTTAAATGAGTTGCAGGGAGTTTAATGGTTGGTAGCGCGCTTGTGACTCACAAATCACCTTATTACACATCGTGACCTAAAGTATTACCGTACTAAAGTTCATGTCATCCCGTTCCAACACGCAATGTGAAAAGGGGCTGGCACGAGTTTTGTTACGGGACTATCTTAGAATAGTCCCGTAACAAAACTATGCACTATTTGTAATAAGGGGGTACAGGTTTTATGGTGTCCATTGGCGGCGGTAATAGTTTACTCTCAGGTGATACATCTCCTCGTCTGGCATCTATCACTTAAAAATATTAAAGTACTCTCTGAGAGAGTTCCCAAGTATACTGACTTATTGACTTTAAATACAGTCAATTTGGGTAACTTTGAATTACCTTGTAACTTTGAATAAAACTGGTTTAAAGATTTTTCATTTTATTCCTTGGAATTCCTATATAGTTTAAAACGGTATCTACGTTGAATGGATGGACCTTTAGATACCGTTTTAATTGTATACGAATTCCAAGGAATAAAATAAAAAATCTTAAACCAGTTTTATTCAAAGTTACCCAAATTGACTGTACTAAAACTGAGTTTACATTATTTGATTCGGTATACTTGGAACCATCGCGGCATCGCCATCGTTCTGTTTATTTGCTAGATACCGACGTTTCGATTCTTATTAACAAGTAAAGTCGGGTACATATCTAGAGAAATATATCTTTTGAATGTATGTAGGTATTGTTATCTAAAATCATAACGTGGACCTAACTTGCTGCGATCGGAACGGTTATATGGTCACCTTTAGGCTGTTAATATTCCATGTTAACACGTTTTAGGTATAAATCAATAAACGTTTTACTAAACGCTAATTTGTTTATACTTTCTGTAATAATATTTAGTGCCATCCTAAAAATGAAGACGTTTAAATGTACTAGTAGAGTCATTATTAACAAAGATAGTACAAACATCACATGTTGTATTATAATCTAATTTGATGATCAATTTTGATGTTTCCTGTATTTAAAAATATACAATTAACATGCACAAATTAATTAACTGATGAGTTACAGTAACCGTAACATAACCAAGACCAAATAACACTTATGATAATAGCTATACTATTTGTAATAATCGGTTAAGATACCGTTTTAAACTCAACTACCTCTTTACTATTAAAAGGAATAAACACAGTATTGATTAAGGGTGAGACAAGCATTTTGTTGGGATACTATGTAGGAAGTTCGAATTGAGTTGAGACGGGAGGTATGATAACAAAGCCGATTTCACTCGAGTTATATGATTTTATAGCTTCAATATTAATCCTAGAAAGCTATCATTCTAGGACTTGAAATCTAATAGGTCGGTTACCTATGAAATTGCCGTTTTTTTTTCTAGACCCAATAAGATGTCTTCTTTAATAAGCAATAAGTCACCATACTATAATTTAATTTTGATTTAAGACAATATTCCAAGGTTTTTATTAAATATAGAACACGAGCACAATTCTCGGGCTCGTGACATTAATTATCATGCGAAATATATCACTAAAATATAGTTTTTTTGTATGGTTTTCAAGTGATATCCGCCATGTTTTTGAAATGTTACGAGACCCCGAGAATTGGGCTCCAGATATTATTGGCTTAATTAACTTTTTAATTCAAAACATTTTTTTTTACTCAAACTATCCTACATGTTCATTAACGTTATCCATTAAAGCAAAACTAATTATGGAGTAGTAGAATTAATAGATACTTTACAAATTTAAAAAAGTTAGTATGGAAAATACAACTTCTAAGATAATGGCCATACAAAATAGAAATTTCATAGTTAAAGACCTGCAGCGAAAATTATCCAGAATTCCAGATTTGTTCAACTCGCCTATATACCTAGATCTCAACTCAACTCAACTCGATCTACGAATGTCAATGTCAATCTAATGTCATAAAAAACTATAATATGTAATATTTTGACGTTAAGCAACGATTAAGATAGAAACTATGATTTTGTAAAATAGTAACTTATTAATAATGAAATAAAGTTGTTTAGTTTAATATTTTGTGTTTTTATTGTTTGCTGCTTTCCCATTTTAACCAAACAAGAAGAATTAACATAGGTTTTTAAAATAACAAAACAGCTGCCTGTCATTATGAGCCTGTGTCAGTCCACTGCTGGATATAGGTCTCTCCAAATATTCGCCACTCTGCGGTCTGTGACTACTCACATCCAGCTCCAGCCAACCATCACAGAAAACCGGCGTAGAGCAAGACTGTGATAGATCATCATCATCATCATCAGCCCATTCAAGTCCCTACTGCTGGGGCACGGGCCTCCCTCATTCACATGAGGGGTAATTGCCATACTCACCACTCCGGTGAAAGGGGGTTTAAAGGTTGGCAGCGCACTTGTGACTCCATTGGTGTCGCAGGTGTCCATGGCGGCGGCAATCGCTTACCATCAGGTGATCCGTGTGCTCGTCTGCCACCTATTCATATAAAAAAACCATTAGAATAGTTATTTACGGGATTACTACCATATATGTACGGTCTGCATAGAAAGTAGCTTAACAGTTTAGTACCATGTCAAAGTAACTGTTCTGCCTATTATAGTCAGTTTCCAAGGGGTTCGTAAAAAATATACTTCGACATAGTACTAAAGTATTAAGCTACTTTTTATGCTGACTGTACCTTATTTTTGAGTTTCCGATATTTAGGCACTGTTGCAAGCGCCATGGTAACGGAAAAACGAAAATAAGGTACATGGTAGAAATCACGTAAACGACTATTCTAATGTTAGTGACCATGAAAGTTTAAAACATAAAAAAAACCATCTTGCGCATATCGTCACCCCATCTGGCCTAAGGCCTTTTGTTACGCCAATTCTTGATATTTAAACATCACGGAGACATGATATTCAAGCTATTTTTGTGCTACAGAAACGAGCTGTCAGGGCCATATACGGACTTAGGCCACGAGACTCGCTTAGAAACTTGTTCAAAGAAATTAACATTTTAACATTAGCATCACAGTACATCTTTGACTGTATTATGTATGTTTCTAAAAATTTAGAAAACTTCCCTCGAAAATCCGACAACCATAACCTAAATACTAGAAATAAACACAAGCTTGCTGTTCCACATCTCAGACTTCATAAGATTGGTAATTCATTCGTAGGAATGAGTATTAAAATATTTAATAAGTTACCACAAAAGCTTGTTGATTTACCAATGCCTAAATTTAAAACACATGTTAAAAATTATTTAATGGCAAAAGCCTATTATACAGTTAATGAGTACTTAAATGACAAAAGTTTGTGGAAATGATAAACTGTTCGCCTACTCCCATGATACTGTTCTTAAAAAATTTTTGGTTATTAAAAAGAGTAACTGGCGAGTTTCTTGCCGGATCTTCTCGTCAGAATCAACTTTCCGATTCCGGTGGTAGAATCACATTATATTTATTAATTTCTTAGTATATTTTTTTGTATCGACATAAATGTTTAATTACATGTATATTATACATAGCTATAATTTATATTTTTTCTTGTATGACGATTTGTAAGAGCTGTATATAAGCCTATGCAAATAAAGTACTTTTGAATTTTGAAATTTTGACAAGTCCTAATAAATTACAGATTTTTTTTTAAATATTCGGACCCAAAACATATGAAAGTCCGATCTCCTTTACCGGTCCGTATGGTATCTAGAATTATGTCCCGAGTACGATATCCACGTCAGGCCACATTTGTAGTGAGTTTTTCTGTTGAAAATTCTCAGTGTCAGGCCTGAGTCAGAAAGTTGGCGGTCTTGTACGGTCAGCATCAAAAGTAGCTTAACACTTTAGTACCATGTCAAAGTAACTATTGTGCCTATTATAGAGTTTCTAAGGGGTATGTAAAAAATGTTACTTCAACATGGTAGGTACTAATGTGTTAAGCTACTTTAATGCTGACAGAACGCCCTGTTGGTCTAGTGGTTTAAGTACCGGGCCGTGATCTCGGGGGGGGGGGGGGGTCGAGCGAAAAGTATGTTTCGAATTTTTCGAACATAGCTCGGGTTTGTGATCACCAATCCGCATTTGGCGTGGTGAGTAAGCCTAATCCATCATAGTAGCGATGACTTGATTTCTATAATGGAGGCCGTTGCCGTACTGTGGGACAGTTATAGGCTGATACTTTACTTTGATGCTGACCATACCCCCTCTGAAAACTACTAGGCCGTTTGTCCTCCGTCCGATCCCTGGGTCGTGTCGTCGAAACCTTAAATAAAACAAACTGGGTAAGTATTTTTTATTTGATGTAAAGGCCGACCAAATTGAATCATGACCCACTTTTCCCATCTTCCCTTTATTAAGGTGACGGGTAGGGTCAACTAGCGATGCCAATCGATTTTAATTTTTAGCTATTAAACCGGATCTATTTTAAACAATTTCGGAGTTACAACCTTTCGCTCAACACTTATACTATTTATTAAATAACCATGCACAAATGTTGGGTCCGTTTTTGTACGCGAAAAATTAATTCACGCCAAAAGTGGCCGCTTTTGGCGGTAATTCACATTTCGAGTACAAAAGCAGACACAAAAGTTAAGTATAAGTATTTAATAAATAGTATAAGTGTTTGCCGAGAGGTTGTAACCCCGAAATTGTTTAAAATGGATACGGTTTAGTAGCTAAAAATTAAAATCGATTAGCGTCGCTAGTGTGCCCTACCCGTCACCTTAAGTGTAGGAAGGTTTTATTCGTTGCCATGTGTTGCACTTGTATATAATGTCAGTAGAAAAATGACTTTAAGGCCAACCCTACTATGCTATATGACCCATCATCGATTTGGTCGAAGTACTTCGACTTGAACCCAAAGTACATAAATATATCAATAGATACAAGTGGTCATGACACGAATGTTTGATTAGGAATCGAACCCACGTTCTTTGGCCTTTGAGCCAGCGTCACTGCCAAATGCGCCATCGGGCCAGTCTAGTAGGTAAGCAATTCAGTTTTCTTAAATAAGACGATATGGTGTTTCACATCCTAATCCTGATATTGGCATGCTTCGGCATGAATGGGCTGTTTCGACCGGAGTGCCTCGCCTGTTGATCCGGGAGGAAGAAGAGTTAAAAAGTTGGCAGCGAACATGCGACTCCACTGGTGTTGTCGGACTTACGGGTATCCTTAGGCGGCCGCAATTGTTTACCATAAGGTGATCTGTCCGTTCATCTGCCACCTATCACATAAAACTGTCTAATTGAGTAGTGTAGGTAAGTATTCTTGGCTCTTAGTTGACATAGGCCGCTATAGCCCTGTGGCTAGGGGTGTTTAGAATATCAACTACCAAGATATTCGCGGGCTGTCGTAAGGGGCGAATAATAATCGGGCTTTCGGAGTATGTGAGCATTCCGACTATTGAGGAGTAGCTTGCCCAGCTCACGACTCCGCGGGGGACGGCGGATGGGTATCCTGGTAGGACTGGTGTACCAGAGAAGGGCTAGCGCGGCGAGCGCGATTAGCGGTTCGGTCGGGTCCCAGTTGTGGGGTTGGTCACACCGAGATGGGCACCACGGGGATTTTGGTTAAGGTTAAAGTTCCACACACCACCCTGTTTTCCACATATACCCACTAAAGAGGTGACGGCCATGATGGTTTCTCCTGGGGAAAAAGAGCCGCGACAGCCGAAAATATCGGTCGGTCATTCTCATTATAATACTTAGGGCGGATTCAACCAACCTTAGTCCGATACTAAATCTATGGTATAACGCTGTCATTCTATATAAATCTGACGTTATATACCATAGATTTATTCTCGGACTATGATTAGTCGAATGAGGCCTTATTAAGAATAAGAATAAGAATAATTTATTGACCACAAAACATTACATACAAATCTGAATAAAGAGAAAACATTATCAAGTTGCGGCCAATAAGGTTCAGCCTCAGCATGTGCTACAACAACCGCTAGGCAGCCGCTGCAGCGCTGATTTTCAGGCTGTACCTTCGAGCGACGACTCATAATAAAACATTTACAACATGTAAAAAAAAAACAGATTATTAATCTCACTTGTATTTATTCGTGCTTACATAGGAGGCCGACGCCATGTTGGTCTAGTGGTTTAATTACCGGGCCGTGATCTCGTGGTCCTGAGTTCGATTCCCGGGTCGAGCAAAAGGCGGAAAGAGATGTTTAGAATTTTTCAAACACAGCTCGGGTTTGTGATCACCAATCCGCATTTGACAAGATGGTGATAAAGCCTAATCCCATCATAGTAGCGAAAACATGATTTCTATGATGGAGGCTTTTACCTGTATTGGGACAGTATATATAGGCTTTACTTTACTTTACTTAACTTTTATACATAGGAAGTTTAAAATAAAACACTCATTATATTCTTTTGAAAAGTTTATTGCAGGTCGAAAAGGCATTGGGGGAACATTCAAGCAGTCGTAAGTCGAACCTGCGACCTGCAGGTCATCACAACTACCTCTTACTTTAACCGACGGTTCCGTATACAAAAAGCGATCGTTCCTCTAATTTCACGGAAAGGAAATACCGAGATTCCGATCTATCATAGTTCCAGTACTACAAGTTATTAGGTACATTTATGTTGGTATTATGTATTGTGCAAGTCGTAAACGTAAAAGAAAAACTTTATTTATTAGCGATAATGATTAAACATACTTCTGCCTTGATGTATAAATGGAATATAATACAGCAATATTGATTATGACTCTGGGTAATAAAATTGTTTCAGCCTAACTCTTTGAAATAAGTAATACATACAGCCATAAGATTTTATAATCTATGACCGCCATGACAATTTTTACCTTTCATATAAAAATTTTCTCTTTGCAGATTTACATACACAAAAGGTTAAATTAATTTGGTCAGCTGAAAAAGTTTATTTATTTATTTATTACGTACACAAACAGAATTAAAACGAAGAAATAATATTACAAAACATTAAACGGTAAGCTTTATGTATAAATAATAATATCGGTAAACCTTTTGGTTGTGATCTACTAGTAATTACATGGTTCATTATCATCTTACGTACCTACACAAATTAGCGTGAGACAAAAAGCCGAATCGATATCTTAAAGAGCCACGTCGATTCAGTATGTATAACAGCGTTTTGTTATACTGTGGTTATGATATGGGATTCTGATGCGATCCCTGATGTCAGGACCTATTCTCGAGTGCTCGACATTGAAGTCAAGTTAGAGATCTGTAAGGACAAAAGTATCAAACTCTTAAATTCGTCTTCAATGTCGAGGGTACGAGCATTGCCCCTATCTATGGTTTTAAACTTTCATGGTCACTAACATTACACTGTTGCAACAGTGCCAAAATATCGGAAACTCAAAAATAAGGTCCATGGTAGAAATCCCGTAAATAACTATTCTAATTGTTCCTATAACTATAACTGGTGCCCCAGTTTGTAAACAGAGGGAGATGGCGAGAGATTGTGAGGAAAGCTGTGTCCGCCTCTAACACCAACAAGGACTCCTCAACGTGACCACGACCGCATTGGCAAGAGCGTAGAGACAGAGAAGAGAATTGCACCTATCGTTTTTAAACTACAAATTCGTAGTTTCAATCGGTCTGAAGCGATCGATAGTACAAACCAATGGTTTCATGTATGGGATCCGTTGTAAGAGTTAGATATAAATAATTCTCTCTATAGAGAAAGTAAATGGAGACACGAAGATTGCCTTCCTGGAAGCCTTCTTCCGAGTCTGCTTTGTGAATATGTCATTATTATAAGTAGATTTCGCAAGTAGGTTACCTTGGGCCATCGCACTTGTACTAGTTAATCTTTCATATCGGTTCCGGGCTACTGAGTGGCCTTTCCGTGTTGTATCTACCTAAATCGTATTTACATTTTGCGCGCAACAAGCGATGCTCCATTAGGAGTAGGTAATATTGTTAGCTTGCATTGTGTGCGGACATTATTGTGTGCGGAAATTAGTTAATGCATATTCTTTGTTGAAGATATTAGCTACTTGCTAGCTCAGTGGATAAGAACATGCGTCTTAAGGTTCGATTCCGAGCATGCGCCTCAGGATTTTTCAAAACGTTTTGAATCGTTTCTGAAACTCTGTTGGAAGATTGCGAAGGTAGGCGCTGCATTGTAATTACCAGACTCCCCAAATCTAATCGTGGTCTAAGCAAATCCCCGGCTACAGGTATGGATGTTCAAATCACATTTAGCTGTTATTATTTATTTCAATTGTGCAGAATCTGTAGCAACCGAAGCTGCTAAGAATATTTCGTAGCGTGTATTGTAGAATCGTAGCGCTAATACTAAAGTATACCTAACGTTTTTGGTTAGATAAATTGAACTAAATACGATACAATATTTGAATGCGGACTGACAAGTTATATTTTGTATATATAACGAATAGATTCTAATGAACCATGATTTCATTACAAAAAATTAAACAAAAGCTGCGATGGCCAGTATTGTCTATTCATATGAATAAACGGTAATAGTGTGCCTATTTTTAATATTTCGTAGTGCGTGTTAATTTGCACCTAAATATAAATACTTAAGTACTTTATGTCTAAAGCATCTGGCGACTTGCGGTTACTGAATTGATGATAAATAATAATTAGATCACATGACTACCGAAAGTGACCTTTAAAGTGATGTGAGGTCGTCCTTAATATTATTAAGTACTTTTATAATTGTGCAACAGAAGTAACCACTGGCTTCTTATACTAATTCAGAGTAAAATATTTGTAGTATCTAGATGATATGAAAAGTGAACGCTCAATTGGTACTCAGTCATGGATTTCAGTATCTATTTAAATATGGAGGTAATAGTTTTGACTTACATACCCGTGGTAGCAACCAAATTACTAAGAGGTTAGATAGAGTCAAAATTTAACTATTATTAATATTATGTTAGTGTGATAGTTGTGTACTATATACTTTTTTTTTAATAATTTTCTAGAAGTTTCAAGAAACACAACAGATGAAAATATTGATATCAATATCAATTGAAATTGAACTATATTTTATTTAGAATACGAAACTTATTTCATGATCCTATCTCGTTGTTGGTACTGCCGCATGATGGAGCCTTATTAACATTTCAATGTTTTATCTAGACATTTGAAGACATGTCCAGAAGGGTTTAGGTGTTTGCGAGGTTTTCACGCGATTTGTTGTTCATGGATTTTGAGTAATAAACTCTGTAAATAGTGCACAGAACGCTCACAAGACGCTTAGAGCAATGAATTACAAAGAGCGTGTAAAACGACATCCGCACAAACTCCACGAGTAGATGTAAGGCTTTCCCGCCATGTACGGCTACAATGGTTATGAAAACTGAGACCTAATTCCCTATTCCCTGTTCTGGAACTATGAGGTCGGCAGACAAAGCACGAGTCTGGTGACACGCTGGTTAGGGATCAGCGACATCGAAATTGGTGGATGGCCCACGAGGACGTACGACCCGATTCATTAGGATTTAAAAATATCCCCTCTTTTCGCCCAATTTGTCATGCCAAAACAGTGAGGAGCGTGAAGGGTCCTAATGTTTTAAACAGTAAGATTTCGATGTGCGTCGCGCTTCAGGCCCTCTTATTACAAATCGCAGACTATTATTATTATTATTTGTTAGAAATGGGGTGAGCCCTGCGTCTCATAGCCACTGCGACCAGTAGATGATCTATTGTGGCAGCCCCGTAACCTATTACAGCACCTCATGTAGCTCCAGTTCCAGGATAAACCCGAGAATGGAGCTGATGGGGGAGCTTTTGATCTCGTCTGCTGAGATCATGTGTGCTCCCAGGTGCCGGCTTCTGCACCGGTGCAGCGCTATGCACTCGCCGAGGACGTGGATAATCGTTTCCTCGTCCTCGCGACAGAACCTGCAGATTTTGGTATCTGAAAGGCCCATGTTGTGCAGGTGCTTATTTAATTTGCAGTGCCCTGTGAGGGTCCGAGTGAGTGCCCTAACATGTCCTCTGCTCAGTTTTATTATTTCTACAGCTCGTCTCTGATCGAACGCCTGTATCAACGCCTTAGACTGTTCTAGTCGAGGTAGTCTTTTCCAATATTCAGTGCTTTGCTTATGCTCCCACTCTTTTAACTCGAACCTGACCATGCAGGCTGGAACGCCACTTATTGGTTCCGGTCCGAGTAGTGGGCTCTCTGCCCCGGCCTTTGCTAGCACGTCAGCGACTTCGTTGCCTCTGATATTGCAGTGTCCCGGTACCCAAATCAGATTAACGATGTTGGCATTGCCAAGCTGGTTTAGGAGCAGGACACACTCGCTAGTGAGTTTGGAGTCAAGTTCACAGGATGGTAACGCCTTGAGGGCAGCTTGACTATCTGAGAAGATGAATATCTTCTTATTCTGGAGATTCATTTGCAGACTCTCTTGGACACAGCCAATTATTGCGAAGACTTCTGCTTGGTACACTGTGGTATAGCGACCCAGGTTGGCGAATTTGCATTTGAAAAATCGCAGACTAACTATAGTCCCGGAACAAATTTCGTGCGAGCCCCTATTAACATTGCGTGTTGTAACGGGATGACATGACATTTAGTACAGTAATAACTTTTAATTGCGATTTATAATAAGGTCGTTTATGTTTATATTACGGCCAGTGATCTTTCAAGTACCTATGTTTTATCATATCAACTTTTAATTTTAGTTCGTTTAGCATCAGTTTAGATAGGTATCTAAAATTACCATGGATATTATTGTGTCGCTTTCTGCACCCACGTTCCACAGTAACAGTCTTCATGAACCATCCACAGAGTCCCCGCTAACTTCTGTCTTCATAATTAATTTGAGCAATAAGATATTTCGTCATGCCATCTTTAACTCTAGGTTTTTTCGTAGCAAAAATATCAAGCTTCTTTGTATACGAAACTGCGCGTTACTCATACAGTATAGTTACAACTTATCTATATTGTAGGTATTACTATATTGTATAAACATCAGAATTCTATTTTGTATCTAGAAACTTCATACTGCTGAGATTATGCTAAAGCTTTTATAAAACTAAACATATTAATGATCTTTTGACACCTAGTATGTCTTCCAATCTATTTTTTTATTACTCCTAAGTAATTAAGTTTCTTATTTTGAATCTATTGTAAGTTTGTATTGAGTCTGAGATAAACATCTATGTTTATGAGAAAATTAAGACTCAGGGTTCAGATTTTCAGAAGGACTAACAAATCTAAAATTAAGAAGGTCATGTTATTAGAAACACCCCTTTATAACTCTAGAACGTCTCAAGAACGTCTTAACGTTTACTGTTATTCTTATTTTAGTTAATCTTAGTTAATTTGATTGTTTTTCTTTGGTTAGCTTCTTCTTGGCCCCGTCTAAGTGGTTTGATTGTTATAAAAGGAAGTTCCAGAAAGTTTGCTTTAAAATTCTGATATTATTTTTAGTTTTATAATCAACTTTCGCTTTGCAAAAATTTGTGAGTCGCGACAAAATCTGAATCCTTCATCTTATTTTGATGCTTACTTTATACAACGGAAAATGAGATAAACGGAAATGGACAGCAGTAACAATGTTTAGCAACTATTTATATATAAAATATATTATCGTTGTAGAAATAAACATCGCTTTGGGGATACACAAAAGTAACGCTAACAAAAGCGACCGGTGAAAAAGGATCGATCGGATGCCTTCACAGTAAATAAGAAAGTGGACCAATTCAATTTGTACTTTCATTTAAAATTTAAGTCTATAATAACAAAGTTTGTGTAACGCTTTAGGCACAATTAAGGTGACGGTTAGGGCACACTAGCGCCGCCAATCAATTTTATTTTTTAACTACTAAACCGGATCTATTTTAAACAATTTCAGGGTTACAACCTCTCGGCAAACACTTATACTATTTATTAAATAAGCATGTATATGTGTGGAGTCCGTTTTTGTACGCGAAAAATTGATTAACGCCAAGCGTTGGGCCTAACATTTGTGAATGGTTATTAAATAAATAGTATAAGTTTTTGCCGAGAGTTTGTAACCCTGAAATTGTTTAAAATAGATCCGGTTTAGTAGCTAAAAATTAAAATCGATTGGCGTCGCTAGTGTGCCCTACCCGTCACCTTAAGGTATTACGAGGGATTATGATCCAATTCCGCCGACCACTATAACACAACAAACGATATCGACATGGAGAAATGAAACATTGGTTTTTGAAGTGATTTTATTGAGTATACACATACTGGCGTAATCTCAGCACATTATCTAATATAATCATTGTCAGTACTTTCTATAGAAAAGCAACACTTAGGTGCTGTAAGATAGTCATATTACAATGTATGGTATGCATATTACAAACTAGGATAGTTGTATTTTGTATATAATATAGTATGTAGTACAATAAGAATAACAGTCAACTTAGTAAGTGCTTACTTTGATACAGTGTCAGGCTTTGATTTATATACAGGGTGTATTGTTAACTTGTAAAATTTCAACAACTCTTTAGTTGACACGTTGGGACAATTGAGTACCCTATACATAATAACCAAATAGCTCGATATTGAATGGAAATACGAAATATTTTTACGCTAACTTCCAATATCCAAAACATGTTTTGTAGTTCGGAATTTAGAAGGATAATTCAACGACACACCCTGTATGGTATAGATGTGCCACAAAAAATCATTGATATTATGCACTAGACTAAATATAGGCGTCTTAGTCATTTTATTTAGTTTTTCTGTCTTTCTTGAACGCGCTACAATCTGGGGTCACATTCTTCTAACCTCAATGTTATTTTGTGAGGCTCACCTATATAATAAACCAATAGCATAAAATATATGACCTACAGAGCGCTACGACCCTCTCCGATTAATAATATTTGTATAATGCTATGTATCTATTACAATTATAATTTTTATAGGTACTCATACAACTTAAAAAATCTTCATTGTTTAATTAATATCTCATGTTCTAACTACGACATTGATTCAAGTTAGTGATTTGAACAAAGGCGTTTCAAAAAAGGTACCATTCGTACTTGATATAACTCTATCGCGATGTTTACCAGTCGGTACAGTCCGGTCATGGTTATTTGGCGCGTGGCAAAGTCGTAACTTATGCTGTTTTGACATTTTCACATAGAAAAAACCTTGTTCAACGCCCTCTTGTCAATGTCACTGAAGTGATTTATGATCGTGGTCGTTCTGTACTGTACCAGTAGTACGTAACAACAATCCGCTGTCATTTGTCAAGGATGATTTTGTAAGTTGTACAATGTTGACTATTCATCTACGAGAACATCGATATTCAAAAGTGTAACTGGGTATATGAACAGGTTTAAATACGATTAATACGAGTACATCAAATACGTACGTATAAATTCACTGCGAAACCTTTGATTTTGAAGGAAAGACAGGATGAATTATAGTAAATAAAGGCCCGTACCCAAAGACTACCAAATATGTTCTAACTGAATTTTCCTAATCGTTGCAAAGTATATTTTCTTCTCTGTCCCAATAAAGGTTTATTTACAAGAAACACTTAGTTTTTTTTTGTGAAGTGCATCGAAAATTAAGAGAAGGTGGTAACACCCTGTGTTTGCGTCCTAAGCCTACGTTCCATCATTGGAGTCGCCGACTGTCCACTTTCTCAGTATTTCTCAGTCCAACATAGAATAATCCTCGCAAGTTGGCCAATGAATATTATGTAAAATCGCTTTGTAAAACTCAAACAAATTTAAAACGTTTTATTTCAAATGTATTTAAGTATTTTCTATAATTCGCATTGCATTTTTGTTATTTTTACCCTATGATACTATAGTTAAGTTGCATGTCGGTGATGATGTTGACTACAGCTAAAACTTGAGCCATTGAGTTGAGTCATTATTAGGTAGGTACTTTCTAATAGCTCAATGACTTGAGCGGTATTAACTTGATCAACGCCGCAACATGTCTAATTCCGCAGTTTGCCCCACAGATAAAGTATATAGACTTTTTTATTTTTTTTTATGATGACAACATTACAATTTTAAATCCAATAGTTTAATGATAACTTTTGTACAAAATTATTATCCAAATATCCAACTCTCGTAACTAGTGTAGGTAGGTATAAAACTTCGGCCAACAGATTGCGATACATATCTAACATTCTATCATACCTTCTAGTTAGCAGGTACTAGATCGTGCCAATAATTCACTAGTAATAAGTTTATTAGCTAGTTATATACAATTCTACATCATTTGTGACCGTTTCTCACTTCGTAGACTTAGGTTAGGCCGTCGGCTCCGGCGACGCGGCGTGGACTTAACTATGAAACTCGCTCTTTGCCGACTTTATCGATGCCAAATGATTTCAACAAGGGAGCTTTACTCCGCGTCGCCCAGCATGTCCAAGCGAACCTCGGGGAACCTGGCCCCGCGTTGTTACACGAATAGGTAGTCAAGGAACAATACTTTCGGCAGTAGGCACCATTATCTAACACTACGGGGCACCTACTGGTAGCCAAAGACAATAGATAGATACATATCTAGACAATAGTTAACAAAGTATTAAAAGTTAACATTAAATCCTAACATCAATATTCCTAACAAAATTCCAATATTAATATTTTCCTAAATGGTCGAAAGGGCTTTTGTAATATACCAGATTCAATTTGGTTTACGTCTACGTACATCCTACCAATGTATATATGTTTGAAGTGTCGGTGCCGTAATAAGCCGGAAAGGACATCAAATTCTATAACAGAACTTGTACATAAATTCTTGCAAACAAGGTGCTCCACAGGAAAACAAACAATTCTATCGTATGTCCAGCTATTGCCATAATAAAACATAACAAACTCGCATTTGCAGATTATTAAACAAAAATGTCGCAAAGCAGAGAAACGGTCATCGGTAGACGATCAGTTGAGTCGGTGACAGTCGCGCCGAAGCGCCATGTCCACGGCTGACCATCCACCTAGGCTTGACCTGACGCGACGTTTTCAGAGGAAAACGAGGTTTCAGTGCAGGGGCGATAGGCCTAAGCGTTGGACTCCTTGAGGTCGGTGAGCCTGGCCAGCTGGGCGGGCTCGAGCTCGTCGGGGATGGAGGCGCGGCCTCCGCGAGGCGCCGCGGGCGGGGACTGCGGCGCCGTGGGAGGGCCCGAGGCCACGGAGGCGCCGGTCGACTCCCCCTCCGAGCCCGTGGAGCTGGAGGCCGGATGCGGCGTGGAGTCGGCCGGGCCCTCGTCGGAGTCCCGCAGGCAGACGGCGGTCTGCTCCGACAGCGAGGACTCCTCGTCCTCGTTGTCCTCGTTGCGCTCGTCGTCGGGCCGCTCCTCCTGGCGCTCGGGCTCGGCCCCGGCCTCCGGCGGGGGGAAGGGCTGTTCGGGCTCCTCCACCATGGGCGTGGCGGCGGTGATCACGATGCCCACGCCCAGCCCGCAGTCGTCAGCAGGCAGCTCACCTGCTGGCGGCACAGGCTTGCTCGGCGGCGCCTGCTCCACTTCGTCCTACACATCAAACCACACATTAACGCCGCCTCCGTTGAACTAATACTAACATCGGGTGTAAGTGATATTCATTTGGGGGTTTAAAATGGAGAATCGCTTTGGAAGATAAGGTACTTCATTAGATATTCCTAACATGCGGTCGACAAGCGTCATGCGTATGATGATGTGAACTAATGCTTAACAAAATATAATAGGAGGGCAACCATCGGAGGTAAAAGTGTTGCGTTTTAATACCTACGTGTTACTTGGCAATATCGTTCTTTTCTTTATCCTCTAACACCTTAAACGAAAGGTAAATGTTACATTCATTGATTCTGCGGTGGTATCCTGCAACGCTTAAGCACCGTGAAGCATAGTAAACAAACGACAGCAACAAGCATATTGTACTATTTACAGGAAGCGACAACAAAGCACAGCTACTGTACAGAATAACACTTAGTAAAATGTCGTTAAAAGATCAAACCTCGTCTTCAAAATTTTCACCAACAACCTCATCGACTGACGCATGGAAAAGAATTCACGTTGGATTAAAAAAATCAACCATGATTAGTTAAAAGTACATACCTACGCCTAAATACAAATATTATTAGACAATAATTTGGTATCTTTAAATTAGTGATTACAAACAGTTCAATAAACTATTAAACTTGTAGGTATGACCTCTTGTTTCTATACGTAGGTAACAATTCAGCACGAAACTCAGCCCTTAGCAGTAAAGTACATATTGTGTATTAAAATAACTATGTATTTACTTGTATTTCTGGTACCTATTTGGCTTTAAATTTTGATGTGATTTTATTCACACTATCACACCAAACATTTCCGCTAATTATACTGATAAATATCTTATTGACACCTATGTATAAGTAAGCGATGATGAGGTTAATTTAAAATCTATATTATGTTTCACTTGGCATACAATTGGATTTAAAATTACATAGGTATTTAAATTCTGTACTCTAATGAATCCTGAGATATCACAAAAATAAAACAATAATTTGTTTGTCTATTGTCATGTGTAGTTATTGCCATAAATGATTTCGTATTTTAACACCAGTTTGATTTCTGTATATCTTTAGCGTCGGTACAGTAGATATATCTCCTGTGGCATAGGTGTCTCACGATAAGACACCTAGAGAGATGAGTTAACAAGATTGCCTACTGTTTTGCATTGAACGTGGGTGACACTCTTAAGGAGGGAGCGAAGGTCACATCACAATAGATCAAACATGATCGCAGTGACCACTTCGCAATCGAAAACTCCCAAAATGTCCGACATTGATTATTGTTTTTTCGATACGGTTGAGTTTGGGACTCACTTTCGCGCAGCTCTAAGCGCTGTTAAATATATTTTCCAAAATTAATTGATAGATGGCGCTGAGTGTTGATTGCATCGCGCAAGTGCTATGCCTTTTAGGCTTAATTAGTTAGTCTTGTCATTAGTGTACATATGTTTATTTTTTATGAATAGCATGGTCATCAATCGTGTGACACCGGTGTACCATCAGTATACGACGGTAAGGAAATAGGAAGTACACCTGTGTTTGCACACACATTTGTTCACTATATATATATCCTGCATACGTGGTTGATCATTAAGATCGGCCATCTCAGCCGAATCGGTCGGATTATTAATAGGATGTATAGACGAGTGCATTGGTTTACCGTTACTTTGCCACTTACCGACAATGGTGACAGAGGGCGCGACGATGGCCGGCAGGTCGGCGACGGAGAACTGGGTCCCATATTGCTCATGTTGGTTCCTAGTAAGCTCTAAATTGAAG
This sequence comes from Marasmia exigua, assembly GCA_019059595.1. Taxonomy (NCBI): domain Eukaryota; kingdom Metazoa; phylum Arthropoda; class Insecta; order Lepidoptera; family Crambidae; genus Marasmia; species Marasmia exigua. The sequence continues at coordinate 13,614,630 of CM032494.1, read as the reverse complement.
CTGAACTCCTGGTGGTGGGAGCTAGCCACGTCAGCCGGCGGCGGTGGCGGCGGATTCGCCGGGGGCGCAGCGCCCTTAACGTTGTTGTTCTCACTCACGACCACTGCAGCGTCCGGATAACACAGATTATGCCCGTCACCACTAACACCTCCACTACTTTTGTCTTTCAATTTCGACACGCACTGTTACAGGCGTTCAGTTCAAATGTGTTGCTTTGGGATCGGTTTAAAACAATGCTAGTGAATTCGCTAGAGATTAGCAGGGAACAATGTTGTGGTGGCGCCGCCTTATGACGTATTGAATATCAAAAAATCGTTATCCTACATGTCCTAAACTTTTGATGGTTACCATGCGTAGCTAGCAATTTTCTTTTTGATCAATCAAATTAATATCATGCAGTTGCCGAAACGATCCTTGAAGTTTAACGACGAGTAAGTAAGTTCTAATAATGTATTAATTTGGAAATATTCCTCTTACGCGACGCTTCTGCAACTGGATCTTAGAAAGATTTACTGCAAAAGAAACGAAATTGACTGAGAGAGCCACGCTTCGACAAGAATGGGCCGACTCGACCGTAATGATACCACGGCCTCAAAGAAAATGGGCGTGAAGCAGCACTGCTGTATTTTTTAGCGTGAATGAGGGTACCGGAGGCTGGTTTGTTTAAAAGTTGGCAGTGCACTTATACGGCTGCAAACGCTTATCATGAGGTGATCCGGCTGCTCGTCTGCCTGTCATTTAAGAATGACATAATCTAAGCTAGCTTCATAGTTTAACTATTGTATTTGAAGTTATATTTGACATTAATTTTATTAAACTATAAACTTCCCTACTGCCGTATGGTCTACTATACTATACTACTTATAATGCCGTATGGTCTTCGGCAGAGTAGAATAAGCCACCCTCACTCTTACCGAGGTGTAGTAAAAGGCGACTAAGGTAAAGCTGCTGGCATGATCATCAGCACCCAGAGAAGGAAAACTCTGCATTTATATCAAAACCCTCGCCAACCCGTCTGCCAAGCGTGGTGAGTATGGCAATTACCCCTCATGTGATTGAGGGAGGCCCGTGCCCCAGCAGTGGGAACTTAAATGGGCTGATGGTGATGATGATGATGATGATAAACTTCCCGTATCACATGTAGTGAGGAGATACATCAAAACAACCATCCAAGTCCTATAGTAAGAACTGCTACTATGTCTTTGTGTCAAAGTCTATTTACAAGCGGATTATAGGTCCGCTTTACTTTTCAAAAACTTTACCATAAGTATGGTAAAGTCTCGTAAATGGTATATAAAAATCTCTTGCTGGGTTAGGTAGACGTCGCTTACAAAGAAAACCTTTTGCACTTTTAAAACAAATCTTAACGCTCCCCGTTTATATTGAACCTGCAACTTTTCCAGAGAAAATCTCGATTCATTTTTCAGGCTTCCCTTACTAAGAATATCTGAAGCCAATATAATTGTAAAATATTTTTCCGATATAGTCTAAAGCGTACTCAAGGTTCAATTTCTACTTCGGATACTTAACACCCAGAAGGTGTGTTGTGTTTTTGGGGATCCGTATACCAAAAGGAGAAAACGGAACACTGTAACTAGTTCCAAAATTAACTGTGTTTAAAGCTTCTACAACTTTTACCAAGCTCAAGTGCGAACTTGCATGGAGTACTGCTGTCACCTTTAGATGGATCTGCTAAATATTAACTGGCATTGGAATCGATCGAAAACCGAGCAAGAAGGATTGTTGGCGACGCTGAACTTTTTGACCGCAAGTTGTTAAGCCTTGAACATAGGCGTAGGGTAGCGTGTCTTTCGGTATTTTACAGGTTGCATTTTCATGATCTAATTCCACCGGCCCCCTTTCATCATCAGGACACAAGACGGAGAAGTAGTTACCACCCTTATGTCGTACAAATACGGGCAATTCGTACCAAACGGTTCAAGAGCATATTCATGCTGCTTACGGCTAAGGAATGGATGTGTTCCCGGAACGACATGATCTGTACATATTCAAGAAAAGAGTGAATAGGCTGTTACTAGACAGACATTATCCATCCTCGGCATCCATCAGGTGAGATTGTGGCCAAATGTCTGGCTGTTCTAATAAAAAAAAGCGGGCATTCTACGGATTTTAACGTACTACATTTTTGACATTTCTGAAACTTGTTTATTTGAAAATATACCATGACTAGCTGTAAGCCACACTTATGTTATAAATGCGAAAGTGTGTGTCTGTCTGTTTGTCAGTCTTTCACGGCAAAACGAAGCGCCGGATGTTTAGATGTATAGATTGATTGACGTGAGATATAGTTGAAGGGATGGAGAGTACCATAAGCTATTTTTTGTCTCTTTATAACGCGAGCGAAGCCGCGGGCAAAAGCTTTTTTTTTAGGTGGCAGACGAGCAGACGGATCACCTAGGTAGGTAAGTGATTACCGCCGCCCATGGACACCCGCGACATGGAGTCACAAGTTTGTAGTTAGTAAGTAGTTATTTACATAATTTGCTTCAAAGTCTACCAGTTGCATTATAAAACCACGTGATATTGTGAAAGGTAATCGAGTTAGCCTGCGCGTTGTCGGGCTACGGTATTCCGTAGCCCGTGATTACAGTGTCCCCTGTCAGGTTCTAAATATTTTAGCAAACGCGCACGTAATATTTCTAAAAAATAGCGATTTATTTTTAAAACTTGTTTTACATGGAGGGAGTTATATCACTTCTGCTATTAACATCTCGCTTAATGTCCTTAAGTGTGACGGAATCGGGCAAAGCAACTCGACATACTTAAGTGACAACCTAAAATAATACGTTTTCCATTGAAACAGGTATCTACAACCACACTAGCGGAAGATATATTCACCTAAAGTTATGCTTTCAACAGTAGGCTCCTTTCAAAAATATGATTTCTTTTGAGCCAATAAGCTGATAAAGGAAAGTTAAAGTAAGCATAATAATTTACTCTTGAAAGTGCTTGATCATCATAATAATATAATGTACTCGAAGATTTTGAATAAGACTACAAGCGGTTACGTAGTAGCAAAGTGTGACTACGACGTAGCAGCGTACGACTACGACGTAGCATAGTATGACCACGATGAGTGTGACTGTCGTGACTATTTTGTTTACCAATTTAATTAATTCACTGGAAAGTACGAATAAATAAATCTAATATTAATTTACTATATTTATCACAAGACGATTTCGTAACATGGTCAAACTTTAATTGTATAATTAATAAAATAAAGGAGCCTTTTTACATCTTAAATGTTTTCAATATATTGCACATTGTATTCTCGTACTATTTGATGATTCTTGAGATTTTTTTCTTATTTGGCAGACGAGCAGACGGATCACCTGGTGGTAAGCGATTGCCACCGCCCATGGACACCCGCGACACCAGTGGAGTCACAAGTGCGCTACCAAACGTTAAACCGCGAATTAGGCCTCACAGCACAGTGCTGCTTCACGATGGTTTTCGGTGAGGCGGTGGTATCACTCGGGTTGAGCCGGCCTATTCAAGTCGAAGTGTGGCTCTCCCACGGTCAAAATACTCTTTGTGTCTCACTCATTCTTTGAGCACTGCATCCACGCTCCATTTTATGGGGACGACACATACCTGCAACTATACCTAAGCTACCTGCTTACTCGCTTGTACTCGCAGAAGTGACTAACCCAACGCCTTCGTGGCGATATTTTGTCCACTTTTAAGTAAGCTAAAACTCACCAAGCGGTCTTAGTTAACTACTGTATTACTTATACTGTGCCAATATACAAGTGTGTTAATCAGCGGTAAACGAAAGAAGCGTTGGGCGTTTTCAGAAGGCATCACCCAACACGACCAAGGTTGCGTCAAAGCGAGAAACATCTTGATAAGAGCTCTAAATGTTTTCCCGTCTCATCGACCTAATTATTTCTTTATTGAAAATTCCATTTGCTGTTGTGTACAGGGCTTAAGCAATCTTTAATTGGAAATAGCACTGGACGGTATTGCTGTTGGAAATATTTCAAACGCGCGCGATTCCATAACATAACCACAACACACCTCACCTCATAGCCAGCACGCACTATACCTAATATTCGTATATATTTAAGAAACAAGTCATCCTATTATGCAGTTAAAAGTGAAATTAGTTCAAAACAATCGATAAACAGTCTGAACGGAAATTCGATCATATTTATAGAAGTTCGTTAAAATTAATTTGTACCTAAATGTTCATAAAATTAGCTCCTATTTCGTAAGTAGCATATGAAATATATTATTATGTTTTTAATGAATATCTAAGGTAAATTCGCATACAATTCAAACCAATCGTACGTATGTGGCATAAAAATTCATTAAATGATGGAAATTACCACGTATCTTTGCGGTAATGACGTCATTAGGACATGTATGTCAATAAAATAATTGTACGTTGGGAAAATTATATATTATGTACGTACAAACATTGTGATATTCGGTTGATTACTGTCATAATGTCATTATGACTTCTTAGAGTTTCGAAATGAAACTTCATAAAAAGTAAATACAAAGCTTCCTGCTGATATCTTCTTAGTAGAAATTACATTAAAAACCAAAGCGGTAGATCAATTGTGTACCTATTTGACATTCTTATGTGTTATCATAGAATTATTTAATCCTATGTGTGTTATGTAAAGACCTAAATTGAATAAAACTATTACTACTTATTCATTTTAACGTTCACTTTCTAATAGTTTTTTTCCCTAAGGTTTCTTTGTACTCAATTTCCTCATATAGAGTAAAAGCAAGCGACACTCAATGCTTAACAAATTAAATCTCAAAAACATTATGAATGTTACACTCTAACGATACAAAATATTTTCAATCAAATGTTTTGAACCTTTGTATGTATCTTATTGAACTTAAAATGTATAAACACAACACAGTTGAACTGTAACACGCCGTAATGACGTCACTATTGCCAATAGGGTGAACAAATCCTCTGAGCAACCACATGGTTATATATCACGTAGTACACATATAAACACCAAAACATCGGACATTAAACAGTAACATATAACATATAACATATTGCATTGTGTTGAAGTAGACATAGATTTAGGTGTTGAATTTAATGTAACATTTATAAGTTAAGTGCCATTTCAATATTGTTACAATGTTACAAATATATTGAAAGTGTTACGTTTAAGACAGATTGAGACGTGCGTTACAGAGAAGGCAACACAGATGGCACAATTTTTAAAATAATTACAGATGTAATATAAAATTAATAACGAAAGCAGATAAATAATTTCACATTAAGAGGCACGTAGGTAATCGAGAAGAGAAAACACATAAACATGACTTTATTTATTACTTCCCGCATTAAAATGAGTGAAATAATTTTCATCAAGCATACTCCTAGTATATTCCTGAATAAATATTCAGTATTTGATTTCGGTTCGGTAAATACGGATGAAATATAAATAGCTCATGAGTTTACTACACACAAAGAGCCAGCATGAAAATTATTTTCGTTTGTGTAATAATAATAAAATAGTTTGGTTAATTACACGCGGGTGTTTAATGAAAATAATAGTACACGTATATATACAGAGTGTATCTGTGGACATTTACATCCCTTTAACTACGTGTTCTACTTACCATTCTGAGCAACATTTGTTTTACGACTTTTCGAAATTGGTCGGAAATTTTTTCGACTCCCCATACAAAATGACTAAGTCACGTGACCGACTTTGTATGAAAAGATGAAAATTTTTATGCGAATTTCCAACGTGGTTAAAGGGATGTAAATGTTCACAGATACAACCTGTATATTTTGATAACTTACCTTTTTTCGCTATCCCTAATACTACTCATACTTAAAATTATTCAGAGTGGATTTACCTCCAGCTTATTCATACTAAAGGGCTAGAAAAAAACATTATAATACATAGTCTAATTTAATTAAGATTTTGCGTAATATATTGGAATCAAGGAGTCTGTTTTTTCACATTTACTTTCTCAATCCTTTATTTTAAATACTATCGATATGATCATAGATAATAAATAATCGCCAAATACGTCCGCGTCATGTACAAATTTTAATGTAGTTTTTGAGCGCTATAATACAGGTTGTAGCAGTGAAAGTTACGAGTACATCAAACACGAGTTCTACTTATCAAGTATGTGTACAGTAGACTTATTAAATACTCAATACCTATGAGATAAATAAAGTCACATTTTTGTGTATCGACACCGATGCTTAGAGCTCAACTGAAGACGATTATGGAAGATCTTTTCACAATCTAAAGTAATCGTGCACAAGATCATGCAATAACTTTATTAGGTGAAATGGGCCTATCCTAGCCGTACAGTCTAGCGATAAAAGTAGTGCCATTCTTGGAAACTGCGGTTACCATGCCAATTGGGAATGAAAATCACAACAATTTACCCAATCAGCCAAAGCTAACTAGTCGCGTGAGGTGAAATAACCGGCCGGTACAGTCAACACCAGAAGTAGCTACACAGTTTTCAGTTTTTGACTCTTATGCGTAAGAGTCAGAAACTGATAAATAGTGCATCAGCTTTTGCTGTTGACTGTACGTGCTCTTTGTACACGAGAGATGCCGATAAAAATAAAGCGAACATGAATTGAATAAATACGAATCGAATAGAACATACTCGTATTATTTATAAAAAAGATCAAGATAAAGAATTCGTCCGCCACGGTTAGCTATTTATCAATATTATAACAAATATCCCCAAGTTTAGTTTTTGGTTTCCTGAGAGAATCTTTCTCTTTGGTTTTATTTTAATGATAGAGAAAGAGATGCACAATAAGGTTCCTTTGTTGATTCTTAACCCACAGATAAGTATATATATTAGTCAGCTTCTTTGTATCAATAGACATCTTTTAAAATTTGTGGCTAAGACAACATGTCGACATAATTAGTAAAGTAAAATATCGTATTAGTAAAACGTTTAAGTAAATTATCTATTGAGCGGCATCTCCAGTGTACAGTAGACTAAACAAGAACAGAATACAGAGTTTGCAAGACACACGCCTGCACACTGTAGCCGTGACAGCGCAAACATTCGCAATGCCCAACTGACGAGTATGACACACTTGCATGCCCAATACGGAGCACTATTAATTGCAAAACCAAGCACTTTCACTTACCAAACCTGAAAAAACTCGCTGTAGACTGTAGAGTAGAATTTCATTCATTCATTATGAATAAACTATGACACCGGTTCATCGTCAGCCCACTGCCCCCACTGCCCCCACTGCCCCCACTGCTGGGGCACGGGCCTCCCTCAATCACATGAGGGGTAATTGCCATACTCACCCCGCTTGGCAGACGGGTTGGCGAGGGTTTTGATATAAATGCAGAGTTTTCCTTCTCTGGGTGCTGATGATCATACCAGCAGCTTTACCTTAGTCGCCTTTTACGACATCTCGGTAAGAGTGAGGGTGGTCTATTCTACTCTGCCGGGGACCACGCGGCATGACACCGGTTGCTACGAGTCTTTAGATCGAGTATAAAAGTTACTTCCCTTTAAACATACTGGCCATTTTGAGCAACTTAACTGTCATAAATCATTAATTAGCAATGAATGAAATATTCTACCGTCTACCGCGAGTCGTCAAATATTCACTCTTAAAGCTAAGTATACTCTCAGCAACATCCAAACGCACATAATGAAACTTTTTTAGTTTATTCTATCCACGTTAACCAGTCTCCAACCTCGCTTGCTGCTGGGCAATGTTGCCGAACAAGTTCAGCAACTCTTTGTTTTTCAAATGTTGCTTAGAGAATACCCGCTGACCGCTAAAATGATTCGAGTTTTTATACAATTTCACTCGATTATCACTCAGGCCAACATCACTCAAGTTTTAAAGAAGTCCCAAGTCACTAGATATGAATTTCGGATCTTTCATGCTAGTGATTTTAATCGATTAACCGTTTCTTTGTTAGCAATTATAGTCGGTGGTGTACTATGACAGTCAGCATCAAAATGATCTTAACGTTCAAACCTATCAAAAATATCTAAGCGTTTGACAAAAACCACTTTTAGCACAATACCTTAAGGAGTACCTACTTGCATTTGTTCCCAGACAAGCAATTAAGTTGCACATTGGCGTAAATTTACATACTGACATACAGTTGTCTTTTTTTGTTGTAGTTGGCAGTTTGACAAATCGTTCGATTTGTCAAACTCAGATATTTCAGGTGTTTATATTCTGATGCTGACTGTACCCGAGTCGTGGCTGACAATGAGCAATTTGTACAATTCAGTGACAACTATTTAGAAGTCTCTTGAGTAAAGTCGGCTCGAGTCGCATTTATACTTTGACTCTGAATGGAAATTCATGAATTTAATAAATATGTATACGGCGTGTAAAGTTACCTATATTCTCGAGCCGCCTATTTTGCCCATAATTTAGTTTCTTTTTTGTTTTATAACTTTTGCAAAAATGTAAATTAAGTGATTTTTTTTTATATGATTTCTTAAATGTTGATCGAGCAAATTTCAAGTAAGTTGAAATACAGATGTGGAGTATGCTCTGAGCAAGTAGCTGGCGAGTTGCATTCGAGCTGATTGCTTATACCCTTTGGGTAACTTTCTAGATTTCCCCTTCAGATAACATTTTATGCATGATAAAACAGCAAGCAACACGATTTTAAACTAAAATAAATAAATTTGTAAATATTTATTAAAAATGAATATAATAAAAACAAAAGTAGTCCTTCATTTTTACTGATTATCACACCTAATGTTGTCCGCGAAAATATCGATATTTAGAAGTTCAGCGCAGAAAAGTGCTCTGTGACTTTCACTTTAGTCCACTTAAAACTGTTTCAAATTCAAAGCTCGTGTCCTGTGACAATTTCAATACTTTATCCAGTTCGGCATTACGAGTATTTACCCCACCACAGTCCAATGGCACAGGGCCCAGTCGGTTCTTGGCGGATAACTTTGGTTCCGATCAGTAGCGCAGCATAGAGGGGCAAGTTAAAAATACCAGGTTTCATATTTTTAGACCAAAGCACGGAAGACTTAAGCCACTTAATCTAGTATCTTTTTCTTATACAAAATAGCCTTCAGCCCATATCCAGCAACCACGCTACGCCACTGGTTCCGATCAAATATTCAGCTTGCTAGGGGCAAACGTCGGCGCTTCAAAACGATTTACGTATGCGCTAGTGAGCTTTAAAAGTTCAGCAAACGCGCCTTAAATATTAGTGTGCAATTTACTTCGTTTGTGAATTGTAAGGTTAATCAGGGTAGGTAAGTAGGTAGTAAATGTAGATTACAGTTTGGTGAAGTTGTGATGTTGTCTGATTATTAATTAATGAATTACCGTAGGGATCCCTTGTATTTTGAATGTATTCCCCGCAAAATAATTTATTAAAACTGTGAAATAACCACTCAATGTTAAATAATATCGATTGCCTAAATTAATCGATTATCTAATCGGGTACTATTGTTAACTTTTAAATATCGACAGTTTAAGATATTTGATACTTTCAATAATTTACAAACTACGTTACTATCAATAATATCACCTGGAGCTAAGATTTCAGAAAAAAACTATCGTAACTTCGACATCACTAGTAAACAGATCTGGAATGTAATATCTCTAAATGAAACATCGAAAAAAACGTCGAGCAATACTGGGAAAAAAATCCTTAGCTCTATAGGAAAGGATTTTATTTTTCAAATGCTTCTGTGAGGAAAAGTCTATATTTGGCAACGCTTTGTATATTCGGAGACTTGGGTGAGTATTGACAGAAGCCCAGCATATTTATTATTTCATATTTTTTATGAAATAAATATTGTGACTAAAATGTAAAAGTATGATTCAAAGATCATTCAAATGTTTTCCTACACAATGGTCCTTTGGTATGGTTCCTACACAAAGTTACTCATTAGGCTTATACCTACAGGGGAGCTAAGGTGCGTCGCCCTCCTAGTGTGGCCCTACTGGAAATCAGTTCTGACCTGATTCCAGTCTCGGCTGGTATCAGGCGTTTCTAACGTTTTCTAGTTTGGGTCCGGTGTCCCCGGGCAGCGGCGGATGGTAAAATGTGTTCTGTCACTTTTGCCATCCGACGGCCGACGGACGCACAGTGGGCCCTGTACGGCGTCGCCTGCGCGAGTTGCGTAGCGGTCTCTGAGCGAACGCGATTCGACGTGGGCCTCACATGGCGTTGGAGGCGACCAACCAACTGAATAATGGTTACACGTTTCAGAAACTATCCGATTCCCTCACTGCCGAGCTAATGCCTAATAGGTACACACATAGATTTGCAAAATCCAGAGGTGCATGTTCGGATTTGAACTACGACCCCTCGCATGGTAAGCGTGTTCTTATCCATCTGTACTACGTTGTCATGTACTATTGAGTTAGATTTGCAGGGTGGCATCCTAAGTCTATGGTGACACATGACCATAGAAATGCCATCAGTCTGACAATACCTGTCAATTGTGTTAATTCATTCCTGAAGCTCCACAACCATAAGAGCACGTGTATGCTCTTTTGATTGATTAAGATTCTATCAATTAATCAAGATATCGGTCACCATTAACAACTCGTACATGACAATCTATCTTAGGATGACAATTAACGCTGGAAACTAATCAACGATAAGGACAGTTTTCATATACCTAATATGAAAACTCTACATAATTGGCGAGGTCTACGAAAGCGTGGCCGCTGACAATGAGCTACTTGAGGACGCTCAAAGTCACCCAGAGAGAAATGGAAAGGGCTATGCTCGGAGTCTCCTTGCGCGATAGTAACAGGATAGATGAGATTCGCAGGAGAAACAAGATACAAGACATAGCCTAAAGAATTGCATGCCTCAAGTGGCAATGTGCAGGGCACATTGCGAGGAGGCCGATAGGGCAGAAATATAGGAGATCGAAGCCGTGGCAGGCCCCCCATAAGGTGGACCGACGATCTGGTGAAGGTCGCGGGAATCCCTTGGATGCGGGCGGCACAGGACCGATCTGTGTGGAGATCATTGGGGGAGGCCTATGTCCAGCAGCGGACGTTTATTTGCTGAAATGATGGCAAATACTACCAGCAACCTTGTAAACGGAGGCTTACAGCTGAGCGCGTCCAACGAAACGAATTTCAGAATGGAGAAAGTTTATTAATTTTATTTTATAGTTTTAATTAAACTCGATTGAAAATAAAAAATATGATTAAAAAAAAATACTACGATAACTCGTGTAGTTTCTCGGCACGGCAGTTAAAATATTCAATGGAGATTTTTTAGGACATTTAGCCACTATCACAGAAAAAATATATTATACAAAAATATACTTTGACACTCAGGCGTCCGTCGAGAGATTTAAGACTCTAGATTGGCAATCGAACCCACGATCCTTAGCGTCTTATTTTAGGCGACTGGCCGGATCACTACCGAATGCACCATCGAGTCATTGGTTCCTCCAGACATTTACTGTGTTACTAGGTTGCTGAAAACTAATCAAAGTAGGTATAAAGGTCGATGACCGCGGTGGCGCACGCGATCAGTGACTAGCGGTTTCGAATTTTATGAACATTCTTTACAGCAATATTTATCGGTTCATTGCTAGGATGTCTTTGCTTTAGAATCCTTTTGATAAATATTTCTACTTACGCTTTTTAAACAAACCTTTTTAGGTCGAGAATTCAAGTCGATTTTTACTACTGACTAAGTTTGCGATGCATTTTATTTGATTGTAGTTTTTTGGATCTTATTATTAAGTTTTTATATAAGTTGAGATTTAACGTCTTATTCATTATTTTAATACAATTATGGATATATTTAAAATTTCATTTATAAAACTGCTTTGCACTACTTTACCCAATCTACCTATATGTTGTCTAAAAGAAATCGCTTCAAACTTTATTATGCTGTCTGTTTTGATGTAGGTATATAAAATGCTGATATAGTACCTGTATTTTGTTTCCTTGTAAAGCATATCTATCTATCTATTACCCTAATTAACCTTAGTAATTCTAATTGTTACATTTTCATTACGAGTTTTTGGAAATGTGTAGCTTGTCTTTATTAAAATTAAACCCTACTTTGACAGTTTGGAGTTTGACACCCTCGCAAGCGCACAATGTTACATTATTTTAAAAAAAATATTTGAGCAGGTGAACCAAAATTATCCGGAGCCAACCGTCACAGAAAAACAGATGACGTGAAGAGTGTGTCCATATACTCACGTTCCTCGTCGAAGCTGGTGTTAGGCGGCGAGCCCGGGGGCGACGAGAACACCGGCGGGGCCGAGCCTGGCGGGGTCCAGTCGTCGCCCGTGCTCAATGGTTCGCCATTCTGACACACACGGAAACATAGCGTCAATACAAACAATTTAAGGTGACGGGTAGGGCACACTAGCGACGCCAATCGATTAAAATTGTTTGCTACTAAACCAGATCTATTTTAAATGTGGGAGAGCCACGCCTAGGCATGAATGGGCCGGCTCGACCGGAGTGATACCACTGCCTCACAGAAGACCGGCGTGAAGCAGCGCCTGCGCTGTGTTTCGCCGTGTAAGTGAGGTTACCGGAGGCCCAATGGGGTTAAGGGGAAAAGGTTGGCAGCGCACTTGTGACTCCACTGGAGTTGCGGGTGTCCATGGGCGGCGAATTGCTTATCATCAGGTAATCCGTCTGCTCGTCTGCCACCTCTCATATATAAAAAAAATACAAAAAAACAATTTCGGGATTACAACCTCTCGACAAACACTTATACTATGTATTATATAGCCATGCACAAATGTTAGGTCCGTTTTTGTACGCGATGATTCACGCCAAAAGTGGCCGCTTTTGGCGTAAATCAATTTATCGCATGCGCGTTTTACCCAACATTTGTGCATGGTTATTTAATAAATAGTATAAATGTTTGCCGAGAGGTTGTAATCCCGAAATTGTTTAAAATAGATCCGGCTTAGTAGGTGCAAATTAAAATCGCGTGTAGTGACGCCAACTGATTTACATTGTAAGCAACTAAACTGGATCTTTTTAACAATTTCGAAACTGCAGCCTGCAGCTACAAACCCTAAAACATTTTTTTTAATATACAACAAATTCCACGAACATTGGTTCCGTGCCTTTTTTGTGCTAATAAATTAAAATTCAGTGAAATAAAATTACAATAACTTAGGTTTAGGCAGTCATGCATGGTTATTGTTAGTAGGTTGAATTTGAATTTAGTGTTATTGTAAGTAGGGTATTTTTTTTGTCTTTGGGGTTTCGGGGTATGTGGATATTTTATGTTTTGTTTGCAAGCTTGTCCCTAACCGCGTCATCACCTTATAATATAATACTATTTATTGAATACTTACACTTAACTTTTGGATCTGCTTTTGTACTCGAAATTTGAATTGCCGCCAATAATAGCCACTTATGGTGTTAATCCAAATTTCGAGTGCAAAATCAGATCAAAAAGTAGTGCACAATTATTAAATAAATAGTATAAACGTTTGCTTAAAACTTCCGCTCCCAAATTGCTTAAAATAGATCCGGTTTAGTACTAACAATTTAAATCGATTGGTGTCGCTAGTTAGGGCTAACCGTTGCAATAAGCGCGGGTTTTCTAGTTCCATGATACAAAACCATGGCACTAAATAAGTCAAATTAACTTGAATGGCTACTTAAGAAAAGGATTCTGGCGGTAGGACTAAAACACTTCGCGTCGGCTGATGCAATTCAGAGGTTTTATATTAGTTTCAAATGGTTTTTAGTGAACAAATTTGGTGTTTAGTTTTCTTTATGAAATCATTGAAATGTGTAATCAAAATCTACTAAAAACGGGGATAAAAAACACCATCCAAAAAATATAATGCAAGTACTTTACTTGCATTATATTTTTTGTCCAATACTGGATTATTTATCAAAGTATTTTTATTCTCACAGTGTAAAAATAAACGCATGTGCAAAATAGTTACCAACAACCCGGCAACAGAGTTCGTGACGTCACATCCTGCAGAGAGAGTTCTACTCCAGTTGTTTCAAACCACCCACCAGGTCGAAGTGTCACGCAACTTCGGTTATTGGAAACTGTTTAGCTTCATTAGCAACTTATCTAGGTGCCTCTGCTCTCTGCCCTCGGTTTAGGGCGGCTTGCCCTATCGGGTTCGATCGATTTATAAAGATGACTTAAAGTATATTGAAGATAAACCTTATTTATCGTATTGTATAATTTAGAGTTAAAATAGATGAGGATATGACTTAAAGTTAGCTGAAAGTTAAAAAGTAGTAAGAACACCATTTTGAGTGGCGGAGCAGACAATAATCTTTTGTATATATTCTTCATCCCATCAATCATCTTTTGTAAATAAAAATTTAATTCCTTTTATATGCTTTTAGGCATATTTTAAGATACTTACTGTAAATATTTTTATTTATTTATTTATTTTATATTTTGTATTTTTATATACTCGCCAACCCGTCTGCCAAGCGTGGTGAGTATGGCAATTACCCCTCATGTGATTGAGGGAGGCCCGTGCCCCAGCAGTGGGGACTTAAATGGGCTGATGATGATGATAATTTTTATATTTGTAATGTTATTTTAATAATATTCATTTTACTTAACAACTCTACAGTAACCAAGGGTTACTGTAGAGTCGTTTCTTATTTTAAATTACCGTAACCAAGGGTTAATTGGCTCACACACATTGTTAGGACTGCTAGACAAGCTAATTATATATATATTTAAGTTAGATGAACATTATCGAATTGTGCAAGCCACCTTTAGTATATCGAGCCTTTTCAATCAGACTAGGAGAAAGCTGAATAGCCTTCGTTGGGCTAATATTTGATATTCTGCCCATAAAGTTGGACAATTTGCTAGCTAACGAAACAATTAGTGTTGAGAATCTGGGATACACGTGCAAGCAACTCATAAATAGACTACGTTTCAAATATGCAAATATATTCTCGGAAGTTAAATGTTACTTCACAGATTCTAAAGACCAGTCGAATATTATAGTAAAGATATGATTTGACATTTTACAAAACGAGCCTTGGCGAGTTTTTTACTAGTAATCGCGAGTTTTAATACCGAGTTATGTGCAGTCTCATACACTACTTTATCTACATTCATGTTTTAATCTTAAATGTAAGTAATCATAGAGAAACTACAACAAGGTACTACCTAATAATCTAGTAGATTTTCTTGACGAAAGACTATTTGTAACTATTGCTTTTGCTAAAATATTAGGTGCAGCCAAATCCTGAAAATACTTTTCTACTATTTTGTCACTTTCAGAGACCGTAAAAGTAAAAAGTATCGGCCTAAAAACTATCCCACTACAGGGCAAAGGCCTCCATCATATTTCTATGATACTTGATTTCTCAAGTCATCACTACTATGATGGGATTAGAATTAATCACCACGCTTGCCTAATGCGGGTTGGTGACCAGAAACCCGAGCTATGTTCGAGAAATTCGAAACATACCTTCGCTCTACCCGGGTATCAAACCCAGGAGCCCGAGATCAGGACCCGGTACTTAAGCCACTAGACCAACAGGGCGGAGATAAATTATTTTCTTATAAATACATTACTTGAAAACAAAATGGCGCAAAATCGACTAATCGTATGACAGATCATTTCAGCCAATAGGCCTCCACTGCTGGAAATAGGCCTCCCCCAATGTTCTCTACACAGATCGGTCCTGTGCCGCCCGCATCCAATGGATTCCCGCGATCTTCACCAGATCGTCGGTCCACCTTATGGGGGGCCTGTCACGGCTGCGACTTCCTGTACGTGGCCTCCACTCGAGGACCTTTCCGCCCCAACGGCCGCCTGTTCTCCTCGCTATGTGCCCTGCCCATTGCCACTTGAGGCATGCAATCCTTTGGGCTATGTCTGTAACCTTAGTTCTCCTGCGGATTTCATCATTTCTGATACGATCACGCAGGGAGACCCCGAGCATAGCCCTCTCCATTGCTCTCTGGGGTAGATGGGCCGAAAATATGCTGCGTCGTTTCCCGAACGCTGCCCACGAGATAACTACGAGTATATTGTTGCGCGCGCATTGAAGGTGTTTTATGGGTTGCCAATTTCCAACAATTGGCTGCATAAATGATGACCACTTTGTACTAATATTGCCATTTAAGACATTTGGGTGTTGCATAAAATAGCAGCTGTTGCTTTGTACTTATAAATATTAAAATAATTATAATTTTCTTTTAAGATATATACCTAAATTAAAAAGCCTGTACAAATGTGTTTAATTTTGATTTCTTAATTTAAAGATTATGCCATGAGTGTAGATAACTGGTTTTTAGATTTGTTGCACGCAAATTATAGGTACGTTGAATGGTTTTTATTTTATCCGCTCTCGTGAAATGCGGTTCACCACTAAAAATGCTTTTTAAAACAAATAATACCCTATACATAATTATGTACACATACACATAACAGCCTAAGACAATTTAAATTGTCTAGGGTAACAACTATACAACAACTTTTTCTTGTTTTTTTTTATTGTAGCAATATGCTGTCTGGTTAGGGATGTCTCCTTTGTATCACTCCCAAGAATATTAGGTAGGTAATTTGTCAGGCTTCAACAGGCAGTTATTGTATGTGAAACCGTTTGTCATAGCACTCATATGATCGAAGTAGCACACTATTGGATTTATGACTCTTGCGATGTCGTGAATTTCTGAGGTCTCGCCCATATGGCCGGCAAATGACCTTCAGACTACATTGTAAGAAAGTACTCGAATTCTAAAATGTCTTTATCGTCTCTCTGGGGACCACCCTGTCCCTTATTACGAATACGATATTTCTTTCCTCTACCCAAAGGTTGTCTGGAAGAAATCGCTACAAGCGATAAGACCGCCTTATTGTATTGTCTGTTGCTGTTGTATCATGCTTGTATTTTATTTTTGTGCAATAAAAAATATCTATATATCTACCACCAAGCCATCGTGCAGTGCCCTTATAAAATAATCGCTGTAGGAGATATCTTACCTCATCACACTCCTCGACGATGAGCGAGGGGAAGTTCCCGATGAGCCCATTGGCCTCCCCGCGCCACCAGCCATCGTCCACGTCGTGAGCGGTACGGGATGTTATGCGGATCATCTAAGTTTAATTTATACAGAATTTAGTAACTTTTAGTACGATGACGTTTCTATATCAAAGCTCACGATTAATATTATTAATGTGTGGGGACCAGCAAAACTTTATATATATGCGCAATTTATGGTTAATAAATACTTACTAATACTTACTACATATAACTATAAAAAGTCGCAAAAAGTCATCAAAGGAAGACTTCAATTCTCAAAGGATATTCACAAAGTAAATTTTTATTTGCATCGCGATCGAATTCTCTAACAGACTTTTGGAAAGTATAATAGTGTAATATTCAACTTCACCTGTCCCTCTTCAAGATTGAGTTCGTCAGAAGCTTCAGCATCATAATCGTACAAGGCGAAGCAGTACCCGAGTGTGGGCAGTTCGGCCTTAGAATCGGCCCTTCCATCATCGGCTTTGGCCTCTCCGGATTTCGTATCATAGCCCGTAGACTGATCGGCCCGCGGTTGCTCGGTCGTCACTTGCTCGAATTTCATTTCGGCCCGTGGCTCCTCAGCCCTGTGTTCGTCTGGCTTGGTGTCGTCGGGCTTGGTGACCGGGGCCGAGATCACGGAGATCTGATCGGGTGATTGCACAACATCGGCATCTTCGCCCTCGACCGTGTAGTCAACAGATGAGAAGGATATCTGGGTGACCAGCCCTGGACCAGAGCTCGAGGCCTAGGAAGGAACAAAACATTCAGTACAATTTTCAAGATGAAAGATTTTGGATATATATTATTTGCAAAATAAAATTTACTTTTTTGTTTAAAATTAAACCGCACGGAAATTTTGAGAAAAGGACATAAAAAGTATTTTTTACAATATATTTATATTTTATTAGTGGGGTGTCTTTGTAAATGGAGTATTCTTTTTCATAAAGCAAGATAAGCTTCATACATCATGTAAGATTGCGAGTTATTTTAAAATAGCAAAAAAAAGTAAAGACCCTAGAGCAGCAATTTGGCCATTTATAATAAAAGACAATCATGACTAAATCTTATTCATACTCTTATTATTGCGACGGTAGCGGGGTCGCGAGTTCGCGTAACTGGGGTAACGGTTGGCCTGGGTGTTTAGAGGTAAGTGGTACCTGTGCCTGTACCTTCTCGACGTATAGGTAGAAAGCAGCGCGCGCGCAGCAGCTGTCCCCGTGGCCCTATCCCACCACATACGCTGCTCGTTATCCATGGAAATCGTTACTACTTGGGTATCTAGACCTTGTCCCCCTCTACTTCCAAGTACTTGTGAGGCACATAACCCTCCTCCCCCCACCGCTTCCAGCTGCTCGTTCTCTATGGAACCCGTTATGGATTGGGTCTCTTGAGCTGTACCTGGTCCCTCTCGACGTCCAAGTAGTTGTGGGGCACATAGCCCTCCTCCCCGCGGTAGTTGCGCGCGCGCAGCCAGCCATCCCCGTCGCCCTCCCCCACCACTTCCAGCTGCTCATTCTCGATGATGGACAGCTCGTCCGGATTTTGAGCCTGTTTTGAAAAGACGAAAATGAAAAAATAATAATTTAGGATTAGAAGGTACAGGGTTCAAATTGAGTAAATAACTATTACGGGATTTCAACGATGTACCTTTTTTGAGTTTCCGATATTTCAACACTGTATATATAATTTCTAAAAATTATAAAACAAACCGAAAAAAGCTTGCAAAGTTCACACAATTACCTTCGACTACGAAAAAACCCACACATAATTTATACCTGCCGATACAACAATACCGACAAAAGTTCGTGATGGCGTGGACTTCAGGCTATATATAAATGCTCGGTGCAATGAACTGTCCATGAATAGGTTAGGGCCGCAGTTAGGAAGGGCTAGGAATGTGATGATACAGGATAAATTCGACTTGAGTTAGTTCCACTCGATATTCTAAAATGTTTCGCTTAGGAAGGACAAGAAGATTTGTTTTTCACATTTATTTGTACCACTTCTGATGACTCTCCTAGTGATGTACCTACAAGGCTCGCGGCTTCTGTGTCCTTTTACCGAGAGCTCAGAGTTGTTTACAGGGCTCGCCTCGTATGTGTGAAGCTTGACGACTCGTTAGTCTTTTTTAGAGTTCGAGCCTTTATCGGAGCTCGCCTCGTTTGTATGAAGCTTGAGGTCTTTTTCGAGCCTTTTCGAAAGCTAGAGCGTCATAAACATAAATTTGAGGGTTTATTGAAATCTTGCGTTCATTTTCAGACTCGAGTTCTTTTGAAGGTTCGAGCTCCTTTGAAGGTTCGAGGTCCTTTGAAGGTTCGAGTTCTTTTGAAGGTTCGAGCTCTTTTGAAGGTTCGAGTTCTTTTGAAGGTTCGAGCTCTTTTGAAGGTTCGACCTCCTTTGAAGGTTCGAGGTCCTTTGAAGGTTCGGGCTCTTTTGAAGGTACGAGCTCTTTTGAAGGTTCGAGCTCTTTTGAAAGTTTGAGCTCTTTTCAAGGTTCGAGCTCCTTTGAAGGTTTGAGGTCCTTTGAAGGTACGAGCTCTTTGAAGGTTCGAGCTGTTTTGAAGGTTCGAGCTCTTTTGAAAGTTTGAGCTCTTTTGAAGGGTCGAGCTCCTTTGAAGTTTCGAGGTCCTTTGAAGGTTCGAGCTCTTTTGAAGGTTCGAGCTCTTTTGAAGGTTCGAGCTCTTTTAAAGCCTCGAGTCATGGCTCAGAGACTTCACAGCTCGGCTAAGCTCGGGTCACCGAGGCTACTGAGCTCACTGAGTTGACTTGCCCTTCCGATTCGATGCTTCAGAAATAGGACTCGACACTTCGAGTCTTGTACTTCACGAGACTCTCCTGTGGCATTTAACATTTGGATCATCGTCATCTACGCGCATTATTCCTAGTTGCATCCAAAGCTGTCGCTTTGAAGCCCAGGGTGCGCATGGTCCATGATCAAGCCTCTCAGTCTTGCGAGTTTTCTACCGACTGTTAATACTCGTACTTATCCGAACAATAAATAACTATTTTGCCACATTATAAATTTGAACTTTCTTTAGTGGAGACTGTTGTGAATATAAAAAGTTAAAAGTACCTAAATTATTCCAATAATAAATAGTACCTTAACCTTAAGAAATAATCTACAGAGATACCATCACATCCATTGTCCTGTTTTCCTTGTACTATAGAAAGTAAGAACAACGAAGTACGACAAACACCTAGACCCATCACAAATATCTGTTTCATCAACAAACATTTGTATTGGTGCGGGAATCAACCCCGCTACCCTTGGGTCTCAACCGACGCTCGAACCATATTCTCGGTGATCGGGTCCGTTTGTTGATAATGTGTTTCCATAACTTTAGAAACTTGCTTCAAAACTTGAATAAATTGAATACATAAATCATATATTAATCAAGTGAAAAGAATCCGCTATTGATCTTGATCAGGGAGCTAGTCAGAAATCATAGGGATGTGATTCAACTTGAGTCGAGGAAAACTCAACTCGAGTCAACTTAAACCTTTACAATAACTAGAGGGAGCGTTGCACTGCCTTTAACGATCTTCAAGGTAAGCGTTGATTTGTTACTGAAAGAATAAGAAAATTAGGGTTGTCTAATCCTATTAGGTAGTTTTTTTTTACATTATAGCGGATAAACGAGCAGACGGCACACCTGATGGAAAGTGATCACCGCCGCCCATGGACATCTGCAACACCTGAGGTATCACATATGCGTTGCCGGCTCTTAAGAAAGGAGTATACCCTTTTTTTGAAGGTCCCCAAGTCGTATCTGTTCGGAAACACCACGGATGACAGCTGGTTCCACAGTTTTACTGTGCGTGGTAGGAAATGACGTGAGAAACGCACTGTAGTCGATATAAATCTATCCAGGTGATGTGGATGGTATTTGTAATAGTAACCTACTTCATAATTATTTAACTTCTATTATTTTAAAATGCGTAAATTGTAGAAAGTATAAGAACAAACGTCTTTACTAGTGGTATAAGTACCAGGCTGTGGTCTTGATTTGATTCAAAATGCGATACAAAATGATAAAAAATCATTACGAATTTTCATGATGAATTTATTGTTGCAATTTTTGATAGTAAAAAAATATTTTAATGGTTAGCACTTAGTTGAGGTGTGCGATATTCACTAAAGGCCTAACATGCGTTTAAATTACTTCTGACGGATGAATATAAACTAAATATAGGGTATGAGTGACATAACAGGTACTGGACAAGGGTCGGAATTAGCTAAAGTTATATATGTACTTGTATCAATATATTGATATTAATTAGGTCCTTCCTGGCATATGAAATGGACATCACAAAAATCAATGTTGACCGTAACTCCTAAATTACTGAAGATGAACGCATTTTACTCCACTTTAAGATACCTTCCATAAAATATACTTTTTTATTTAAAAAGTTAAGGTTTTTTTAACTCTGTAAAATTAATCCCACCATTTGAGGCATATCCACTTTATTCTTTCGCTGTATGAAATTAGTGAAAGTAACGCTAACTAACTCTACTTCACTCCGACCTCTGGTAATGAAGAACTCTAGTTGGAAACTTGAATAAATAAAGACATTCCCTAAGTATTTTTGACAAGTAACCTAAATCCGTTTGTCCGTTAAGAATCTAAATCATTGCGTGAGTACCTTCACTTACTTTAGCTAACTGAGATAACCTCTTTCTGCCTATTATCCAGCCTAGGAGAGATAATAGTCAGAGATGTGAGTGCTCTTCTCTCAAGTGCCTTCCAAGGTTTATCGGCAATCCATTTAGTATTATTGGTATTATCGTTCCCCTTTTCTACAAGTGTGTAAAAACTATGTTTCACTTCTTGAGTTGGTAACTATGTTTTACTTTTTGTGATGGCAGGGTTTATTTGATATTTTGTTCGAGGCCTCTCGTATGGCACGCCACTCAACTTGGTTCAGGGGCCTTGTATGCGACTTGTCATATTCACGCTGCGGATGCGCAACGGTGACCGCTCTGCTTTGAAAACGCCCGCAATCTGTCAGTGACACTACACCTAGGGATATACCGTTATTTTTTTATTGTTTACATCCCCAAAACCTCATAATAGCTATGGAGATGATAGTTCATTCAGCATGTTAGATCAACAAAATAAGCGAAAAAAAACAGCTGTTCCATACATTATTGTTTTTGCTGGACGGATACTTTGAATAAAACATAGAACTCAAATCCTTCAGAATATGGACTCTTTTGTTAAAAATCTTGAGTCCTGCCAAAAGAACTCATGACTGAGTCCTCTAAATCTATGGTTGTATAGTTTAATAAAATTACAATAAATAAGATTAGAATTATATTTTTATTGATCGCATATTGATCAGCAAATTGTTAGTCTACAGGTGGATAGGTTTTATTAGATAATTAGGGCTAATGAAATTAAATTGATACAATTCTTTATTGAGTGATTTAGTTTTAATCAGAAAATAAATGTGGATGACGACATAAAATCACCTATTGCCTATATTTTTTGGACCTCTATTGGATAATGTAATACACCAACTCAAGTTTATGACGCAGTCTAGTTCAAAGAAATTAAGACTCGAAAGGACTCTGAAGACTCAATACTCATATGACAGACGAGTCCCAGTCTTGAAAAAAGATTTAAGTAGCGAAATGAAGACTATAAGACTTGAGTTTTTTTACAACACTAGGCCGTTCTGGTATCTGCTTTGTGTTTAGAGTACTGTGGGTTACTTACCGTGTAAGAGTAGAGCGCCGTACATTTGTAGAGTGGCGCGGCGGGAGGCTCCGAGGCCTCTGTGGTGGTCGAGGTCTCGGCTTCCGGCTCGTCCCAGTTCACCTGAGTCGGGTCGTCCCAGCCCACCGTCAGTTGCTCGATGCGCTGGCGCTCCTCCTCCAACACAGCTGAAAGATGCGCTGGAGTTAGCAAGCTCCAATGTTACTATGCAACTATATTTATTTTTAATTATAGAAAATAAAAACTTAATATTAAGCTGCTGTAAATAAAGAATTCCAGATACACCACAACAATCGAGACAACCAGCTGGACGCTTGTAATTACTTCTTTACAAAATGACAGAACGAATTATCATGATAAATTTATTGTTGCAATTTTTGATAGCACAACATACACAATTCCCCGGCGCCTTTAGTTTTTGGTTTAATTATCCTAAAAACACATTTTATGTTGACACAAAATATATTCAAGTATTGCTAAGTTTTCTTACTAAATCTATAACGTTCTCTTGTTTGTTTAAAGGTCCATATCGCATATGACTTTAACTAAACGCTTTGGTAAGTCGTGCAAATGTAATATCGCATTGGTATCGTAGGGCTTCAGCTTTCACGTTTGTAGTTTTATTAAATTAATTAGGTACATTTTTTTTTCCTGCCTCAGCTGTTATTAAAACTATACGATAGTATTAATCTATTATTATAGCATAAGCACTTGTCTTATTCTGTTAGGATTGAGTGACGATTCAGTATTCTGCCGACAGAGTGATGCTTTTATCGATCACTGAATGTTAGTTAATTATTATTATTGTTGTCATTCAACTTTTTTTTATTAAAATTTTTATATCGTTTTCTTGACCGACGGTGATAAATGCTACTGCCTCGGCAACTACTCGTGCTCTAGGCGGGGCGAGTCGTCAACGCGAGCCGCGTCGCGAGTCTGCAGCCGTTGTGGCGGTTTCCTATCGCATGCAGTTACAAGACTTCTGAATAATGCATGTGGTCCGCTGCCACTTTCCACGAATCAATGTGGATTGTATAGACACTGGTGGAAACACGCCTATCCCAGCTTTTCAATAAAGTAGCGGAATTTCAGAATATCCTGGAGGAAAACGCGCGGAGTGGGTGGGGAAGGGGGGGAGGGGGGGGTCTAGCGTGATGAAACCTGCTCACCACAACCGAATCAACGTACAATGCAGTTGCTGCAAATAGACTCGCTAAGTTGATACCCGCATATGAATAGTCATATGCGGGTATCAACTTAGCGAGTAGGCCTGGGATAGGCGTGTTTCAACTGCGCTCATGTCTATAGAGACATGAGCGCAGTTGTCACACCGGGTTATTATGCTCAAGACACCGGCCACAGATGTAAAAAATAAAAGTAAAAAAACTAAAACCCAACTACGACAAAAAACGTCGCTGAAAAAGTATAAAACAAGCCTTCGTTGTCAATTTATGCAATATTCACTATGTAGAGATAAAATTTCATGTTTGGAAATCCGCAGTCACACGTTGTCAAAGGGTAGTATATTTAACGTGTGACTACGCCTTTCCAAACATGAAATTTTATCTCTACATAGTGAATATTGCATAAATTGACAACGAAGGCTTGTTTTATACTTTTTCAGCGACGTTTTTTGTCGTAGTTGGGTTTTAGTTTTTTTACTTTTATTTTATTTGTACTATTTTGGTGTCCAAGTGCTAGTAATATATATATATTCAAAATGTACAAGTCAAGCGCTTTCAAATGATACCAAACACGGCATATTTATCATAACTTTATTTTTTTACTCTGTATGTTTTGTCCGCTAGAGGGCGCCACATTAGATTTTGTGAAACTTCATATAGCCTATAACCAGCGGACGATCAAGACGCT
This sequence comes from Marasmia exigua, assembly GCA_019059595.1. NCBI lineage: Eukaryota > Metazoa > Arthropoda > Insecta > Lepidoptera > Crambidae > Marasmia > Marasmia exigua. The sequence goes on along the minus strand of CM032494.1, from coordinate 13,590,045 downwards.
TATAATGATATGTCATTTGTCGAATTCTGATAAGTAGTTAAGAAGTTACGTGGAAACAGATGAACATACATACATACATACATACATACATACATACATACATACATACATACATACATAGCCTGTCAAAATCATAACCCTCCTTTTGCTTTGCCGTAGTCGGGTAAAAACCTACCTGTGTTTATATCCTAATACTAAATACTAAGAAGTCCTTAGATCCAATCATTATGGAATGAACTATCGTTTGCGGTATTTCTGGACCGATACGACCTACAAACCATCAAAAAAGGCGTATTCTTTTTTAAAAGGCCGACGGCGCACTTGTGGCTCGTCTGGTGTTGGGGGTGTCCATGGGCGGCGGTAATCACTTACCATCAATCAAAAGATCGATCTGCTCCCTATCTCATAAAAAAAAATCAGCTCATGACATACAGTCTTAGCACCCAACCCCAAATCGAACTACGTAGAATTCACAGTTTATGTCTGAAATATCAAGTAGTGAAATGTCATCTTTCAATCATATCGACACATCACGATACGCCGTACATGTTTATTTCGGCCGCTGGAATCTGTAATAGGTATTGGCTGGTGTGACCTTTACCAAGTGTAAGGTCAAGCGGTCTAAAATATCCCAATGCCGATGTTAGACGGGCGAGTGCGGTTTTATTTTTAATCCGAATCGAATTTGATCAAAAATCAAACAACATTATTAATAACAACTTTTTAGTTTAGTATTCAGGATATATTTTTATTTTGTAGATCAGTTAAATACAATTTCATACACCAGATCATATCACCACATTGATCAGTTATCTAATTAGCGCATTCCCTGTACTATGGGGTCTAGTAGATAATAGCCGGGGGCACCTCTCAGTGCACTCAGACTAGAGTTATTAATCAAGATTTTTTCCAAATTGACACTTAGGCAGTGCGCCATCGAGGTCATGATTTGACGCCCTTTGCTTCAAACTTTGACGGTCATCAGATGCCGAGGAGCCGAACAACAAGTACTGCGGAAAACTTTTCAAGAACTTATTTTGGGGAACCTATTTCCGCTAAACTGTTTAACTGAAGCTAGGTACTTGCAAAGACGATGAGCCGACCGACAAGTGGCTACTACGGCCACAGTCGACGATGAAAACTTTTTCAAGAACTTATTTGATGGCACCTAAATATTATATTAGTTTGATAGGTACGTAGCTCCCATCCCTGCTGTAAATGAGTTGTAAGTGAAACATACATACCGTCAACATCTTCTTCGTCATCCTCGTGCTGCGATCCTGAGGTGGTGCGCTGGTGGCCGCTGGTGGTGGCCACTGGGCCTGACGACGTGGCTGCTTCGCCGTCTGTGTTATCGCTGTCGTAGAACGAGTCGGAGCTCGGCTGGTCCTAGGATTTGTTACCACTAGATTATAATCTATACATTGTAGATAATATCCTCCGAAAGGAGCTGTAGTAGCTGCTCAGTGGATATAAACGTACGCCTTCTTAGCGGCAGTTTATTGATGTGTTCGAATACAATTTCGAGTGAAGTGGTTGCTTAGAGAAATGCAGGGTAGAGCGCCTTGTGGCAAATTAATTGTCTCACGATTTGAGAACAGAACTAGGATGGTTGGTGTTCTTTTAGGCAGGGAGGGATCAAACAACCAATCGCAGTCCTACACCTACGTTCAATATAGGACGGCGACTGGTTGTCTGATCGATTGAAGCAGGTAGCGTTGGATTTTTAAAATGTATGTGCGTTTTGACATTACTATCTCAGTACCTAGGGCATATTGTGTGGAACCCAGTCACCGATAGTTTCATGAGAAACAGTTATGAAACTTTACCCTCGGAATATCAAAACGCTTTTTAAAATAAGGAGCCACTCTATATTGTTTTAAAATTTCATGGTCACTAACATTAGAATAGTTATTTATGAGATTTCTATCATGTACCTTATTTTTGAGTTTAATAGTATAACCCTCAGATTATTTCGACAAAACGCCACTACATACCAAGAGTCGTCAGGGAAGCGATTGAAATTACCAAGTACAAACATTTTCAGTCGTGAGGATGGGTTTAAATTGTCAAATTTCTGGAATCTAGTGATTCGAAAATGTAATAACCGGAAAACTATCAAATTATCGTTTCGCGGCCAAATACTGTTAGTGTTGTGTGTCGAGAACAGGTGTGAGAAAATTGTGAGTTAGTGAACAGTGGTACTGCACGTGCTCCTAGTAAAAGACTGCGAAGGAGGGTAGACCGATTTGTCTGCCAGTAACAACTTACTCGCAAAAACTTCAGTTACTCCGTGACCATGGCGCTTGCAACAGTGCCGAAATATCGGAAACTCAAAAATAAGGTAGATGGTAGAAAACCTGTAAATAACTATTCTAAGGAGTCATTCATCACGTTATCTCCTTTTACGTCAACATCTATTCTACTAGAAGAAACACGTTATAATAACAAAGACTGTTGTGTTTAAGCATTCGGGCGTAGAGAAGAATAAAGTTAGTTTAAATCACTGGCGCCTGAAACCGCAAATGATCGGACTTATATCGGAGGCCGAGACACAATTTGGCTCACTGAGCCATCCGACTTAATCACTTACAGCAGCTCCGGAAGCATCGGTGCGCACGCTGAGCAGACTGCTGCTACGAGGCAGGGTGTCCTGCACGGCCAGGAGGTCCACCTCCTTCAGCCACTCGTCCACCGGGGCGCCACTCACGCGCAGACATTCCAACCGTGACTCGTACTTGGCTTTCGACGTCTCGGAGCGACGGATGTTAGCGCGAAGCTCATCCATACGAACTTCCAGTTCGGGCCCGTTCGGGTCGTTTGGATCCACCTATCGGAAAATAAATATCAGTCAAGAAAGAGAATCAGAAAACATTTATTTGCTTGGTCACATGCTGGTGATTAAATACAATTCAAGTGAGAACATTCATGCTCCACCTAACTCGTCGGTCTGCATATTTTAATTCATAGTGTCAGTCTAATTTTAGAGTGAATACTATTGTTTAGTTTACATCATAATATTGCGTTATAAATATTTATTAATAAAAAAAACTAAAATATTTTAATTTTTAACATCGACTTCAGCCTAAAGTAAGGGTGTCAAAATCAAGGAACTAAAAATAAAAGTGAGTAAATTTGGAGGTTGGAAGTTTCTATGAAAGTCCTCGGGTTTTGAAAAATTGAGTCCCGAAACGAAGCGAGGGCGGATAAGATAATATAACTCTCAAATAACGAAAATACATAAGTTCATTTCATTACACGAAAGTTTGTCCAGACAAAGGAATCGAATCCACGACCTTTGGCGCACTAAGCAAGATCTCTATTAAATGCGCCGTGGGGCCAGATCAAACAGTTAATGTAGGCATGGACTACATGTACAGTGTGGCTAGGGGTGTTTAGAATACTGCCAAGATATTCCTCTAACGATTAATAGGGCCTTCATAGTACGAGAGCATCACCACTATTGGGGAGTGGCATGCTCAGCATAGGACTCAATTAGCGGTACGGTCCAGTCCCGGCTGTGGGGTTTCCGGCCGTGATTGTGCTGAGATGGACACCTCAGTGGTTAGGGTTAGAGTCCCACACACCATCTTGTTCCCTACATGTGATAAGGTGAAAGTCATGGATTCCTCTGGGGAAAAAAGGCATGGACTACATGGCGTAGGTATGTAAGGTTTTTATCAACTTATTGTATATGTATTTACAAAAGAAAAGTATTATATATGTATATATTTGTAATTCCACTGTTGATTCTGATATCCGTAACACAGGTGCGTGAGGTAGCTCGGAGTCAGATCAACGTATGTGATGTTGTGAAATATTTATTTATTATTATTTATTAAATGTAACTTTTTCCTTAGGCTTTGTTTAAAAAATTCAGCAATGATTTTTTTTCTTTATATTAAAGCCATTTATTCAGGTGATGTTTAAAATTGATCTAATCTTTCTGCTTCAAAATCAGAACGAAACTGTCATAGTTTAGTATGACTTCTAGCTTAGGTACAAATATAATATTAAGCATGATGTCATTACTAGAAAAGATCCATAAATTCCTAGGTACTTCCTTTTAGAGCCGAAATGTTTAAACTTCAAAGTAACTAGGTACTTATACGGTATATGCTGACCGTGGGCCAAGGAGACGATCTACCAGTAGGAGCGAGAGCGACAATAGATCAAATATGATCGCAGTGACCACTCGGCAACGAACGCTCCCCAGAATTTCTAATAAAAGAACTTGTAACCCGCTGAATTAAGCAGTGTTGCCAACTTAGCTACTTTGTAGCTATATCTAGCTATTTTTTGATGTCAGGCAGCCAAATTTTCTAAAAATATGTAGTTATATTTATATATGTAATCGCCGTGTGGTCCCCGGCAGAGTAGAATAGGCCACCCTCACTCTTACCGAGGTGTCGTAAAAGGCGACTAAGGTAAAGCTGCTGGCATGATCATCAGCACCCAGAGAAGGAAAACTCTGCATTTATATCAAAACCCTCGCCAACCCGTCTGCCAAGCGTGGTGAGTATGGCAATTACCCCTCATGTGATTGAGGGAGGCCCGTGCCCCAGCAGTGGGGACTTAAATGGACTGATGATGACATTTTTACCTACTTTTTCTAGCGACTTTTACTTGTTAACATGTTTTGAGGTGTCTTTGTAAGTACAGCTTCACCGATAAACAAAATAAAACTTTACTTTTATAGAGAATTGAACGTTGGTACTGTTATATTGTCTGTTGTGTTGGTAACTCCATTGCTTATAAAACTATGGAACTTCATACATTGGACATTCATAGTTCCTCAAGAATAAATTACATGACTTATTTGACAGATTATATATATAGATCGACGTGTCAGCATGTAGCGTCGCGTCGCGTTTTAATAATGTATATTCGCTTTTATTTTTAATGGATAATTCAGCTACTTCTAGCTACTTTTTAGGGAGAAAAAAAATGCTTATTCTAGCTCGTCGTTAGCCCATTTAAGTCCCCACTGCTGGGGCACGGGCCTCTCTCAATCACATGAGGGGTAATTGCCATACACACCACGCTTGGCAGACGGGTTGGCGAGGGTTTAGATATAAATGCAGAGTTTTCCTTCTCTGGGTGCTGATGATCATGCCAGCATCTTTACCTTAGTCGCCTTTTACGACACCTCGGTAAGAGTGAGGGTGGCCTATTCTACTCTGCCGGGGACCACACGGCCAAGCTATTCTAGCTACTTTCTGTCAAATTCCTAGCTACAAGCTTTTGCAGGAATGGAAACACTGGAATTAAGGCACGATTTCATGTTTGGGGCTAGTAAACATTCCATCTATTCTTGGAATTTGATGCAAAGGGCACGGATGTCAGTATCATCATGTTTCAGGTAATTAGGGCACCGTCAACTCGTTGACAGACATTACAGTAATCGCCCATTTGAGCACGAACTCCTTGCGATGTAAGTAGGCGTAAGCATATTGAATGAGGGTTTTCGCGTGTGAAAAATACGCTAGATGGCGTACTGTTTGACTGAGGTCCAACACCAGCCGCTTGTTGGTTGGTTGTTTAGTTTGTCAAATTGACATTTTGACAGATCACGTTTAAATACTTTCTCATACGACGGATTCGCTAGATGGATTACTGTAGGACAGTAATCAATCTAGGGGCTTTTCTACACTAAATAAATCATTTTAAAATCATCGTAAAATATCCTCTAACCGATTACGGCTACGGCGGCCAATCTCAACGATCAGCCACATACGCACGATATATTATAGTGCTCAAGTGTGTGCGCAAACACAAGTGCAGTCTCTATTTCTCTTTAGGGGGTACAAGTCTGCCATCTTACAGACTCCGGGCTGACGAATGGCCGACGACGACGTAATGACGGTATAAGACGACGACGCTTGAAGATTATTATTATAGAAGCCTTATTCCCAAAATCCCTGGTTTCATTTGGAATGCCACAATTTTGGGAATTTCTTACCGAAAACTTAGGTACAAATGTTTATTTTTTTAAAACCATAACTTACTAACGAATGGTAATAAAAATATATTCTATAGATATGGTAAGGATAGTCATAATTATAGTGACTCCACTGGTGTCGAAGGTGTCCATGGACGGCGGCAATTGCTTACCATCAGGTGATCCGTCTCCTCGTCTGCCACTTATTACATAAAAAAGAAAAAATACTTAATTTTATAAACAGACACATACACAGACACATCAATTATATAACACCCCGTCGTTTTCGTCGGGGGTTAAAAATTTAAGAAGAAGAAGAAACTGTCACCTCACGAACCCTTTAATTCCTATTTGTTTTAATTATTTTCGGCACAAATATATCCCCGAATTCTCCACACACATCTGTTTAATTTTCACAGCACAAGTCCAGATCGCCGTAAAGGGTATTGGGTAGTGTTTCTAAGCCTTTTATATACGGTTTAAAAAGAACAAAGAACGAACAAAGAACAAAACCTAGCATAAAAAGACAATACACGCATTCATTGTACAGTTTGCAATATTATTATTGAGTTAATTGCAAAACAACTATTTTTGGTCTCCAATATGAAGTTAATCATAATCATTATTATCTTCACACACGTTTGTGTTAACAAGACCAGCATTGAGGTAAATGACCGGGGTCGGCTGTAGCCCAAGAAGCGCCCGGGTGCTATCAATAACCTGGCGCCCTCTTGTTCAAAATGCGCGAACAAAATGGAATACTGACAACATGTACCTATGGGCAGTAGCTTGATTGTAATTATCAGACATCACGAATCCCGTATCATGAACGAATGAATGAGCCAACTTACTTAAATAGAGACCTCAGCCATTTGTAATGTATGTAATTTAAAAGATATTGAATAAACAAACAAACAAACATACTTTTGTATAGCATTCATTTACACTTCCGTCGTATGAGAAAGAGTCAGAACATTACCAGTTTTTATCAACTTGAATTTACCACGATAAACCTCACGCACTCAAATACACTTCATAATAAGCTCAAGGCTTGAGAAAGGTGGAATTCCATCCCAATCAAAAATCCCAGGCTGTTAAATTCGTTAATGAAGTTCAACATGCAACCAACTTTTCTGTAGGAATGATTAATTAGAAAGGTACCAAACCTTTCTAATTCACCCACGGCTTTGACTAATAATCGGGACAGTCACGCTACGTTGTCACTAATTAACGAAAAAAAAAACATTGCGCATCCCTGAGTTGAGATCACTATTGTGTTGTGATCGTATAGGTACAGCTGTATAACGTTTATAAGTTACATCGGCAAAATTCGTCTACGCAGAAGAGCAAGTTAAATCCGACTGATTACGATTGCGAAAGCAGTTGCAATACAGACTTTATTGCGTTACATTAAGATTAATAAATCCAGAGAGGTATGTTATCTCTCTCTTAACACATGGCGCTGACGCATCAACCAATAAGAAATTGTATTTTTTTTTATATGAGCGGTGGCAGACGACGGTGTAATTTTTGGCGCGTGTAAATGGAGCGCTATCATTGGCTAAGATTTTGCCGCGTTTTCCAAAATAATACTTCTGCGCAACAAGTACATTGTGTAACATACAAAAATGGTAAAACTCTAAGTACCTATATAGACGGCTAAGATAGTTTACCTTGGGACATCAAAACAAGGTGACCACTGTCTTTATTAATTGCATAGCTCATGTTTCTACGAGTATTCTAATGTGGAATGCCGGTCTTCAGTGACCAATCTTTGCCATGAGTTACAGCACACGCAGTTTCTAAGTGTCTAATCGAGAAAAGGCACAAACATCATTAGTCTTACACCTTTCCTAAAGCACTCGTGTCTTCTACAATCTTTGTTGCGTCTCCTAAGATTGTTATTACTGGTCTCTACATAAGCCTATGGACTTAGTCCTTTCTTCCTTGTCTGCTGTACTATATCATGTCTTGTTTGTTTCTGTTAGTACTAATGAATGTAATACGTAACGCAGCACCTTCTGTCTGCCTAACATTACGATGCTAATACGATATTTGCCAATGTTGCGTCGCGCACTTTGAGGGCCACAGACACAGTTCTGTTCGCTGTTGTTGGTCAATGGACCATCACATCAGACGCTTCTGTTACTATCCTACTACCTTACACGACACACAGTAACTTCTACCCAGCATCGCGCATGGCCTGGTAGATGGCGTCGCGGACCAGGGCGGTCCCGAAAATGACGTGCGTGGTCCAGCGGTGGGTCTCCTACGCAAGGGTCAATTGAGCATCAAAGTCAGGTGCTCTTGTTACCTACCCTACACGTGACATAGTACCTTCTGACCAGCATCGCGCATGGCCTGATAGAGATGCAGCTTGCGCGTGGCGTCGCGCACCAGGGCTGTCTCGCGCACGACGCGCGTGGCCCAGCGGCGGGCCTCCTGCGCAAGCGTCAGGGCCACAGCGTCGTGGTCCATCGTCACCGTCTCCACCGGGTCGTTGTCGCATGGCTCGAATTCGTACTGGGGACAAATTCACGAATTATAAAATTTTCTCGGCCAAATACATAAATATAATCTTATGATTGGTTAGTCCGGGAGTAACAGAGAAGCTGAAGAAGAAGAATGGTGCTGACACTATACCTACTTATAAAAATGCACAGGCGATGAAAAGCGCTAGTCAACTGACGACACCCTCACTATTAAAATTTCATTGAAATTAGTGAAACCTCGAGCAATGCTCGGCGTCTCTCTCCGAGATCGAATCCGAAATGAGGTGATCTTGCAGAGAACCAAAGTCATCGACATTGCTCACCGGATTAGCAAGCTTAAGTGGCAGTGGGCTGGCCATATTAGCCACAGAACCGACAACCGATGGGGTAAACGAGTTCTAGAGTGGAGACCGCGTCTTGCCAAATGTAATGTAGGGCGCCCTCTGGCTAGGTGGGCGGACGATCTGCGCAGGATGGCTGGCAAGAGCTGGATGCGAGAAGCAATGGATAGATCACAGTGGTGAACATTTGTAGAGGCCTACGTCCAGCAGTGGACTGCGATAGGCTGATGATGATGATGATAGTGAAACTTAATTATTTATTGTACACAACTTATATAATTATTATATACCCTTTAATATTGTTTTTGTTTTGCTTTTAGTAATTTTGTTATTATATAGCGCGACATAAATACATCATCTGATGAAATTTCACTTGTCTCTCTTACGATTCATGAGATTCAGCTCGGTGACATATGTCTATATGCCGGCCGGTGACCGACACAGTCTTCCAGCGGGCTCAAAGTAACACATGGTTCCGTTTTTTACCGTTTTTATTTCTGATTTAGTGACGCCTAAATATGGAGAGAAAACATTATAGTCTGTCACACAAATTAAAAATTCTAAAGCAATAATTACTTTAGACTTTCATTTATTATTCAAAAAAAAGGAAAGTCACTTTCATACACCATTAAATTGTCACTTACATTAGCTAAAACCTAACCTATCATCAAAATAATTACTGCAACATTCCACTTTATCATTTTCTGATACATTGGCCAGTCAATATTTTAAAAGGATGGCATAGAAATGCATTTAACTTGGTGAGGGGCATTTTGTCGGGGAACAATAAACGTTACGTATGGTATTTTCTCAGGCACTTCATTTCATATGCTTCCATTATGTTTCGTCATTACAAAATCCATCTCATCCTTTATTCGTATAACTTTTTGTCGATTAAGTAAATAAAATTACAAAGTAACTATCATGGCGGTTCTGACGAGCCATTTTCTTGTGATGTACGTATTTCTTCCGCATGCGAACTGTCCCGCATCAAGCAAATCTGAACTTTCTGATCTAACAGTTAAGCATAATTTTCTGTGCAACAATTGCTCTGACAAATTTACGAAATTTACGATTAAGTGCTCATAGCATATCAAACGAATCAATTTGAAAACTGACGAAGTTTTCCAGTAGGTATTTATAAATTTCCATCTGATTCGCTAGATGGCGCAATCAGTCCTTATAAATGTTACGTGTGGTACTACTAAATTTCATGTGGCCCTAATTTATGAGAAAATTGTTTTGGGTATATTACATTAAATAAATATCTTAATACGTAGTAGTTAATATGTATTATTTTAAATTACAGAGAGTGATGAAAAACGAAACTTTATATATTTTGCTTGTTTACTTTTTATCTCTATTTTCTTAAGAGTAAAATCACTTTCTTAAGGGTAAACTAATATGGCAGGACTGTAAATGTCATATACAAAATCATAGATAAAAAGGAACTTTAGTTAATAGTGAGGGTAGCGTCATCTGGTGCTGCTTTTAAAAACCACCCGAAAATATCCTACTGGAGAACTGCTCATTATCTTGCATTCTGAACTGTCAACCTGTTGTTATTATTACGGTTTGACGGTTCGGTACGTTTTGTAATTTATATTCTATGTTTGTGACTTTCGGATAACAAAGAAAGTGACGTGTTAAACACCTACTGCCATTACAGTCGCATCGATTCGCATCACTAGGTACTTGTCGCGTCACCGGTGGGTGATCCGTTTGTTTCCAGCTTACATTCAAAGTCACGGCGCTGATGCATACGGTGCTGGAGTATACGCCTCTCTATCTTGATGCCCACGACATATATTGTTTTAAGTGGCTTAGGGCCCGATTTCACCGTCGAAATTGAACGCGATCAACGCTTAAACGCGATCAATGCGAGCGAAAACAAAGAAGCGGAACTCAGTTTAGCGCGTAGACCGAGATCAAGTGAATTGATCGCGTTCAATTTCAACGGTGAAATCGGCCCTTAGTTGCCAATTTTTGTGGTCTTCTAATCATTTATTGTATGTACCGTTAAAAATATTTTAATGAAAATACACAGGTACTTATATGCTAAATCTCTAATTGTAAAGAACCAGGTTTATTCAAAATATTAATGCAGAGAGCACTCAGTAAATGTACCCAGTAGGTATGTAATACATTTGTATAATATCAGAAGCAAAGCTTATTCAATATAGGTAAAAATATATAATTTCACTAAAATTCGTACGAGAATTTACGTAATATATATCATGGAATGTAACGAATATAAAACTCGGATTCTGTAAGATCTTTGTGAAGGAAAATCCAAATATTTTTCACATGATAAAGCAAATCTTGGAACTTTCTCATCTATCGGAAAGGTTTTGCAAGTTTACCTACGCGATCAGTATGAAATGGAAATCCATAATTCAGAGGAAACAGATATAACGACTGCCAAACATGGTTGTTGGCGTGTTTCTCTCAACCTTCAGCCATGACCTAAGTGCGAATATCTAATATGTCTTTCTCATTCAATAATATATTTTACCATATAACATTCTATCAGTAAATGCTTGTCAGTTTATGTTACATAAATTTTATAAAGAAACCTTTTAAAAAATTTAGACCACCTAACGTGGCCTTAAATAATATCAGGCTTAAATAATATAATCTTTACATGTTATTACAAGTAAAGAATATATCATTTAAGCCTTATTTATTAAAAAAATATATATTAAACAAATTTTAGTATCTATACATAACTTCCTTGCTTGTTTATCAACATTTACTAAGTTTCAAAGTGCATTAGATTTACAATTAAGTTAGTCGGTGTGACTAAATATAAAACTTCTTGAGCGCTGGAATCGAACCGTGCCAAAGGTTTTTCCACCCTTTGACACGCTTCGATTTCAGCGCTCATTTTTCCCATGCTCATGTAAACTCTAGAAAGAGCTTCCAGCCGCGGTATTTCCAGATCAATTCAATTCAAATTCAATTCAATTCTATTCAATTCAAATAATTCTATTACTCACCTGAATATGCTGTTTCAGCACCGGGTAGTACAAGTACAAGCACTGGAGGTTGTACTCGCGAGTGAGCTGCTGGGCCTGGTCGCGGATCTTGCCGAAGGAGTGCTGGGTCGCCGAGCAGGTGAGCAGCTCGGTGCGCCCCATCAGCGTCAGGAAGTCGGACACCTTCTCGTACACTGACGACTCCATGTTCTGCATGCAGGTCTGCAGCTCCACCAGGAAGTAGCGGTTCTGTAGGAAAAATAATGTCGAATTACCACGGCCTCGGAATTAATGGGCCGGATCGACCGGAGTGATGCGGGTTGAGTGAGGGTACCGGAGTACCGTATGGAAGTAAGGTATATAGTGAAGCCCAAAGTCCTTTTTAAAACCAAAAACAATTGATTTGCGATTGTGTCTGCAGTCTGGGCCTTAAGAGGTTAAACAAGACAACTGTGCCTCCGCTGGTGTTGCGGGTGTCAATCGCTTACCCTCAGGGGATCCGCCTGCTCGTCTGCAACTTACCACATAAAAAAATCAAAACCACAATCAATCATCTTTCAGCACGTTATTCCCATAGAATTAGGGCGATATTCTAATTGTATGGATATTTCCGGTTTCCAACCGGAAATATTCAATTTGCCATTGAACCAAAATTCCATGGCAAATTTTGGGCCACTTGTTATTCTATAATAATTCTCACAACATCTCATAGGTTGACCTGATTCCGTACAAAGTAGCTTAAGCACTTGTGTTACAGATATCAGACAACAGAGGAACACAAACATATACTTAAATACATATATTACACCCAGACACTGAACAAACACAAGCGTTCATCGCACGAATGTTTGTCCAGGGTGGGGATCGAACCCACGACCTTTGGCGCAAGAGGCAGGGTCACTACCAATTGCGCCATCTGGTCAGTCAAAGTCTGGTCAGGCCAGTATTCTATACTGGTAGTACTGATAAAAGTTTTGCTCTGACCTGGTGAGCATTAGCAGCTGCGATGCTGAGCAGGTAGTCATTGCGAGCACCGGTAGACTTCTCCTCGAGCTGGTCACGGCGTGAGGACACCTTGGCGCTGTTCTTCTGCAGTGAGGTGATAGACTGGAAGAACGACCCCTTTTTCTTCTTCAGTCTAAAATAAAAGAAGAATTGTTATTGCTCGTAGAGTGAATTAAGTCCTCCAAGTAGGACAAGATAGGGAACCAATGTGAGGAGGGGGAGGGGCTCTTCGTATCACCTGCAAAGGGGGGACGGCGGGACGGTATTTGTTAGATTCGGCCCCGAATCGTAAAATTAATTAAGTATTAAAATCAATATTTTCACTAGTTTTCGATAATAAATAAGGAAAATAAGTTCGGAACCAAATTCGTCGGGGTCACGTATATTTAAAGAAGCCAACAGATACAGCACTTAAGAGCCCTTTTATGGTTCAATGGCGCCACCAAGAATTTTTTACTGATTGTAATGAAGTTAAGACAATAAATGTAAAATGAGTCATCTATATACCTACCTATTTCTGAAAGAAAGTTGTCTTAGTTACACTATTTATAACTCAAGAACGGCAGGACCGATTTAGCTGAAAATTCGTGGAGAGATAGCTCAAAACCAGGGAAAGGCTTTTTGTCATGATTTCTGTGGTGTATACTACAGGGGCAACACCGCGGGCGAAAGCTAGTTTAACATAAAAAAGGATTTGTGATTTTTCAAGCTTATTTTTCATACTACATTAAAGAAAGAAAGAAGAAAGAAAAATATGCCATAGTCATCCATAGCAAGATTTTTAACCCCCGACGCAAAAACGACGGGGTGTTATAAGTTTGACGTGTCTGTGTGTGTGTGTCTGTGTGTCTGTCTATGGCATCGTAGCTCCCGAACAAATGAACCGATTTTGATTTTGTTTTTTTTTGTTTGAAAGATGAATAAGGAGGGAGTGTTCTTAGCTATGTTGGATAAAAATCGATCCAAGATGGCCGCCGTCACAAAGTTTTTTTGGATTTTATGTTTTAACACAACTCCCACAATATGGGTATCATATAAAAGAGCTTGAGTAGCAGAATATATTAATTTTGAAAAATTTCAAATCCACGATGGCCGCCGTCAGAAAATGACGAATAACCTATTTGTTGTTCCAACTGCCAAAGAGATTTAGTTGTGTCGGGGGTTTTTTAATTTTGATTAGTCCTTATTATGAGTTTGATATTCAGCATATTTACCCCTCAGGGCTGATAACGAGCAATATTGACGACAAGTTTTTTATCCCCCTTTCACACGCGCTGTGCTGTCTTTTCGGTTAGGATGCAACAGGTATTTATATATTTATATAATTAAACGGAAAGAACCCAATTACTATGAATATTCTCGTTCGCTAGGGGTTGGTATCTTTGGTCCTGTGGTTCGGCACAAAGTATTATATTGCCAACGCCGACGAAAACCATTTAGCCAACATTATTAAGTACGTAGGCTTTGATATTGAAAATTGGTCCTTTGAGCCGGATCTCAGACACAATGGACTAAGCTGTTAAATCCTCTGGTGTGTATAATAATGCCAGACTACCCCCGCAAATATCTTGCTAGATGTCTGGGCAGAACGTTCTTAATATTCTGTAGCAATAGATATTAGTCACGGAGAGTATTTCACATGATATCATGCAAACACCTGGGTCCCAGTTTATCGTTAGTCTAGCTGAAGCTATTCCTAGATAAAACGGATATTGCGTATAAGCTCGTATATAGTAGAATATCAATACATCAAAATGTCGATAAGTGACATTATTGTCACAGATATTGTAAAGTATCAGCTATAAACTGTCCCACTGCAGGGCAAAGGCCTCCATCACAGAAATCAAGTTATCGATACTATGATGGGATTAGGCTTAATCACCACGCTTGCCAAATGCGGATTGGTGATCACAACCCCGAGCTATGTTTGAAAAATTCGAAACATACTCTTCGCTCGACCCGGGAATTGAAAATACTTGATATTTTTATTAGCCTTTTAAAACGCCTGGCAATCATTAAAAAAAATTAGGTCTTTAAAAATATATTAAGAACAACCTCTGTTGACCATTTTCAAAGACACGGATTTAATTTAATGAAGCTTTGGTTTGTTAAACACAAAAACCCTTTTAGAAACATCAAGACACTCGGGAGACAAAGTGAGCTGTTTCAAAATACAAGGTAATCGTAAGTATTTTTCGTCGCAGGATTTCCCGAGGGAGACCGTGAGGTTCACTTTACGAAATCAAATTCTGAGGCAAAACCACAGGTAATGCTAAGCTTTAATAAAGAATGACATCGTCAGCCCATTGTAACCATTGCCCATTGAGGGGTAATTGCCATACTCACCACGCTTGGCAGACGGGTTGGCGAGGGTTTAGATATATTCATATTCATATTCATATATATATAAATGCAGAGTTTTCCTTCTCTGGGTGCTGATGATCATGCCAGCAGCTTTACCTTAGTCGCCTTTTACTACACCTCGGTAAGAGTGAGGGTGGCCTATTCTACTCTGCCGGGGACCACACGGCAAGTGCAGACCTTCGGAGACTTTTTTGCTGTTTATCACTAAAAACTTCGAGCTACCACCTACCGAGTTAGAGATTTCTATGGACGAATGTTATGGTATCTCTTGATTCACTCAGGAAGGGAGTAGGCGCGCGAAGCGTTAAAACCGAACCAAACCAAATTTCTATATTTCAAACAACAATAGGTATATGGGTTTGCAGAATTAAAAATTAAAAACTTAAGAGTAGGGTAAGTAAAAATCGAATTTGTGGAATTCAAACAATAATTTTTATTATTTTACCATGTACCGTAGAGGCACTGGCTGTTAACTCGATCTAGTAGAGGTACCGATATATACATATAATACTTTTCTTTTGTAAACACATACTTATAATACATAGAAAACATTTGGACCAAAGGCAGCGTTCACTACCACTGTTCCAAACGGGTCAAAGAATAATACTTACCACCCCTATAAGGTGCCCGCTGCCCGCGTAATGCGGTATGAGAGCGCGTCTCCCCGAGAGGGGGGGAGGGGGGGGGCACTGGCACACTGATCGAGTGACCTTGCTATTGTACTAACCTACAGTGGTGACCCTCTTCCACGATGAATCAATGAGGAGATGAATCAATGAGGAGTTTTCCAATGACATTAGTCAATCGGTTTCTCTAAAGTGATAACATCCGTTGTTGCTACCCGTATCGCATATATAAAAATAACAGCGATTGTTCGCGGCATTTAAAGTGCTGCCACATTTCATTTCCGTTTACCCATGAATAAAAGAGGTTTTATTAAATGACAACCAAAAATATTTAATGACAAGCTGCCCAGTTTCAAACAGGCAGCAAACAAAAACATCTCCAAACGCCATGGTAGACATATTTTTTTAACTTATTTTAGGTCTACTTGACGTTGGTGTGTTTTTTCCTATATAACCAACCATTAACCATATAACCTAAGCTAGCACTGGAAATCTTTCCCATAAATTAGGGAGCACAGGGTATATCATTCAACACCTGAAATATATAGAGACTACTTACCCCATCTAGCGAGTAACTTCAAACTTAATAAATACCTACTGGAAAACTGCTCATTGGGAAACCATAGCACATTGGCCACATTGTATGCAGTAATGTTTTGGTACTTCAATATTCTGTTTTTTTTTATGTGATAGTTGGCAGACGAGCAGACGGATCACTTGATGGTAAGTGTTGCCGCCGCCCATGGGCACCCGCGACACAGGTGGAGTTACAAGTGCGATGCCAACCCTTAAACCCCCGAATCGAGCCTCCGGTACCCTCACTCATGCAGCGAAACACACCGTGGCGAAGCGTGGCTCCCTCACGTTCCGCGCTTTGGCTTAGGGGTATACGTCTTGGCAAGTGATACTTGTACCTCGCATAGACTCACGACAGACTGTAGAGAATCTCATTCATGATAATACATAAGTGATATAAGATCAGTAGGTTTAAAGGGAGGTTACTGTTGAAAGATGCTATTTAATAATAGTATTTTAGTTTTGTCTCGTTTGTTTAATTTGTATCTGTGTCATAGAACCTAAGTCTATTTTTGTAAAATTGTGTTGCCCAAAGGCAACTGTAAGCTCTTATTACTAATATTGATAAATGAAAATAAATATACTGTTATAAAGCTAAAGACTCGTGGCAGTCGGTGTCATATTTTATTCAATGAAATAGTATACCGTTACCCGCGAGTTGCGTTTAATATAGTCTTGTAAGATTGCTATAACTGAGGATATTCTAAAGTATTTCTTCCTTCCTTTTGAATATCCTAATTCTAAACATTGTTTGCTAAGGCTTAACCCTAGTAAGTACAATTGTAAGAAACTTGCAAAGCGTTACGAAGCAAAGGGCCAAACTATTCGGTCGGCGAATGCATCAATTAAAATTACGATTTCAAATGAATATTGGATATTGTCGCTCAGAGATAGTTTTAGCAACTTCGCTAGATATAGATTAAGCGGATTGTGTCAGAGTAACTTAACTAATTAAGCTAGATTAAAGGCGAGATCTCCGATAACGTATAGACTTTAATGAAGAAGTTAAATCAATAGGGCCATTTTCCACCAAAGCTTATGAAATCTGCTTTGTAACTCCGTTTGAGTTAGCAATGGTTAAAATGTGATGGGGAATTTTACATGTAACCAGTTTATACTAGTTCGCGAATTACATTTCCACTGCCTCCACATCTTTTCGCCCAAGAGTAAAATTATATTAAAGTAATTAAGTTCTTTATTGTGGAAACGGGTAAGTAAAAAAGATAACAATATCAAAAAAAAAAGAGAAAATCTCCGAGTCCTGCCCATTGCTGAGCTTACAATTTGCCTTTCATTCAAATAACTTTAATTAAACAAGGTAATAAATTATTATTAAATATAACAATAGCATTAATTAAAGACGGACCAACAACTAACTTGGGTGGAAAAAAACCTACACACAGTCATAATATATAGAGAGCCACTTTTTAGTGGAACCTACCACTAAATGTATGTGATGTTGTAATGAAATATTTAAAAGAAACGTACACATCTACTCTAAAGAAAAGATTCTATTCTGTAACGTATTCAATCTGGTTTCTGTCACACTTAGGGCCGATTTGAACAATCTCTTTATCCATGGATGAATCTATGGTATAACGTCAATTAAATCACGAAATAAGATTGGTCTAATCGGGCCTATACAAATCTGCCGTTATACCATAGATTTATTCACGGATAAAAATCGGCCCTTAAAGTTTTATTGTTTTATCAAAATCGTATTTCCTTGGGCGGAGCTTCCTTCCATTCAACTCTAATTCAGAAGAACCCTACATAACTGGATAATCTCGACAAAAAGATGTATAAATGTGTCAAAATATACGTAGATCTAGCATATGCATTTACATAGCAAAAAGATGTGCTCATCCTGCTCACCGCTATTTATTCGGTTTGTTTTTATATGTCTCCGTTTATCCAAGCTTACAAACTATCTAGAATTATCTTGTTAGCCAATTTCATAGCCAAACGTGTTTCAATATTAGATCGGCAATTTACTACGTTAACGTGCCTGCCGGGCTTCAACCATTATCCCTTACCAGAGACTCAGATTCAATTATCTATGCCTAGCGATAGGGTGACCACCTGATTCTATTCCAGTGTTATCATCAATCAATAAGCCTAACTATGACGCTGTAAATACTACACTTTTTCATGCTGCGCCTTAGATCTTTATCCTAGATAAACTCCCCAACCAGTTACAAAGGTGTGCTACGCTACTTTATTACGGATGCGTCTAATATCCATCAATTACATTAATATGTCCACATCGCATAGAAGCGGTGGAAAAGGATTCAAGTAAGGTATGACATTTGTTTGGAAATATGCGTACCCTATGCGTGCTACGGATGCGTGCTACAAACGCGTGGGATGCATGCTACGGACGCGTGCTACGAATGAGTGCTATGGATGCGTACTACGGATCAGAAGGCTCACGTCGCATCTTCCTCGCACAGCTACATAGGATTCATTATTGGTGGACACGACCTCATAGGATCGTAGCGTAGCTTTTACATCTTCGTAGCATAGTTGCATATTACGAGCATTAATAATATGAGATTCCGATTTTTAGGGTCAAGATGTTGTTCTTTTAGATTAACAACGTATATGGCCAGTCCCTATAAAGTTCTCAACTTTTAAATCTTTAATACGATTTAGTGTAAACGTATTATATATAAATAATAAATTAAAATAATTATATTAAATATAAAAACCCATCTTTCCGAAAGTATTGTTCTATTTTACATACTTATTTGGTTACATGATGTTAGGTAACTTCCATCAAACTTAAGGGTGTTATAAATACACCGATAGAGTTTTATGTATGCGCTGGGTAGTTATTTTTACAGGTCATACATTATGTGTTGCATTCGTTACGAGATAAGGCTGTTTTTTTAATGATTATTAATAAGTGCGTAATATCTCATTACTCCGCACGAATTATTTCGTAATAGAATAGTATTACAGAGTTAGCTGATTAATAGCAAATCTTAAGTCAACACTTATTGATGAAAACAAAATCAATATTAATTGACTATCAATCTAATTTGATGGTTCTGTGGTTCTAGTGTTGTCTATGACTATTTTTCTCAATTATAGACCCCAAAAATATTTAAAGCTAAGTGAAATGAATGCAGTGAGGTTCCTTAATGGTTAAGAAGCCTACGTTTTGATCCCATTTGAAGGTAAACAGCAAGCCCTTCAGCAATAAAAAGTCCTAACAAAGTGACAGGCAATGCCTTCGGTTCCAGTATGTAGCACGTTTGTTTTAGATTCCTGCTTGAATATAAATATATTTTTTTCACAACATCACATACATTGATCTGACTCCGAATTAGGTGGCTCAAGCATCTGTGTTACGGATATCAGAATCAACAGTGGGATTACACATATATACATATAATACTTTCCTTTTGTAAATATATACTTATAATACATAACACCCAGACCGATACAAACAGATATGTTCATGTACACAAATGTTAGTACTTTGCTGGGAATCGAACTCGCCCTTGCGCCAGAGGCAGCATTCACTACCACTGATCCAAACGGATCCTCAATGTTACAAGACAATGTATATGATTATGAATATGTAGTGATCAGACTACGTCACCACAAAGAGAACAGAAATGCTTGTTATCCTTTATTCTCTAACATACGAGTATTGTGTCAATCACTATCGTAGACTGCACTCAAAGGGTGGTTTTTAGTTTTCCACATCGCAATTTTGCTAAGAATGTGCATCTATTCTTGAAACAAAGACTTTTATCTGCGTCAGTAGGGCAATGCACTCAAACATAACATTTCACACTATTAGTTTGCGGCCCACGCATGTCTGAACCCACCGCACAGAGGGGCTACAAGGAAACCGTCTCGTAACGAAAGAAAATATACCTACCTGTCGCATGCAAACAAAAAGGACAACAGCGCTTGTGAAAGGGACGGGGATAAAAATTCGGTCATGAATTCCGTATAGTCAGAGGCCTTCAAGTTCTATTACAATGTGTCTGAGAGACTTAGGTCTTGAGGGTCCAATGGGAAAAAAACATATGGACATTTTTCTCTCTGCTACGTGAAGACACAGTGGTACAATGTCAGCCAATTGACATGAAACTTGAAAATGTTTGACATGATACGATACTGAATAACTGGTACGATCATGAATGTCATAATGTATTCAGAAGTTTAAAATATTTCAGTCATTAAAAATGATAATATTTATGGAACAAAAGACCAAAAACACAAGAAAATTAAGACAATAACTGACAGTTTAAAATTGGAAGAACACCAATGGAGTCAATTGGTGTTGCGTGTCCGAGGACCAGAGGCGGCTCTTGCCCATGTAGCGCCCGGGTGCAATCAATATTTGGCGCCCTCTTGTTTCAAAATTCCGCAAAAAAATATATAATAATTTAGTGCTAAAACACACAGTAAGCTGCGCAGTACGCACCTACCACGTTTCCGTCCGCACCCCCTGCACTATAGGTAAAGACGCCCCTGCCTTAGACGGTGGCATCCGCTTACCATTAGGCGAAGTCTGCTCGTCTGCCACCTTTCTATCACATAAATAAAGCTTATGCACACGATAGCAAACGCTTGGCGTAGCTTCCAGCCGATTTCTACCTTCTAGCGAGGGTTGGCCCTTGTAAGTATAATAAAGAGCCATTGATATCAACAGGGCTGTGATAAATTCCGAGGCATGTGAATATTGCATAAAAAAGATATCTAAACTCACTTTTCCTCGATGTCTTTGGCCTTATCCCGCACATCGTGGGCGGTATGCTCTTCATCGAAGTATAGTTTCTTGGTCTTGTCCACGTCGCAGACGGTCAGCTGCAGCTCCTTATGCGCCTGCGCAAGCGAGTCCGTGCACTGTCCACAGAAAGTCACACATTAGAAGAATAAAGTCCCATCAAAACATGATAACACTAGCCAAGTCACGATGGAACTCGTTGTTTCTCTATTAAAAGTAGTGAAATCTCTTAGAAAAGCCAATTCATGTCTTTGGTTTTTTATAAAGGTTTATTTAATAATAGGTTATATTAGAAAGGTACGTATTTACCTATGTTATAATTAAATGTTAACAAAATACAATTATTTTAAATCTAAGAACTATCACTCCCTCTTGCCGAGGTGTCGTAAAAGGCGACTAAGTAAAGCTGCTGGCATGATCATCAGCACCCAGAGAAGGAAAACTCTGCATTTATATCAAAACCTTCGCCAACCCGTCTGCCAAGCGTGGTGAGTATGGCAATTACCCCTCATGTGATTGAAGGAGGCCCGTGCCCCAGCAGTGAGGACTTAAATGGGCTGATGACGATGAAGAATTATATATATACATAAATATTTTCAAAAAAATAAATCCCCCAAATCGCTGCCCACAGGCATTGTACCCAAGAGACTTTGCGTATTTCCTTTTCGAATGGCCTTTATTAATACGAGTACAGTTAGATTTTATATGATCGGCCGTTAAACATTCTTTGCACATTTACACATATCGGCACATCCAGGTTACCTTCCAGGGCTATTAGCTTATCTTCTTCTTCTCTTCATCTTATCTTGTACGGTACAGGTTCGTCACCTTAAGGTAATTTTCGCTTGCACGGCAGGAATCAGTTATACCAACATACCGTTTTAAAAAGACCTGCCAACCTTCTTTAAATTTTCTTTACATCAAAAGGAATCATTGTTGCTGCAAGCAAACAAAAAAAACTTTCCGATCTAACAGTTAACAATAACTTTCTGTGCAACAGGTATTACTCTGACAAATTTACGAAAGGTAATAAGTGCATAGCATATCAAATCAATTTGAAAACTGACGAACCTTTTCGATCTTTGACTGTACTATTAGCTTATACGATAACTAACATCATCGTTCTTAGTCTATCCGAACACCCTTAAATAAGGAGGGCATATTGATATACCTATGTTAAAAACTAACTCTCAATGCAAGTGTGTTATAAAGAAAATGTAGTTAGTCATTTTTATGATCAAAAGTTGTATTGTAAAATGTAGTTAGTCATCTTAATGATCAAAAGTTGTATTGTAAAATGTAGTTAGTCATTTTTATGATCAAAAGTTGTATTGTAAAATGTAGTTAGTCATCTTCATGATCAAAAGTTGTATTGTAAAATGTAGTTAGGCATTTTTATGATCAAAAGTTGTAAGTTGTACGTTGACCTAATCCCGTACTAAGTAGCTTAAGCACTTGTGTTACAGATATAAGACAACAGAGGAACACAAATATATACTTAAATACATATATTACACCCAGACACCGAACAAACACAAGTGTTCATCGCACGAATGTTTGTCCAGGGTGGGGATCGAACCCACGACCTTTGGCGACGAGGCATGCCCAATTGCGCCATTCGGTCAGTCAACTTAAAGAAAAATTGTTCAATTTTTCTTTAAGTTTTCCGTTAGCAAGAACTTAAATTGTTGAAATTCCGCTAAAGTTACGAGTAACTGAAGCTGCTTGAATTGTGTTAATTAATGGAAGGTGAGAACCTCTGAAGGTGTACGTTTCAGTTTAAGAACTAGAGAATACAAAATTTATGTTTACCTCAAAAGATTCTTTACAAAATGTTTTGTGACTTTAATACCACACCGTGTTTTAAATACGCAATCATTTTATCGACGAAGTGTGTTTCACACTAGACTTAAGATATTCTGCTTCTATGGTTTCACAGATGTATACGGTCCTCCGCTATGTGAAACGGATGTATTATGATTATGAAATTGGAGTTTTTTTCTAAACACAATAAGATGTTTAACTAGATGGGTGTTTTCTATGTATTTTAAGTATGTATTTACAAAAGAAAAGTAGTATATGTATATATTTGTAATCCCACTGTTGATTCTGATATCAGTAACAGTGGTGCTTGAACTACCTATCTCGGAGTCAGATCAATGTATGTGATGTTGTGAAATATTTATTTATTTAACTCCTTTAATAAGCAAAAAGTCACCATACTTTAATTTTATAATCATTTAAGATTATGTGTTTAACGTTTAAATAAATAGAGATAAGATATTATTGTATTTGTAATCCTAAAAAAAATTTTGTAAATGATTTGGCAGAATTGACGTTTTTATCAATGATAACTTTTTAATTAAAAAAAATTTTTTCTGAAAAACTATCCTACACGTTTCTAAACGTTGTCTATTAAAGCACAGTATATTATGGAGTAGTAGCGTTAAAAGTTACTTTACAAATTTAAAAAAGTTAGTATATATAATACAATTTCTCGAAAATGGGCATACAAAACAATTCATAGGTAAAGACCTTAATATTTGTGATTCCTCTGAGGTCTGAATATCCGTAACACAAGTGCTTAAGCTACTTAGTACGGAATCTGGTCAATGTATGTGATGCGCATATAAAATTATTATTAGACTTTTGCCATCTACTTAAAGTCTGACCAATCAGCTGGTCGGACTGTAGCTAGGTAGGTGATATTAATAAATTACGTCTTAAAAATGTATTGCTGCAGAATACCACAATCCTCCATCCTAATTCGTATCCTTCAATTACTATACAACGGCGAAGAGGCAGAAAACTTTTCTCTTGGGATTTATTATGTAAAGTCTCATATTGATAGGAAACTCCCGTAAAGTTTCGTACTGATACAAAGCCGAGTGCATACGTTGTGCATGAATGACGACAACAAAGTAAGCTCCCTCCGATCACTCCAAAAGGCTGGCACTGAGTGCATTTTAAATTTGTTCCCTAAGTATCTCTTCTTTGAGAACTTATAGTTGAATGAGGAAAGTTTTCAATGCAAGATTTCTTATTTCAATATAAGTTTTAGCGAGTAGGATATCTAAGTACTTACTAAATTAACTTAATGTACTTAAATTAAGAAGAGATTGATGTCACATTTGGCAAGTTACTTCAATACTGTGTCACAAATGAAACGAATAAATTGTAAATAGAAAAAGTGAGAGTTTTTCGCTCTTATAGAGTTTGTTCCAGTAAAGCTTTTCAATTAACATAGAACAGTTTGAAAAACAAACTTTTCGAAAAGGACGACTTGGTTCGCCTTTATGTGCAGCCAAAGATAGTGTTTTCTATAAGAAAATTTTAGTGCGCGGAAAAGATCTTTTTCGCGTACTAGAGCGAGCAGGAATATAACTGTTCTGCGCACTTTTAGCTGGGAGAAAAGATATTTTCCGCGCACTTTTTGAATTTAGAGCATCTTAGCACCAAAGATTATATCAAACAATATTGTAATAAAGACTGGTTTGCGGTTAAAAAACAAATAAAAAACACGCGAGCTAGATATTCTCATGGAATTGCAAAACGCACTTTGTTTTCGTCAATTTTCCTTTCATAACTGGTTAGAAATTCTAGAAAGTGAGTTGTTCAAGTGGCAGTAAAACTTCTAAAAGTATTAAAACTGACGCAAGAAATGTGATAGATAATCTCATTCCTGTATCACATTACCTGCGAAATCCCGAGATAAATATTTGAAATTTTATTGAATGGAATTAATGCAAACGGCGCCAAGAATTTTTCAGAATCTGCCTTTTGACAAACTATTAGATACTACCTATTTCATTTAAATTTAGTTGTAATTACTCTACGCCGATTCGACCTTTCGTATCTCGATACTAAATCTATGGTATAGCGCTGTCCACGGATAAAGAATGGTCGAATCGAGCTTTAAGCCGCAACTTAGCTGATAGTCATTCAATTTTGATCCATGTTGAATCCCACTTATAAAATGAAAATAGCCTTTTCAATCCATTACCCAAAGCAAAGGGAAAACACACAAATGGACATTGCAAAGCTGCTGTTGGTATTTCTCTTCTATGTGATATAATCATGAAAACACAAGGGATTAGTTAAGGCGACGGGTAGCCCTAACTAGCGACACCAATCGATTTAAATTGTTAGCTACTAAGCCGGATCTTGTTTAAACAATTTCGGGGCTACAACCTCTCGGCAAACACTTATACTTTTTATTAAATATCCATGCACAAATGTTGGGTCCAACGCGTACGCAAAAAATTGATTACCGCCAAAAGCAGGCCACTTGAATCAATTTTTCGGGTACAATCACGGATCCAACATTTGTGCATGGTTATTTAATAAATAGTATAAGTGTTTGCCGAGAGGTTGTAATCCCGAAAATTTTTAAAATAAATCCCGTTTAATAGCTAAAAATAAAAATCGATTGGCCTCGCTAGTGCGCCCTACCCCTCACCTTAAGAATTTTCACAAATAGTAGATGGAAAGGTCTTTGTGAGTTACTATTCTTTTCGTTTGTCTATTCGTTTCTCAAGTATAGGTATTTTGATGACATATAGGCCTACTAACATACAAAAAGCTATGTAAGAACGAGCCCCATCTTAACGGGAGGTCGTACATTCGAATACGAGCATGCAGCTCTGAATTTTTCTGATCTGAGTTCCATTTTACCATCCGCCATGGTGGGGCAAACTAAAGAAACCTGTCCGTTTCGGATGGTTTCTGAAACGTGGAACCATGATTTAATTTTTGTCTGAAAGTTATGATGGTCACAATTCTGGATAAATAAAGAAGAAGGTATACGTTCAGCCGTGGACGAACCAAAGGCTAAAATCATTCATTTATACTCTCGACGACCCGTTTGGATCAGCGTTAGTGAATGCTGTCTCTGGTACAAAGGTTTGCGGGTTCCATCCCCGCACAGTACAAACATTTGTGTGCATAGACATGTCTGTTTGTATTAGTCTAAGCGTTTTCTATGTATTATAAGTATGTTTTTACAAAAGAAAAGTATTATATGTTTGTAAATTTCGCTGTTGGTTCTGATATCCATAACATAGGTGCTTGAGCTTCCTATTTCAGAGTCAGATCAATGTGTGTGATGTTTGTGAAATAAATAATTGTGAGATACATCCTCAAGCCAGCCTCTACCAACCTTCTTGGCGACATTCAGCTTGTGCTGGCGAAGGAACTTGGCTTCGTCGGCAATCTGCTGCTGGAACACCTCGACCGCCGCCAGCCGGGCTCGCGCCAGCTTCTCGTTCTCCTCCAAAACAGTGCGCCACACGTTCCACATATTCCTGATAAATAAATTTATGTCAACAACCCACATCCATCGATAGCGTGGAATGAGAGTTTTCGTGTGCGAAAAATCCGCTAGATGGAGTACTATAGGAGTGAGGTCCATGTACAATGTGATTGGTTATTTTTAAACGTGATTTGTCAAAATGTCAATTTGACAAACTAAACATCCAATGCGGTTGATGTTGGACCTCAGTCCAACAGTACGCCGTCTAGCGGGTTTTTCACTCGCGAAAACACTCATTGATCACCGGTATTTCTGAATTAAAATTAAAACTTTTAGTGGCTACTTTTTTCAAAGCTTGCCAGAGACGAATGTGACATGAATGACGTGTGCAAAATAAGCTTGAAAAATCGCGAATACTTTTTTATCTTAAATGTCTTGATACATTTTACTATCTTAACATTAGAATACGTATAAGGGCCCACTGTGCAGTCCGCAAAATGCGACTTTAATGTAATTTTACGATTGTATCTGGTCTGTTTTTACTAGACTCGTACTCAAAATATTGATACAGGCCATGATACTCATCACGTCGTGAAAAACTCAAATACGCGTATTGACAAAGCTTTAATTAACGGGAATTACCGCGACGTACATTTTTAAATACATAATTATGTACCAACTTACTGTTTGACGAAAATTATCGTCGCGTTAATTCTCGTTCTTATTAATAATCGGTGTGTACATAATGTATACTTACAATGCAAATACAAAATCTGAAGAACTAGGATCCTTATCTACAAAACGAGTATTAATGTTAAATGAATCCTTCAGAAGAGTATAACTGGCCCAGACATTTAAATATTTTAGATCACAATGTATGGCTACGAGTATAGAGCTTTTTCATATTCTTTCTTATCTTTGTGTGATAGATAACTTTTCCGTAGAATAAGTACAATTATGTTTGAAGTATAAAGCAAAATTATGAAAAAAGTCTGACGATTCCGAGAACACCACAAAGTATTGCCACAACGCTTTTGAGGTTGCAAAATTGGAAGTACACTCTTGGTACTAGTACTTCTCCTAAAAAACCGAACTTTGCCATTATTTTATTATTTTTTGTTATTTGCAACTAAGTAGAAGATCTTATTTTGTCTGTGTACGGTGACTGGCCTAAAAAGGTAATCATAATTGAACACAGACTTCGAATTAAAATTCGAATTGCGAGCTCATTACAATGAGATCAGAAACAAAACTTTTTAAATAAAATATGTAAAAATAGAACTCCATTAGCAGGATTTAAAAAGCAACTACATTCGATTCGGTCATTAGCGACGGGTTCTTATTTCAAAATAAATTCTCATTTCGAATTAATTAAGGGCGCTTCGAGTTGTTGTGAACAGTTTCATCCATCTCTCTCTATTCTTACAACTGAAGGCCTATATTTATTACCTTGCGAAGGATAATGTACATGTTGCAAGAACGATATACGAACACGACAACGCAACCAGTTTCAATTTCATCCCATGCATCGACGAGGTCCTCAGGAATGGAGGCATTAGTCGGGCCGTAAGTGAATTAATTAACCCTGCTAGACGTCGTTTCTAATAAAAGCAAAAATCAATGCAGAAAATTGCTATGTACTGGTCTTTTTTCTCAATAATAATATCCTCCAACCAACATCCATTTTGCTGCGGCGGCTGATCCCAAATATCACGTAAGTACCTACGTAGGATATATTATAGTGCTCTAGTTTG
Source organism: Marasmia exigua (assembly GCA_019059595.1). Classification (NCBI taxonomy): domain Eukaryota; kingdom Metazoa; phylum Arthropoda; class Insecta; order Lepidoptera; family Crambidae; genus Marasmia; species Marasmia exigua. The sequence continues at coordinate 13,561,967 of CM032494.1, read as the reverse complement.
CACGCAAACATAAGTGCACTCCGTTTTACACTCATATTGTTTTCTTTTTTCTTACCCATGTGATGGGCGCCAGACAAGCAGACAGATCACCTGATGGTAAGCGATTGCCGCTTCCCATAGATACGACGAAATACCAGTGGAGTGAAATGCGCTGCCAACCCTTAAAATCACCTATTCCCCAGACTGGGCTTCCAGAACACTCAACAGCGTAGACGCTCTTCAAGCCTGTTTTTGTGAAACCGTGGTATCACTCTGGTCGAGCCGGCCCATGCTCACCGAAGCCTAATTCAAATTCAAATAATTCTTAATGTGCGTAGGCTTGTACACAGCACTTACAAATGCGCATACATTTAAGTATTTCAAAACTATTTATAAGTACTTATCTATAATTTACATGTTAATAATACATAAAATATACTAAAAAATAAATATACATAATGCGATTCTACCACCAGCTCGAAAAGTTGTTTCTGGTCGAAAAGATCTGGCAAGAAATTCGCCAGTTACTCTTGTTAATCGTAAAACTTTCATACAATTTTGTGTCAACATTATACCAAGCCATAAGTTTAATTGTAACACAAAATAAAATAAAGGAAATAATAAAATAAATATTATGATGTAAACCGAAGTAGACCAGTCCTCAAATGTTGGCACCTGTTCACAAGTATGACAAGTATGAGTCAGCCATCATTTCACTCAACCATATTAGAGCTATACCACGGTATAAGTATCTGTCCCAATTCCCGATTTCAAATGTCTTGATGATTGTTTCATTTATTGTCTTATTTTTATCACAATCAGTAAAACTGTTGGTGGTGCCATAAGTATCATTATTATGAAAAGGGAAGCCCTCTGAAAACCAAACAAAAAGATAATGTAAATCGAAAAATTAAAAAACTTTGAAAGATTTGAAATTTGTCACAATAAATTAATTCTGCTACTCAAGCCCTTTTATATGATATGCATATTGTGGGAGTTGTGTTAAAATATACAATACATATCTTTGTGACGGCGGCCATCTTGGATCGATTTTTATCCAACATAGCTAAGAACACTCCCCCCTTTTTCATCTTACAAACAAAAAAAAAATCAAAATCGGTTCATTTGCAGACACAGACACACACACAGAGACACGTCTAACTTATAACACCCCGTCGTATTTGCGTCGCGGGTTAAAAATGATGGGGAATACGGTAATCGCACACGTCCATAATGTCGCGATGTGTCGCGGTAAATATTCTGCAAGCAATTTCATTTTCTCCAGGGACTCAAGTTAATATTAGCTTTTATTCTGTATTATTTAGATGGAAGTTGTTAGGGTAGGCATGTTTGTATTTTATCGCAGACAAATTTTCCGATTATGCATTTCGCGACGATGGCAGTAGCGAGGTACAGTCGGCTGCAAAAAAAAACACTTTAGTACGTACCTTGACAGTAGATACTTACAGAATATGGCAACAATAACATTGGTTCTTAGCTTCGATATTTGATCGAAGGTTCTTAAAAATAAAACATAAAATCCAACATTTCTATTGCATGCGAGGTGGAAATGCATAATTAATTACAAACTTGTTTTTCCTATACGATGGAAATAATAAAATTGAGCAGAATGGGTGACAGCCCCGATAGTTACCTAATCACACCTAAATATCTGTAATTTTTGATAAATAATGAAACAATATGTCAGTGGGAAAGACACGCTTTGGTATGAATGGGCTGCCTCAGCCAGAGTGATTCCGCAGCCTCACAGATAACCGGCGTGAAACAGTGAATGTGCTGATCCAGCGTGAAACTATCTTTTTATCTATGTCAAATAGCAAAGAGCTTACAATAGTCTCTAGACAAAACAGTTCTTGTATTCAAGATAGGTACTTATAAAAGGTACACAGAATTTCTTTTTTTTTTATTTTGTAAACAGCTAATTAGAATGTGATCAAAGAAAAACAAAACCTGTTTCTAAAATAAACAATCGAAAATATAAATATAATATCTCAAAGCCTTTAGAGATTAAAAATCAACTTCATTCGAACTCGTTCCTAGCATGCTTGTCTCCTTCTTTCATCGCTCTCCTCTTGTCTTCCAAAGTATCCTTATTTATTTATGATAACATAGGTACCTGCAAAAAACCATAAACCGGTTTTTTTATGGTGATTGATCATCACCTGTAAGAGATTGAACACCCGCAAAACCAACGTGGCTATCCCACGAACAGTTGCAGACAGCTCTTGTTTTCATTCAGTTCATACAATTGCATTTAGTATAAATATTTAACAAAATGGTATCGCGGTTGTCCATGGGCGGTGGCAATTGCTTATCATCAGGTGATCCGCCTGCCACCTAAAACATAAAAAGCCTGGATATTCGTACAAATCCTAAAGGATTTTTCCGTGTTGTGGCGCATATTTTTAGAGTTCCAACAATCTACATTTTGAGTAATATCCTTCGGGTTCAAACAATTCGTGGAACAGCTATAAATAAAATAGCTAAACCAGATTTTAACACCCACTCAGAGCGCAGGCAACTAAAAATGTTCTGTTAGTACATTTTGTACAAAAAAATGAAAGTGCTTTTAATTCCATTTATTGCGAGATTGTTGCAATTTGTCACTACATATTTGTATAAATGTAGGTAGGTATGTGTGAAACAGAACGGATATTGTTTAAAACAAAAGACCACTTTTGTTAGTAATTCGTTAAAACATACCAATTTATGTACATAATATTGTCCTTTTATTAGGATCGGTAGTTAGTTAGTCGGTAGTTCAGTGGATTTAAAAGTGTTCCTTTTTAACGGTGTCGTAGGTTTGAATCAAAGCATGAACCGCCAACCGTCATATTTCGGATAGTTTTTTTTTCATAGTGAATACACTACTATTCTAATAGCCGTATTCACACTTGCACCGTAACTTAACGTTATGCGCCGCAACATGACGTACGTCGCTGATGACCTACAAATTAGTATAGTTAAATATAATTAATTGATTATCATAAGATCACTGTCTTTTGTTGTAACATTGGACAATACAACCTGTTTCTACTAACTGCTGGTTTTACTTAATACACTATTCCCAAGAGATTCGAATAGCCCCGTTTCGGAGTTTGTCCATAAAATACAAACCTTTTATCACATTGCTAAACATTTGATTTCCTCGATTGTACATAACGCCATTTAATATTTTATTAATATTTCACTCGCGCGGGGGACCTTACTGAGTTAAACATCTGACCTATAACTTTTAACGTCGCCTCTCTATATCTCTATTTTTTAATAATCTTATCAAAGTTGCCAGTTAACAACAGCAATCAACTTTCAAAACTTCCATTCCCACTGTATTGTAAACCAAGAAATTAACCCTTATCAAGAAATTAACCCTATCTTTCTTTTAAAGGTCAAGAGAACTAGACCTGATGGAAAAGCTTTGAAAGTTAAAAAATAAGCCTTTACTTTACTGCAGACATTTCATTTTAAACCTCGGTTATCGTTGGCGATGCTAGAGTACTGTCGCGCGGCGGGCGACCGAGCGAAAAGGCTGTGCGGTGTGCACACTAGCGACGTCAATGCGTCAATAAATAAATATTTCACAACATCACATACATTGATCTGATTCAAAAGTTGCTTCAACTCATCATGATGGGTAAAATAGAGGGGAGGCGAAGTGTTGGAAGTAGGAAAAAATCGTGGCTGCGCAATATAAGAGAGTGGACTGGCATCGCATTTGTGGAACGGCGGTTTCGTCTCGCAATGAACAGAGAGGATTTTGGAAAGCTGACGGCCAACTCTCAGAACTGAAGAGGCACTCAAAGAAGAAGAAGTTTTGTAAATACAAGGGACGTGACCGTAGGAGAGCTATGCTTCGGCATGATTGGGCTCGACCGGAGTGATACCACGGCCTCTCAGAAAACCAGCGTGAAGCACCACTGTGCTGTGTTTAGCTGCGTGAGTGAGGGTAGGCCCAATCCTGGGGAAAGGGAGGTTGAAAGGTTGGCGTCGCTCTTGTAACTCCACTGGTGCCGACGTCAATGTCATGCTTATGAGGTAGCGTGCACTTGAGATTGTTTTTTTTATTAGACTAGACAGACATTTGGCCACAATTTCACCTGATGACGTGGCCGAGGATGGATCATGTCTGTTTAGTAACAGCCTATTTACTCTTTTCTTGAATTTGTCCAGATTATATCTTTCAGGGAACAACACATCTTCAGGCAGAGAATTCCATTCGTTAGCCGTACGCAGCAAGAATGTACTTTTGAACCATTTGGTACGAATTGCCGGTATTTCTACGACATAAGGGTGGCAGCCCCTTCTCCGTCTTGTGTCCCGATGATGAAAGTGGGCCGGTGAAATTAGATCACGTAATTCGTTTGCACACTCTCCAAAATGCAACCTGTAAAATACCGAAAGACACACTAGCCTACGCCTGTGTTCAAGGCTTAACAACTTGCGGTCAAAAAGTTCAGATTTTTGTCACTGTGACTGTTGCGTCACTGACTCGTGGGCGACTGTTTGTCCGCGGGCGCCAGTGACCAGTCCGTGACGCGTTCGTCTGTTTAAAGCAGCCTCTGTGCCTATTAGTTCCATCCATGCGGTGACAATAGCAAAGCAGTCACTGTGACTAAAGCTACCAGTGCGTGCTTTTACCAATATGAATTTTAGCGCCTTTAATTGCTTGACATTGGTAGATTTGATTCGTGTCTTTTGGCACGATAGACGAAAAAAAGAATTTAAGATATAGATACAATACCTACATTTCTCTGAAGTGCACTGGAGTAAGATGTTTATATTTTTTGAGAGTTAAGTACAGGCAACTGTATATAGAATGGTATTACATATCTGCCTAAAATCTACAGTAAATTCTCACTTTAATACCAATTGAGAAAATAAAAGCAATTGTGGTAAGCTGATTTGTACAGAACTACATACAGTATGCCTCTGTGGCGCAGTGGTTAGTGGGTCACACTATAAAGCGACGGCGGCGCAAGAGGACCCGGGTTCGATCCCCGTTTTTGGTAAGAAATTCTTAGCGTCGTCAGCCTGGAGTCTGGAAGTGGGCGATCTTGTACCAGTGCCTCGGAAAGCACGTTAAGCCGTTGATCCTGCTGCCAATCCCTCTCCGGTCTTGACACACTGGTGTCCTATCGGAATATGAGGGCGAGGGAATAATGAGTGCGCTTGTGCTTGTGCACACACTTGAGCACTCAAATATATCCTGCGTACGTGGCTGATCGTTGAGATTGGCCGCGTAGCCGTAATCGGTTGGAGGATATTATTATTATTATACTCGAAGTAAATCTACAAAAAGTATAAATATCGCACCCGAAAGCAGTTCAGACGGCAATTAATAAAAAAATCATAATCGGTTGATCCTTTCGGGAACTAAGATCCCACAGACACGTCTACCAGTCGATTTTTCGTCGGGGGTTAAAATCCACGAGTGTCGCTCGTGTGCACACTGCAGAGCCTAAGTACAAAATGTTTATTGCTTTTCGACATATCGACACATTGAGAACGTCGGTTCTGTCTGCATGGCGCTTTTGTTTTGGTTATTTGCACTGTTTCTCTATCGCTTGTGGCTACTAATCCTTTGATTAGGCATGCAGTTAATAGATCTACGCGGTTTAAAGAAATTTAACGCTTTTATTATCCTGCATATGTCGAGCTAACTATCTGGAATTATTTACGATTAAGTTGGGCGCTACTCGGAATCACACGTCAAGATTATAATGTTGATGATACATTTTTTTTCTTTTTCTCTTTACATTCAAATTATTACACACCTAATTTATTGGCAGAAGTATCGTCACACTGAAATATATCGAAATATTAATCTATATTTATAAAAGACAGTCATGTTAGTTACATTATGTATAACTTAAGAAAGCCTGAACCGATTTGGCTGAATATATTTAAGGTCGTTTAGAACCAAACAAAAGGAAAAGGACATAGGACAGGTATATTATCCCACAGGAACCTAAAATTAAAAGTAATTTTAGGTTCCTGTGGGATAATCAAAAATAAGCGGGCAACACCGCGGGCGAATTCTAGTGGTTCATAGAACAGGGTTAGACTCCACGAAAATTAAATAAGTAAGGTACATTGCTGTACTTCTTACACGCAGTACCTACTATAGTACTACAATGTACATCTTGACCGTGGGAGAGCCATACTTCGGCATGAATGAGCCGGCTTAACCAGAGTTATATCACGGCCTCACAGTAAACTGGTGTGAAGCAGCACTGTGCTGTGTTTCACTGCGTGATTGAGGGTACTGGAGGCCCAAACCGGGGAAAAGGGGGGTATAAAGGTTGGCAACACACTTGTGACTTCACTGGTATCACGGGTGTCCATATGGGCGTCGGCAATCTCTAACCATCGGGTGGTCTGTCTGCTCGTCTGCCTCCTATCACATACATCACGTGAAACTATCTTTTTATCTATGTCAAATAGCAAAGAGCTTACAATAGTCTCTAGACAAAACAGTTCTTGTATTCAAGATAGGTACTTATAAAAGGTACACAGAATTTCTTTTTTTTTTATTTTGTAAACAGCTAATTAGAATGTGATCAAAGAAAAACAAAACCTGTTTCTAAAATAAACAATCGAAAATATAAATATAATATCTCAAAGCCTTTAGAGATTAAAAATCAACTTCATTCGAACTCGTTCCTAGCATGCTTGTCTCCTTCTTTCATCGCTCTCCTCTTGTCTTCCAAAGTATCCTTATTTATTTATGATAACATAGGTACCTGCAAAAAACCATAAACCGGTTTTTTTATGGTGATTGATCATCACCTGTAAGAGATTGAACACCCGCAAAACCAACGTGGCTATCCCACGAACAGTTGCAGACAGCTCTTGTTTTCATTCAGTTCATACAATTGCATTTAGTATAAATATTTAACAAAATGGTATCGCGGTTGTCCATGGGCGGTGGCAATTGCTTATCATCAGGTGATCCGCCTGCCACCTAAAACATAAAAAGCCTGGATATTCGTACAAATCCTAAAGGATTTTTCCGTGTTGTGGCGCATATTTTTAGAGTTCCAACAATCTACATTTTGAGTAATATCCTTCGGGTTCAAACAATTCGTGGAACAGCTATAAATAAAATAGCTAAACCAGATTTTAACACCCACTCAGAGCGCAGGCAACTAAAAATGTTCTGTTAGTACATTTTGTACAAAAAAATGAAAGTGCTTTTAATTCCATTTATTGCGAGATTGTTGCAATTTGTCACTACATATTTGTATAAATGTAGGTAGGTATGTGTGAAACAGAACGGATATTGTTTAAAACAAAAGACCACTTTTGTTAGTAATTCGTTAAAACATACCAATTTATGTACATAATATTGTCCTTTTATTAGGATCGGTAGTTAGTTAGTCGGTAGTTCAGTGGATTTAAAAGTGTTCCTTTTTAACGGTGTCGTAGGTTTGAATCAAAGCATGAACCGCCAACCGTCATATTTCGGATAGTTTTTTTTTCATAGTGAATACACTACTATTCTAATAGCCGTATTCACACTTGCACCGTAACTTAACGTTATGCGCCGCAACATGACGTACGTCGCTGATGACCTACAAATTAGTATAGTTAAATATAATTAATTGATTATCATAAGATCACTGTCTTTTGTTGTAACATTGGACAATACAACCTGTTTCTACTAACTGCTGGTTTTACTTAATACACTATTCCCAAGAGATTCGAATAGCCCCGTTTCGGAGTTTGTCCATAAAATACAAACCTTTTATCACATTGCTAAACATTTGATTTCCTCGATTGTACATAACGCCATTTAATATTTTATTAATATTTCACTCGCGCGGGGGACCTTACTGAGTTAAACATCTGACCTATAACTTTTAACGTCGCCTCTCTATATCTCTATTTTTTAATAATCTTATCAAAGTTGCCAGTTAACAACAGCAATTAACTTTCAAAACTTCCATTCCCACTGTATTGTAAACCAAGAAATTAACCCTTATCAAGAAATTAACCCTATCTTTCTTTTAAAGGTCAAGAGAACTAGACCTGATGGAAAAGCTTTGAAAGTTAAAAAATAAGCCTTTACTTTACTGCAGACATTTCATTTTAAACCTCGGTTATCGTTGGCGATGCTAGAGTACTGTCGCGCGGCGGGCGACCGAGCGAAAAGGCTGTGCGGTGTGCACACTAGCGACGTCAATGCGTCAATAAATAAATATTTCACAACATCACATACATTGATCTGATTCAAAAGTTGCTTCAACTCATCATGATGGGTAAAATAGAGGGGAGGCGAAGTGTTGGAAGTAGGAAAAAATCGTGGCTGCGCAATATAAGAGAGTGGACTGGCATCGCATTTGTGGAACGGCGGTTTCGTCTCGCAATGAACAGAGAGGATTTTGGAAAGCTGACGGCCAACTCTCAGAACTGAAGAGGCACTCAAAGAAGAAGAAGTTTTGTAAATACAAGGGACGTGACCGTAGGAGAGCTATGCTTCGGCATGAATGGGCTCGACCGGAGTGATACCACGGCCTCTCAGAAAACCAGCGTAAAGCACCACTGTGCTGTGTTTAGCTGCGTGAGTGAGGGTAGGCCCAATCCTGGGGAAAGGGAGGTTGAAAGGTTGGCGGCGCTCTTGTAACTCCACTGGTGCCGACGTCAATGTCATGCTTATGAGGTAGCGTGCACTTGAGATTGTTTTTTTATTAGACTAGCCAGACATTTGGCCACAATTTCACCTGATGACGTGGCCGAGGATGGATCATGTCTGTTTAGTAACAGCCTATTTACTCTTTTCTTGAATTTGTCCAGATTATATCTTTCAGGGAACAACACATCTTCAGGCAGAGAATTCCATTCGTTAGCCGTACTCAGCAAGAATGTACTTTTGAACCATTTGGTACGAATTGCCGGTATTTCTACGACATAAGGGTGGCAGCCCCTTCTCCGTCTTGTGTCCCGATGATGAAAGTGGGCCGGTGAAATTAGATCACGTAATTCGTTTGCACACTCTCCAAAATGCAACCTGTAAAATACCGAAAGACACACTAGCCTACACCTGTGTTCAAGGCTTAACAACTTGCGGTCAAAAAGTTCAGATTTTGTCACTGTGACTGTTGCGTCACTGACTCGTGGGCGACTGTTTGTCCGCGGGCGCCATTGACCAGTCCGTGATGCGTTCGTCTGTTTAAAGCAGCTTCTGTGCCTTTTAGCTCCATCCATGCGGTGACAATAGCAAAGCAGTCACTGTGACTAAAGCTACCAGTGCGTGCTTTTACCAATATGAATTTTAGCGCCTTTAATTGCTTGACATTGGTAGATTTGATTCGTGTCTTTTGGCACGATAGACGAAAAAAAGAATTTAAGATATAGATACAATACCTACATTTCTCTGAAGTGCACTGGAGTAAGATGTTTATATTTTTTGAGAGTTAAGTACAGGCAACTGTATATAGAATGGTATTACATATCTGCCTAAAATCTACAGTAAATTCTCACTTTAATACCAATTGAGAAAATAAAAGCAATTGTGGTAAGCTGATTTGTACAGAACTACATACAGTATGCCTCTGTGGCGCAGTGGTTAGTGGGTCACACTATAAAGCGACGGCGGCGCAAGAGGACCCGGGTTCGATCCCCGTTTTCGGTAAGAAATTCTTAGCGTCGTCAGCCCGGAGTCTGGAAGTGGGCGATCTTGTACCAGTGCCTCGGAAAGCACGTAAAGCCGTTGATCCTGCTGCCAATCCCTCTCCGGTCTTGACACACTGGTGTCCTATCGGAATATGAGGGCGAGGGAATAATGAGTGCGCTTGTGCTTGTGCACACACTTGAACACTAAAATATATCCTGCGTACGTGGCTGATCGTTGAGATTGGCTGCCGTAACCGTAATCGGTTGGAGGATATTATTATTATTATACTCGAAGTAACTCTACAAAAATATCGCACTTGAAAGCAGTTCAGACGGCAATTAATAAAAAAATCATAATCGGTTGATCCGTTCGGGAACTACGATCCCACAGACAAACCGGTCGATTTTTCGTCGGGGGTTAAAATCCACGAGTGTCGCTCGTGTGCACACTGCAGAGCCTAAGTACAAAATGTTTATTGCTTTTCGACATATCGACACATTGAGAACGTCGGTTCTGTCTGCATGGCGCTTTTGTTTTGGTTATTTGCACTGTTTCTCTATCGCTTGTGGCTACTAATCCTTTGATTAGGCATGCAGTTAATAGATCTACGCGGTTTAAAGAAATTTAACGCTTTTATTATCCTGCATATGTCGAGCTAACTATCTGGAATTATTTACGATTAAGTTGGGCGATACTCGGAATCACACGTCAAGATTATAATGTTGATTATACATTTTTCTTCTTTTTCTCCTTACATTCAAATTATTACACACCTAATTTAATGGCAGAAGTATCGTCACACTGAAATATATCGAAATGTTAATCTATATTTATAAAAGATAGTCATGTTAGTTACATTATGTATAACTTAAGAAAGCCTGAACCGATTTGGCTGAATATATTTAAGGTAGTTTAGAATCAGAAATAGGACATAGGACAGGTACTTTTTATCCCGAAGATTGGTAGGTTCTTGTGGGATAATCAAAAACTAAGCGGGCAACGCCGTGGGCGAAGTGGTTCATAGAACAGGGTTAAACTTGACGAAAATTAAATAAGTAAGGTACTTCTTACACGCAGTACCTACTATAGTACTACAGTGTACAACTTGACCGTGGGAGAGCCATGCTTCGGCATGAATGAGGCGGCTCAACCGAAGTGATATCACGGCCTCACAGTAAACTGGTGTGAAGCAGCACTGTGCTGTGTATCGCTGCGTGATTGAGGGTACCGGAGGCCCAATTTGGGGAAAAGGGGGGTTTAAAGGTTGGCAACGCACTTGTGACTCCTCTGGTGTCACTGGTGTACATGGGCGGCGGCAATCTATAACCATCGGGTGGTCTGCTCGTCTGCCTCCTATCACATAAAAAAAAGTGTACGTACAACTTGAAAGCTTAAAATCTATATCGACATGATGAGGCAACCACAGAGAGATGTACTGTTTGCGTCTAACCGTGGGGGTATTTGCAGAGCGCCGATGAGCCAGCGAAATACGGATACTGCAGCCACACAGCCCTGTAAATAGAGACTGTTCAGGAACAAACGGTAAATAAGTACGTGGTCCGAAAAGTTTCCGCCCTAAAAAGGATACCTACAAGATTTTGACACCTAATTTTTTTAGAATATTCTCTACTAGCTTCATTTCGAGTAATTACGAGTAATAGGCAAGTTGCCTAATGTCACCATTTATAAAAATAACTTTTAATTCAAATATTGTTCCGAAATATATGTATAAACTTCAATAAATATAAATACAGAATTGCTTTTAAAATTCAACTTAGGCCCGTAATATTTTTACTTTTCTTCTCTTGATTGAATTAAACTTTAAAATATATTAGGAAATCTCATATTTTTTATGGCGTAATAATGTTCTCCAAACCGATATTTCGGTCATGACGGCCAATCTAACCGATCAGCCATCCACGCCGGACATATTATAGTGCACAAGTATTTGCGCAGACACAAGTGCACCCTCTATTCCCGTAACCTCTTATTTCGATGTGACACTAGTGTGACACGACCGAAGAGGGATTAGGCGCAGGACCAACGGCTTATCGTGCTTTCCGAGGCCCGGGGGTACAAGATCGCCAACTTCCAGACTCGGGGCTAACACTGAGAATTTCTTAACAGAAATAACTCAGGTAGAAATTTTGCCTGACCCGGGGATTGAACCCGGGACCCCAAGCGTAAACGTCGCTTTAAAGTGCGACCCACGAACCATTGCGCCACCGAAGCAGTCATAATTAATCGTATATTAATATAATCGTAATGAACCGCTCAATAGTGGCAACTAGCCTATTGTCACTAAAACTTGGATCTGTTGCGCCTAAATTGCGTTATAGAGTGATGGAAACGTTCATTCGGACAGATTTCGGTCAAACTTCAGCAAACGCATCAAACATAAGCAACCCGGAAACAGTTTTGTCATGCCTAAATCTTACAGTATTTGATATCTTTCTTACTTCTAGATCTTTTTTTTAATTTAATTTCTTTATTTTTATTTTATTTATGTTTTTGGTTAATTTGAGCGTAACCATCGTCAGAAGTTGCAATTTTTGGACGTTCAGACCGCGCATCGTCTTCCAAGGTCTTATGTGATGTTAAAAGTCATCTGCCCAAATGTTCACTATTGTAAATAATTGTACATACCCTTATACAGAGTGTAACTCTTTTTTTACTTGCGTAGACCTCTCAGTAGTTTTTCGTGACAAATTCGAATTTTACACCTACACGAAAATATTCACATAGCCTCAATCCTCCTTACCTTGGCGTCTAATGCAAAAATTGCCGCTTTGGAGCCCGAGGTACGCATATACCATGATTCAGGATTTGGGGAGTCTGGTAAGTACAATGAAGCGACTGCCGCCTGACTTTCGCAACTTTTTTGACAGAAATCCGAGGGGAATCCACGACCCCCCGCATGGAAGGCGCGTTCTTATCCACTGAGCTACCATGACTCACATAGCCTCACTCTTCTGTAAAATAACAACTGCGCGTATAGAATATTAATGTATTTAATATAATAATATCCTCATTCATCCCAGCCCTGGCGAGGTCACAGTAGTGCGGCATGAGGGTCGAAGGAGGTCAATGCCATTTGACACGTTTCGAGGACAAGCTGCCTAAATGCAAAGTTGCGATGTTTTAAGCGTCATTTTGAAAGCATATAAAGTACAGTGACCCTCCCACACTTCTTTCCGGACATAAGTTCCAATTTGTACATCGCGCGAGGGTTTTGCTTTTTCAGTTAGCCTATAATTGTCCCTTCAGTATCTGAAGGTGAATAGGACAGTTCAAACGTTTCGTATCATGCATCCATTATTATTCAAATAAAAATATTAAGTTGCAAAAGTAATAAACTTTTTTGTGTTCTTGTTCTTCCAAAATAACAAGTATAATACAACTTAAAATAGTTATTACCAATAAAAATTGTAAAAAATATCTTATGAATTGAAAAATATACTAATCGGAATTTTCGCTCATAGGGATTGACAAAAACAATGGCAATAAATCAGTAATCGGTATGGCGATTACCATCGAATCACGATTATTGTCTCGTGCAAAATATGTTCGCATAGATTGCATTAGGGACCAAAAACTAGTAATTTATTTGGTGACAAAGGTGGTTCCGACCCGTCACGTTGTTATTTTTCAGATGAAAAAGCTGCATTTATTTAATTATTTGTGATTTATTGCGTGTGTACCACTAAGAGTTACATATTGTATCCCATATCCAGATAGCTCAAATTCAAAGATAAAATCTTGATTAAAATTAAAAATCAAAATAGAACTGTCCTATTCACCTTCAGATACTGAATGGACTATAGATTTATTTATACAAATGTTGGGTCCGCTTTTGTGCATGGTTATTTAATAAATAGTATAAGTGTTTGCCGAGAGGTTGAAACCCCAAATTTGCTTAAAATAGATCCGATTTAGTAGCTAAAAAAGTAAAAAAACTAAAACCCAACTACGACAAAAAACGTCGCTGAAAAAGTATAAAACAAGCCTTCGTTGTCAATTTATGCAATATTCACTATGTAGAGATAAAATTTCATGTTTGGAAAGGCGTAGTCACACGTTAAATATACTACCCTTTGACAACGTGTGACTGCGGATTTCCAAACATGAAATTTTATCTCTACATAGTGAATATTGCATAAATTGACAACGAAGGCTTGTTTTATACTTTTTCAGCGACGTTTTTTGTCGTAGTTGGGTTTTAGTTTTTTTACTTTTATTTTATTTGTACTATTTTGGTGTCCAAGTGCTAGTAATATATATATATATTCAAAATGTACAAGTCAAGCGCTTTATTCAACTTATTTTATTCACTCATAGTGCGATACAAGTCTGCGAGCCTAGTGCAATAACTAATGTTACTCGATACTTGTGTTTTTCATGATATAAAGAACAATGTTCTGATTAAACAATAACCACAACCTATGCAGTATAATACTGCGTTCAGGGTGCTGTTGGGGCTGCCTCGTTTCTGTAGCGCATCAGGGATGTTTGCCGAGGCCTGGTTGAATTGTTTCTTCACGACAATGGACAAAAAATGCACATCCCTGGTGCGCAGGGTGCGGGACAGTGGCAACGGCATCCTGGCCATGATTGCCAGTCGGCTAGACTGTGTGTACGTGAGTCATTGCTGCGCCACAGCCTATGGAGTGAAGCGGAAGTGAGTCATCAGTCTTAATTAAAAAAAAAATGTAATTATTGATGATTTAAATGTGCTAAATTAAATTAAATTAATTTTTTTAAATATTTCACAACGTGACGTACATTGATCTGACTCCGATATAGGTAGCTCAAGCACCTGTGTTATGAATATCAGAATCAACAGTGGGATTACAAATATATACATATAATACTTTTCTTTTGTGAATACATACATATAATACATAGAAAACACCCAGACCAATACAAACAGACATGTTCATGCACACATATGTTTGAACAGTGCGGGGATCGAACCCGCAACCCTTGGACCAAAGGCAGCGTTCTCTACCACTGTTCCAAACGGGTCGTCGTTAATCATTTTGATTATAAGATCATCAATTAGATTTTAAGATTTTATTTTGTGAGCCCTAGTTACTTAAATAAAGAAATATATTATTATTATTATGATGCAATTGAACTATACCTCAATTAATTGAACCCGCGATATTTTCCTTCACCCGTCACCTTAAGATTACTTAAGGTGACGGGTAGAGCACGCTAGCGACGCCAATCGATTTTAATTTTTACCCGACTACGGCAAAGCAAAAGGAGGGTTATGATTTTGACAGGCTATGTATGTATGTATGTATGTATGTATGTATGTATGTATGTATGTATGTATGTTCATCTGTTTCCACGTAACTTCTTAACTACTTATCAGAATTCGACAAATGACATATCATTATAAGCGTCTTGATCGTCCACTGGTTATAGGCTATATGAAGTTTCACAAAATCTAATGTGGCGCCCTCTAGCGGACAAAACATACAGAGTAAAAAAATAAAGTTATGATAAATATGCCGTGTTTGGTATCATTTGAAAGCGCTTGACTTGTACATTTTGAATATATATATATATATTACTAACACTTGGACACCAAAATAGTACAAATAAAATAAAAGTAAAAAAACTAAAACCCAACTACGACAAAAAACGTCGCTGAAAAAGTATAAAACAAGCCTTCGTTGTCAATTTATGCAATATTCACTATGTAGAGATAAAATTTCATGTTTGGAAATCCGCAGTCAAAGGGTAGTATATTTAACGTGTGACTACGCCTTTCCAAACATGAAATTTTATCTCTACATAGTGAATATTGCATAAATTGACAACGAAGGCTTGTTTTATACTTTTTCAGCGACGTTTTTTGTCGTAGTTGGGTTTTAGTTTTTTTACTTTTATTTTATTTGTACTATTTTGGTGTCCAAGTGCTAGTAATATATATATATATTCAAAATGTACAAGTCAAGCGCTTTCAAATGATACCAAACACGGCATATTTATCATAACTTTATTTTTTTACTCTGTATGTTTTGTCCGCTAGAGGGCGCCACATTAGATTTTGTGAAACTTCATATAGCCTATAACCAGCGGACGATCAAGACGCTTATAATGATATGTCATTTGTCGAATTCTGATAAGTAGTTAAGAAGTTACGTGGAAACAGATGAACATACATACATACATACATACATACATACATACATACATACATAGCCTGTCAAAATCATAACCCTCCTTTTGCTTTGCCGTAGTCGGGTAAAAATTAAAATCGATTGGCGTCGCTAGCGTGCTCTACCCGTCACCTTAAGTAATCTTAAGGTGACGGGTGAAGGAAAATATCGCGGGTTCAATTAATTGAGGTATAGTTCAATTGCATCATAATAATAATAATATATTTCTTTATTTAAGTAACTAGGGCTCACAAAATAAAATCTTAAAATCTAATTGATGATCTTATAATCAAAATGATTAACGACGACCCGTTTGGAACAGTGGTAGAGAACGCTGCCTTTGGTCCAAGGATTGCGGGTTCGATCCCCGCACTGTACAAACATATGTGTGCATGAACATGTCTGTTTGTATTGGTCTGGGTGTTTTCTATGTATTATATGTATGTATTCACAAAAGAAAAGTATTATATGTATATATTTGTAATCCCACTGTTGATTCTGATATTCATAACACAGGTGCTTGAGCTACCTATATCGGAGTCAGATCAATGTACGTCACGTTGTGAAATATTTAAAAAAATTAATTTAATTTAATTTAGCACATTTAAATCATCAATATTTACATTTTTTTTAAATTAAGACTGATGACTCACTTCCGCTTCACTCCATAGGCTGTGGCGCAGCAATGACTCACGTACACACAGTCTAGCCGACTGGCAATCATGGCCAGGATGCCGTTGCCACTGTCCCGCACCCTGCGCACCAGGGATGTGCATTTTTTGTCCATTGTCGTGAAGAAACAATTCAACCAGGCCTCGGCAAACATCCCTGATGCGCTACAGAAACGAGGCAGCCCCAACAGCACCCTGAACGCAGTATTATACTGCATAGGTTGTGGTTATTGTTTAATCAGAACATTGTTCTTTATATCATGAAAAACACAAGTATCGAGTAACATTAGTTATTGCACTAGGCTCGCAGACTTGTATCGCACTATGAGTGAATAAAATAAGTTGTCATCATCATCATCATCATTTCAGCCAATAGACGTCCACTGCTGGACATAGGCCTCCCCCAATGTTCTCCACACAGATCGGTCCTGTGCCGCCCGCATCCAATGGATTCCCGCGATCTTCACCAAATCATCGGTCCACCTTGTGGGGGGCCTGCCACGGCTGCGACTTCCTGTACGTGGCCTCCACTCGAGGACCTTTTCGGCCGTCTATTCTCCTCGCTATGTGCCCCGCCCATTGCTACTTGAGGCAATATAAGTTGTGCTTATGATTAATTTGCTCCGGTTGAAGAAGAAATTTTATTAAAAATCGTGTGGGACAAACCAATGAAAATATAAAAAAAAACATGCAAAACTACTATATACGTAAAAAGTGTTATCCCCATTGAAGGGGCAGTGCCAAGTGTTAGCATATTGTGTTGTGTTGAAGCATCCAGCATTTCATGGTAACGATCTGGATGGGTGGGATGCAGCTTTACACGTCATTTTTTGCCACGCACCTCCTCATTGTGGAATCAACTACCCGCAGCGGTATTCCCGAACCGGTACGACATTGAGGTCTTCAAGAAACCAGCCTATACCTTCCTAAATGGCCGGCAATGCATCTCCACTCCCTTTGGTGTGGCTGATGTCCACGGGCGGCGGTGATCACTTACCATCCGGTGACTCGCTCGTTCGTTTGCCTCCCTTTCTCATAAAAAAACGAGGTTAGGCTATAACGCTGGTTTACAGTGGGTTAGCATGATTAGACGCCTACTCAGGGTAGGCCTATGTTTAGCAATAGACTTGTGGTGATTGACGATGATGATAATAAAAAAAGTATTCATTGTTATCAGCATGAAAGATTCTTGGTACCCAAAACGGCAAAAGTTTCTGCCGTCACACTACAATTTTTACCCGACTACGGCGAAACGAAAAGGAGGGTTATTATTTTGACCTGTATGTATGTATGAATGGTTGTTTATCTGTTCCCTCATAACTTCTAAACTAGTTATCATATTTGAACAAATGAGGCGTCTTGATTGTTTTCTGGTTATAGGCGACATGACGTCAAGTTAAATTGACTACAGCGCCCTCTAGGGGACTTAGAGTAAGGAACTAAAAAAACAATTTGCTTGACAGTACCCTATGGGGTATCAAATGAAAGAGCTTTTTTAGCAGATTTCAAATATGTAATTTTATTTACATAACTAAAAATAACGTTTAAAAACTAAAACTCGACTACCAAAAAAACACGCTCTAAAAATTATGAAACAAGGTATCGCCATGGTCATATGCCACCTACTGTAGCAAAACAGATTCATTATAATAATAAAATAAAATCAATGTGGCATACGACTACGGCGATACGGCATAACAATTTAAGCAGAGACAATTTTGTTGTTTCGAACTTTTTAGAGCGTGTCTTTTGGTAGTCGGGTCTTAGTTTTTAAACTTTATTTTTATATTTAATTTATTCTATTCGAAGAAAATCACTTCAATTTTATATCGAATGTGATTCTACGAGTACTTATAAACTACTTAGAACTTGAA
Source organism: Marasmia exigua (assembly GCA_019059595.1). NCBI lineage: Eukaryota > Metazoa > Arthropoda > Insecta > Lepidoptera > Crambidae > Marasmia > Marasmia exigua. The sequence goes on along the minus strand of CM032494.1, from coordinate 13,543,633 downwards.
GAAGCACTTCTTCTTTTTTCTGTGGAAACTGATATCGTGGACCATTTACTAACTTTTTAAATACCTATTGCAGGAATTATAGCTTGCGATATTATTTTGCCCTTTGAACTTTGAATAAGTTTTAATAACCAGTATAAACTACAATGTAGTTACTTGTTAGTGTTCATCGCATTTAGTCCCAGTATATAATACTGTGATTTTTTGAATAACCGCGAAAGCTCTCGAAGGCATAATGAAAACGAACATTTTTCGAGGTTTTAAAAAAATTTCGTCTTCCCTTACAAATTGCATAAATCAAAAACATTGGTTTTCATTGGTAATGCCTTTGAGAAGAGTCTCATTCATTTAAAAAGTCACGGTGCATAAATTATTTGTATAATGCAATCCATAACTCGTATGTAGCATATTAACCTTTTTTAAATAAAAAAAATATGTAGTTTTTTTGAATGTTGTTGGGTAGTTATATTTATGTCGGTAAAATAAATAAAATAAACATCAACATCCTACAACTAAATAAAAATAATATTTATAGTAAATATTAGATATCGTGCTATGTTCTATGACATAGGTAGTAATTAAATTTATCCAAGTAGTACATAGTGAATTGTTATTGTATTTTATACTTTACGTGATATAGTGGTAGTTTACATAACAATAAAATTCAACTGTCCAAACGAATATAATATAAGTTTGTTTAACGTATAAATTAAAATATAAAATTAGATTTAAGTACATACATTATAATAATATGAAAGAAAAATGAATAGAAATAATAAACTGTAAAGCCCTCAGCTATTGCAATGCCCTTACAGGGCGCTATATTGTACTTTTAAAACACCTATGTAAGTACTATAATATATTATTTTATAAGAATCTGTACTCCTATGTGGCATGCAATAAACGATTATGATTTTAGACAATTCTGTGAAATCAAACCAACAGCCTGGAAATCAGGTATAAACACCTAAAAATGTACAGAAAACTGGAAATCTATACTAAACTTCTTATTCTAGACCTATTATAGTCTAGTATCTGCAAAAGCCATTAGATTACGAAAGTTTTATGTCTACAAATAGTTTAGCTATTAGTTTCAATCGAAAGCTGTATGAAAATGGAACTTCATAACCTACCTGTTGATGCTATTTTTCTAGGAGTCATCATCATCCTCCTGCCCTTTTCCCAGGTTATCTGGGGTCGGCGCAGTATGTTTTCCTTTTCCATACGTCTCTGTCATTCGTCATCGAATCATCCACCTCTTTTTCTATCATGTCATTCTTCACACAATCCATCCATCTCTTTTTCGGCCGTCCTCTGTTCCTCCACCCACTTACGTTTAAACTCATCACTTTTTTGGCAACATGTTCTTCCCCTCTTCTCCTTACATGGCCATACCAGGAAAGACGATTTGCCTTCAATTTATCAATGATGGGGGCCACTTTCATACTTCCTCTAATATATTCATTCCTTATCTTGTCCATTCTCGTCACTCCACACATCCATCTTAACATTCTCATCTCTGTCGCATGCAATCGTCTTTCATCCGTCTTCTTAACGGCCCAGCATTCTGATCCATACATAGCAACAGGTCTAATGACGGATTTGTAAATTTTGCCCTTCAATTTTAGAGGCATCCGTGGATCGCATGTTATTGCCGTGACCTGTCGCCATTTCATCATCTATGCTATTATAGCTATTTTTCTAGGAGTGTGGTAATAAAACTCTACGAATAGGAAAGTAAGTTAGCGAGCTTTTTCCAAAGTTTAATTAAGTCAAGGGGTAAGAGCAGGGGTTCCCAACTGTGCGCCAAGGATCCACGGGTCACATACCATAGACATAATATATATACGTTTTTATGTGAAGTCGTCATGAGCAGATGGATCACCTGAAAATAGGCAGGCTCATAAATTGTCCATAAGCAACACCATTAACAGTCACGAGCACGCCCATATTTTGAAGTAGATGAATGGAATCACAGTGCAAAACAAATTGGTTGGGTACCTCTGGTCTAGATATCTAGGGCAATTGTTACCCTTATTTTTATTGCTTGTGAAAAATCAAAAGTAAGTCTGAAAGGACTTAGGTGACAGCTCATCCGCAAAACATTTCATCCTCGGATGAATTGTCACCATTTTCAAATTGTTAGGCGTCGATTCATCCGCAAGTGGTGTCGCTGTCGGATGAGTTGTTACATACAAAATATCGATGTAGTTATTTCATCCAAATTGACAATCAAAGACAAATAGTATACGATTTCACGGCAGAATAATTGGTTATTATTAGTAATTATATTATCAAACAAACTTAAGCACAGGGTTTGGTTGCAGGAGTATTTCCCGAGGGCTACGACTTAGGAACCTTCAAGATAAGAGCGTACTCTTTTTTAAAAAGTATTTTTTTCTGTGATTTTTTGTGTGCATTAATATATATATGAGATGTTGTGAGAATTATTATTAATATTATTAATTATTCTGCCTTCAAATTGTATACATTTTGAATTTGATTGTCAATTTGTATGAAATGACCACATCGATATTTTGTATGTAACAACTCATCCGACAGCGACACCACTTGCGGATGAATCGACGCCTAACAATTTGAAAATGGTGATAATTCATCCGAGGATGAAATGTTTTGCGGATGAGCTGTCACCTAAATTGAAATAAAATCTGTTTAAGCAAGTTTATCAACATAATATAACTAAAAATTCTTCGGTCTATACTTAGGGAATACTTAAAGCCTTACGAATATCAATTTCACGTAATCTACCGCTGCTTTAGTTGGTAGAATGAAGAAATTACTATTTACTATGTTACCAACGTAAGGCCCTATTCGACCAATCCTTCCGAGAATAGATCTATGGTATAATCACAATATACTAAACGATGTCACATCATACTAGTCGTGATTCGTCGAATCGAACCTAAGAGTAACAGTGCGTGGTTACATGGTTATACAAATTGACAATTAAGGTGACGGGTAGGGCAAACTAGCGACGCCAATCGTTTTTAATTTTTAGCTACTGAACCGGATCTTTTTTTTCGGGGTTACAACCTCTCGGCAAACAAACTTATACTATTTATTAAATAACCATGCACAAATGTTGGGCCCATATAGATTCGCGCCAAAAGTGACCGCTTTTGGCACTAATCTATTTTTCGCGTACGCGTCGGACCTAACATTTGTGAATGGTTATAGTATAAGTGTTTGCCGAGAGATTTTAACCCATAAATTGTTTAAAATAAATCCGGTTCAGTAGCTAAAAATTAAAATCGATTGGCGTCGCTAGTGTGTCTTACCCGTCACCTTGAGTTATTGTTTCTGCCAATAAATACAAAAAGCTTTTAAGGAAATACGAGAACTACAAGTTTGTATAAATAAGTTAGTACCTAAGTGAATAACACACTTTAAATTTTAGTCTCGTGTTCAAGCGGGACATCCTACCAATTAGACCACTGAACGCGTTAATAAGCCGACGAAATTTGTAAGTGCTTGATTCGACATGAGCTGTCGATAGTCTTATCAATATTGTAGGTATATTTACGATATCCAGTGGAAATATTATTACAAATATTTGACTACCAGTTAAGATGAGACTGCTTAATCAATAGTTGATATTTTTATAGCAATCTTTTGCAATTTATTCTTAAGTAAATAACACACTTAAAATTTTCGTCTCGTGTTCAGGCGGGACTTCAAAAATGATTGTTTCTATATTACTTGTCCTAGTAAAATAAAAACAATCATTTTTGAAAAGCGATGAGACTGTTACACACAAGTGTAAAATTGTTAATTACTTAGCTTGGTATATATTGCGTTAATTTTTTCGAACAACTAACTTTTTATATCTACTTACGTTTTTAGATATAGTGTGCAACTGGGCATTGTCTTTTGTTGATAACTATTTCTATGTAAGGCAATGAACGATAGCAATTATTGTAGTACTTAGTAATAGTAGGTTTGAAGACGCCAAGTATTATTAGCAGCATTAATATAATACACCGTTATTTTTTACATTGAAATGTGGGAGAGCCACGCTTAGGCATGAATGGGCCGGCTCGACTGGAGTGATACCACTGCCTCACAGAAGACCGGCGTGAAGCAGCGCCTGCGCTGTGTTTCGCCGTAAGAGTGAGGTTACCCGAGGCCCAATGGGGGGAAAAGGTAAAGGTTGACAGCGCACTTGTGACTCCACTGGTGTTGCGGGTGTCCATGGGCGGTGGTATTGCTTAGCATCAGGTGATCCGTCTGCTCGTCTGTCACCTCTCATATAAAAAAAAATAAACATCCCAAAAACCCCATAATATGTATCGTGAATAAAGTCAATTTAGCATGTTAGATCAAAAAATAAGCGAAAAAAATCAGTCGTTCCATACATATAGATATTTTATTTTGTATGGAACAGCTGATATTTTTCGCTTATTTTCTTGATCTAACATGCTAAATGGGCTTTATTCAAGATACCTATTATGAGGTTTTCAGGATGTAAGCGATAAAAAAATAACGGTGTATTTACTTACTTTTTTGTGATAAAGTGTGCAACTGTGCACTGACTTTGGTGCTAACTTTAGGTACCTAATGTCAATGTCAGGCAATGAACGAAAGCAGTTTTTTTGTAGTAGTTATTTTGGAGATGCCTAGTATTATTAGCAGCATTAATATATATATATATATATATATACTTAGCCAGTAGCTCGCATTGTTTTGGTTTAGGAATACATCTGGGTTTACTTCTCGTTTACAAAGTCACATCAGTGGCTCTCGACTACTCGATACGATTTATAATTTGTCAATTTATACCTGATTTGATCAGTCTTTATCCAAGAATAAATCTGTTGTATAGGTACCGCCGTCATATCATATGACTGGTCACTACAAGTAGTGGTATATATTTTTACATTTAATTTTTAGACTAAGTTATTATAGATATTACATTAGCATTAATAGTTTCCAAAGTTAAGTAATAACAATAAAATTTTAGTGAGGCGGACACTTAATTTGGTGTAACCATTCTAAACATATCGCAATATACTGTAGATTTCGGATAAAGATCGGGCGAATCTGACATAACTTAGTGAAAATAAATGATGGCCATTACCGCTTACCTTATAGGGTACCTATGGTTACCCAATTGTATGGCATGGCAATGAATGAAACTGCACAGGAACTCTGTTTCTCAAACATTCGTTATCATGACTTTCTTGACGCATTCTATGTCATGCTACTGGCTATCGGTATATTGTTTTATTGCTTATACTAAGCAGCATTGGCTTAGCGTAGAAGTTTTAACTCACATGTTAGAAGTCTTCCGTTCAGAAGCCGGTGTTGACCTGTATGAAAGACTCCTTCAATATGGCATAGTAACTTGATTTAAGCAAACAACAATGAAAATACTTGTTATTATTATGGCACGGATAGCCACCACAAAATAATTAGCATTACAATCTGGACATCTTTAAGACAAGTGTGAACAGGCATCGTCTAGGTAATCACGTTACATACTAGAGCTCATCATTACTAAGACTGACCGGATGGCGCAATTGGTAGTGACCCTGCCTCCTACGCCAAAGGTCGTGGGTTCGATCCCCACCCTGGACAAACATTCGTGCGATGAACACTTATGTTTGTTCAGTGTCTGGGTGTAATATATGTATTTAAGTATATATTTGTGTTCCTCTGTTGTCTGATATCTGTAACACAAGTACTTAAGCTACTTAGTATGGAATCAGGTGAACGTATGAGATGTTGTGAGATGTTGAGAGATGTTGTTGTGAGAATTACTTTCTATCAAGTGAGAGTATGGTCATACACATAGTAACGTACACAACATTGCGTACAGTGTTCTTGGCTTTTTTTGGGAGTGAATGACAGAGACAAATGTGTTGGTGAGACACGATACAACAAATTGCCAAGAAGGCGTAGGTCAACGACCTTCTGTATGTCGATATAGGTCATTGACAAGGTCGTTGACCTACGCTACGCACACTTTATTTGAAAGGGTCAAGTATTCGATTCCTGTATCATATGATATGGATGGGTGTTTTTTGTCTCTTTCTTTTCGAGATTTCTATGGGGAAACCTATATTTAGGATCAGAAATGTATTATAATGTTGTTTATAATAGTAATATTCTCTTTGGTGTTTATTAAATACCGTACAATACGTACGTAGGAACACGCACAGATCATTATTATGCTCTATGGAGCCCAATCCTCGAGACGTGTCATTTTGTTATCTTACGATATCACAAAATTAAATTAAAATCATTTATTCAGTGTCACAAAATGGTACGTTACAACAAATCAAGTAAATTACAAGGTAATAATAATAGTATAGTAATTACAGTATTGAGTTCCACTGACAAGGTTTAATCTCAACATTGGTCAACTAAATAATAAGGATGTTAATGGGCGGCGATGATTGCTTTCCATCAGGTGACTCGCTTGCTCGTTTGGCGCCTCTGGCATAAAAAAAATCAAATATCAAAACAAAACCGGCCAAGTTACTTACAAAAAAATGTATTTGAAAGTTTGTTGGAGTTCTTTAAAATAGTTTGACACTATATGATGGGCGCGCATTGTCTGGCGCGTGGGTTCTTTAAAATAGTTTGACACTATATGATGGGCGCGCATTGACTGGCGCATGTATTTCTTTAAATAAATAAGAGCCGAATCCAATATCAAATGATTCATGATATTTGACGTCTCTATCCCCAGTGACACACCCACGCAGGCCCACGCCACCTTGAATATAGGAGCTAAATGCCGTCAAATGGAAAATCTGATAGTGGAATGGAAAAGCTAGCTGATTGGAAAGACAAGTGTCTAAACCAAAAATATCAATTATCCATAGCGATATTTTATAAAAATAATCTCCATCTATCTGATCGGCTATGGCAGCCCATCTCAACTGTTCATCTTAACGTGTTCGGATTTCGGGATACGGTTGGACCATGAGCCAGGATACGGGAAGTCTGGATCAGGGATGTTGCGGATTCCGAATTTTTCACATCCACGGATGCTGATGCGGATTTTTGAAGGCTCACATCCGCGGATGCGGATGTTTAAGATATTATGTAAAAGAGTCTATTAATGAAGAATTAAAACAACAATAACCTAGTCTGTAATTTTTGGTATCGAGTATTTTAGTAGTTGTTAAAAAATATTCGAATTTGGATTTGAATCGGAAGACTCGGACAGGTATTCGAGTACTGGCATGAGCATTCGAACACTTTACTGGACTCCAATATTTTTTAGTCGCATTTGTAATATGTTTCTAATGTTAAAACCAAATATTTCATTTCCTACAAACACATTACAGCTATGTAAATATGTATATAATAATAGGTTAAATGTATAGCCACTCATTTATTAATATTATCTATAATCACATTTGGTAATTAATAATAATGGTAAGTACTCGAAATCTGTCAATTCACTGCTAAATTTCTTTATTAGCACAGGCTTGTATACATGGGCTACAAATAGTTATACATCAAAAAATTATGACTATTTATTTTTAGCTACCGATGTATATAAATTAAATATGTACATACTTGAGAACTGTGGGTCCGAATACAATAATTCGACTATTCGACTACGTTAAGTTTCTGTAATGCCTAGTTTTTTTAAGTTGTGTTGTTTTGTGCAATAAAGTATATCTATCTATCTATCTACGTTAGTACTTGCTAGGTATTCGAGTCAGCCTAACACGGCACATCTCTAGCCCCGCTCTATTTCTTTCTTGTCGCTACTTGTATTGGCGGCTCTACACTCTCGCGTGACTATATGCCTATCCCACTCACGCGTGGGGGACTCGCCAGCTCTTGCGAGTGGGCTCGGCATACAGACTCGCGAGAGTGTAGTGTCACCATATGATATTCGCATCCGCATCAATATCCGCAACACCCTTAATACGGATGCGGATGCAGATGTCCAAATCTATGCGGAAGTTCCGTATTTGCGGATACAGATGCGGATGTTCGCAACATCCCTGGTCTGGATTACTAGGATAATAATTACATAGTGACGACCAGTTTGGATCAGTAGTAGTGAACGCTGCTTCTGGTATATGGGTGGAGGGTTCGATCCATAAGCAGTACAAACATTTGTGTGCATGAACATGTCTGTTTGTATTGGTCTAGGTGTTTTCTATGTATTATAAGTACGTATTTACAAAAGCAAAGTATTATATGTATATATTTGTAATCCCAGCCGTGTTGTCCCCGGCAGAGTAGAATAGACCACCCTCACTCTTACCGAGGTGTCGTAAAAGGCGACTAAGGTAAAGCTGCTGGCATGATCATCAGCCACCAGAGAAGGAAAACTCTGCATTCATATCAAAACCCTCGCCAACCCGTCTGCCAAGCGTGGTGAGTATGGCAATTACCCCTCATGTAATTGAGGGAGGCCCGTGCCCCAGCAGTGGGGACTTAAATGGGCTGACGATGATGATTTGTAATCCCACTGTTGATTCTGATATCCGTAACACAGGTGCTTGTACCTATCTCGGAATCAGATCAATGTATGTAATGTTGTGAAATATTTATAATAAAAATATTTATGATACATTACGCTTGATATTCGTTTGTCGTTGTTTTGTTTGTATATATAGGTAAATGGACAGGGAATGTAGCGCAAGTAACGAATACCCATGTGACAGAAAATGTATAGAGAGAGGTACCTATGCCGCGTTTTAAATGAAGATTGACGATCGAAAGAGCGATAGTGGCTCAGTGGATAATAACAGCGTCTACCGAGTGGGTCGTAAGTTCGGATCCGAACGCACCTCTGTGTTTTTCAACAGACAAGCAGACGAATCACCTGATGGTAAGCGATTGCCACCGCCCATGGACAACCGCGACACCAGTGGAATCACAAGTGCGCTGCAAACCTTTAAACCCTCCCTTCCCCTGGATTGGGCCTCCGGTACCCTCATTCACGCAGCGAAACACAGCAAAGTGCTGCTTCCCGCTGGTTTTCTGTGAGGCTGTGGTATCACTCCGGTTGAGCCGGCCCATTCATGCCGAAGATTGGCTCTCCCACGGATAAAATAAAAATCAATATGTGTATTCCTGATATTTGCTCGGCGGTGACGAAAAACATCACGAGGATACCTGCATGATTCATATAGTTTCCCAATTTTTTAGATAATTATTACATATAGTTAATCATGATTCAATTATTCTGGTTACCCTGCTTAAAGTTTGCGAAGGTCAGACGGTTTTCACTTCATTGTGATTACCAAACATTCCATATTCTAGATCGTCTAAGCGTACAGTCAGAGAATAAAAAGGTTCGTCACCTTAAGGTATATTTTCGCTTGCACGGCAAGAATCAGTTATACCAACATACCATTTTGAATAGATCTGCCAACCATTAAAAAAATAAAAATAAAAATGTCATAATACATGTTGTCTTCAAATATGGTATAGACAGAGAGATTTTGACCTTTTTACCTATTAACCAAGCTATTCGCGAATGACACAAGAGACAGCCAATAGTAAATATTCAAATTAAAAACGTCACCGACCATGACAATAATAAATTTCTTTTTATATTCTTTAAATTATAAATTTAATTGGCTCGTAAACCAATGTAGGTTTTACTTCATAGGTATCTTTAAATTGTCTGTACATCAAAAGGAATCAATATTGCTACAAGCAAATCTGAACGGTCTGATCTAACAATTAAGCATAATTTTCTATGAAACAGGTATTACTCTGACAAATTTACGAAAGGTAATTGTGTGTGTAAAGGTAAAAAAGTGCTCATAGCATATCAAACGAAACAATTTGAAAACATACTTTTTGCTCGACCCGGGAATCGAACTTGTGATTACCAAACATTCCATATTCTAGATCGTCTAAGCGTACAGTCAGAGAATAAAAAGGTTCGTCACCTTAAGGTATATTTTCGCTTGCACGGCAAGAATCAGTTATACCAACATACCATTTTGAATAGATCTGCCAACCATTAAAAAAATAAAAATAAAAATGTCATAATACATGTTGTCTTCAAATATGGTATAGACAGAGAGATTTTGACCTTTTTACCTATTAACCAAGCTATTCGCGAATGACACAAGAGACAGCCAATAGTAAATATTCAAATTAAAAACGTCACCGACCATGACAATAATAAATTTCTTTTTATATTCTTTAAATTATAAATTTAATTGGCTCGTAAACCAATGTAGGTTTTACTTCATAGGTATCTTTAAATTGTCTGTACATCAAAAGGAATCAATATTGCTACAAGCAAATCTGAACGGTCTGATCTAACAATTAAGCATAATTTTCTATGAAACAGGACAAATTTACGAAAGGTAATTGTGTGTGTAAAGGTAAAAAAGTGCTCATAGCATATCAAACGAAACAATTTGAAAACATACTTTTTGCTCGACCCGGGAATCGAACTCAGGCCCCGAGATCACGGCCCTGGTACTTAAACCACTAGACCAACAGGATGTTTCGCGTTACATTTTACTTAAATTCATATGAAAATTCAAAACGTTATTCGACGCGATGCGTCGTGTTTAGCCCCGATATATGAATTTTACTATTTTCCAGACTCAAACGTTGCAGTGAAAATTCTCTTCCAGGTGAAGTAAATGCAATATATGCGTCAAACGATTGTGAAGCAAGCATTTTCTGGGTAAAGAAACGGCAGGACGCAGAGGCCTTGTGATTTCCTTTAGTTCAAGTCAACAGGCCCGTCTGTATTAGGAGAAAGCGACGGTATAGCACATCAGAGGCAAATACGCTTAGGGGCCCGGATCGAAATCAATCTGCAACAAGACATTCGTAAGCCACCTAGTGCAGTATAACACGCTCAAGAATGCTTATTATCACTATAGATGCAAAATTGCAGTGAGGTCCCCATATTGCTGCCTTGGCAGGAAAAATAAGTTCCGCTGCATATACAGTAAGATAAATTAGGCATCTGACTGATATCGAGACGGCAAGACTATTTCAGCTATTCCCACAGTGTGACGTCATATGGTCTAACTGTTGTGGGGGTCTGCTGCTGACATACAAACTATATTTGTATTACAGAAAAGGGCCATCCGCGCTTTATACAGCCTTAGATCACGTGACTCACTATGGAAAATATTTATAGAAAATAAATATTTAAACCGTGGCTTCCCAATTTATCTTCGACTCTATTATGTATGTACGTAAGAACTTGCACACTTTTCTAAAAAAGTCCGAAAGTCATAGTCTTAACACCAGAAATAAACATAGGCTTGCCGTCCCGGTCCTTCATAAAAGCGGTAATTCCCTTGTTTGCTTAAGTGTTAAGATATTCAATAAGCTCCCACAAAATGTCATAAACCTATCACTGGATAAATTTAAGTCTTATATTAAAACTTGCCTAATGAACAAAGGTTACTATAGTGTACAAGACTATTTAAATGATAAGAATTCGTGGTCATGTAGTAGCCTGTTAACTTTGTTAATTATATTTTATTTTCTTAATTGAAACTCTGTACCAAACCGATTTTAATTTGTTAACTACTGAGTTTCTTGCTGGTGCCTTCTCAGTAGAAATCGATATTACTAACAAGCGGTAGATGATAATATGTGTACCTATATTGATATTCATAAGTGTCCTGAATGGACCTAAATTGATAAAGATTTTTTTTTATATTTATCTCATCTTTTGGCAAGGAATTCAAAAATCGATCTGCCGTCCTTTGGCTATAATATCGTTAACCAACAATTGGTAAATTTAGACTTTTTTAATACGATTCATAGTTACCTTAAATTAAGGTTAAACGTATGCTTCAAAGCTATTATATAAGTAAATATAATGTTCGATCACGCTCTCAAATCCCGTTTGTCTTCGAATGATGTTTCGGTGCTTAACGACATTACACATCATGGATGGCAGCGATGTGGGTAAGATAATTCTTTGAAATGGTTTTAATCCTCTTCCCCCATTTACTGCAGGAGGTAGGTACTTGCCCACATTTTAGACACTTGTCAGTTTTAAAGTACCGGGCCCTTTGATCACCTGACTACGCCCCTGGTCCATACCATAACTATTTGCGAGTGTTAAGGTGATGGGTAGGGCACACTAGCGACGCCAATCGATTTTAATTTTTAGCTGCTAAACGGGATCTATTTTAAACAATTTCGGGGTTATAACCTCCTGGCAAACACTTATACTATTTATTAAATAACCATGCAAAAATGGATCCAACGCGTACGCAAAAAATGATTCACGCTAAAAGTGGCCACTTTTTGTGGTAATCAAGTTTTCGCGTACTAAAAAGACCCAAAATTTGTGCGTGGTTATTTAATAAATAGTATAAGTGTTTGCCGAGAGGTTGTAACCCCGAAATCGTTTAATATAAATCCGTTTTAGTAGATAAAAATTAAAATCGATTGGCGTCGCTAGTGTGCCCTACCCGTCCCCTTAAGGTAGAAGAAATGCTTCACGCGGTACGAGTCCCGTGGTGCAATACAAAATATGCACTGGTATAGAACTCTTTCAGGACCACGCGATGAGTTCATTCAGCGTCTTCATAAAGGGACCTTCTGATAATGAAATTATAAAAATTATTTATTTATTTATTAATGAATACTTATTAATTCCTGATTTCAAAATGACTACACAAATTATGTGGAAGGAATAATTATTTCCGACATACATTACATGTTGTGCTTATCAGATGTTTCAATTAACTGTAATTTGCTGAAGAGAATAAATATCAGCGTCTCATAAGTTATTTATTAGATGAAAACAATGACCCTAAGCCTGAATACCATTATTCATCCAAAATGAAATAAAGGGCATCTATTATTTCCCTCCCCCAAAATTAGAAAAGTGTCAGCATAACAAAATAGACTGTGGATAAAATTACTTGTTTACAAAATGTCTGCGCTAAGTGCCGGCACTCAAGTTTATTTTTGTTGCTGACAGAATAGCTAACAGCCAGGGTTTGATTGTGATCGGATAATTAAAAATGCCTGCTTGTATACCATATATCACATAAAAAGGTATGTACAAGTTCAACAGTCACCGCTCAACAAAAGCAAAACAAATGCACTAAAAATTAGGGTAAGTACATTTTAGTCTCAACATTGCTCAACAGATGGCGCTGTGCAAAATTGGATCGCACAAGCGTTTCGTTTTTTCTCACATATATATACCATGTGAATGCTTAACCCACCAGGCACTTGCACCATTGCTAGACACCTCAATGGACAACATTTCAAAATTTCTAAGCTCTGAAACAAAAAATACCAATTCTTTGTTTACTTTTCCGCTGCTCGAATATATATTTATTCATTTTTTATATTGCTTATTTACTGCGAAAAAACTAAAAAACGTAAGATGACGTCATCGGACGGCAGAATGTAAAATATTTCTTTGCTTAGCACATTATAGTGTTACAGCTTCCGCTTCCAGCTCATCCATAAAGCTATACTTAGATCTAGCTATACATAATTATAGATATATTAATAATAGTAACGTAATTATTTATGTTAATTTAAAATTATTGTGAGTACTTAACTTCCGGCCTTTTGCCCATTAATTTATTTAATTTGGAATTATCGCTACGATTTCCGTTTGGCGCCAGCTCTTATTTAACATCATTCTAAGAACATACACTTCCGGTCTTTCGGCCAGTAATTTATTAAATATTAATTTTACGGAAACTTCCGTTTCCCGCTAATTTTTATTTTTAAAATCATACTAATAATATACACATCCGGCCTTGCGGCCATCAATTTATTAAATTTAGAATTATTGATGCAACTTCCGTTCCCCGCCAACTGCTATTTTAAAAGTATACTAAAATATACATTTCCCGCCTATCGGCTTAGTTTTCCGGCTAGCTTATTAAATTAAGAATTATACAAATATTAATTTATAAAATGCGTGCAAATATTTTAGGCGAATCCTAATATCTGTATACAATTTTTGACAAATATTAAGTGTTAATTTAATAACTGTTCCTCTAATTTACTTAATATTATTTAACTTCCGTTTCCGTAGTCGAATATTTTTGTATGTGTATTCGTTAGTGTATTGACTCTGGTAGTCTTGGATATTTAAACGAGTGATTTTGTACTGTGTGATCATTAATTAAAACGTACTTCGTGGTAACAGTGCCAAATTATTTATTATTATATTAACCGTCGTTATTTCCCTGCTTCTGAAGTATGTCGTTACAATAGTTTTAAATTTACGAAATGCCAAACCCATGACATGTAACTGTCAAAAAAAAAGACAACTTGTCAACGTTGAATGTATGAATGACGTTGACAATGTTGACACTAGTATTATTTACCTTTGACAGTAGTACCTTTTTTTTTATTAAAACAATGATAAGCAAAGGAATATCGCTGTATTCAGCCGTCCGATGACGTCATTTGGCGCTTACGTCTATTTAGAATAAAAAGAATTTCAATAATTATTTTATGCATGAAAATGGACAAATTTTGAAAAAAGAAAAAATATGGGTCTGTTCATTTTATGTCTACTTTCATATAAAAAAACAATATGGACATGTTAAAAATATGAAATGTTGTCCATTTATGGATTACTAGCTTTTGCCCGCGACTTCGTCTGCGTGTAATTCGAATAAAAGCAAGGTCTTATAGATATCTTTATAAATTATAGCCTATGTGTTATTCTGATCTATAAGCTACATTACTGTAAAGTTTCATTAAAATCCGTTTAGTAGTTTTTGCGTGAAAGAGGAACAAACATCCATCCAAACAAACTTTCGCCTTTATAATATTAGTAAGGATTTAAGAATCAAGGCTTTTATTCCTGATACCTTGTCACCTTGCTATAAGGATGTTCAAGATATGCCTCTTAGTGAGATCAGTGACTTAACGTAGGAGAGCCACGCTTCGGCATGAATGTGTGCTGGCTCGACCGGAATGATACCACGGCCTCACAGAAAACCGGCGTGAAGCAGGACTGTGCTGTGTTTTGCTGCGTGAGTGAGGGTACCGGAGGTCCAATCCGGGGGAAAGGGAGGGTCAAAAGGTTGGCAGTGCACTTGTGACTCCACTGGTGCCGCGGGTACCTATGGACGGCGGCAATCGCTTACCATCAGGCGATCCGTCTACTTATTCGCCACCTATCACAAAAAAAAAAATAGATATATTGGTTTTAGACCATGTAACAACAGTCCTGCATTGGTAAATTGTGCAGCTAAGTACGTATTGCAGTACACCCTTTCGTAAATTGAAAAAATACCCATTTTAAGGTGACGGGTAGGGCACACTAGCGACGCCAATCTCGGCAAACACTTATACTATTTATTTAATATTTATAGTTAAGGCGACGGGTAGCCCTAACTAGCGACACCAATCGTTTTTAATTGTTAGCTACTAAACCGGACCTATTTTATACAATTTCGGGGTACAACCTCTCTACAAACACTTATACTATTTATTAAATAGTCATGCACAAATGTTGGGTCCGTTTTTGTACGCGAAAAATTGATTCACGCCAAAAGTGGCTGCTTTTGAATCAATTTTTCGCGTACGCGTCGGACTATTGGTTTGTAACTTTTGTCTGCACTGCAGTTAACTTTATTCTTTTTAAATAGGTTTTTCAACTGTCCCATCCTTTGGGGGTTTCTAAATGTTTACATTATTTTTAGAGCAGTTAACTACAGAACATATGTATAATGCTAATTAGTGCAATTTTTGCTGAATATCTAAATTGGAATTCATGGAAACGCAAATAAAAACCAAACGAAACTAATTATGATGAAACGACTGAAACGCTGAAAGCGAGGTTAATTGACGGAATGATTGCAAAATCCTGGGCACAAATTATAATCCTATTTGCAGATGTGAGGACTTAGGCAAATCCCACCATGCGTTCAAGTGTGTAAAATAAATATCGAATGTTTATAAGTTTGACGGATGTTACCCTAAATGACAGTTACTACATGTAACTGAAATAGCAATTTTAGATTTTCGCGTTGCATTATAACTATAATGTATCAATACGGGGATTAACACGATATTTATTACGTGAAACAACATTGTGTATATTCACATAGCTATGTGAGCCAAATACCAATTTGCTCGACGTTTCGGCTACGTTACAGCAGCCGTGGTCACGAGCGGACTCTCGTCCGTTTGTCGTCGTCTTGAGTCCGCTCGTGACCACGGCTGCTGTAACGTAGCCGAAACGTCGAGCCAAATATGTGAGTACACAATGTTGTTTCACATAATAAATATCGTGTTAATCCCCGTATTGATACATTATAGGTGGGTATTGCTACTTAACCCTCACTTTTATTATATAGGTTTGTACCGTACTTCAGTTACAAGTGAACTGGTGTAACTAACGTGACTTTGTATTACACAAATTCGAAAACACTGCTCGTAACTTTTGCGATGACCTTGAGTGCGCAGAAATCAATTTTAGTATAAAGTGAGTTATTCCGCAAGTGCGCAAACATCCCCACTACTTACGCCGAGTGCTAGACTTACGTGCCGGAGCTTGTAGGATATTTAAATAACAATTTAAATATCATACAAGCCCTGACTTTTGGATGCCAAACCTGATGGAAAGCAGGTGATCCGTCAGCGCTTCTGCCACCTATCATATACAAACATCGTTATCAAAAAAAAAATGCAAAAAAAGAAACTTAATTATATTACAAATGGACATCCCCAAAAAGCACCTACAACATGCGCGCGCCACATTTCGCGTTATTTTCAGGATTTAACTCCACCAGCTAATTTAGCAAAAGCATCAATTGTTACTTTCCTTTTTATTTACTTTTAGTTTAATTTTATTTCTTAGTTATTGTCTTAATTTTCTTGTGTTTTTGTTCCATTAATAAAATAAAGGGTTATTTGCCAGGAAAATCTACAAAACATGCGATAAATGGTACCTAGATTATCATTATTCAAGTATTTACTCGTATACTTAGTATACAGCTGGTCAAAAAGTAACATAATTCCTTTCTTACTTTGAAGATTAAAACATGAAGGTAGATAATGTGGTGTCTAACTGGTATTAAAACACTCGAGAATGCTATTAAAAAAATCGCGTAAAAAAAACCTTTGTGACCCTTATTATGTGACATTCATATAAACTAATAAAAAGGGTAACCCTTATACAATCACATAAACTATTAGGTACCCAAACAGTTCAACCCTTGATGGTCGAGTCCGACTCTCACAAGGTCGGTTTTGTTCGTGTTATCGATAAAAATATATTTATTTGTTCAAACATGTGTAAAAAAGGTTGTTACATACATAATAGGTTTCAACATGTCTTGCCTTTGCGGCATACAAATTAAAATCCCTATTTTTTACTTAATGCTATAATGATAATTTATTTTATAAAATTAAATCAGAACGAATTACGTATATGTCTAACAACACATATCAAAAACTATACAATTTTCCCGTATTCTCCGATAACTGATCCTCTTATTCTATCACGGTCGGTTATAGGTCCGTAAGAATGCTGGGAAAGCCTATTATTCACTCACATGCATGCATCATATTTATTTTACAGCAGGAAAAGACGATGTACCCATACCTATTACGAGTATATCGCGGTCTGTTACGAAACTCGAATCAGACACTCACTTTTTTAAATGTTTACAAAAATGATTACTTCGTCTCTTGATGTCGCGGTGAGTTACAGAAATCGTGATTAAAATTAATACTTGGTTAAAATTATAGTGTAGGTAATTTATCAATAGAACAGACATGGATTAATTTTAATCACGCCACCGTTTAATTTTACACATTTCATAGGAGCCTTCGATCAACAACATTCGGTACCTATGATTCGATGTTTCTTCTAACAAAATATTATATAGGTACATAGGATGTGTCCGAAGTCGTGTCGTGTACGAGAGATGTGTCCGAGAAATGTTTGAGAAAAAATTATGTCCGGTAGATGTGTGTGAGAGTTCTGTCTTATGGATGTTGTCATTTCAAAAGAGCCCGATCACCTGTGCCATAAAATAAATAACAGAAGGTGGTTTCTTACATTGATATTATTCATGGTCCTACGTATACGTACCAGAGCGTAACGTGTCTCTCTCGCACACATTTAGCACGCTAATTAGGCAGCTGACGTTCTGAGTGTATCTTGGTGCGCTTACACACCGGTTCACAGCTTCGCTATACATCTTCGGCTTTGCACCGCTCATTTTCCTATTACATCTCTGGTGGAAACGCATAACCCAAACCTAACATCAATGACAACCACTGGAGGTTCACATTATAGCATTATAGGATAGGTATTTCAGTCGTCAATGCACTCGGACGTGTGACCAAGTTAATGTTATAATATAAACAATTAATTTGCAACATCGTGACCTAGTCCTACGCGGAAGAGTAATAAGTGTGTCAATCTGTACATTTGTAGTAATTAGTGCCATGTTTTGTGTCAGTTAAATAAAATTGGGATACAAACATTCCTAAACTACGTATAATGGAAGGGAGCCCGTTTAATCGGAGTGGGCTCACGCGCCGCAGCCCTCCACCTACCCCCGCGCCCCGACCGTCAGCAGAGCCCGCCGCGCCCAGCAAACAAGAAGACGACCCCCGGAAACAATATCTACATCTGACCTTCAGAACTGGATGTCTTTCATCGAGACCTGCCTCAAGGAAGTATGTACAGTTTCTACGGAGGGAAAGTTGAATTCGGACCAAAAGTTGCGAATAAGTAACCTTTGCAGAAAGGTGAGCAATGGAACCTCACAAATAGCCGTCCACTATCAGTCCCTAAAACAAAAAGCCATTCAGACCCACATCTCCCTCCAAGCCCTCAAAGAAAAAGTAGACCTGTCACAGCGCCTCCAGGACCTCAAGAAAACCATTGAAGTTTCCTCGATACCTGCTAGTGGAGCTAGCTCGTTTGCCGACATGGTTAAAAATAATCCAAACAGGTTTGTCCAGCCCAATAAAGTTAGCTCGGTAGCCATTTACCCTACCGACAAGCAGAAATCGAGCGAGGACACCAAAAGCCTAGTCCAAAAACTTATAAGACCTGAGGAAATGAAGCTGCACGTGAGAGGCCTACGCAAAACCAGGAACGGTGGAGTTATCATCAGCACCGAGACCAAAGACGATATTGATAAGCTCAAACATTCTTCGCAACTTGCCACTTCTGGCCTTACAGTAAATGAAACGCAGAAGCGAAAACCGAGAGTCGTTATCGTCGGAGTGCCTGCGGCTATGCAAGAGGCGGAAGTGCTAAACTGTTTGTATCAACAGAATCTAGCTGAAAATCAGGAGGCGACACTTGAGTCATTTTTGTCCAGCGTCACGCTGAGCCACAAATCGGGCAAAAAAGAGGCCGAGACCTGCAATTACATTACAGAAGTTCCTGCTCAGATACGCAAGGCTCTTATCACAAAGAACAGAGTATTCGTGAACTGGTCCTCGTGTCCAGTAAGAGATTTTACTTTGGTGACAAGGTGCTACAAGTGCCAACAGTATGGCCACGCGGCCAAGACCTGCCGAGAGGAGTCCAGCACCTGCGGCCACTGCGGTGAAGTAGGCCATGTTCTAAAAGACTGCACAAAGAAGTCCGAACCACCCAAATGTGCGACATGTATGCGTTTTAAAAAACCCTGTAACCACAAAACCGGTGGTGACGAGTGCCCCGCCAAAAAGATAGCCGAAAAACGGTATATTAACACAATAGACTATGACGGCGCCTAATACAAATATTACCTAATTATGTACTTACATTAAGTTACGTTAATTAGCTCATATTTTAAAATCATATGTTTTCGTATTTTTATTTCGTAATTATAAATGTAATGTAAGATGTTCTTATTAATGCTAGCTAAACGATTTTTTTAGTAAAGAGGTATGTATGTCATGATATTATCAGAATCATCAAATTGGCTAACTGGGTCAATGTTCATGCCATAGGCAAGCAGGTATATTTGTATTTATTTAGTTAGTCTACATTATTTACTTGCGCGTAAGATTAGTTAGGTAATTTGGCATTTATTATTAGTTCCTATCTATATTTGAAATGGTATGTTTATTTATAACTGAAAAATGATCGTTATCTTAGTTATTTTTATTCCCAAATAACTATTAATTTATATACCTAATTATTAGCATAGCGTAGAGTAATATTAAGTTTAAGTTGTAATTTATTGTTTTTACCAATACAGTTTTCTAGGACCTATTTTTTAGCCTGAAACACAGGGTATCCTAGTTCAGGCAAAATGTCAAATATAAGTACTAATATGTAAGATTATGCCCATAAGTTTGTAATAGATTTAAGTTATTTGCAATAAATATTTTATTATTATTATTATGATTTAAAATAGATGGTGGACATAATTTAGTGCAAAAACGTTAAGTAGTATATTTAAGTGTGCGGCTGCATTTGTATAACGGCGTAAGAATGCGCAAATATTTGATTATTGACTTGACATCGTAAAATCAAAACTATATTTAGAAATTGACAGTCAAAAATATATTTAGAAACAAACTAAGAAAGTATTTTCTTGATTTAGTTTAAAATTATATACCCTATTGTGCTAAGACTCAACCGATCCTGTAGACAAACTGTGTAAACAGTTTTGCAGGACAAGTATAATTTGTAAACTAAATTTGTAAGTTTAATAATAAATACATTAAAAAAAATAATTAAAAGCACTGCCTTAATATTTCAGGTCATAGATATTTTCGAAAAATTAGCGTATAAGTGTTGTAACCAATTTGTATGAAAGCTGAAAAGCTCCCACTATGTTATCTCACATGAAATTAAAAGTTGACAAAGTTTTAAGTAATTCCTTTAATGTTTGTGCTGAACGTCTGTATGTCCATCAATTTAGATGGGCATACAGACCTGTGTTGAAACTATAGATAGCAAGAATGGAAATATGTTGGGACCCCTGGTGCGACTTGACATGTTCATAAAAAGAATAACGGAAGGAAGGAGAGGAAAAAGGAAGACCAAGAAGAAATTACGTCCAACAACTTATTCGCGGAAATGGAAAATGCTAATGTCATGTCGTGCAGAGTTGAGAGGGCTATGGAGACTACTCCACCGACAAGAACCACGCTCTTATATTAGAGAGAGAGAGGACAGGTGGCCGGCTCGTGGCGATCCATCTGCAGTTGACTGTTGGCAGATTCCATCACATCCTGCCAACGTCCGCGGACGCATCTGTTGACGTGTGGAGAAGGCTTTACGTTTTTAAACCGAGTATTGTAGTATGCATATAGTCCCGGTATCGACCAAATCGACTCAGGACCTGATTTTCGTACAAACATACTAACTTTCAGAGGTCCTATAAATATTAAAATTATATGTTCTTTAGTGATAATTTTATTGTTAATCAATGTCAAAAATGTTTTTCTTTTAGTTAATCGTTTCACAAGGCCCCAGAAACATGAAAATGTTCTTTTCTTATAATTAGGATTGAGGAAGTTATTTGTCTTCCTCCATGCAATATTAAAGGATGTGAAAATCATGCACAATTTCCTTTCTTTTTTTAAAAAAATCAGCACGGTTCTTTAATGTGTTACAATAATTCATTGAAATTTAAACACCTTTGATCGTCTAGGTATTTAAGGATGCAGTTCTCTTGTACAGTCAGCATCCAAAGTAGCTAACACTTTAGTACCCTGTCAAAGTAACTGTTCTGTCTATTATAGTCAGTTTCTAAGGGCTAAGTAAAAATGTTACTTGACATGGTACTTAAGTGTTAAGTTACTTTTGATGCGGACCGTACATCGATGACATCTTACCAGAATAAATGAAATTAAAATCATAGGTACTTACTACTAATATGGACTTGTAATGTATAGGGATTTTGTCATCAAAATAGGTTTTTTCTGCAAGGACTATATAGTATTACTGAAAAATCAACAACTTTACTACAAATTGTGCTCATCGAAGTACGCGGTGACCGTAGTTACAAATATTCTAAAAAAATGTTGTCTGTCCGTTCGCCGTTATTATTGATTTAATGTAGGTAGCCGATTTTAATAGATATTCCTTCAACGGGATAATAGTAAAATAATTATTAAAGCATCGAAATATTTACCTTCATAAATACTTTCAACAGGCTCTCTGTCAAATGACGTATCTAGATTGATTACAATTTACTAACAATCAAATTTTAATTCAAGTCCATTTAGGCATTGTCAGTGAGTTTGTCTAAGTAATATTTATTAGTGGCCAGATCCAAAACACACAAGTCACAAATTATATTAACAACCGCAGAGCATTTACATGTTATAATTTGGTCAAATATTAGGTCTTTACCTATGAAATTGCTTTTTGTATCGCGATTTTCTTAGAAAATGTATTTTCCGCACTAATTTTTATTTAATTTGAAGAGTAACTATTAATGCTACTAGGCTCCATAACTGTCCGTTAATAGACAACCTTTTGAAACGT
Source organism: Marasmia exigua (assembly GCA_019059595.1). Taxonomy (NCBI): domain Eukaryota; kingdom Metazoa; phylum Arthropoda; class Insecta; order Lepidoptera; family Crambidae; genus Marasmia; species Marasmia exigua. The sequence goes on along the minus strand of CM032494.1, from coordinate 13,521,246 downwards.
GCAGGATAGATTTCAGAAAAAAATTAAATAAAAAAGTTTTTATTGATAAAAACGTCAATTCTGCCAAGTATAAAAGGCTCATTTTCATGATTTATTATTGCATCACAAATAGAATAATATAATAATAACAAATATTAACCTTAAAATATAGATTTATACTAATATAAAATTATGACTTTTTGCTTATTAAAGGAGTTTTATACATCTTATTGTGTCTAAGAAAAAAACAGCAAGTTCTTAGGTAAAGACCTATTATAATAAGGTGGGTTCACAACAGGCAATTAACGCTCGAGATAATATTGTAGGCAGACCTAATATTGCAGCTATTTTACTAATAAGTAATCATTTGCAGAACAGACGACTTACACTCGTATGAATTCTTAATTTTGACTGTAAACCAGCATTATAGCAAATTGAGATAATTTGACATCTTGTGAATACAACCCTTAAAGATAGGACGAAATGTCATATCAAGTCTTTTAACTCCATTTTTGAAACAGGACATGTTGCCGATTCACAACCGATAGTTTTGCAAAAAATTTTAAGTTCTTTATAACAAATAATGTTATAAATATAACATTTATTCAAGATTTCCCTTTTACCAGCAATTTAAGTTTGCTCCTAAATTAAAGCCTTTTTTATTAAACGCTTTTGCAGCTGAGTTTAAGTGGGTTGAATTTGCGCTTACACTCACTCATCCTGACTATTCTTAACTAGGTTGTACTTTTCTTTTCGGACGATAGAAAAATTCAACTAAAACCCTTCAGTGCTCGTTATTTTTCAGAACAACAGCGATCTGTCCGTTCGTCTAAAAAAACTGGTTGAAAGACTGAACGTATTGGTCTACCTTTTAATATTGTGCGCTATATGTATTTGTTTTCACATAAATAATTTATTGTTTCCTTTTAGATGGTGTAAAACTCAATTACAAAATAATAAATCCAAATTATAATCTCATTTCACCGGTCAAATGTATATTTTAAAAACGTGTCTCCATAATCACTCGACACTGGCAGAGTTATAAATGTGTATGCCGTAGGCAACACTGTTGCCTACAAGAAAAAAAATACTTTTTAATATCTAGGCTATAGATAAAAAAATACAGGACAAGCCTAGTGTAAACCCATCTTTATTCTGATTTTAATTTAAGACATTCGCAAGCATAGCAGATGAGATATCGCTAAATAATAAATAATATCGCTAGCAATAACTTAAACATAGACATAACATGCATTAGCTATAAGCCCATTCGAAGAAATGTCCATTAAATCGGATTTAATTAAAGCGACATCATGTTTAATAAATCAAAATTTCAGTCCCACACAAATTTCTATGGTTTCGTTGGTGAATTAAAAAACGAGCATATAATGGTCATATTACCTACGTTAAGTAAGCACAATTGTATGAACAATACGCTATGGACTTTTAGATGTGTTTCTGTGTGTATTTACACATTTGAAACGGTTGTAAAACGATAAAAACGTTTTTACAGCTACGCTCAGTTTCTGCAATGGGCGTGAGTGTAAAAGGCGTACCAAGTAAACACCGAACGTACAAAGTTGAACTCCAGTAATGCAGGTATAAAGTAAATACCCACTATATGTAAATTATAATAGAAAAACCAACACGAGTAGGTAAGTACACTCGAAGAAATTGAAGTGATCCTTATAATTCATTAGTAATTATAATGACAAAGTTCGTCATGAAGTTTTGCATCTTATAGGTATATATACTTTTATTTATAAGTTTGATCATGAAAAACTTCAACTTCAATAAGATTTCAAATAACAATATCAAGTAGGTAGTAGTCTTGTAACTGACGAAACTTTTGTTTAAAAAAGGAATTGTTAGAAAAAATAAAATGTGAACAACAGATCAGAGGCGATTTTATGCTTTCGGTTGCTGTCAACCCTCGATTGGCTGCCGTCGACAGACGATACCAGCGCCTTTGTAACATACCACTGGCGAAGAACGGCCCTTAGGCCGTCAGTCGTTTATGCGAGGGTGTACGGAGCGGACATCCGTTGCGGGCCCAGACCACGTGACGGACACCCGCTGCGTGCTCCTTGTGCATGTACAGTTGTTGGCGTAGTTGATTTAATGCGACATATGTGACTTATCATAACAAATAGGCTACTAAGTGAAGAATCTGTAATACAATTCTTAAAGTTGAAGAAAAATTACTCAAAGAAATTTAATGAGCTACTTTTAAAATTAGAATGTGTAATTCATTTAAATGCAAAATACTATTTTTGATTGCAAAAACCTGCTACCTAAAATATTTACATCATGTTTAATTTTATGTAAATGGGTTGTTTACTTTCCTACACGGGTAGGTTGCGAGCGCACGCAGGGTGCTTCCTCGTGTGACGGTCATTAGCGTTGTTCAAACTAGTCTCCGATACAAACGCATCCGTGCACCGGCGCCAGGTCTTGTGTTGGCCCTTGAGGGCCAAGCCACACTACGTGTTTTATCGGTCTCTGCTAAAAATTGCACGATGCGATTACATTCTAATTGGATACGAATTGAGATCGTACGGGCACACGCGGTGGAAGATGGATCGCCACCGGTGGGACTTATTCAGATAATTTTTAGTTCCACCACGTCTTAGACGCGACCCGTAAAGCTGCGAACTGACGGTGGTGCGCTACACGTTGCGCAACATGTAGCGCTACTCCGCGAACACCTTGTGAAAAACAAAGTGTTTACGCACTTTCACTTGTTTCAGCTGTATGGGACGGATCGTGCTTTAAAAAACTCCATGGTGCCGATTGAAGTGGATCGCGAGAAGTTCTGCGAAACGTTTTGCGCTATCTGTTTTATTACCTGTACACAACACGGTAATTCTACACCATTTTGTACCGCTTACCCATAATCTGTCTTCGCCCTTACGGATAGTAAATTAATAGAAATATGTACGCACCATTTCTCTTCTGCGCCGTCAACCTTGATGTCGGGAATGTTGGGTATTTTCTTGTTCAAATACGCGGATGATATCTTCAGCAGGGCCTGGGAAAATAGCACATGGTTAGTAATCAAGTAGTACCTAACAAAGAGTAAAGTTGTAAGGGCCTAACAAAGAGCAAAGTTGGCATACATCGGTCACAAGATTCTGGTTTAACAGCACGCAAGTTCAATCCTAAGTACTAGGCATTATAGAAATTGTATATACTATTTCGACGATCTTATCGCTGAAAGACATTCAGGCGAATGAATATACGAATAATATTTTTATGTGATAGGTGGTAGAACGAATGATGGTGGCTTAGTGGGTAAGATTGCGCCGTCCCTACCGGAGGTAGATAGCAGGTCTCTTAATCCGAGCATGGACCTCTGGATTTGTCAAATCTATCTGCGAATTTCTACCATTAACTCTGCAGTGAAGGAAACCTGCACGTTTGGATAGCGTCTGAAACGTATAACTATGATTCAGTTGATCTGGTTCCCCTGTAATGGGTTGCGAAGGTTAGACGGCAGTCGCTTTATAGGGTATTTGACTAAGCTCGAGATTTTACAAAATATAAATATTTTATCAAAATATAGGTGAGACATGTGCCAATAGCAAAAATTCTCAATTAAAAATATAACGTCTAGCCGGTTTTATGGTCATTCAAAGATTCGTGGGCAAGTCCATTTTAAAAGTATGAAACTATTAAAAAATAATTATACCATTGAATAACCCATACAATTTGCACCAACTTTTATAAAAGAACCATTGACATAAACGAAACATTTGATATAGCTACCATATAAAATTAAAATGAAATGCATACAAAATACAAGCGTGTGACGTCACATGCCAGTAGCCATTTGTATGGAGCGTTTTGGGTTTGCCCAAAATAATGTGATTTTAAAGTTGTGATATCTCAGGTAGTTTAAATGAGAATCAAGTAATTCTTTCAACGATGTTTCTATCATTAAGAGGTCTTTTGATTACAAAAATAAAAACAAAATAGTCAAATACCGTATTGTAATTACCACATTCCCCAAATCCTGAAACATGGTCTAAGGGCTCCAAAGCGACAGCTTAGGACGCAACCGGTAATTTCACGCCAAGACGAGGGGGTCCATGAGGTTATAATTTTAACTTCATGAGCCCCCTCATGAAGTTTTAATTATCTTATACCAATACAGGTCAAAGATTCGTTCGAACCGTCTCACTCGTAAATCACTCACAAAATTGGAACTACTTCAAAAGACAATAAAAACTTATTTGGGACGCTTTGGGCACTGAATCGTAAAATCCTTTGTATCGAAAGTCTTTAATTTGCTAAAGTGAAAAAAAGGAAAAGACGTGCTCGGTTACAAAGTATAATTTTAAAAGTTGAAAAAAAGTCGTGAAAAGCGGTTCGTTTTTAATATTGAACTTGTATAAGTTTCTATTATATTTTGGAGATTTTGAATATATTATTGTTTAGTTGAGATCCAGGATAGAAAAAAATAAATCAAATGAATTAAGAACATATTTTGAGTTTATCTCTTAAGTATGTCTTTGCTAACGTTCGAATGCTTATAGAAACGATATGCGAATAAAAAGGTTCGTCACCTTAAGGTAAATTTTCGCTTGCACGGCAAGAATCAGTTATACAGACATACCGTTTTAAAAAGATCTGCCAACCTTCATTAAATTTTCTTAACATCAAAAGGAATCAATGTTGCTACAAGCAAATCTGAACTCTCTGATGTAACAGTTAAGCATAATTTTCTGTGGAAATTTCCTGTGCTACTGGCATTATTCTGACAAATTTACGAAAGCAAATAATTGTTCATGGTATATCAAATGAATCAATTTGAAAACTGACAAATCTTTTCGTTCTTTGACTGTAGGTACAACTTCGATAGCAAGCAACTAGTGGACACAGTAAAGTAGTATAAATGGACACAGGTTTGGCGCAAAATAACTGAGTTTTTTGTACCTACATAGAAATGTAAGATAAAAATATGGAATATGTACGTCCTGTGTCTAACCCATCTTCAGTCATGTTACACTGGACATCGGGATCCTGAATAGGTATATTGCGTACTGATGTTGGCGCACGCACATGGTCATGATATGAGGCTTGAACGACAGGTTTAGCCCAAAATATCTGAGTTTTTGTTTTCGACATTTAAGGTACGGTCTCAAAAGTCTCAACACATTAGTACCATTTCGAAGTAGCATTTTGTACGTACCCCTAAGAAACTGGCAGAACGGTTACTTTGACATGTTACTAAAGTGTTAAGCTACTTTTGATGCTGACCGTACCTACTTAAAAATATGGAAAATATAGGTTTAGTCATGTTCGACTTTAAATTGGGATAGTGAATAGATATATTCTGTACTCATACTCACTTGTGCACAATAATATTATTAAAGTATCTATATACAGTCGCCTACAAAAAATGTGAACATCCCAACTCTTATACCAGTTTGATAAGGTTCATATTAAAGTATTATATGTATATAATTGTAATTCCACTATTGATTCTGATATCCGTAACACAGGTGCTTGAGCTACCTATCCCAGAGTCAGATCAATGTATGTGATGTTGTGAAATATTTATTTATTTATATTTGATTGGGGTTGTGCCTATACTTGTTCAATCGGATTCCGTAGCCGAAATAACGAGAAAAAGGGAATTAATTACCAGTCCAGTGACAGAGACTGGGGAACAAGCTCAAGCTCAAGGGAAGCACTTGACTAACTAGGTCAATGTCACGAGATTACTGGCTTTGGTGTCGAAGCTAGCCGCGGCACATCTGACGGCCACTTTGTTATTTCACGTAATTGGGTATTAGACTGATCTCGAGATACTATCATTCATTAATAGTTTAAACCAAATATAGGTTAGATAGATTAGAAAACATAGAGATATTCTTTTTGCACAAAATACCGGTATGATACAATAAGAACAGATAGAACAATAAGGCGGTCTTATCGCTTGTATAAGTATCTTATAGGTTAATAAGAACTAATAGCTAACATTTAGAATTTACACCAACCGTTTTGTGACTCCACTGGTTTTGCGGTGACAATTACTTACAATCAGATGATCCGTGTGCTCGTCTGCCATCTAGCACAAAAAAATTCGAATTATATATCGAGTGATCGACCATTGGGCTCCTGAGGGTCTATTCTCGAGCACTCAACATTGAAGTAGACGTGTTTAACTCTTTACTGAAACGACACAGTGACTCAACCAAATAATACACTGTTCCGAATCTCTATTGTTTGCTCCGAATGTATCATTCGACTCAAATGGATCTTGAGTCCGAGTGAACCGAATGATCCGAATGAGCTGAATGATCCGAGTGAGCCGAATGATCCGAATGAGCGGAATGAATCACGGATCTATCTGAGAGTCGATGTTCCAAAAGAAGCGTTTTATTGTTTCGCATATCTGCACTGATCTAGATGTCTTTTGAAAGATGCGTTTTCGCTAGGTCTACATTGAAGCCGGATTACAGAGTTGTATGGACGATTGTATGAATCCTCTAAATTCGGTTTCAATGTCAAGTGCACGACAACAAGTATCTTTTGTAACTTTACCTTAGGACTGACCTTGCTACACAAAGCGAGCCACTTGCAATTACTCTCTATGAAAGACCATCACCGGCGGATCTTAGGCCTCTCAATACCACCTAGTATACGCTCTGGCCGGCTTTGTCGGGATCCTATTCAGATTCTCTGCGCTTTGATCTAGGCCTTGAAATTTACTGACTCATTAGTACGACCACTATCAGTGTTGCGAAACAACAATACAGAAGGTAGGTACAGATGCGATATCGATGCATAGCTACTACTAACATTTGGTGTACCTTTCTATAATAATGATATTATCGGGTTATTTATATTCAAATTCAAATAATTCTTTATTTGCATAAGCTTGTACACAACACTTACAAATCGTCATACATTTGAGTATTTTAAAACAATTTATAAGTACTTATGTATAATTTACATGTTAATACGCTGATACATAAACTATACTAGAAAAATAAATAAACATAATGCGATTCTACCACCGGATCGGAAAATTGTTTCTGTTCGAGAAGTTCCGGCAAGAAACTCGCCAGTTACTCTTTTTAACCGTAAAACTTTCATACAATTTTGTGTCATCATACCAAGCCATACAGTTTAATTGTAACACAAAATAAAATAAATAATAAAATAAACCAAAGCAGACCAGTCCCTAAAGGTGGCACATGTACACAAGTATGACGTATGTGTAAAGCCATCGTTTCACTCAGCAATATTAAAGAGAATGCAATGACCCGCCACATAGCGCCACCACCTCAGAGACATTTGAGTGAGCATAACTACTTACACATAACATACACAGATAATTGCACAAAAATATGTACAAAGACCGAACTTAATGCTTAATACAAAAAAGAGTCCTTTTACAGTTCAGTGGTCATCATCAATTTTTAGTGACTGTTCAGAAATTATGACAATAAATGAAAAGTTGGATGATGAAAGACATTTAAAATTAAAAAGAATGTGATTTTATATGTGTTGATCCATTTTTCATTTTATATTTTAAATTCGTTGTAATCGCCACATTTTTATTAGATAGGGGGCAGACGAGCAGACGGATCACCCGATGGTAAGCTACAAATGAGTTTCTTAAAGTTCGTTTATTTGCCCAGGATTCGAATCGGAAAAATATAAGCATGACACATTCAGGCTATTGATTCTTCATTTTCTTTCTTGAACAATGCTTTAGGACTGAGGTCCATCTACAAGGTGATTGGATATTTTTTGGCGTGATATGTCAAATTGTCATTTTAAGAATAAATCAGCCCATGATGTTGAAGTTGGACCTCGGTTCTCAAGCACGCCATCTAACGGATATTTCACACGCTATAGCCCCCATTGCCCCCATTGCATCACGGTTCTTAGAAAATAAATGATTTCTCATTTCAGGTCTGTAGGCGTAAAAGCGGAGGGGGAGGGAGGGTCACGCCGCCCTCTCTTGAATTCATTAACGTCCATACCTCAGATGGAGAATGTTTCAAGCAAACCTGGTGCAGAATTTCCGTGGCTTTTTACGCCATAGGATTATATTCGTTTCAGCACTATATTGTAATAAATACATCATACAAAATAGTACGATTAATATTATTATACTAATATCTATTCCTCATCTTAGCGTGTTATTCCCCGTTGCCTCCAAAGCTATCGTTTTGGAGTCGCTTGGACCACGATGAAGCGACTGCCATCTGACCTTCGCAACCCTTTAACATGGGATCCAGACGAACTAAATCATGGTTACTAGTATCTACTAATAGACAAAAACGATATGTAACATAATAAAAACCTAACCTCAACATGACATTGGCCTAAATAGGCCAATATCACAGGCCGAATAGATATTCGGCGATGTCAGAATATGTAGCAAAATAACTATCGCAATGTTGTAATAACAAAATTATAGAGAAAAAGTTTAACAAGCTCGTTGGCACATTTGGTAGCGATGGGTCGTAGACAGGTATCGGGGAACATTCGTTCGGTGTCCAAGTGTTATCTATTCAAGTATATCTGTAGCTCCTTCGTTTATTCTGACACCCATAACACATGTGCTTAAGTAAGCTACTTACATTGAGGTAAGGTAGACGTTTGTGCTGTAAAGGTACTTCAATGATTACGTATAAAATGTCACTTCACGGCACTCACTCCACAAAAAAACATGTTTCTGCATTAAAAACCGGCAAATAAAAATTTAAAATAGTTGAATTACATAGGACACATTACTTTTCGAGCTACCTTTACAGAATTAACCAAATTTTATTAATTTTAATTACTTAGATGATAAACTAAAAATCAATGTAATTAAAATGCAGGCTTGTAAATATTTACGCCAGCGGAAAAATTTAAAAAGTACATGCAAAATTTACAAATTGGTTAAAACTAACGACTTACTCGTACGTAACAAACTACCTACAATAAAGTCGTACCTTGCACAATTGGCATCGGACCTCAGGAACTCTGTCAAAGGAAGCTACAATTGAATAATGGTCACACATTGAGATAGTGACACATGCAGTTTAGGTGCATGTTCGTTCAGTAACGACGGCCTTGACCATCAGACATTTTCTACCTTATTTATACATCGTGATCTTAAGTTATTTCCGTACTAAACCTCATGTCATCCCGTTCCGACGCGTAATGCTAAAACGTACTGGCAAGAGATTTGTAATAAGGGGGTATGCGATTACTCTTGCCTATCCTATATCGTACATAGAACTAACAAAAATCTACCTATAAGTCAATTATTGTCTTATTCTAAGGTGTAGGTACAACATACATTTTCAAGAATTTTAAAATCAATACTACTAAATACGTTGTTTTTAAATGCAGTGCAACAAGGCAGTTTTAGCCAAAATGCAACAAACAAAAACAAATTGAACACGTCACTAAGAAGAGTGTCATTTCTTGCTTATTGGCCAATGCAGGCTTTTCGGAATGTTAGGAAACAAAAGATGTGATTCATTTTGGAATGGACCATTCTCAGAACAATTACTAAAGTATAGACGGGGCTCAAGCACTAATAACTTTAGTAAAAAAAGACGGATATACATGATATATATTTCACATTTGGACCCCTTTGGATCGCTTTAGCCTTACAATTTTTTATTTAGAATTAGATGATGCGTGTAAGACTTTGTAACATTGTATTTTGCCGTATATTATGCCTAGGATATGGACGCCCAAACGTGCTCGTATGCTTTAGTAATTATTCTGAGGTAGCATTTTACAAAATACTAGAAATAAACACAAGCTTGCTGTATCACATCTCAGACTTCATAAGATTGGTAATTCATTCGTAGGAATGAGTATTAAAATATTTAATAAGTTACCACAAAAGCTTGTTGATTTACCAATGCCCAAATTTAAAACACATGTTAAAAAATATTTAACGGCAAAAGCCTATTATACAGTTAATGATTACTTAAATGACAAGAATTTGTGGAAATGATAAACTGTTCGCCTTCACCCATGATACTGTACTTAAAAAAATTTGGTGATTAAAAAGAGTAACTGGCGAGCTTCTTGCCGGATCTTCTCGTCAGAATCAACTTTCCGATTCCGGTGGTAGAATCACATTATATTTATTCATTTCTTAGTATATTTTTTGTATCGACATATATGTTTAATAACATGTATAATATACATAGCTATAATTTATATTTTTCATGTATGACGAGAGCTGTATATATGCAAATAAAGTACTTTTGAATTTTGAATTTTTTGAAATTCTAAACAAAAAAAATGTTCTTATCTTATTTTACAACACTTATTTCAGACAAGTATGGACTAAGTGTGTTATTTACTTAAGTATGGACTTCATTGGAAACTGCTAACAGACACTTAATGTACATTCACACATGGAACTATTAAATGGAACTTAGGAAGTTAACAAAACAAGCCAAAAGATGTTTAAGTTGTGTTTTAAGCCTCTATCGATCGTTTATCATTTTATTTCATTTGTATACAATAAAGTTTCAGCCTATATACTGTTCCACTGCAGGGTAAAGTCCTCCATCATAGAAATCAAAACATACATAATAAAGAAGTTTTAAATCTATGCGTCCATCATTATCAGCGCATCATTCCCGGTTGCATCAGAGCAGTGAAAGAAGTCGCTTCGGTGCCCAGGTTTTAAATTTTTAAATAATTGTTAAGACTTCTTGCTTCAACCTACTATTGTAAAACGCATACACACTTTACCTATCGTGGAAATACAAATAAATGGTTGCTGCAAATTTATTTCTTACTTACTTTTGACACGAGATGTGAGAGCACTGTATGCTGAAATATAGGTTTATCAAAACCCAGTTCAGCAATAGTTGCTACATACAATTAATTTTGTAAACGGCATTTATATACTTTACCATGTGTTTGTAAAACTTTGTTTGCAATAAAGATTTTTATTATTCTTTATTATTATTTCGATGTGTTAATGAATAATATCCCTCTGAATGATGCCTATCAAAAACAGGCATGTAGAAATACGGAGGCCGGTAAACAAGAGTACCTAGTGTTCACAGAACTGACGCGTGTGTGAAGGCAATGATGTCGAACCTGTCGATATCGTCATTCCTGGCAGAAAAGAGGAAAGTCTCGTGTTATGAATACCTCACGGTAGGTGCTACGAACCAACGGAACATGACATGAGTTTGGCAAGCTAAGCCGGCTAATAAATGGAAAGAATTTTCGCCATCGACAATATACGTGTATTTTGAACAAACAAAAGTGTTAACACGAGCCTCCTTTTTTCATAAACAGTTCTAATAAAATGAGTGCTATCCACGGTTGAAAAACTTTTCATAAACTTGTGAAGATTTCAAGCTGGCCAGACGTATCCGGGGCGCAGAGGCCCCTGCTTCAGAATTGACATGCTAAGATGATGATGATGACATCAAATGATCTTACTGCAATGCAATTTGCTATAGAAATGGACTATAAAAGGTGTGTCGGTAATTAACGTCCTTCTAGACACCCATTCAACTCGTTACAAATATGTTTCTGCACTCTCTATATAAATGACCGGCTTTGAATAAGAAGTCAGTATTAAAGTCAAGTCAAACAGTGAGTGTTTTGACATTTTCGCATAGAAAATACGTTTTACAACGTCATCAATGTCGCATCGTGATCGCACGTGGTTAACTAGGTCCAATCCATAGAGTAAGGTAACAATAGGTCCAAACCTACTATACTTTCCTAAAAGGTCCATCTCCACTCCTTCTGATGTGACTGATGTCCGTGGGCGGCTGATGTCTGCATTTATCTTTTCACTCAGCATAGAAACTCCGAAGGACATATCCGACAGATGCAAACCTTTCAATTTAAAATCCAACAGATGCAAACCTGTCAATTTAAAATAGAAATGTAAAACCTAGGACTAATGGGATTGAATGTAACAACGTCGGACGAGGTGCTTTTCACGTTTATTTCCCTTGAGATTTATTGAAAGAGCGATGTATACTTGCGCTTATTCAAATTAGTCTTAAGTAAAATTTAAAAAAGTGACATATTGGAACTTGACAAAAATCTGAATTAAGGCTGTTTCATAGGCTTAAGATGCCGCCCTGGGCTGTTTCCTTTACAAGTTTCAGTGAATATGACATTAATTTTTTTATGGAGTTATCCCACGCACTATAAGAAATTTTCCTAATGGAAATTTTTTATACAACTACTCTGTCAATGTCACTGAACTTCATTCATAAACTAAGTAAAAGATACTACGTATACTTCATTCAACGATCAGAAGGCACTTCAGTAGCTTGCTACATCTATAGCGTACTTTGAGTGCGTAGTATCTTTAACTTAGTTTGTGATATATAGTGATCTATGCTGCTTGCTTCAATAACTGAAGTGCCTTCTGATCGTAGTCGCACTGTACATACGTATACTTTCCGGAACTTCAAATGCATTTAAGATACAATTCAGATGCAGTAACAATATAAGTTCAATATATATTTCAAGATTGGCCGCCGTAGCCGTAATCGGTTGGAGAATATTATCTTTTAAAAAATACAGATTATACTTATCACATAGAATTAAATAATTCTATGACTTATCATGATCCAGGAATAACGAATTACAATTAGGAGTCTCACCTTCGCAAGACTTAAAAAGTGGAGCCTTACCAAATGCTAGATCATGTAGCCAAAAAGTAAAGTACCAAATCCCGGTAAGCCCGAGTTCCAAAAAAAAATACTTTGTACACAGCCGGGAAGAGCAGGCCGAGATGAATAACAGTATTTTGGGTTTTCACGATTTGAGAAAGTATTGAGAACGTGCTGGTTTCTTCCTGCCTCCCCTCACTATGTTTTTCTACATCGCATCGTAGAAATACTATATGAAAACTTCCAGATTCGATCCGACACGTGCCTATACCATGGAAGTAGAAAACGCGCACTTTAAACGGAATGTGCTATTTCCGGAAAATAAAACATCACAGAGTGTGAAAGAGATAAAACCAGCCCTTAATGCATCTCTCTATACGGGTGCGCTAGAGGAAGAACGTCACCCATCGCGTCAACCCAGTACTAAGGACTTCGCGTGGTTTTTCAAGTATGGCTTTCTACGAAAAGGCTCAGTCTGGTAAGGGTGCACCTCTGTGGACTATACAAGCATGGACTAATTGAGGCTATCAGCGCAAAAGTGGTGTAACCCACAGCTTTTTTTAAAGACGGTTTTGGTGTAAAATACATTCGTTACATTGAAATAACAATAATAATAATAAATAAATAATAAATATTTCACAACATCACATACATTGATCTGACTCCGAGATAGGTAGCTCCAGCACCTGTGTTACGGACATCAGAACCAACAGCGGAATTACAAATATATACATATAATACTTTTCTTTTGTAAATATATACGTAATAATACATAGAAACACCCAGACCAATACAAACAGACATGTTCATGCACACAAATGTGTGTACTGTGCGGGGATCGAACCCGCAACCCTTGGGCCAAAGGCAGCGTTCACTACCACTGTTCCAAACGGGTAGTCAAAACCTTTCAATAAAATAGTGACGTAAGCCACTTTTTTCTGCATGTCAACAGATGGCTCTGAAAACCTTGTTTTTGCACGGAGCATATTACAACAAAACCATAAAGCAAGATGGTGTAAGCTGGATACTTTAATGATGAGCGCTGATAGCCTCAATTATCTCTAGCTACAAGTTACAACAATATACATATAGTAATCATAGATAGTATACTAGTTCATATTATTTTATGTATGTAGGTATTTAATTCATATTTTATTTAAACTTTCTGTGTAAGTATATAAGTATTAAGAGAGCACATCCCTACAACTTCATCAAGTGTCCTTTACACCCAAAAGTTGCCTGCTCATCGTGATAAAGCCGTTTTCGTTGTAAATCTCCTGTAACACCTAATTTTTAGTTTTCATACTTTGTTTTGAGTGCAATTAAAGTGTATTCATTAATTACACTTGGCGAGTGTGCACAGTGTCCAAGCACGGTAAGCTAAGCTAATCCATCTACTATCCGGTTTATATCGAAGGTTCGTACGGTTTTACAGAAGAGCTGCCAAGTCAATTAGCAGATTAGCTGATGATCACGAACGTGCCAGCATATTACGTCCGACCCGAGACGTGAACGATTTAAACGTGTGAGAGCCACGCTTCGGCATGAATGGGCCGGCTCGACCAGAGTGATACCACTGCCTCACAGAAAACCGGCGTGAAGCAGCTCTGTGCTGTGTTTCGCTGCGCGAGTGAGGGTTGCCGGAGGTTCAATTCTGGGGAAAGGGGGGTTTAAAGATTGGCAGTGTACTTGTGACTCCACTGATGTCGCGGATGTCCATGGGCAACGGCAATTGCTTACCACCGGGTGTTCCGTATGCTCGTCTGCCACCTATGATATAAAAAAAATGTGGATCACGGGCAAAAGTATTATGGGGTATTGAATGACGTTACTAATAAATTGTATTTGGTAATTACATGAGGTATGAAATTACAAATAATAAGTACAAGTTCAGCGTGGAAAAAAATTAGGCCCTGGAGAGAAACTATCTTTAATCTTAAAGTTAGTACTTTATACATAAAAGAAACTTAGTTGCTTTAAAAATATCAACTAATGATTAAAGGGTTAAGAACTTTATTTATCTCACAAAGAATTTAACATTCACTTAGCATGAGATTAATTAATAACAACTATTATCTACATTAATTAGGGCTGCTCGTACTGTTTTAGTGGATCAGATCGCTCCAACAATACAATAGTGCTGCAACATAAAGGTTAAACTAACAGATATATTATATTATTATTATTATCACTTATGCGAAAAACATACGTCTTAAATATATATACTTTTTTTTTATTGCTTATAGTAGGTAGACGAGCTTGCGGCCCATCTGACGGTCAACGGTAACGGTATATATGTGTATGTAAGAAATCATTTACGAAGTTATAGCCAACCATACAATTATTCTGTGATTCTGAGCTACGACATCAATGCACTATCGTTGCGATCAATATTATCATCATCATTATCATCATCAGCCCATTTAAGTCCCCACTGCTGGGGCACGGGCCTCCCTCAATCACATGAGGGGTAATTGCCATACTCACCACGCTTGGCAGACGGGTTGGCGAGGGTTTTGATATAAATGCAGAGTTTTCCTTCTCTGGGTGCTGATGATCATGCCAGCAGCTTTACCTTAGTCGCCTTTTACGACACCTCGGTAAGAGTGAGGGTGGCCTATTCTACTCTGCCGGGGACCACACGGCGTATCAATATTATATTTAAACGTAATATTTATTATAATTAAACACACACATATTAAACCGGCTTAACGTTTAACAGATTAACCGTCCATAAATATCATTAAAGTGCAGGTAGGCCAATACCAAGCATGTGAGAGTATCGCTTGAGGGAACTACTCGGATCGGGATGGCCAATATGCCAATAGTGTCCGTTCGACTTCGGGTGACATCGTCGGCTGCTTGTGGCGCTCATAAGTAATTTACATAGATTACGAAAGGAATTAAAAAGTTTCATTGTTTATAAGTTACTGGCGGTATAAAGGGGACAGATAGGAAACTAAGAAGGTGATTTTTTGAGAAAAATATAATATAATAAGTATGACATTAAAATGTTATTCAATTTAATATTGCATGATTTCATTTAATAATTTAATTGTTTGGTTATGTACCTATGTTAATTTTATTACTGATGTGTTTTAATTTATTATATAGTTTAAGTCAAAATATTTTGTACGCCTTAAGAGGCAGGTGATAGCTCTTTAAGAATAATCTATGTAACATCTCCTTCACCTGTGTTCCACAATAAAGATTATGATTATTATGATTATGGGGATTGAGGACGAACTGTCCCCTCATCAGTAACAGGGGGACAAATCGACCTTTTTTGTCCTATCTGTCACCGCATGGGGATGTAAGTAGTAGGTGTACTTCGTACCTACTGTTATGCACACCTATATCTATGTTTTAGCTTTAGTAAGTATATCTAACTGCCACACTCACTGCCACACTCAGTGTCATTGATTAACTAAGTTGGCTACTTAAGAAAAAAATATTGACACTTATTTTGATACGCATAAAGACTACCGATACTAAAGTTAAGGAACATTAGCTTAAACGACTCTGAGTGAGTCTCTGAGTGCGGCCGTAAGTTTCTCTGATGTCAATCGGGCGTCAACCGCTGAACAAACAACCGAACTTGGACACACATTTTATTATGAACATTAATTAATTTTACCTGTATCTGTTAACACTACTGGAAGTGGCTCGGGCGTAGCTGCGGTTCAGAAGCGGATGTTATCTTTTTCAGATTATGTCTATTTTTATTTTGATGGAAATTGTTCATATCATTGTTTTTTTTTTAAGGGTTTGATCTGAGTAAATTTTTAATCTATACTCCATATGTATTGTCAAAATGTTTTTATAATCATCAAGAGTTCTTCGGGCGGAACACTTGAATACCTGAGATTGTATAATTAGTCTTTATATTATATCAAAAAAGAAATCAAAAATGTCTTTATTCAATTTAACTCCATACAGAACATTTATGAATGCCAAATATTATGTAATCTACCGCTGATTTGGAATGTCAATTTCTACCGAGAAGAATCAGCAAGAAACTTAGTAGTTCTTACTCTTTTCAAATAATATGATAATTATAATTTTCGTTCTTATACAAATTATGATTACAGTGACAGTATGACATACAATGCATATAATAATCGTTTATTTCAGACAAAGTCCATAATTACAAGCAAATGACATGACAAAAAAAATATAAATTTAATGCGCCGCGGGAAGCTACGCAGCATATTTTCGGCCCATCTACCGCAGTGTCTCAAGAAGAAAGTCTTCAATGCGTATTTGTTGCCAGTGATGACATCGGAACCGAAATGTGGCCGCTTACAATGTGCCGATTAAGGAGGCTCAAAGTCACCCAGAGAGCAATGGAGAGGGCTATGCTCGGAGTCTCCCTGCGTGATCGTATCAGAAATATCGTCACAGACATAGCCCAAAGGATTTCATGCCTCAAGTGGCAATGGGCAGGGTACATAGCGAGGAGAACAGACGGCCGTTGGGGCGGAAAGATCCTCGAATGGAGGCCACGTACTGGAAGTCGCAGCCGTGGCAGGCCCCCCACAAGGTGGACCGATTTAGCAGTCTCATCTTAACTGGTGGTCAAATATTTGTAAGTAATACTGTTCCACTGGATACTGTAAATATACCTACAATATTGATGAGACTATCGACAGCTCATGCCGAATCAAGCACTTACCTACAAATTTCGTCGGCTTAGTAACGCGTTCGGTGGTCTAATTGGTAGAGCATTCACCCGGATTGTGTAAGGTAAGGGTTCGAGTCCCGCCTGAACACGAAATGATATTTTTAAGTGTGTTATTTACTTTATTTTTTAGTATTCGTAATTGCAAAAGATTGCTTGAAAGAATATAAACTAAAGAAACTTTATTTTATTTCTTTCCCTACTACGGCGAAGCAAAAGAGGGTTATGATTAAGCAATATAAAACTGCATTAAAAGTTTTTCCGAATTTCGCCGTCCTGCCTTTAGGTGTAAAATATCCATCGACGTAGTTCATAGAAGTATCAAGCTGGGCGTTGGATTCGCCCATAAAGTAAGGTAGTAATACTCTTGTATTTGTCTGAATGGATAGTAGGGAAGCAAACCTGAGGTAAAATAGCGATAATATCTGGAATAATAACTTTTAATAAACTAAATTTCCAGCTACGTATATGACATGACAATCGTGACAACTTCAAAGATATAAAATGTCAAAGTCTATCACATTCACCCCGCCGTCTTTTAATGCTGGACATAATCGGCAAAGCGAACAGGCTCGCGCCTAACGCGCGTCGGGCGGCGAGCGCTGGCGTCGCTCTCGTTATTAGAGGCCTGATTTCCAATTTGACTAGGGGATTCCTCCGAAGAAATTTCTTCGGGTGCAGTCTCTACATTTTCTTCTGCCACTGCCTCGTCTATCATATCATCTTCATCCTCTTCCGGTACAGGGAACGGGGCGAGATGCCTATTTGAGACGGTCGCCCTCCTTCCGTCTGCGTACCGTACAAGAGAGTAGGCCGGGTTTCCTTGAATAAGGTCAGCTTGTTCTACGTACGGGTCGTACTTAGACGCTCTCACATGCTTCTGGACCAACACTGGACCGGGAGACATCAACCAAGTCGGAACTGATTCTCCGCTGACTGACCGGCGCGGATGCTTGAATATTCGCTCATGGGGCGTTTCGTTAGTGGAAGTGCAAAGGAGAGAGCGTATACTATGTAAGGCAACGCCTATCACTTTCTCCCATTCATCGATTCCAAAGTTATGAGATTTAAGTCGTAGTTGTATCGCGCGCCACAGTGTGCCGTTTAATCTTTCCACTTGTCCGTTACCTTGCGGGTTGTAGGGTGTAGTCCTACTGGTAGCTACGCCGACACTGACTAGATACCTTCGCAGTTCTTCGGACATAAAGGCAGTACCTCTGTCTGAGTGAATGTATAGTGGAAAGCCAAAGGTATGGAATAAGTCCTTCAAGCATTGCACAACGGTAGCAGCACTTAAGTCTTTGCAGGGATAAGCGAATGGGAATCTCGAGTACTCGTCTATTATAGTCAATACATACTTGTTGGACGTTTTTGAGGGTAAGGGGCCTTTAAAGTCAATGTTTAGTCTTTCAAATGGGGCCATGGCTTTGATTAGGACCCCTTGTGCTCGTATAAAGTCACACACACAGCACAAACTCGGCAAGACGCTGTCATTTTCTTAATTTCATCTAAAGAATAAGGAAGATTCTTAGAACGAATCCAATGAGCCATTCTCGCGACTCCGGGATGGCGAAGGTTATTGTGCAACTCGTAGAGTTTACTTGTGTTCAGGAAAAGGCAGACTCTGGACAGCGCGTCCGCTACAGTGTTTTCCTTCCCTGGACGATAGATGATATCGTATCTGTACGAAGAAAGTTCGAGTCTCCATCTTTCTATTTTCTCGTTTTTCACTTTGCTGCTTTGTTGCTGATTAAACATGAAAGCTACCGACTTTTGATCAGTAATAAGTAAAAGGTTTTTGCCAAGTAAGTAATGCCTCCATTTTCTTAAAGCTTCGACTATAGCTGCAGCTTCTTTCTCAATGGAAGAGTGGCGGCGTTCAGAATCAGACAGGGATCTAGAAAAAATGCAACTGGCCGTTCATTCTGTGACAGGATAGCCGCGATCGCAGAATCAGACGCGTCAGTTTCAACGGTGAATATTTCATTTTCTTTAATTGCTATAAGCGAGGCTTCAGAAATATCACGCTTTAAAATATCAAAACATTTTCTAGCTTCCTCATTCAAAGGAAGCTTTGAAGAAACTAGGGGCTTGATTTTTTTTGAAAAGTCCCGGATCCACTTCGAGTAGTGGGCTAACATACCGAGAGCTCTTTTTAATGATGGTTGGTCCTCCGGTATGGGCAATCGCAGTAGCGGCTCTAGGCGACTTTTGTCAGGTTTGATCTGGTGGTTGTGGATAGTGTAACCCAATAGGTTTATGGTCTCCGACGCGAAGACACATTTTTGTTTATTCAGCGTAAGTTTGAATTTTTCCACCGCTTTCATGAATTTGTCTAAGTTTTTGTCATGCTCTATCCTGTCTTTACCGCAGACCGTAACATCATCCAGGTAAGCGAATGTTCCTTTCAGCTTTTCGGAATTGATAATGTACTGTAGTGTCCTTTGAAATGCCGCTACTCCGTTAGTTACCCCGAACGGAATTCTGGTGAACTCGTACAAATTGCCGCAGGCTTCAAAAGCCGTGTATTTACTATCCTTTTCAGGAATCGGCACCTGGTGATAAGCTGATTTGAGGTCGATTTGGCTAAAAATTTTGTATTTAGAAACATTGGATATTATGGTTTCTATGTTCGGTAATGGGAATGCATCAAGTTCTGTGTATCTATTTATCGTTTGGGAGTAGTCTATCACCATCCTTTTCCTATGAGTGGTACCTCCTGTAATGAGCACTTGAGCGCGCCAAGGCGACGTGCTCGGCCGTATTACTCCGTCTTCTAAGAGAGAGTGAACCTCATCTCGGATAAGGCGCTCATCTTCTTGGGAGTGTCTCCTGGATTTGATTTGAATGGGTTTAGTTTCCGGAGAAAGGTTTGTGAATAGCAACGCAGGAGGGACCGAAGCTTCCATAACACAGATTTGTAGAGCCTCCTGCGGCCCTCCGAATTCTAGTTCTAAAGACTTGTGGTTCCTCAGTAAGTCATGGCCAATTATGAGATCGGCGCATAAGCGTGGTACGACAAGTAAGGGAACGCTCTTGTATATGTGGTTGTTTAGTTTGATACATGCAAAGCATACTCCTTCAACAAATGACACGTGGTTGAGCGACGCTAGCGTTATAGCTTTCTTGCAGGGCTTTCGTGTTAGTCCCATATCTTCAGAGAGTTTCTTGTTTATAAAGCTTACTGAACTGCCGGTGTCTATTAAGGCGTCAGCACGCAAATCATTGATGAAAACGGGGGTTATTGCCTTTCCGAGGCCAATAGGCGATGCCGCAGCGATACAGGAAGAATAGACGGACCCCTCTCCGGGATTGTCATAAGTATTTTCGACATTCAATGCATTAGCAGTTCCTGCACTTCTACAGACACTTGCAAAGTGACCTCTTTTTGAGCATTTTTGACAGACCGCGTTAAAAGCGGGGCATTTCACCCTTTGATGAACAATCTCAGAACGTAATACTTCCAATAAAACGGGTTCATTAAACTCTAAAAAACAATGCAAATGTCTACTTACTCTTACGGAACCAATACTTTTCTCTAAACCTATACAGTAAGTCAACAAACGTGGGCGAAAATACTCCACAATAAAATTACGAACACTATCACAAATATACAGAATATCCAATGTCAAAAAAAAAATGGACGAAGGACGCACAGACGTCTTCCGTTTACGAGAGCCTGGAAGAGAGTGAGGAGCGTCGCCGACTTCGGCGCGCACATGTTGAACATCAACAAGACCCCCTGCTGCGTTCCCAGCGGACGCGGCTGTAAGGTGTTCTAGACAGCCGCGCTTGGGCGATGACGTAGTAGATTGGAAGTATTACGTTCTGAGATTGTTTCTTTTATTTGTACTACTCTTAAGTATGGTGAGTTTAGGGTTTTTTGTGATCGGTTTGATTTACAGGCTTGTAAATCAAGAAAAAGTTGCTTAAAGTATATTTCTAAAGAGGATAGTGATGTTTATTTTAATTGTAAAGTTTCTGAGTTGCATTTGAATATGCGAATTCGTTTATGGGCGAAAAATACCCCTACATTTAGATATGATGATCCTTTTGTTATTGAGCACCGTAACTGTTATAAATTTTTAGAAAAGGCTTTTATAGATATTAAGTCTCCACCTGTTAATATTAGTTTTCCGCGTGTCGAGTTTGCTTATCACAATTGGACCATGGATGTAGCTATGTGGTGGAACAATTTTATTACTACCGTAGGTTATAAGCGGAAACAATTGTATCTTTCTGGTCCTACAAATGTTGGCAAATCGTCTTTCATCGAAAGTATTATTACGAGTCGTTATTTACCTAATGTATACTATCCGGGTGTAGGTAAATTTTTTATGCAGGAATTTAAACCAGAATTTCACAAAATTATTTTATTCGAGGAATTTTCTTATCAATATTGTGTTCCTTCTATGTTGAAGCGATTATTAGAAGGTCGTGTTTATTCATATCCTGTAAAGGGATCTACGTCAATTAATATTAAATTTAGTGGTCCTATTATATTTGTGAGCAATGATTTAGATGAAAAAATGGATGAAGCCATTAAAGGTCGATTTTGTTTTATTAGTGCCGATACGCCGTTTTGGACGTCGGTACGTGCGCCGGTTCCAAAAGAAGAAGTGGTTTACGAGACGCCGTCCAGTTCGTCGCAAGAAAGTATATCGATATCGTCCTCGAGCGATTCGGAATAAGCGTCGGTTTGGTGCGCCTCGTAGTCGAGGGTTTTTTTCTACCCCGAAAGTTTTGAAGTATTGCTATAATGGATGTTTCATGAAAACCAATAGTTAGTTGGTTGGTTGGTTTGGTAATTTCGGCTACCACAGAAGAAACAACGTCTTTGGGGCGTGGTACGCGAGGTAGTAGCTGCTAGGTGAGCGTTGCTTGAGTTTGTGTCAACGGCCAACGGAACTGGTGGAGTCGGAGATAGCGCTGCATTTAAGTTAATAGAGTTGGAGTATAATAATGAGTTTCTCTCTGCAGTTTCTAATGAGACCGCTTGATTCAAGGCATCATCCAAAGTTAGTTTGTAATGCTCCAATAGTCTTTGACGAATCTTTGGGCACGCGAGACCAGCAGTAAAGGCGTCGCGAGTGTACTCACTTTTATTTTCAGCCGCAGTAACCGCTTTAAAGTTACAATCATGCGCTAGTTGCTTTAGATTTCTTAAGTAGTCGAGTATTGACTCTCCTGGTTGCTGCTTCCGGGTGGCTAAGATATGCCGAGCGTGAATCTCATTGCTCGGTTTGGAGTAAGTTAAGTTCAGAAGTTCCATAGCCGATTGGTAGTCATCGCAGTCCCGAATGATAGCATAGACATTAGACGATAAATGATTTACGAGAATGCTCCTCTTTAAGTTGGGTTCAACTTCACCTTCGATCTCCGTGTTTAGAAAGTTGTTGAAAGTGTTTAGCCAGTGCTCCCACTTTATGTCAGCTGCAGGGGCTCCGGGATCGATATCGAATCGGTCGGGCCGCAAATAACGAGAAAATTTTGCGCCGCCATTTTCTTTCTTCTCCACGTGTATTTTCGTAGTCATTTTTATTTACGGAAAAACATTCGATACAATTTAGTTTATTAAATTGAGGTAAATAGCGATAATATCTGGAATAATAACTTTTAATAAACTAAATTTCCAGCTACGTATATGACATGACAATCGTGACAACTTCAAAGATATAAAATGTCAAAGTCTATCACAAAACCCAACTTCATTTTGACAGTTATTCACGTGACTCAAGTGAAATCGATATAATGTGCTACGATGTTTCATTGCAGCCATAGCAGAAACAGATTAGTGTTCACAAGTACTAGGGTTACCTCATACTTGGATGTAACTCGTCCCCTCTTTAAACACCTTTCTCTTTTCCCCGAAGTAGTTCGATTGAATAATCCGAATCTTTAAAATATTGGTCACATTTCTCTAAGAAACATAAGTTGAAATATTTAAAAAGATTTAATCATGTTTCTATAAATGATGTTTCAGAAGCACCCTTAAGTAAGTACAAAATACAAAGGAAGTGCGAAATTATTATTGATAAATTGTTTGAAACCCTGGAGTGACTCAAGAACTACGTAACTTTGTCACTTTCGTCTTTTGAGTCACTCAACAGATGTTCGTAATGTTGCTCTGCCGATGCAATCAATTGGCTGCGGACCGACGGTCTATTTGATAAGGCGAAAGCCCGCAGCTGGATTCTAATCAAGCCGGACGGTTCGACTCCCGGCCCAGGGTCCGGTTAAATGCTAGTCTCCTAATTTTTAATTATGTGCGACGTATAGTAATAATCTAGATAATAATGTATTAGAAATGAGTCATGTTATACTTTATTTAGCCGTGTGGTCCCCGGCAGAGTAGAATAGGCCACCCTCACTCTTACCGAGGTGTCGTAAAAGGCGACTAAGGTAAAGCTGCTGGCATGATCATCAGCACCCAGAGAAGGAAAACTCTGCATTTATATCAAAACCCTCGCCAACCCGTCTGCCAAGCGTGGTGAGTATGGCAATTAGGTACCCCTCATGTGATTGAGGGAGGCCCGTGCCCCAGCAGTGGGGGCTTAAATGGGCTGATGATGATGATACTTTATTATTATTAATATAATATTATTTTTATTAATTAAATAAGCGACACTCACAAAAACCTTGCCGGTTTGTCCATAATACGGTTACACATCCGTATTATGGACAAACCGGCAAGGTTTTTCCATCGATTTTTGTTCATGTAAAATGTATAGTAGGTCCAAAGGTATGTGTTCTCTGTGGGCCAAGCATAAACCTGCATAAACTTATCGGAATCTGTCATGATAGTTGCAAGTTACGATGATAGTTTTTTCATGTGGCTGAGGAGAAAGTGCACACGGCTCCGATACAGGGGAAAACTATGGGATAAAAAACACGAAAACTATATTTTTCGTTTAAAAATCGCCCTAAATGACATCACGCCATTGAAGCTTATTCTATATTCATGTGGGATTGGTGATCGGTAGATGCATGCCAAGGAACGTGTATGAGTTCGACGTTTGAATTAGAATGACGTAAGACGGCGCTTTAAGAATATAATTTAATACAGAACAATTATGCAAATCCCTGGCTTTATTTAAAACCCCGTCCCACATTCATATCAGCTGATACAACCTAATTCCTTTAGGTTCCTTGAAAATCCTTTTTAAAACCTGGATGTCCCTCTCTGATGTGTCCATTTCCGTCCCTTTGAAGACGTGGTATTACATTTCCTGCTCACTACCGTGACATGGAAATGAAAACTCGCATGTTTTGTTTGAGTAGTTTTAAATTATTTTCATATTATTTGCTTTAAAATAACATTATTTCTCTTGCACTGTGCGAATTGGAATCTTTATAAAAAGGGAATCGAATCGATATGAATGTATGCTGTGGTATCCTATAATTAAGAACTATCTTACCTTAATACTAATTAAGGTCATGCTGAATGTGTTTTTTTGGAACTCGTTAAATACTGATTTTAAGGAAGCCCTTTTTAATAAAAAAAATCAATTACATTTACTGCTTTCTTTTATAGTATATGATCTGTGATTGATCTGATACGCATAACATCTTACATGTATGTACATGTAAGACAAACAAATAACTTGAGCTTTTGACTAAGTATAACAGCAGATAAGTATCAGCCTGAACCCAAAGTAAAGAAAGAAAGAAACATTTTATTGACCATCACAATAAATAATTTAACAATGAACACTCATTAGAAAACATAGGTAACATTAACACATTAAAACTACTGACAAAGGTGAGTACGAGAACAGTCGATAGGTAGGTAAAGACATAGTTATATAATGAAAATATTCTAAATAAATAGGCGTGTGTGAAGTGTGAGGTCAATCAGGTCCTGGCCTCAGCATGGTGCTGCCACGACAGAAATGCCGCGGCAGCGCTGGTATTCTGGCAGGACCTGTTGTGAGTGACGACCGTAAGAATAAGAATAAGAATAAGAATTCATTTATTTGCTTTTGAGTAGGGTATACAGAAGATGACAAAGATATATTATATAGACCGCCCATTCAGCCGTCAATGACAGCATGCAAATACAATTATTATAATTTACGACTAAGACTTATAGTATGCGCCTGATATTATAATTTCTGATATAATACTATTGTTTAATTTTTGTTATTTAGAAACTCTTGGAGAGAATAAAACCCTTGCATTACAAGCCAGGTGCGCAGTGCATTCTTAAATGTATTAAAGCACATGCAGAAACAATTTTTTTTTATGCGTGTACTTTTTGGGACAAAGTCAATAACCAGCCTATTACCATTCCGAGTATTCCGGGGGTAAACGTCTTTAGCCAATTTAAAGCAGCTCAGATTCTGTCTAACAAATTTTGCTATTTCAAATATACACGAAGACTTTTAATCGGTGATCAGGACCTACTGATTCCGACTAGGTGGATGATGGCCATTGCTATAGTAATAGTAGTTACATGTTTTCTTTTTGTTTAGGTTTTATTTTTAATTTTATTAGATATCTAAATTTAAATGGAATGTATGGTCTTCCTACATTTTTATGAAGTGAAGAAGATACGTCATCAATCATTATTGATAGATGCCTACTTCAGAACAGTTTATCTTTCTGAATCATGTACACGTGTCATAATAAGATAAAGTAGATAATTATAAAAAGTGAAGAAAGCTATTTAAATTTCTTTAATTTGTTTTATTTGACGTTGTCTGCAATTTGACAGTTTTCTACCAATAACATGAAAAACTTTAAATCTCTAATGAGGTTTGTTATCATCACTGTACCTGTACTTATGAAGAGGTTTTATTTGTAACAAGGAGGAGTAGGATGACCATATTCATAGTTATTAACTTAAAGTCCCAGACAAGAAAAAAAAATGGAACGCTGACATGTAACTACTATTACTATAGCAATGGCCATCATCCACCTAGTCGGAATCAGTAGGATCAGGAGATCACCGATTAAAAGTCTTCGTGTATATAAACATGGCAATGGGAGTATTTTCATTGTCTTAAAGAGTGGCCTACAAGATTCATCGGGTGGTATGCCACAAATCGCTCTAATACATTTCTTTTGTGCTATGAATGCTCTTTGTAGGTCACTACTGTTGCCCCATATAATAAGTCCATAACGCAGTACTGACTCCACATATGCAAAATAAGCTGTAAGGGCTGTATCCCTTGTTGACGATTTAACTAATTTATATAATGCAAATGAAAATCGATTTATTGTATTACATACAACGTCTACATGTGGTTTCCAGTCCAGATTATAATCAATCTCAATACCTAAAAATCTTACACTTTTTGCATGTCTGAGCAATTGTCCATTATAATTAATGTTAAGGTTTTGTGTGACATTATTACAATTAATATAACATGTTTTGTCAAGATTTATTCGTAGATTATTTTTTTCTAGCCAATTAACTATTGTCATCAATGTTATATTTACGTCATCTACATGTTCCGACATACTTTTTTTCTTACTTGTTGTTACAACAACTGATATGTCATCCGCAAATAGTACGCTTTTATGTTCAGTGCAGTTTGGTAGGTCATTGATATAGACTAAAAAATGTTATGAATAACCATAAACAAATAAATACTTATGTACATAAATAAATGACAATGTGAGATAGAATTACTAGATAGAACGGAAGAAGATAGAATTATAACTAACTACTAAACTAAAAGTAAGAAGCAAACCTTTCGAACCAGTCGTAAAATTGCGTTATATTGCATTGTATTATAATTATACTAATATATCATTATACGCGCTTTTAATAATTACGTATGAAATGTAATTGAAGTTGAAAGAAGAAAATGAAATATTGCGTGAAAGCGTTCAAGAAATTCTTAGGTAACCTTTTCATTTAAAAGGAGCAATATTATTAGATTGCGTCAACACCCAGACGATGCTTCAAGGTAGAAACCTAGGTTACGGCCAATTAGGGTGCATCCGCCGCTTTGAGGGCCGATATTGAATTTCCTGTGCATCGTAATGCGTTGGAAACTCCGTGGGAAGTCAGCCCTCTTCCGGCGCGAGGCTTTATGCAGGACGCATATATCGCGCCTTTTATTGGATCTGTTGACGTTTTCTTAGAAAACGCTAGCAGCCACGGAAGTGAATAACAAAACGAAGATATAAACAGCTGATTCGTAATTCGTGACAAACCTATCTTGACTAAAATTTAAACGAGTTTATTTTCGACACTAAGCCCTGATTCGGCACGATTCGATACCAATTGGGTGTTAAGCTGTGCTTACACAGGCTTTTTTCCAATTTGACGAATCTAAATGCGGAAAACCATGCCATACCTACCTGTCAATAATAAGAACCTGTTAGTACTATGCAGTTAAAAGTTGAATAAGAATTTTCTAACGAGAGTAAAATGGTTAAAAGGCTAAAAACTTTATTGCATTGCAAAAAAAGGTTTTTTTTTGTGCAAAATCAAATGTAAGTTAGAATAAAAAAATATTGCGATAACTACGCTATAATAAATAAACCTTGGTGGTTTCGGAATTTTGATAAAATTCCTCTTCCGTCTATTGTTTGTCGTAGTATGAATTCTCAGCTTATCTCAGCGTATTATTCTTGATTGGGCCCAAAGCCACCGCTTTTGGGCGTACTTGGACGGTCATTCAGGATTTGGTAAGTCTGGTAATTACAATAAAGCGACTGCCGTCTGAGCTTTGCTTAAACAGGGGGACCTGACCAACTGAATCATATCTGATTGACAAAGGTAACTGCCATAATATTGTATCAAGCGCGCAGTCTATACCTTCTATTTCAGGCTTCATCTAAGTCCCGTTTCTTTATGTATGTTATTATTGTATAAATAGGTTTTATTTTTTACACTTTTTATTACACCATCACAATACAAACAATTTACAATTTATTTTTCATCAAAATTTGTAACACGTCGCCAGGCGCGGACAAACTCTAAGACCGCCGTCTGAAAATCAGCGTCATGGCTTTTCTGTGGCATAGGCTGACACAGGGATCAATCATGCTGCAACATTGTTCACTAATTATTATTCTTGTATTTTATCTTTTATAGTTGCTTACATTTTTATGACCTGACTATTTATTAGTGTTTACAACTTGATAAATGTATAATTTCTTGCAGCAGCTGATTATCTAATATATATGGAGGCAATATGAATATTAAACATCCACTTTTTTTCAATAACTTGAAAGTAATATGTTTCCTACAAATTGAAAATCAGATATCGAGGAAAATATTCTTGAATCCCTACAAGCGATTCCTTCGTGACTTTATCAAGTCTATAAATAAGTTCCTACAACTGTTCTCAAGTAAAATTGTACGATTAATTGACCATAGCTAGAGGTCGTCTGACGCCCACGGAAAAATGTCAGCGAAAGTTCAACCTTATCAAATGAAATGATTCAGTTAATCGGGCCACGATAATCCGATGAACTGGTATCATCGGCCTGCCAGCGTTATTATTAATTCCCGCACATTTTGAAATAAACGGTTGCAAGAAAAATACGGCAATATAAAATTTGGAACAGATTAGCAGTAGTTTAGAGCTCAAATTTCAATTAATCATTTTAACAAGTTCACATAGTTCTTAAATAATAAACAATAGTAAATAATGTAATTCAATTTGAAAAGCTATCACTGAAACTAAAGAGCATCGGATAAAATATATTAATTATACAACAACATTACGTAGGTATCCTCAAACTAAGTAGCATAAGTATTAAGCAACAGATTCATCGAAGTACTCATACCACGAATACAACATAATAATGTAAATACATTTTATTATTATTTTCGAATATGTACTGTGTAAACTGCCTAATACCTACATCAATTTATTTTTGTGTTGGTGTGTATTCGATAAAGCTGATCCGGATAGATTTTTGCAAAAACAGTACCTATGTTAGATTTAAATGCTGCAAGACGTTAGCGCTCGGCGCTTGGCGTCAGACGAAACTACTAGATGTTACCTGATTTTACAAGACTTGCCCCTATGTGCGGGATCGAGTGATCCCGCACATAGGGGTGAACAAAAACTTTCAACCATTTTCTACCGCTCTGAAAAAAGAAACAACATAGCACCCGTACCTTCGGATTTATTTATCGGGGGAAACTTGTAGCAATCGCGTGGCTGCTCAAAGTTTGCTCACAAGAACAACAAGAAGTCGACGAACAGTATTGAAATCTTAACCCAGTGCACACTACCTTGTAGTGGACGCATGAATATAAATGACGTCTCAAAATTTCAAATTTACGCCAACCAACTTGTACCTTTGGCTGTGTAAGTAAGAAATCTTATTGTAATATTTACTATATACGAGTTCACATGCTATAACCAAATGAACGTGTAACGTAAAAACCTATTACACTGCTCTTAGAACAGTTTTTTGCTAGGCTGTGCGCATGCAACTGTGATATCTAAGTACTTAGGTGCTACGTAATACCTCATATACGAATAGACCTCTGAATATAGATTTCGTATTAAATTCCTCAGAGAATATATTGTGGACCTAGGCCTATAAGTTATGATGATAATAAGAAAAAAAAGTGTAAATATTGAATTATACAATGTGGATTTTAGAAAGAGTAAGGCATGACAGGTTTTTTAACCACTAAGATCACCAAAAAACGCTACCGGTACGGAAAAATGTAATTCGTGTAACGTTTCTCATAAATAAATCACTCCGAAAAAAATTGCTACACTCCGCAAAAAGAGTGGTGAATCACAGAAACAATATAATTTCCATGTCAGAATCCAAAAAAATACTAGGTATGTTTACTACACCTGCTGCTCTATTACGATGTCTGCACAAACCTAACCATAACCAAGCGTGGCTGTTATTTATTACAAACGCCTATTTTCGTAACAACTACCTACCTAGGGTAGTCGTTCAAATATGGGAAATCTCGGCCTCTCACGCTGTAAGTACTTCGGATTGTATTGGCAGGCAGACATCAATCAAATATTACTCTGTACGGTTTTGAAACCGTTAATTTGAAATATGACGTCAAGCCTGAATTGAGCCGTAAAAAGACAACCATTTAACCGTGGGATAGCCACCCTTAGCTACAATTGGGCCGTAAACCACAGATCACAGCCTCGCATATAACGTAATGCAGCAGCAAATGTTCGGTGTTTCGCCGAGTGAGTGTGGTTACCGGTGTTGTGGATATACTTAGGTGGTGGCGGTGATTCCTCTGCTCGTCTGCCATATCGCAAGGCCAACGTCCTGACGTGCCGCGCTTTCCGAAGCACGTGGGTACAACACCTCTTAATAAGCCGAGCTAACACTGATAAAAAAAACTTTGCTGCAACTCGAGAATCGAATACGAGACCCATAACCAACCGGTAAACAGTAATCCACTAGCCACTGCGCCACGCCAGTCCGATAGAATCGTACGAATTCAAAGTATTCCAAATAACTTTGCTCACTGCAAAGGTACAACATATTTGCATAACATCTATTTGCAGTCTCTGCTCCAAAGATTTGTGGAATCACACCGGCCATTTTTGGCGAAGTGTCAAAAACCTGACCTAATTTACGGGTTGCCCAAATCAATGTCCAAAGATCTAAACTTATAAACACTTTGGCAAAATCTTGTACCATGGGAATGTATTCCACATTGAGAACACTTTATTTTATAGTGTTTTGTAAGACTCCTTTTAAGATAAATAATGCAACTATTTTTTTTACCAACAATATCCCAGTTTTCACCGTGGGAGAGCCACGGTCTGGCATGAATGGGCCAGCTCGACCGGAGTGATACCACGGCCTCACAGAAAACCGGCGGGAAGCAGCACTCTGCTGTGTTTCGCTGCGTGAGTGAGGGTACCGGAGGCTCAATACGGGGAAAGGGGGTTTATAAGGTTGGCAGCACACTTGTGACTCCACTGTCCATGGGCGGCGGCAATCGCTTACCATCAGGTGATCCGTCTGCTCGTCTGCCAACTATCACATAAAAAAATGTCTATCGACATTTTCTACACCAGTCTAAATATTGGTACCTACTTACCTAAGTAGTCTGGTAACATTACAAATCCTAGTTTCACAAACATTTCTTGTGAAAAGCAAAAAGAGACGAGCCTGGGCTAGACAGCTCGTCTATCACATATGATGAACTAATAAATCCATTAACCCTACACTGGTATCGTGGGTCACAAAAGTTAGTAAAGTTAAGGTATTTCTTCTTACATTGTAACTTTGAGCATCAAAATCTGATGCCCGTTTTGATATAGTTTTTAGCTTACCTAATTAATTTACTGTCCCACTGCAGGTAAACGCAAAGGTATCATAGAAATTAAGCCATTACTATCATTATGATTATGCCTAATCACCACGATTTAAGCAAGCGTGGTAATTAAACATAATCCTGCGGATATAGATGATGATCAATCAAAAACCCGTCCTATCTTCGAAAAATCCGAAACGTACTATCCTTTTAGGCATTTGCTCAACCCGCAATCGAGTCCAGGACCACGAGATCACGGCCCGTTACTTAAACCAGTAGACCAACAGGGAATCCTGTATAATAAATAGCTCGTTATTCCACCAAAATCACATCACTAATTTAAAAACGAATGGAACTTGCAGACTAATTAGCTTCGGAGTTCTATAAGCTTCGCTCTCGAACGTAGCCCTGGCAGTCTGGACAAGACATGTCTAAATGACAGGTTGATTATTATGTTCCAATAGAAATTATTCGTTCAAGGCACCTGGTATTTGCTTAATTTAGTTTTAGCGCAGTAGGTATAAAGGTTTCCAGGAACATTCCTTTAGTTTAGCTACTTGCAGTTTTTTTTTTGTAACGGAGAAAATTCGTGTTTTCCGGTGCCTAGATCGCGAATGTCGTATTCGACGCAGAGTCTGGTGCGGCCAAACGTTCTACAAATTGATTTTTTGAGTGTAGGTATTGAGTAAAGCGAACAATCTCATCCCAATTTACCTAGGTACTACGAAGTTTACGTGGAGTACCTGGATGACACTAAGTGATTTTCCACCATGTTTTAATTATAATATATTATAGGTACATTCATACAACACCTCATACGTTCACCAGATGCCAGTGGGCGTAGCGTAGGTGTCAGCCACCCGGGGTGGAACACTATTTTTAGTTTTCTTATTAATTCAATCTTATTGAAGAAGTTATTCCCCTAGAAAACTCGAGGTGAAGTGACTTAATATTTTTTTAATCAGTACGATTTTACAATTTATCGAAAGTTCGAAGTATCCTCGGCCTCACAAGACCTTTAATTTTTTTTAATGTGTTTTATGTGTTTTTTCTCTTAAGTAATTAATAAGCAAATTATACTTTTATACTCATGTTGTGTACACTACCTGTAGTTTATTGTCTGGTCTAATTTATAATTATATGCAAAACGTTTCGAAATGTCAACGATTGTAACCTGTAAGTGTACCTTAAATAAATAAATAAATTTATAAATGTTTTACGCTATGCAGCGGCGTAGTGTAACTGTGGCACAGTGGTACCACAGTAATACGGTTATCAAACGAATGAGAAAACACAAAACTAATAATGAAATACAGGCATATAAGGCTGCGTAAAAATTGACCAATCCCATTGATCAAAATAGATGAGATGTGTAGTTTGAGCAAAGTGATGGGTCAATTTTTATTAGTCTCCGCTGAACTCCGCGCAGCTCCACTTCTGTGGAAACGCAGCCCCCGCAGATACTTACACACACAAACATTTCCATTTTTTTATTTGATAAAGGTCAATTTTCTACAAATAGTCTCTCGAGCCCAATTTTCGTGCTTGTGTTATTTATCGGAAATCGATAACACAAAAACAAAGTTTTTTTTGTATCATTTTTATGCATCCGCCGTGTTTTCTGTATCGAAAATCCCGAGAATTGAGCTTTTCCTGATCTTGCAGGTATTCATGGGCGGAGTGGTAACTTACCATCAGGTGACCCGCTTGTTCATTTGTCGCCTAAACCATTAACATCATTTTTTTATTTTTTTCATTAATAATAATAAATATTTTTTGGGAAACATCTACACTCTCAGCTCATTCTTAAGTGCAGTACCGACAATGAAAGATTTTTCTATTATCATTTCATAATCCCTAGACTGTGACTGATGACTGCCTCCATGGCGTAGTGGACTTTGCGCTTAGAGTTCCAGGTTCGATCCCCAGGTCAAGCCAAAACTTTTCTGTTAAAAATTCTCAGCGTCGGCCCTAAGTCTGGACGTTGGCGGTCATTAAGCCACCTGATTTCGGTTCCCGGGTCGAGCAAATAGTATGATTCGAATTTATTCGATCATTGCTCTGGTTTGTGATCACCAAGCTGCATAGGCATTAGCGTGGTGATTAAACCTAATCCCATTAGCGATGACTTTTACTTTTTCCACTTACCTCCGAGTAAGACTTCTCGATAGCAGAGCGTTTGATGGTGTAGGTGCGAAGGTCCTCCAGCAGGTCGCACTCATGCTGGTTCTTGGCATGGAGCTTAGCGATCTGCTCCGTGTGGAGGTTCTTCAGAAACTTTGTATAATTACTCTGCAACAAAAAAAGACCTTTAGTAAATGTTATTTTCCGAGCATTGTTTGGGGAAAGGGTTAGCTGTCAATATTGATGTTTTTAACCGAGGAGGTTCTCAATTCGTCGGGATCTTTTTTTATGATAAGTTCCCTTTACCTAAAATAAATGGTATACCATACCGGGTACCTGGCTGTATATAGGTAGTTCCTACACCTAATCTGTGACCTATACGTCATTAGGTCTCCATTGGTGAACTTTGGGCAATATAATAAGGGTACCTTGAGATCTATTTGGTTTCAGTATTTGTTGTTTTTGGGCCATCATATACCTAGAAGTTTATATCTGGGAAAGCATCTATTTCCAACACATACGTACGGGACATAAGTACGAAAAAGTATATGATACAGGTAATATCTTCCCAGTATCTACCTACGATACACGTGGACATTATCAGCGTAGGCGTAGGGTCCTACAACCCTCCCCCCATCCCCCGCATTGCCGGGATACAGGACACGTGTGGCGGGTTGGTCTCAAGTTGTATTCCAACTATATATATAGCCTGTTTAACCAGTTACAATATTCTAATATTTCCTGTGGCGACATACAAGACGACACCTCGATGAAACTTTTTGTCTCTTTGTAACGCGAGCTAAGCCGCGGGCAAAAGCTTCAATTTATAATAGACTGAATGGATTGGCGGCTTTTAATTAATTATTTTTAATCCTACTATCAAAGCTATACCCTCGACTATTATTTCATTAGCTCCTTTTACTGAACGGCAATGGGTTTATGAATAGTGGATATAAAAGTACATCAATTATGCAAGTGTAATATTTTATCGCAACTAAACAAAGAATACATAATCAAATGATACCATAGACGACTGCAGGCGCATCAAATATTAATAAAATCGAATTAAACTGATTTACTCATAGGTTATCAGAAATTATTATTCAGCTACCATTTATAATAATATTGGACCACCTTTTTAGCGATGTAGTTCGACCGCCAGTCGAGAGCAGGAGCCCAATAGAGTATTTTACTCGGTTTAAGAAAATGTCTCAAATCAATAATTATTGCACTACGTACATTACTCAAGTTTTTCTGTGACAAAAAATGGCGGATGTCGCACGAAAACCATATAAAAAAATGGTTTTGCTATATATTATATTGATTTTCGACAAATATCACAAGCACAAGAAAATTGGGCTCCTGGGTAATCAAATCTTAAAGGTAAGGTAAAAAATTCTTCATCTCGAAAATAACTTTGACTGGCCCGATGGCGCATTTGGACCCTGCCTTATATTCCAAAGGACTGATCTTCACCCTGAACCAACATCCAATGAGATGATCACCTATCTATTGAGTGTATGTGTGTAAAATATGCATGTTTTTAAATATTTTATTTGTAATTCCTCTGTTCTCTGATACCCGTAACCGAATATAATAATAATAATACCCTCCAACCGTTTACGGCTATGGCGGCCAATCTCAACAATCAGTCACGTACGCAGGATATCAAAAATCAAAATCAAAAATGTCTTTATTCAATTTAAGTCCATGCAGAACATTTATGAATGTCGTATATTATGTATTCTACCGCTGATTCGGAATGTCAATTTCTACCGAGAAGAATCAGCAAGAGACTCAGTAGTTACTCTTTTCAAATAATATGGTAATTACAATTTTCATTCTTATACAAATTATGATTACAGTGACAGTATGATGTACAATGCTTATAATCAATATCGTTTAGATAAATCGTCAAAAAAAAAATGAAATGAATTTATACATTAGAGGACAGGCGAAAATATCAACATGTCCAGGAATCCTTATCATTCAAATAATCATCCACTTTCTGCATTAGACAGTTTTTAACATGCAACCTAAACTTATGTACCGGTAAATCAATGATATTTTGAGGTAGCTTATTAAACATTCTAATGCTCAATCCTACAAATGAATTTCCAGTTTTATGAAGTCTTAGATTTGGGACAGCTAGCCTATGTTTATTTCGCGTGTTAAAGCTATGAAAATCTGATTTTTGCGAGTAAAGGTGCAAGTTCTTGCGTACAAACATAATACAATCAAAAATGAATTGAGATGATACGGTTAAAATATTGATTTCCTTGAATACTTCTCTGAGTGAGTCACGTGATCTAAGACCGTAGATCGCACGGATGGCCCTCTTCAGCAAAATGAAGATGGCTTGTAAGTCAGCACCGGATCCCCACAGCAGTAGACCATACGACATCAGACTATGAATATAGCTAAAATATATTATATAATATAGTGCTCAAGTGTGTGCGCAAACACAAGTGCACTATCTATTCCTATACCCTCATATACCGAAGGGACACTACTGTGACACGACCGGAGAAGGTTCGTCTGCAGGACTAACAGCATAACGTGCTTTCCGAGGCACGGGTGTACTAGAC
The DNA here is from genome assembly GCA_019059595.1 of Marasmia exigua. Taxonomy (NCBI): domain Eukaryota; kingdom Metazoa; phylum Arthropoda; class Insecta; order Lepidoptera; family Crambidae; genus Marasmia; species Marasmia exigua. Next base: position 13,485,006 of record CM032494.1, on the reverse strand, counting down.
CGCCAACTTTCTGACTCCGGACTGCCACTAAGAATTTCTTACCGAAAACTTAGGTACAAATTGTTGGCCCGAGCGGGCGTCGAACCCGGAACCTCTTGGGCAGCCGTCGCTTTAAAGTGCGACCCATTAACTACTGTGCCACCGAGGCAGTCCATAACACAATATACGAAATAAGTCAAATGTATGAGATTTTGTATGCATGAATCTATTTTCACGGTTTAGGACCGAGCGTATTTACTTAATGAAAAAAACACGTAAAAATCAACTATTTATTAACCTTACAAATATTGCGTGGAAAGTTAAAAATAAGTTTATCAGGTATGTTTCAAAGAGTACAGAGAGGAGGGAGGCCATCACCGCCCACATAACCCACTTGTGCCCACTAACAGGAATTCTCTGAAAAGCGATACGCATTTATTCAAAACATTCATTGAATTAATCTTTGATATCAAAGTTAGCTTGCAGTTATTTATTCATTAGCGTGGTATATAATATTCAGAGGAGTATCTTACATTAGGGTTACCACCACAGGAACGACCAATATCAGCGGTTTCACCGTGCCAGTTTTACTGGGAATTTATTGTCTACAGTGTGGCGCTTTAACGTAGAAAACTCTGGGTTCGAGTCGCTATCGGGCTATTTTAGAAAACGAACTATTTAAAACCCTGGTTCAGGGTATACTGAGAGACCCCTCTGGCTATCGTCATCAATACTTATAGTACACACGGTGTCACGTGGAGTTACCCTTGTTGGACTTAGGACCGTTCTTAAATGTGAGACAAGTACTATTTTTGTACTGTGGGGCGCTTACTGGACCTGACGCCGACTGTACACGCACAAATACCCTAGTTTGGGACTGGGAGTGAATTGGGTGTTCCATTTAATGTATTTATTTATGTAAAACTTGGTCGCAGAATTAGAAAACTATCTACATTGATAAAAAAATAAGAAAAATATTATCCTTGATATTAGATATCATTAGAATTTGTCGTATAACATAATAACAGTGTCCGGCATGTTTGCCGAGACATATACTGATGGATTTCACGCCATAATAAGGAAGCGGTCCGCGTCACTTTTACATCACTTGCGTGAGAGCACCAACACCATCCTTAAAACTCCAGTGGACAGGTGGGACTCGCCATTGCTGCAGCACTGGATTCGTCTCCAAATGCTTGTGAGCCAGGCGCAAGATGCTGCGGCGGAGGTAGGTTCTCCTGTCTTAATAATTAATGTACTTTTCTTATTTTTTTGTTACTAACCAATTTCATTTATATTCTGTTTTACTAACCAATATGGGCCTGTAATTTAACTTTTGTTGCCTGAAATAAATAAATAATTATAATTATTATAAATTATAATATGCATAATAAAGTGTACCGAAGTTAAAAGACGGTACCTAGTAAGTTTTACTTTCTTTTCCAGGTGGAATATCTGACGAGAGTACGAATACTCGTATATTTACAAACCATATTCTTTAAAACTATGTGATTTCAATGTCAATTATTTATTTGTATGTGTTTTTGATCAACATTGTTGGTCAAAGTAATATGCACCCGAAAATGATCAGATATAGCTAAGATACTACGCTGCTGTCCGGCGTAGCACATCGTAGCACATGTTACAGTCGTAGCAACCACGTAGCATCTACGAGTTTTTTACTGTACAGAGTTTATTTTGGCATAAAATAACTTTGATGGGGGAAGTTGCACTACAAAATTTCTATAGAAATAAAGACTGTCACCTATTGGACATTTCCTGAGAAATGTTTGCCAAGCGCCAAATTGGTTTTGTCTGTTCCTCTTGCGCTACAAAAAAAAAAAAAAGGTACGGTAGGAAACAGATTTTTCTAATAACCACACGATTATCCGTTTACGTCCAATTTATCCCAGATTTAAAAATATCATCTGACTTCAAATACACGGCGCAACAATAGGGTATATGACTAAGCTCAAGGTTTTACAAAATATAAATATTTTATCAAAATATAGGTCAATATGTGCCAATAGCCAAAATTCTCAATTAAAAATATTACGTCTAGCCGGTTTTATGGTCATTCAAAGATTCATGGGCAAGTCCATTATAAAACTATGAAATTATTAAAAAATAATTATACCATTAAATAACCCATACAATTTGCACCAATTATTATACATAAACCATTTGCATAAACGAAACATTTGATATAGCTACCATACAAAATTCAAATGAAATGCATACAAAATACTTAGGTGTGACGTCACATCTTAGTAGCCATTTGTAGGGAGCGTTTTGGGTTTGCCCAAAAAAATGTGATTTTAAAGTTGTGATATCTCAGGTGGTTTAAATGAGAATCAAGTGATTTTTTCAACGATGTTTCTATCATTGAGAGGTCTTTTGATTGCAAAAATAAAAAAAAAAATAGTCATGTACCGTATTCACTTCTTCGAAAAAGAAATCAGTTTAGCTCTAATGAATGATATATGACGCCGACTGCCACAAGTCTCTGCGTCTTTATAGTCAGTTAGTAAGAATACCATCACTAGTAGTTACATTATCTCTTACCATTATATAGGCATTGGACAATGGACACGAGATAAATAGACACTGGACACATAGAGACTAGATATATGGGACACTTAAACACATGGACACTGGACGCATGGACACATGGACACTACATATATGGGACACTTGACACATGCACACTGGACACATGGACACTAGACACATGTACACTAGACACATGTACACTAGACACATGGACACTGGACACATGGACACTAGACACATTGATACTAGACATATAGGACACACGGACACTAGACACATAACACTAAATATATATGACACTTGACAACAGAAACACTAGACGCATGGACACTAGATTCATGGGACACTTAACATATGGACACTGGACACATGGACACTAGACAGATAGACAATGGACAAATGGACACTAGATATATGGGACACTTGACCACTAGACACATGGACATTGGACACACACCGCCGTCTGCTGGCGTCAGCCAGGGCAGGAGTTTGCATGTTCTGCGCTAATTGGTATTCGTTGATGCCCAAATATCGATGCCGAATTCATTTCAATTCAACCTAGCTGCTGACATTCGAAACGCGTTGTAGTTGTTGAACTGGCACCGATCGGAGAGATGAGCACATTAGCGCCGTCAATTGATTAAAATTTATAGCTACTGAACCGGATCTATTTGTTATAATTGCGGACCGTCGGAAACTCGGCAAACCTGTATACTATTGATTTATTAGTCATGGCAGTGCAACCGCACTAGTCACCTTGGAAAATAATTAGAAAGACTGGAGAAAACAAGATTTATATCCTATTCAAGTTATATCTATGACTGCGGGTTCCTGTACCACGGCGTCACGGGAAGTTACCCATGTTAGAGTTTGGACTGTCCTTGTGTCTAAGACACATGTGCTATTTTTTAACTACGGGGAAGAAAGAAGGGGAGACCTGATGCCGTTTTTTAAAATAGGGGAGACCTGATGCCGTCTGTACAGCGCTATACCATAAATTTTACAACACGGTTGAATCAGTGGTAGTGAACGCAGCCTCTGATGCCATTGTTACGGGTTCGATCTCCGCACGGTACAAACATTTGTGTGCATGAACAAGTCTGTTTGTACTGGTCTGGGTGTTTTCTATGTATTATAAGTATGTATTTACAAAAGAATGTATATATTTGTAATTCCGCTGTTGGTTATGATATCTGTAACACAGATGCTTGAGCTACCTATCTCGGAGTCAGATTAATGTATGTTGTGAAATATTTATTATTATTTATTTACTATTAAGTATTGGATTAAGACCGTGGCCGTGTGGTGCCCGGCAGAGTAGAATAGGCCACCCTCACTCTTACCGAGGTGTCGTAAAAGGCGACTAAGGTAAAGCTGCCGGCATGATCATCAGCACCCAGAGAAGGAAAACTCTGCATTTATATCAAAACCCTCGACAACCCGTCTGCCAAGCGTGGTGAGTATGGCAATTACCCCTCATGTGATTGAGGGAGGCCCGTGCCTCAGCAGTGGGGACTTAAATGGGCTGATGATGATGATGATGATGATGATCGGATTAAGACTGGTCGAATAAGCCCTTAATTTTTGGGAGCTATTATTTGGAATTCCTAAAACCATTCCATGCACAAACGGAGTCATAAATCTAGTTCACACGTTTCCCGATCAACTTTATCATTATCAAAAACATAATATATTTGCATAATTTGTGTGTGCATATTCCCTATTGTACGGCAGAATGCATCGGCACATAAACAAAAGATTGGAGGCTGCAACATGAACCTCCAATTAGCACCTGGTCAACATAGTTAATATGTTATAGCTTGTTAACTGCTAACCCGATACCGACTAAGTGCATAATTAATAATTATTCAATTTACACCATTACTTTCAGCCAACCGATATTCACACCTGATCAGCATCTGATAATTCTATCTTAAGTCAAAGATTATTCAACAATTGACAAGATTCTAACCTCCTACTATTGTACATCTCGTCGTGCAGTTTATTAGTATTGGATTAGGTAAGTAACTACTACTCTTTGTGACCTATGAGGGGAACCTAAGTAGTCATGCTCACTCAAATGTCTCTGAGGTAGTGGCGCTGTATGGCGGGTCATTGCATTTCCTCTAATATGGTTAATTGAAATGATGGCTGACACATAAGTCATACTTGTGAACAGGTGCCACCGTTGGGGACTGGTCTGCTTCGGTTTACCTCGTAATTTTTATTTTATTATTTCCTTTATTTTATTTTGTGTTACAATTAAACTGTATGGCTTGGTATGATGATGACACAACATTGTATGAAAGTTTGGCGATTAAAAAGAGTAACTCGCGAGTTTTTTGCCGGATCTTTTCGACCAGAAGCAACTTTCTGAGCCGGCGGTAGAATCGCGTTATGTTTATTTATTTTTTAGTATATTTTATGTTTTAACATATATTGTATGTATTAACATGTAAATTATACATAAGTACTTATAAATAGTTTTAAATCATTCAAATGTATGACGATTTGTAAGTGCTGTGTACAAGCTATGCAAATAAATAATTATTTGAGTTTGGTTTTAATAACCGGTTAAGTGCGAGTCGGATTTACGCCTCGTGAAAAAATAAACTATTTCTATTTTAAATGTCGACTTGAAGCCATTTTACTCGTATATGATACCACATTCTTACTCGTATAGGTTCAATTTAAAATTTTGATATAACTTCAAGGAATCATAGATTTGAAATTTCATTTGAAGCCCTCACGCGTCCCATCAATAAAGGGTCTTGATTGACACACAGACTGGCAGCAAAATGATCTTACAAGGGGACCCTACAAAGGAAGTCCAACAATGAACCAAAAAATCTATTCCCCGTGTCTTTAGTGAAGTTAAAGACAAGAGTATGAAGTCATACAGAAAAAGCAAACAAATACCAGTACAGTCCCTAAAGTAAGATCAGCGATGGCATCCTCCCAAGAGTGCGTCATTTGACCTACTTCCCAGCAGATATGTCTGCGTCTTATTAATTATTGGCTGAGTGGTGGCCATGCTACTGCAGCACTGCGTTGAATATTCAGGATGCCATTAGATACATGTCATCAAGGCTCTTAAAGATGGTGCTCTCATGAGAGTTCCCGAATCTCAGACTTCATAGAATCAGTAAATAAATAAAATGAGACATCACTATGTTGTGGTCTCAAACTCAAGTTTTCCCCTGTAGTTACTATGGACTAGGCACAACGAACGTACCACAAACACCCAGACCCAACACAAATATCTGCTTTCATTATCATCATCACAGCCAATAGACTGCTAGACATAGGCCGCCCCCAATGTTCTCCGCACAGATCGGTCCTGTGCCGCCCGCATCCACTGGATTCTCGCAACCTTCACCAGATCGTCGGTCCACCTTGTGGGGATCTGCTTTACTCAAACTCAAATAATTTGTTCAATTCCAAAATGTACAAACATTCGTGATAAATAACATTATTTACACAATTTTGGATAGTGTTGTACACAACAGAGGATGACTTGACTGACGACCCCTTTGGGTCAGTGGTAGTGAGAGCTGCTTCTGGTGCAAGGCTTGCGGATTCGATTCCCGCACAGTACAAACATTTGTGTGCATGAACATGTCTGTTTGTTGGTTTGGGTGTTTTCTATGTATTTATTATATGTATATATATACAAAAGAAAAGTATTAAATGTATTTATATATTTGTAATTCCGCAGTTGGTTCTGATATCCGTAACACAGGTGGTTGAGCTACCTATCTCGGAGTCAGATCAATGTTTGTGATGTTGTGAAATATCACTTTATCAGCCATGTTGGTCTTGTGATTAAACCACTGCCGGGCCAAGCAAAAAGTGAGTTTAGAATTTTCCGTAGATAGCTCAGGTTTGTTATCACCAATCCGCATTTGGCAAGTGTGGTGATTAAGCCTAATCCCATCATAGCAGCAATGACTTGACTTCTATGATGGAGGCCTTTTCCCTGCAGTGGGACAGTATATAGGCTGAAACACTCAAAAACTTTGTCAGCAAACATCTGTGTTGATGTGGAAATTGTACTCACGACTCTTGCATCTCAACTGGCTTTCAACTTTCCACTTCTCTAAACGAATCCTAATAACAACAATATGTGTAATAAGTAATGTAATTGTATTTAAGATAAGATAAGATAAGAAACAATTTATTGACCACAACACATTACACATAGAACAAAACAGAGAAAACAAGGTACAGAGACAAAGAGTTGCGGACAACAAGGCTCAGCCTCAGCATATGCTGCAACTGCCACACACAGCAGCTGCAGCGCTGATTTTCAGGCTGGACCTTGGGTGACGCCTTTTCATTAAAAAAAATATTATAAAAGATCGACATGCAATATATAGGTACACAACACAATGATGGAGAAAAAAACAAAACAAAAAACAAAACTTATTTATATTTGACAACAGTACCTACCTAACTACTCAGTTACTTGCTAATGTCTGGAGTAGAAATCGGCAATATGTCAGCGGTACATTTAGTACAGTAATAACTACAATATTTGAGATAATGATTCGGAAAGTGTGACTCTGATCCACTTGGTCTGGTTCCCTGTCTAAGGGTTGCGGAGGTTAAACGGAAATCGTTTCATTGTAATTAATAGAATTCCCGAGTCCTGGATCATAGTCCAAGCTTACTCCGGGCTCCTAAGAGACAGCTTTGGACGCAACTGTGAATAGCACGCTAAAATGAGGATACCGCCGCCACCAACCTTTCCTGTGACGCATGTTTCGTCCCGTGTGCGGACTAGCAGCCATTTTTCCAATACCCGGGCCCATATATACGCAGAATGCGGATTGGGCGTGGGCCGCCTTATTACGATGATATCTTGGTCATGCGTGCAACCCGCAGCGTGATCGGGCCCGATACGCATGTGGGCCCAAATCCGCGTCTTATGCAAACGCCTCTTTGATTGTTCTGCTGAACCCTAAAGATTAATCGCTGAACCCTGCATGAAGTTGACGTTGTAGGAACACCTACGCGAGTAACATAATGTGTGCAGGTTTTGACCTATTTGCATATCATGCGTCAAATGTGTGAATAATAAGTATTCTTACGCTGCCATATTAATTATGCGTCAATGCGTCGACTCATTATACATTCTGTCGCTGATCTGATCGCTTTGCATTAGATCCATCGGAGATGAAAAGTACCTCAAGGATACATCCCGTTTTTTTTCTGTCTCTCTTGAAACTCGAAGGGTGGCCGCAGTGTCTTCTACATAGTTTGTGGGTGGCCGCTTAAGCCAGGATTTAGTGTGGTACCTTTGAATAGTTAATTTTTTTTTGCTTTATTTTACCGTAGGAAAGCCACGCTTCGGCATGAATGGGCCGGCTCAACCGGAGTGATATCACGGCCTCGCAGAAAAACAGCCTGAAGCACTGTGCTAAGTTTCGCTGCGTGAGTGAGGGTACCGAAGGCTCAATCCGGGGTAGTGTGCGGCGGCAATCGCTTACCATCGGGTGATCCATCTGCTCGTCTGCCACCTATTACATAAAAATAAAATTTGATACAGTGCTCCTTTGTCCGTCGTATCGGTTTGTCCTGATTTACTAATACTGTAAGAGCTCACAATCCCATAAAAGTGCATCAATCAGCTGATCATTTCAGTATGGGGAGATATTCTTTATTTGAGATTCGAGCCTATGTTCCCTGGAGATTTTTTTGTTAATTAGTATAATGCCATTGAGAAGCTTCTCGGGTGAAAACTCTAATGTTGTATAAATTCCCAGTACGTGGTGAACTCAATCTAAAAGAATAGCGTTAAAGACAAAATTGTTAAATGAGAGCTAAGTTCAAACGACCAAAGAAGTGAGATCTAAATAGGTACCAAGTTCAATGGTCGTCGCATAAGGTTCGGACGCTGTGGGGCAGAATAAATACACTTTGGGCTTCTGCCGAGTCCTGAAAGGCGACTAATTCCCAGGAATTAAAAATATCCAGATATTACTATTTACCGACTCCTGAATTGCGGGTAAAATAATCTATTCGAAAACGAATATTAGATAGCTTTTACATTCCGTAACTCAAAGAGCGGAACAGAAGTCCTAGTAAAACATTTTTTGTTTCCATTTTAACAGTTAGGTACCATCATCATCTCACTATATCACAGGTGCCGTTCGCATCCATGAGACATGTCGTTACCAAGTCGACGTCATCTCTACGTGCTATTCTCGGTTGCACCCAAACCATGCCATGATCGAGGGTTTGGGGAGTCAGGTAATTACAGCGAAGCTACTACCGTACTCCGTAACACTAAGGGCGGATTCGACCAATACCCATAGAGCTATAGATAAATCTTTGGCTTCGTGGCTATACCGAATAATGAACGAATGACATTATAAACCGGCAAAAAACAATATGTATTGTTTTGTGGTGCATGATAATGATACATTCATAGATCTCACAACTTTTCACGGTAGAACAACTGAGTGCGAGACTTGGATTTATGACAAGTTTTGTTTTTATGGACTCTGTCAAAATTGGCAGTCTAATGATTAGAATAGGAATAACATTGGAATAGGCGTTGACTGTTGAATGAGTAGTGGTAGAACGGATTTTATTTTACACTGCATATAACTGCGCTACATCATAGATTTATCGTTGGACAAAGATTAGACAAATCGGACCTTAGACAGAATGAATCATAGTACGTTTCAGCAACTATCCGAAACGTGTAGGCTACCTCACGATGTTTTACCGCACCGCGAACTTATGGTAGAAATATGAACATTGATTTGAAAAATCCAGGCGTGTATGCTCGGATTCGAACCTAACGTTCTTATGTACGGAGCAACCATAGACATAGACATATCACAACATGTTACAGACAACAGCGATAGGTATAGGATTTTGTACGTACCCCTTAGAAACTGACTATAAAATATAGGCAGAACAGCTACTTTGACATGGTACTAAAGTGTTAAGTTACTTTTGTTGCTGACCGTACTTACATGGGTAAATAAAATATAACCATTATTTGGAAAGTCCAAGGCAAATAATTCTTTATTTGCATAGCCACTACCACTACCACTAATACCACTGCACTTTTTGCATGACCCAAAGGTTGACCGGTAGAGAATGCTTATTGGCATTAAGTTCGCCTTATTGTACCAAAATTTGTGCAATAAAGTTTTAAATAAATAAATAAATAATAGGCTTGTACACAGCACTTACAAATTGTCATACATTTAAATGATTTAAAACTATTTATAAGCTCTTATGTATGTATAATTTACATGTTAATTCATAAATATGTTAATAAATAAAATATACTAAAAAAATAATAATGCTATTCTACCACCGGCTCGGAAAGTTGTTTCTGGTCGAGAAGATCCGGCAAGAAACTCGCCAGTAACTCTTTTTGATCGCCAAACTTTCATACAATGTTGTGTCTTCATCATACCAAGCCATACAGTTTAATTGTAATACAAAATAAAATAAAGGAAATAATAAAATAAATATTATGAAGTAAACCGAAACAGACCAGCCCCCAAAGGTGGCACCTGTTCACAAGTATGACGTATGTGTTAGCCATCATTTCACTCAACCATATTATTTATTACATAGTAATGGTTTTTATATTATGATGTAGAAAAAATTTCGACCGCCCACATTATTATTTGTTCGCTCTTCCTCCTAATCTCCTCATTTTCAGATTCAGATTTTTGTTTGCATAACATGTACAGTATATAAGATGGTGGTAATATATTTGAGTTCAGTACATGACTCTGTAAGAGCAACGCAAATATTACTAAGATTAACATTAATTACATGTTTTAACATAATAATTCATTTTGATTAAAGAAGAAAGATAGATTAGAACAGCTACAATCAGCATATTTCATTGATTATAAATCATTCTTAAGTGAAATGGACGACCCGTTTGGAACAGTGGTAGTGAACGCTGCCTTTGGTCCAAGGGTTGCGGGTTCGATCCCCGCACAGTACAAACATTTGTGTGCATGAACATGTCTGTTTGTATTGGTCTGGATGTTTCTTTGTATTATAAGTATGTATTTACAAAAGAAAAGTATTATATGTATATATTTGTAATCCCACTGTTGATTCTGATATGCGTAACACAGGTGCTTGAGCTACCTATCTCGGAGTCCGATCAATGTATGTGATGTTGTGAAATATTTATTAATAAAAATTAAAAAAAAAAACAAAATTGACCGTTTTCACTAAATTTTGCCGAACGAGTACTGACTTTGCCGTGATTTGATATACTAAATACACTTGCTGGAAATAAAACTTCGCCATAGCGTTATGTGCAATGCCAACTCTTACAACTTTCAACGAGCAACTGGATCGCCTGATGATAAGCTATCATTACCGCCAACGAGTGCAGACGCGTTGCCGGCCTCTCAAAACAAAACAAGATAAATAGATATTCATTATTGATTTATACATAGTTATATAATACAGATTATGGTACAAGAAAAACGAAAGTACAATAAGGAGATCTTGATATCGCTTTTAGTGAACCTTTGGATAGAGGATAGAAGATAGTGTACACAGCGTAATGGTAATGAATTGTTTATATGTCCGAAATAAATATATCTGTGATGCTATTATATAATGGGTATAGACCAGAAGAGAATAGAGAATAATATAACATTAATACATATTTAATAATAAGTGATAATAACAGAAGTGCTACTTCAAATTAAGTTCATTTCATGTTCATATTTTATGCTATGCCCAAAAGGCTAACATGACGTACAGGAAACTTTGTATAAGATCTCATTTTGCTTTGATGAATGCAATAGGCTATTTGAGTTTGTAATGTATATGAGTTTTCTTCAAGGCACGAGGCACTGGTCATAAACACAATGATGCAACTCTCCGGCGCGATCTCGAAGAGCAATTTGCTACAAAGGCCCTCACCTTTGCAGCCCATGCTAGGTCACTAAAAAGGATGTACAGTTTTAATCGATTCTTCTCGACTAGTAACATTACGACAGTGAACGAACTGAGACTAGAAGAAATACTAATAACTTACACAGAACATTTTAAACAGGGCCAGACGATTTAAGTGGGTAGTGTTGTAATGCCGGCGAAAAATGTAGCCTTTTATGTCAAGTAAAGTAATTCAATCGAGATTTTATAAAGTTGAAATTATTTGGGCATGAGGTCATCATCATCATCATATTTCAGCCAATAGACGTCCACTGCTGTATTATAGGCTTCCCCCAATGTTCTCCACATAGATCGCTCCTGTGCCGCCCGCATCCAATGGATTCCCGCGATCTTCAACAGATCGTCGGTCTACCATGGTAGATAAATACGGATATAAAAATAATAATAGTTGACTATTATTTGGCTACGAATACAAAACAGCAGGATCGAATATTAGATTTATTAAAATGCATACTGCATATGCATATTGCGAGATCATACAGCATGCATGATTAGATTTGAGGGTCAGAACCAGCGTTACCAGCCCTCCGTCCGAATAATCGTGTATCCGAATAACTGAGAGACCTATAATCGAGTATCGAAATCCATAGTATACCTGGAAACAAACGTGTTATGTAAGGGGAGGTGCCAGACGTCGCACAGTGGAAAAGCGGCACGGTACCCGCTTTTTGGGCCAAAATTAGATGTCCCGCGCGGGACAGGCGTTAGTCCCATTGTTATGGCATTTTAAATGTTGACCATTTATTTAGGAATGGAGCTCTATAATTGGACTTCTTTAAGGCAAGAGTGAACAGGCATCTTCTAGGCGAACTCTTTACATCCTAGACCTCGTAGTATCTCTCCATCAGGTTAGATTGTGGTCAAGCATTATTCTATAGTCCATAAAAAGAACCTCGTAATATGAAGTGCAAAGGCACAGTCCTAATCTTCGCAGATTAAATTTTTCCTGTCATTGAAAGTAGAAAGTAAAAAAAACACTTTGAGGAACAAAATGTTGCTGTTTGTGACTACTCAATGATATCAAAATCGCACTTTCCCCGAAAATTAATAGAATGAATGATGAATGAATAGTATTTATTGTAATATGACTTTTAACCTTTATTAGTAGTACAGTTACTAAAATAGTTAAACTAATAAAAGTACCCACGTGTGTTGTACTCGTATGTATAGCGATAAAAGTGATTTTGGTGCAGCAGTAGTAGTAATCGTTATTTAATTTTGATATACGAGCATTATCATAAACATAAAGTTTACTTATCTAAAATGATCACGCTTAGATCAAGGAGGTCGTCAACCTTGTCAATAGCAGAGACGTTGGTTTTTAAATAATAATGTTGATAACGACCTCCAGTTGAAATAAATTATATTCTATTTTTTTATTTTGTCGGCCCAGAAATCTGTTTGGCCATTCATCGAAACAATTCTGATCTATGCCTATATAACAGTATCAAGAGTAGCTCTGTGCCTATATTAAAATATCGCACCAAATGATGTTAAGTCAAAATCATATACCAATTTTTTTAGAGTGAGTACGTTTTGTAAAATGAATAAAAATAAATGTATTTTAATGTTTACGTACATGTGGATCTAAAACAGCTATTGGAAGTGCAAATAAGAGTAGTGACAAAAGTTCAACGATGAAAAAGAGAATTGAATACATGAATAAGTACTTAATAATAAACAAATATCCAACACAACCAAACTAATATAGTGAAAGAAAACTATCCTCGTATTTTACAATTAATACATTCTGTTGCAACGCACATTTTATAAACGAATTTATTTGATAAAACGTCCGCCGAAGGCAAAAAGATTTATCGTTAAAAGGTAATTTTCATAAGCTTTCAGTTTTTGGACCATTTTAAAGGTTTCTGCGGCATATTTTTTATAATCTCACTCGTTTGATAATCAACTTGTAATCAAAATCAAAACCATATTGACAAATATTATAAAACTTTTATTGTTTGGAACTCGATTTGTACTTATAATAATTATGAAAGACATTTAGACAAGTACGTATACTCCTACAGATGCCGTAGAAAATTTCAAGCCGCTACGATTTGGCCAACCCAAATTAAAGCTACGCGAATTTGCTACGAAAATGCTACGACGGCTACTAAAGCCCACTGCAAAGATAAAGTTATTATTTACTACGAAATTTTGTAAAATTAAGTTAATGCTAAATTAAATGTATTTTGACAAAAAAATAAATGACTAATATATAAATAACACACTAAAGTACTTCGTATACTATTTATAATTAACTAAAATAAAACGACACTAAGAAAATAAAATTAAGTAGCAAACTAATGACGTGATAATGACAAAGGTCGACTAACACACATCTGTTGTTATTGATTTAATTCTCAGTGTGTCAGTCAGTACCCTCCTGTTCAAAAGACGGTGTCCGAACGGGAGCAACGCAGCATTACCTAATGGTTAACGCACTTTAAGCGGCCTCAGATTTGGCTAGGCTCTCGGCCCATGCTCGAACACACAACACTTCCTCACTTCAAGTTATATAATTCCATGACATAATACACGCGCCCGAGGGTTTGGTAAAAAGTGAAAACAGCGTGTTTGTGTGATATTTCATTCACGCTTCACACGATCACGGTACGCTCCTGCGGTGTTGATGTTTGATAGACCTCGCGATGTTTTGGTGCTCGCTGAGGGATGGTGAACTTTATTTGGAGGTAGACGGTGTGTGGGGAGACTCACCTTTCTCGGTGGGGGTTGCATGCTGAGCGGGTCGCCGCTGCGACCGAGAGTCCCACTAGCTTGAGTGGTTCGCGGTACCGAGGTGAGATCGATGGCAGCTCGCGCTCGCGTGGCCGCCCTCTGCCGCGGCGCGCCGTGCCGCACGCCCAACTCGCCTTGCGCGCATGCGTGCCGGGCCCCACTAACCATAGACTAACTGACGGCTACACTTTGTGAACCACAGAATGCCAAGGGCGCCTTAACTTTGTGTGTTACAATACAAAAGTGCATCCAGAACTACGTAATGCGTCTAATTCTTTTTTGTCGTTGTTTTTATTATTTGGGATCGAGTAAATTTTAAATTGTTTTGTAAAATTTTATTGTCTTTTATTTGAATACAACTGGGGTCATCAAAATATAACTTAGAAGTATGTCTGTGGTTCGTAAGTAGTACATGAATGGATTAATGGACGCTACGGGCACGCAGTAACGCGATACTCAAATTACGTTCCGCATGTTGAAAATGTACTTATGTAAGAAAAACACATCAAGAATAAAAATTACATAAAATAATGGAATGAATGTATTCCACAATCACACCTGCCAAGTCAATTCTCATCTAAATGTTATTTAAGAAAACTACACAGAATTTACTTATTAAATAAATAAATATAATGAATAGCACCTGGGGTTATAAACAAAAAACAGTAATTGTTCCCTCGATAATAAAATAAACAGGATGGAAAAACATTGGACCCTGTAGGGTGGATGGTAAAATAAAATAGCCAATCTCCAGTTATTTTTATTTTTTTCTGGTTTTATTCCCGAGCAAACAATTTAGAAACTTTTAATGCCGTTGTATTTCTCTAAAAAATATAAAGGAATGTTTTCTTCAAATAAATTTTAGTTTCCCCCCAGGGCTCCAATGGTTTTGTTCTAATCCATATAAATTGTATGTAACTCCCTAAGTTCATTTTCATTAGCTTACTTCGTTTAACATTTATATAAATTGTGGTTTAAGCTAATACTAACTAGATTATATGCTAAATGTCCGAGACACTCACATCGATCCTAAAACTAAACCCATGCCTAACCTGTCTTCCAGCATGGGAGTAGCGTGGTCTGACCACCTTCCGATATTGGCCTCCTCGAGGCTCATCAAGTAAACCGCATTTGGGCAAAAATTACTAAACGTATTACTTTTTAGTGCATGAATTATTTTGAGCACTTTCGAGCTAAAACTTCAAAAATAAGGTAAATAAGAAATTGGGGGATCAGATGAAGACATAACTTTGGCTATCCAGTCCAAGTAAGGGCTAATTGGCGTATTTATGCTTTGTCCTACAATCTTGCCTCCGCTGATCACTCCAACTATTTTTCCTCTGTGAATAACTGGCCCCCCAGAGTCGCCAATCTCGGAATCATGTTCCCGGTTGGTACATTTAGCAGCTACACAAATTGCTGGGTACCATAACCGAGTACGGTCGTGAGTACAAGATGATATCAAACCCTCACCTAGCTGCAGTGGTTCAGTTTGAATCTTCATCATCGCTTCTTTCAAATTGCTTATCTTTTGCTTGCGACTAGTAAAACCATATCCAGCGTATCTGACCTTACAGCCCAGTAGCGTTTTGTAGTCCACTGCTGACAATGTCCCAAATGATGCCATCGACACCTCATCAATTAGAAGCATTCCGATATCATTACGAATATGGTATAAACCCAAGATAAAGTTGGGATGACGTATCCTTTTTAGAACTCTTCTTTTGCTATTAGTCTGGTAGTTTGGTATCGTCATGTCTCCGTACCTTACAACAGCTATATCTTCTGTGATGCAATGGCCGGCGGTTAGAACCCAGCGGGGAGCCAGCAGGGTTCCAGTGCCGACCCGGGAAGGCCAACCGGGGTGGTAGGTGGTCTCCAAGCAGACTACGTACGGGAATTCGTTATTGACGTCGGGCTCTCCTTTGATCACTCGGTAGTGGGGGTGCTGATCACGCCTAGCGCTCGCGACTAACGTGACAAGAAATAATATTTGACAGTTAGTCAGAGGCATCGAAATACCTTAGTGAGTGATATGTAAAAGTAACTCCTTATATAAAACACACATGTGTGCATAGTAGAAGCCAAGGGTTTCATAACAAATAGCTTGAAAACTGCGGTTTAAAATAAACTATAAATAGTTTATGAGTTAACGCTACTTTCAATTTTTATTGATCCTATAAACTTAAGATTGTATGTTTTTACATCATTCTGCATACGTACATAGACCTGATCCGTAGTTGTTATGGGTATGAATCAACGAAAGTGATTAAAATATGTATATACTTAGGTATAGATACATATTAATGGCATAGGTGGCAGACGGATCACCTGATGGTAAGCGATTGCCGCTGCCCATGGACACCTGCGACACCAGTGGAGTCGTCTGCCACCTATGTCATAAAAAAAAGATACATATTTAGCACCCAGACTCGACGATGTAAAAGTTTGTGGGCAGAACTATTATCGTGGACGTGACATTAAATACCTAAACCATGGACTAATTATTCTCAATCTTAGATAAAAAAAACGTATCTTATATTTTATCTTTGTCAATCAAATATTAGAAGTAATTTATTTTATTCAACTAATCGGCTATAACTAACGGATAAGAAATTAAAAAAAACTTTGGCAACGTTCGAAGATCATTATGAAGACATATATGTCGCAGTCGGATTAAATAATCCGCCGTAATACATTACGGCTAGCTGTTATCAAAAACAGGGCCGTTTTGAAATGCGTTGGTTCAACTATGAGCCAGATAAGGCGGCCCACGTTTAGCCGCATTGTACTACTTACTAGCTCTTGTCGATAGTTGTTTTACTGCTCCACATTGAAAAGGATAGAAATTCTCTCATTACACCCGAAGATTGTTCATAAACACCGACGCATTTATTGTTTCCTTTGATTAACTCACTCATAACTTCGCAATTTAGCAACACATTTCCTGTATCCAACGCCATTTTTGTTGTTACGACAATCAGCCACGAGTATTAAGAATCGGAGCTAAAAACTGTCAAAGTGGCGGCTAATCTCTCGCTTTATTACATTATGGCTAACCGTGTTGAATAACGTATGACGCTGAAACGTTCGGGGCGTTTTTTATTCTGTCGCATTCAATCCGGCTATTCTTTGAACCGCCGCATTTCAAAACGGCCCTGTTTTTGATAACAGCTAACCGTAATTTCACACGGCGGATTATACAATCCGACTGCGACATATATACACGAAGACTTTTAATCGGTGATCAGGACCTACTGATTCCGACTAGGTGGATGATGGCCATTGCTATAGTAATAGTAGTTACATGTTTTCTTTTTGTTTAAGTTTTATTTTAAATTTTATTGGATAATTAAATTTAATTGGAATGTATGGTCTTCCTACATTTTTATGAAGTGTAGAAAGCTATTTTAATTTTCTTTAATTTGTTTTATTTGACGTTGTCTGCCATTTGACAGTTTTCTACCAATAACATGAAAAACTTTAAATCTCTAATGAGGTTTGTTATCATCACTGTACCTGTACTTATGAAGAGGTTTTATTTGTAACAAGGAGGAGTAGGATGACCATATTCATAGTTATTAACTTAAAGTCCCAGACAAGAAAAAAAAATGGAACGCTGACATGTAACTACTATTACTATAGCAATGGCCATCATCCACCTAGTTGGAATCAGTAGGTCCTGATCACCGATTAAAAGTCTTCGTGTATACATTACATATATCGGTACTAATAATTATTATAAAAATAGATTTTCTTTTCTATTGCATGTGTGCGCGATGGTAGCTGTCAATAAGAACGCGCCACCCGAATGATAGGTGCGTTGTGGCTCAAACATACATGCTTTGATGTGTCTTCCTCTGATTTGGTGGTAGTAAAACATCGTGAGGAAACCTCCACGTTTTGGAGAGTTTCTGAAACGTGTAACCATGATTCAGTTAAACTAGTTGGCCTGTAAAAGGGTACCCAAGATCAGACGGCAGTCACTTCATTTTAATTACCAGACTCCCCAAATCCTGGGCTCCAAGTCGCCAAGGCTTTTGTCGCAACCGGGAGTGAGGATGAGAGCAACATAACAAGATTTTAGATAGATATTATGCATTACTAGTACTACTTCGGTGGCGTAGCGGTTAGTGGATCGCACTATAAAGCGACGGCTGCGAAGAGGTCCCGGGTTCGATCCCCGGATCGAGCCAAAAATTTTCACCTAAGTTTTCGGTAAGAAATTCTTAGTGTCAGCCCAAAGTCTGGAAATTGGCGGTCTTGTACCCCCGTGCCTCGGACGTTAAGCCGTTGGTCCTGCGCCCAATACCTTTCCGGTCGTGTCACGCTGAAGTCCCATCGGAATATGAGGGTAAGGGAATAGAGAGTGCACATATGTTTGCGCACACACTTGAGCACTATAATATGTCCTGCGTACGTGGTGTCACGTTGAGACTGGCTGCATTAGCCGTAATCGGTTGGAGGATATTATACTATCTGCAAAGACACGCGGCAGACGTTAGAATGTAATTCATTGCTAATGAACGACACTTATAGGTCAGTTAAGTTGTTCAAAATAGTCAGCAGTTTTAAATGGAAGTAACGTTATATTCGCGCCAGAGACTCGTGGCAGTCGGTGTCATATTTCTTTCATAATTATTGAATGTAATATTTTACCTTCTGCCGCGAGTCTTTGCGGGTACCGTAACCGTCGTAGGTAGGTTCACTAGATAAGTCCTGCAATACAGCAATATTTTTGGTTGTCGGCTGACGAGTATAGTTTTAATTGAATGTTACACTTATTAAACGATGGTGTTAATTATAACTTATCAAAAATCTCTTCAATCTTGTCAGTGGTTTTTTTTTATATGAGGAGTTATTATTTAGGTGGCAGACGAGCAGACTGATCACCTGATTACCATGATCACCTGGTTTAAGTAGGTACCGGACCGTGATCTTGGGGTCTTGGGTTCGATTCCCGGGTCGGGCGAAAAGTATGTTTCGAATTTTTCGAACATAGCTCGGGTTTGTGATCACCAATTCGCATTTGGCAAGCGTGGTGATTAAGCCTTATCCCATCATAGTAGCGATGACTTGATTTCTATGATGGAGGCCTTAGCCCTGCAGTGGGATAGTCTATAGGCTGTTAATTTACTTTACTTTACTTGTCAGTGCTACCTACTACTATTTAACCTACCTACTTTGTCAAATGCCCAGCTATGTATGCTAGGTTTGAACGCTAAGATATTTTTGAAACTGATTGTACTTACTTATCCACACCATGTCTGTTACATTAGGCATCTATCGCTACAGCTGTATCCCGTTTATAAGTTAGATCGGCAAAATTCGTCTACGCAGTTCATTCCGATCGATGACGATTGCAAAAGAAGTTGAAGTACAGACTTTATTGCGTTACGTTAAGATTTAATATAATAAATCCTGAAAGGAATGCTATCTCTTAACCGCACTCGCACCGAACATGGCGCTGACGCATCAACCAATAAGAAATTGTAATTTTTGGCGCGCGTAAATGGAGCGTTGGGATTGGTAATGATTTTGAAAATAAGACTTCTGCGCAGGTACATTGGTGTAACTTATAAAATTGGTAAAACTGTACTTACCTACCTACCTATCAACTGTACGAAACTCATACTGTTTGTTCATCGTATTGTATTCTCAATGCTCATCATAATTTCAACCAATAGACTGCTGGATATAGGCCTCCCCCAATGTTCTTCACACAGATCGGTCCTGTGCCGCCCGCATCCAATGGATTCCCGCGACCTTCACCAGATCGTCGGTCGACCTTGTGGGGGGCCTGCCACGGCTGCAACTTCCTGTACGTGGCCTTTCCACCTTAACGGCCGTCTGTTCGCTATATGCACTCTCCATTGCCACGTGAGGCATGCAATCCTTTGGGCTGGTCTGTGACCTTATTGCTCATTGCATCCTATATCAATAGATAAAAGGCACATTTTGTCCTTCACTTACCAACACCTTGGGTGGCTTAGAAATCCTCGCAGTTCCATACTTTCGTTCATAGTAGGTTCCTATGTTCATGGCATAAACACTGTCTTCAAATAAGTAAATTATAACTCAACGTTCAAACGTTCTGTGCGACAACTTATATCTTTCGGAACATTTTTCACACCACACATAGTTGTAAAAGTACATTAGGTATCTAACACTTTACACATAAAAATCACCAAACCACCAGTCCTGGATTTGTCAGTAGCGACGCATAGGGCTGGATAAATTAAATTATTAATTTAGAGAATTTTAATCTCAAATGGGCACATTTGAGAATGAACGATAATTTCAAGCCAAGGCAAATAAACTTATCTAACTATCAGTGATGATAACTTTAAGGGCATAAAGGCCGCCATACACTGTTTGATTCGTCGGGTCGATTACAGGGAAACCAGATAATAGCTCCTAAAAATCCGTCCACTCGAGTCGATCTGCGTGATTTTTCGTGATATGAATTTCGTGGCTGTCCTATTTTATTATGTGATAGGTGGCTGACGAGCAGACGGATCACCTGACGGTAAGCGATTGCTGCCGCCTATGGGACACTCGCAACGTCAGTGGATTTACAAGTGCGCTGCCAACTTTCGAACGAGTGAACGAGTCGACCAATCGAGATGAGGGATTCTTCGAGATGTGATTTTCTTGGCCGTACTTCGAAATCGACATCAGACTTAAAATACAGATAAAAGTTATGTTGACTCGTTACGATCAAACTGTGAAATTGCAGTGGGTTTTCGTGGAAATCCTCCACTGAGGTATAACCAACACTTGTAGATAATAAAACGTATCCTATATAGGTGTATACAGAACAGTGACATTCTTGGAGACCAATTCTCGGGATTTTCGGTATGAAAAAACATGACGATGTCGCATGAAAACCACACAAAAAAACTATGTTTCAGTGATATTTATCGTTTTTTGATAAATATCACAAGCACGAGAATTGGGCTCTTGGTCTTCTAAACATTGACTGTTTGGTAGGAATGGGGTGAGCCCTGCGTCTCATAGCCTATCTATTGTGGCAAAAACATTGACTGTACTCATTTGGACCAAGTTTTAGGTCCTACTTATATTACTAAATACGCAAGTAAATATACTTATATAAGTAAATATTGCGTATATACGCAAACATATTTTTCTTCTAAGCCCGCCGGCAACCGGGGATTACACCCTAAGATGTCCTCATCATAGGAGGCTATACGTCACCGGAAAATAACAAGATCCGTAAGTTTATCAATTTACTAGGTAGGTAGTTTATAAGCTGTCGTAGGATTCTAAACGGGAGATAAAATTTATTATTTTACGTCCACACTTTTGTACATTGATAAACTTACTAAACTCACTTGTAAAATAATAAGTAAGCAATATCCAAACGCCATGCGCGAACTGATTGGCATTGCCATATGAATATTGACCAATCAGAGAGCAGTGTGTTATTTTACGTATTTCAAAGATGCGAATATTTAAAAACGTTTTAACTTAATAATTTTACCGTGTGACGTCGGACATTGATAAATTTACGAAAGTGTGGACGTAAAATAATACAATTAATCTCCCGTTAAGAATCCTACGAAAGTTTATAAACTTCCGAGTAAATTGATAAACTTACGGATCTTGTTCTTTTCAGGTGACATATATCTATATAATAGTGTTTCAAATATTCTTTATGTATGAATAGTCTACTTCTCTTATTTACCTAAGTACCTACCTACTCAGTGGTTTTGTATTTATTACCTAATCTTTAGGATAATACAAACAAAGTGATAAGTATGTAATCGATGAGTATTGAATCCACAGAAGTACAATCGAGATCGATAGTTCTGTGGATTTGAGATTTTATCAATTTAATTTTAATAGGTAGCTAATATAACAGGAAAGTTAACTAAGTTCTTGCTACTTAGGTCCTACCTGCATCTCAACCCCTCATCTTAGCGTGTGCATATTTACCTAATACAATGAAGTTTAAAAACTAAAACCCGACTACAAAAAAACACTCTAAAAAGTACGGAACAAGAAAATTGTCTCTGCTGAAAATGCTGTACCGCCGTGGTCGTATGCCACCTACTGTAGCAAAAAAGATTCATTAAAATAATAAAATTAAATCAATGTGTACTTTTTAGAGCGTTTTTTTTTGTAGTCGGGTTTTAATTTTCTTTTTTTTTTATTTACATATTTTTAGTTATGTAAATAAAGTTACATTTTTGAAATATGCTAAAAAGCTCTTTCATTTGATGACCCACACTGTAACGTCAAGCATTTTTTTTTTAGTTCCTTACTCTAAGTTCTCTAGAGGGCGCTGTAGACAACTTAACGTGACGTCATATCACCTTTAAATATGAGACAATCAAGACGTTTCTAACGATACCTTAATTCCTTATACCTTCATAAGTTATTATATTTGAACGATTTGTTCAAATATAATAACTTATGAGGGAACAGATGAACAACCATACATACAGGTAAAAATCATAACCCTCCTTTTTGCTCCGCCGTAGTCGGGTAAAAATTAAAATAAAATAATATTTGTTAGTAGGTAGATATATAAGATACATACTCTATTCTTTAGTTATTGGTTCTCTTATTTTATTACTTAAAAGTTATAACGTTAAATATTATTAATTACTACTTA
Source organism: Marasmia exigua (assembly GCA_019059595.1). Taxonomy (NCBI): domain Eukaryota; kingdom Metazoa; phylum Arthropoda; class Insecta; order Lepidoptera; family Crambidae; genus Marasmia; species Marasmia exigua. Next base: position 13,462,130 of record CM032494.1, on the reverse strand, counting down.
GGAGGTTTGTTATTCAATGTATAAGTACCTATACTTAAATATTGCAATTCCCGAAAAAAAATATTAATTAGCAAAGCAGCATTATTTATTGTAACACTTAACTATTTGAAATTGGAAATATAATTTCCCAGTTGCATAGAACAATATTATTATATGCCCAGTTGCATTCAAGCTTTCGCTCCACGTCCGTGGTTAACAAGCGTGCGGCTCGCCTGATGGTAAGCGATTCCCGCAGCCTATAGACTTGCAACTCCAGTGGACCTGCATACGCCCTGCCGACCCCTTAAAAACCTTAACACTCCTTTTTTGAAGAACCTCATGCTGTATTCCCTCGGGAAAACCTCTGATGGCAGATCATACCACAGCCGGAGCGTTCGCAGGAGGAAATTCCTCTGGAACCGTACTGTGCGAGACCATTTGGGTTCCAATGAGGGTGGACGCTCTGACGACGTTCATGTAGTACCTATGTTTTTAATTTTTTTATACTTACTCAAGTTTTTTTTTGCTAGAGGCGACTAACGAGGTAGCTAGTCACCTGTTGGTGAATAATCACCGCCGCTTTTGAACATCTGCGAAATCAGAGAAGAATGATGCGTTGGCGGACTTTTAGAAAAGAGTGCCTACGCCCTATTCTCTTGATGATCCTCAAGTCGTAGCCGTCGGGTTATAGGTTCTGCAGCCAAACCGTACCACAAAACAGGTCCCTACATGATACCTCAGTATTGTACTAGACCGCCATCCATCAAGATGATGTGGATGGAAATACAATCGCTTAAGTGTGGTTCGAATAGTTCGATGCATAGAAATCAATGTATGGATTCCGCTGCAGGAAAAAGATCGAACGCGGTAAAGAATCAAGGATGGCAATGAAGATTATTTTTTTACCAGGATACTAATCATATTATCAGGTTAGTAGTATTCTAGTCAACTTTATAGGTAGGAATATTCTAGTCAACTTTCTAGGTAACTGGATATAAGTAGGTAGATCTATATCCAGTTACCTACAAAAGTTGACTAGAATATTCCTACCTACCTAACCCTAACCCAACGACGATAATTTTGCCAATGTCAAATAATTGATGTCTAAATATGGGAGGAAACCCATAGAGTAAGGTAAAGGCTTCAGGCTAAGTCAACAGCGGCGGGTTTTTAGTGAGTAGGTATACCTCTGGTTCATCATTCTAAAGGGATTCTCGCACACCTCGCGAGGTCTCCCGACCTAACAGGAAAGGTGCGTAAATTCTAGTATGAACCTGCATCTTTTCATTTGGGAAAAATCTTGGGTTGGAATGGCTTGGCTTGGACTTTATTATTTTGTATCGAATTGCCATACGTTGGATAACTGTGTAATACTGGCTAGCTGGTGAACTATAGTACCCTACAGCTAATTAATATTAAATATTTTATATTTCACAACATCACATACATTGATCTGACTCAGAGATAGTAAGCTCAAGAACCCTTAAACATTAGTCCGAATATCAGTAAGCGGATTTTTTAAATTTCCCTAGTTTCACGAATATTTCTTATGTTGGTTTCAATATTTGTTACCTACGAGATGAATTTAGGGCTGTGAAAAACTTTGAAAAATATAGATGTTTCAGTCACCTAGCCTGCCCGAGCCTGAATTAGATTTCTAGGGGATGAATACCAGTGACTATTATTAAATCTGTGCCAGTGGCAGATGTAAGTACACACTTTCCGCCATCAGGCTATTGGGATTTTGCCGCCCCTAAAATGTATAAACATACTGTAAGTACCTACCTATTTCTTTTTACCGCGTACTCGTAGAGATTTATTTTATAAATATTGCTCCAATTTGCTGCTCCCTAAAATCTGCCACCCTAGGCTTTAGCCTACTTGGTCTCTATGTTAAATCCGCCACTGGTGACGACCGCAAGGCGAAGAATAGGTAGCATGGCCCAGCCGCCACCACCGTTTCAGCTATACATAGATAGGTATTATCATCGAGTAAGATAATTTGTATAATAATAATACTGCTGTAAGGACCTGCACTAACTAACGTCTCAAAAATACAATGAAATACCTGTGGGTATTCTCAATCACCTCTATAGTATACTATTCACGAATGTCGCCATCTAGTTTAAAAGGGGCTGGCACGATTTTGTTCCGGGACTATCCTTAGTTCGCCATTTGTAATAAGGGGGATAGACTTAGGATGTCGCCCTGTAATTCTATGCATCCACCACTCCACTCGAAGGGGACAAATGGGGATATAAATCATTATTGCTTCGAGACCTCTCAACGTACCTTGTAACACGCCAGAGCTCGATCTGAATGTTAGCAGCGGAATCTACCTTAACCTATTAGATGGATATATTATTATCTGACCGGATAGGACTCTTCCAGCCTGTCCCAGATCCCAGATAATGGAATCACCTATGTGCAACATTTTTATGGTTCTTGCAATCTAGGAATGCCTGAAAGCTAGACAGTCAAACTATAGGCACACAATACGTATGTATACGAGAATTGTATTTGTATTGTTTTTTGCCCCTATACTCTTCCAATACTTCAAAATGACGAATTTTGTTTTTTTAAATGTCATGTTTTCAAAAATACAGTATGAAAAATGTATGATGATCGAAGACGAAACACGACTGAAAACGAAAGGTGATTTAACTTAATTAAATAAATATTACTAAGCTAATTTTCCGGGATCGGGACTTCCAGTTCCTGCTATAAATATAAAAAAAATTGAGTATTGATTTAAATTAACTGTGTTTAAGTGTGTTGCTTCCGAAATTCCGAATCCCGAAGAAATGCCCGTTACGATTCAACAATTTACTGTTGAATCGTAAATTGCAAGAACATCAAGAGTGCAAATTCGTTTTGATTTTCAGTCGCGGTTCGTCTTCGATGATCATTAATTAACCATTTGAAAAAGGAACTACACCACATCTAAACTAAGGTTTTTCTTTTTACACGACTCGTATTTACTTTATTGACGGTTTTAACATCAAACAAATTAAGTTAACAATATACTGAGTATGAAACAACGAAAAATGTTAAAAGGATTATAGGATAAAGAGACAAAAATTAGGTATATTGATAAAATAAAGGGAAAGATTAATTGATCTAAAAAATTTATTATTGAATGAGGCGACTATGTGCACATTGAAAACACTTGTTATATTACAAGACAACTTGTATACAGTATTTACAAAACCCGCGTTACACTATCCGCCCGCCTCCGCCGAAGCGTCAGCATCACCGCTTACCCTACATTCTGTACATAAGTAGTTTGTACAAGTTACTCTTATATAACGTCTAACAATCTAGTTTTAAAACAATGGAAATATTGATCGTAATACTTATACGGATAATGGTATAAGAAGTTAATCTCTTATAGCTAATACTTAACTGATTATATCGGCTACAATATAAATAATTATGTTATGTATGTATCGAATTTTCTCTAACCTAATGACTGGTACGAGTCGCTCAGCCATGACTTTACGTCTAACATTGATAACTCTGCGACTGCGGTACAATCTAACAGTACGTTACATACACATAATATATACGACATAGTCGTAGTTACATAAATACCACAAATCAACACTGACCTACCGGGGCGTTCATGTTTATGCTAGTCACTACAGCTACACTATAAAATAAAAGCCGGCTCACTTTGTGGGATTCACGCAACGGTTCGCCTCGGCGCGGCTCGGGCGGCGCGTGCGGCGACGCGTGCGCCGGTGCGCACCAAGCCGCACGCGCGCCTCACTTACATATCAGCTAAATTAAATATTCCATACAACGCTTCCAAATAGTCAACACCCGGTAAACTTAAATACTCCATATAAAATCATGCGCTTAAAGCACGAAATCTAAACAACATTGTTTTCTCTATAAAGTACCAAAAATTATTACGCATATTTTGACAAAATATCAAAAAATTACATACACCAATTTTATAAAAAAATATTTCATAAACACAAGAAACATTTATATGAAACATATGTACAATTTAAAATGTTTTGATTATCATTTTCCCTGCAATCGGAATCTCAAATACAAAATTATTCTACAATTCTATTAAAATACAATAAAACAAATCACAGTAACAAGGTAATGATCGACATAATTTTGCAATGTGATGTTGTTCTCGGTCAAGTGGGTCATTATTATGCGTTACAGGCAATTCAACTGTCAGTCGGCGCACGATTGTATTCATCTTCAGTTTTTAATAAAAAAATTGGTTAGGATAAATTACAAATCTCTAAATGGACGATATAAAATGAAATACCGAAGAACTATACAATTTTACAGTGATAAAAGAAATTTAGTTTTAAATAATGTTGGTTGATGCTCTTTAAAGGTACTTGTTCGGCCCATTAACGCCGCCAAGCGATCTTTTATGTGATAGGTGGCAGACGATTGTGATGAATAAAGATATTTAAAATATTTCTGATAACTCTTGCGTCATATAGTTCTGAAACATGCCTAATTATTGTCAAAAGTGACCACTTTTAACAATATTTATGAGTATGATAGTTAGGTTTAGTAGGAGTCGCAAACATCACAAAAATACTCTTCTCCGGTACCTAACAAAGACATTTTATAATGTCTTAATATCATCACATTTCATTAAAGATAGGGGGGGTCGCTAGTAGACCGAACAACCTCATAATAATCATTATCTAAATTTTCTTAATATCAGGGCAAAACCGAGGCAGCGATTCATAGATAATATATATCATAAGATAGTTCATTTTAAACTATATGTAATAGTTGCGTTTATGTTTTTAAAATAAGATACAATACAATACAACATTCATGTAATTTCAAAATTATTTGATCTATCACGAATGAATGGCAAATAAAGGCAAGACAAAAAAGTTATTTTGTAAAATATATTAAATTTTATACAATAGCGCAGACGTTATCAGTCTAAGGTTCCATATACTTACAATTTTTAAAAATGACAACGTTCAATTTAACGTGTCAATGTATTTACACTGTGTGCTAACAAAGGTGATGGTGTGTGTTTGTGTGTTATTTGCCCACCCGACCACGTCATCCCTACCTATTTAAAGAAATCCTTAAAAGGAACTGTGATACAATGATCCATCTAGCACGGTTTCAGTTATATAAATTTAATAGATTCGACAAATTCAAAGTAGCGTTATTAGGGCTAAAAGCAGCAGAGGCTTCAAAGACGGTCATTCGCGAATAGTCCACAGCAACTGCGATACGGAACCCTAAGCATGTAGTGCAAATAAATAATATTTAGTAAACATTGACACGCAACAGCTCCAAACACACTCATTAACATCGATAGGAAGACTTGCTAAATGTGATTTTTGTTGTTTCAATATAAACTACAACAAGCATTTATACTGGCATCCCTGCTACCTTGTGTGAAAATACACTCGTTCGGATGGTAGCCAGAGGTTGCCCGATGGAATACTTATTAAAATAAGAGTTAAATAGTTTTTTTTTTCTTTTAGACATCAATTATGACTACCAAACACTTGTGAAGAATACTTACACTACATGTTACGGGTCATAATAAATTAATATTTACAACCTTCTTGATAAAGTTAAAAAGTAAAATAGTATCGAAATAAAATTTGTTGTCATATTTTTTTTTTCAAATAATTTTTGAACACAATGTCGTGCATATAAATTAGTCGGGAAAATGAAATAAAGTCTTACTCACTAACAAGAAACTTATGTTGGATTTAGTCATACATTGTCTATGATTAAACACTGAAACATCCTTATTATACATTCTTTTTACAATTAATATTTTTACAAAAAATTTCAAAAAGTTAATGTGTTAATTAAGCTCTAATTTGGGGTTTGAAATTAGTCATTTAACCACAGACAAGGATGAGGGGAGAACTTTTATTGTGGTGTTTCCGATTACCACCATGTGTAGTGGAAGTGGTAAGATGAGTTTGTACGCTAAAATTTCAATTTATTTATATGTGACGAGGTAAGGTATTTAAATGGAGCAGCATTTGTAATGATTTTACCGGACATTTGATTTGGACTTACTGAAAAATAACAGGTAGACAGACGGTACTTGTGGACGACAAAATTAAATGCTGGATGAGACATCGTAGAGATTATTTCTACAGTCGCCGAGTGCCGCCGGTACACAAGGAAGTTAATGAGGTGGAACTCGTACTTTATGTATGTATTTCAAAACATGGAAGTAATTTAAACGTACTTACGTATCCGCGTAAAAATTAGTAGGCTTACACGGAATTCGCGTCTAACCGGCAGGTAATTGACGAGACTATTAATAACTTCACAATAATTACAGTCACTTTAAATAATTTTAATTAGCCTATAATAATAAAAATAAATATAATTTCATTTAATTTATGGTAACAATTTTTCAATTCGTAATCAACGATCAATGACTTCCACTGAAGGATTTGGTAAATATTGAATTATTAAGGCAGTTGCAAAGTATAAAGTGATGTAAAAGTAACAATATCGAATTGTGATTTAAATTCTCACGTGGTTTCCATAGTCATTTTCTATTACCATTCAGTTTATTTGTTTCTTTAGACTAAAGCTCATTATTTTGCATTCTTAATTTATCAATCGTCAAAAAATGTAGTTTATGAAGCCTCCAATCTATGTTTTATTTAACCTTACTTGTCATATAGGCGGAGTACCCTAATTTAAAACTACTTGGTTATTTAAGCGCTACATCTAAAAGCGAGATATTATTTATTGTATGTAACACGGACCTCCAAATGGTTACTGTTGTTTATTTCTCCATTCTCTACGAATGAAAATTCAGAGCTCTGTGATAATATTTAAAAGAACGGGGATAAGACGATAAAACCTAAAATGAAAAATGTACTTCTACAATTTAGTAAAATAGGAAGGCCAAATATAATATTCGGTTGAAATCCAATCGTGAATTATTTAGATTAATCCTTAGCAAGTTTATATAACGACGGTAACCTTTTATATAATAAAGGATCATTTTTGTGTCTTCTTCCCAATATAAACTTAGACAAGTATAAACCAAACTTTCCTCCGAATGGGGTATGGGAATAAAAATTCAAACGGGTCCTAATCCAAAATCCGTTTCGAGGCATATGTATTTCATACCGTATTTTAATATTTTGAATTTAAAACCATTGGATCTACAAAAATCTAATAACATAGCGTTGACCTTCATTTAACCCCAGATACGCTAGCTATTCAGACATGTTGAGAAGACTACTTTTAGGTGACAGCAATGTATCAGTCTTTATTCAATCGGAAAAAGTAATAGATGGCGCTGAGTGTAATACAGAGCTGTAGTATTCAGGCTTGTAAGCTAATGCCATCTGTAGGCATGCACCTACAACTATACAGTTGACGTTTATTTGCAGGGTGACCAGACAGTGACAGACTCCAGTGGGTTGTCTTTGATTTTCTTTTAGCGTAATGTTACCAGAGAGTGGGTTAAAATTTTCTCGATCAAAAGGCTTAGAAGTATGTGTTTTTTTATGATATTTTGCATTAGGAAAAGCGTTTTTATGACGTCATAAATACGCTCTGAATTCAAAATGTTAGAAAATTCATTAAAAATTAACTACGTACTGGTTTAAAATTCAAATTGGTTACTAAAAATAGTAAAAGGTATTGGTAACGAATATTAAAAGTATACCTAAAAATTTGTTCCCATACCCCATTGTATGTGGTTGCGATAGTTAATTACTCTTACCAACAAGCGCCAGTAACCGTTTGAAAGTCCAAGTGACATGACACTATTTAATGTACAGTGTAAAAAATGTTGTGTACTATTAACTTTTCTTTAATTAATCGTACATGCTAATACAGCTCTGTCGCTGATGCCTGTTCGTATAAACTTACAACCGTAAAAATGCAAGAAAATATTACACCGGTGCCTCTCTATAGTTGTTACTTCAATAATTCGAGTCAATACTCTAAATGCATAAACGTGGAAATATTCCCAAACTGTCCAATTTTCGGCCGGCTAAGGAAACGCAAAACTACTCGCTAAAATTTAGGTTAATAGTATAAAAAATACAAAAGTATAAAAAAACATTCACTATTAAAGAAACAACTATTAAAGCCGTACTAGATGCGTAAACAATAATATAGGCGAAAGCAGGAATAATTAACTGTTTTTAGTTTAAAACTGATGTGACGTTTTACTCTATACAACTACTGAATCTATGATTTTGTCCTTATACGAGACTACTTTCAGAAATCGTGGCCGATGGAAACCCGGCCTAAGATCTCGCCGGTGGCCATGTGTCTCGATAGTCCTACGTATAATGTTGTACCGTTGCTTTGTCATTAACTATGTGTATGTGTTTCTATATACATCAGATTTTTGGTCCTAATAGTAGGGATCCTATAAACAATACGAATATTTTTGTGTATGTTTAATAATAACAGGGCGCTAAATGATTTGGCCTGAAGGTCGTAAGATCTGGAGTTCTAAACGATTACCTGACCCAAACCAAATCAAACGAGCGCGTGCCGCGGGCACATTTCCTGTTATTTTTATGTCGCTATTTACAAAAATACATAAGTAAAGTTTGTAAGACATTACTTATGACTACGATTAACGAACATGCACTTAAAACTAACACACCCCGTGATCACAAGTCACACGACCTTGACTATGCGATGAGTATTGCCAAATATTGCACCAAAAATGTGTAAAATATATTTTTAAACAAAAAACTCCCGGATCAGTCGTAATCCAGATTCAGTTTAATGCTTAACATTTAAAAGTAGCCAAAATGATATGCAAGTAGTATAGAAAATAAATCAAGATATTTACGATTAATTTCAATTGTATATATCGATATACAAATGTGACAATACTTCAGATTTAATTTGTGATACTTAGATACGTAATAAAGACGAACAATTATAAAAATATAACTAAGAAACTTATATGTTAAGACTTTATAAATGAAGAGTTTAGAAACTCTGGAAAGCACCAGGTTCAGATGATCTGATAAAAAGATCTCTGCATTCACCTATCAGCATAAGCTCTATACAATGAGAATGTAGAAACTTTTGTTTCGCGGGCAGCAAAGGTAAAGCCCAGTCAAATTAGGATCCACACAAAGCGGGGAACTTGTATAGATATAAATAGCTTGGATTAGTTATTATAAAGTTAGGCTCAAGTCACATAAAATAACGCGTCTGCATCATGGGGTCCATGATGAGAATGTTCAAAGTCAAAATATACAGAAGCAATCTTGGATTAAAATAGCCCTAGTTATTGGAAGGCTGATGGGATTCATTATGATGAAAAAACTGGGCCAGCAAGATCCAGTTTAACTTTTTATAGACTGTTCTGTCTCGTTTCTTAAGCTTTGATTAATAATTAGGTAACTTATGGAAGGTCTCCACTGCGGAGCTGCAGATACACCATTATACCCTGACATTCAGTTTTAACATGCTAGCAAACGATTTTAACTGCTTAGCCAAACACTTAAAAATCTGTCGATTGAATGGTGTCTATTTTGGTCTGAAATACTAGGAGCGATGTTTTAAATGGAGAATCTGTAAAATTGATTTAAAGAAGAATCCATGCTCTACAACGCCATTCATCTCAGCGTGTTATCCCCGTTTGCGTCCATAGCCATGGACGTTGACCATGATTAGGGATTTGGTGAGTCTGTTTTGGTTATCCACTGAACCACCATCTCATCACTCATGAGTTCGTCCTCTAACAACTATACGGTGAAAAAACCACAGTCGTAAGAAACGGGTTAGCGGGTTCCATATATCTCAATATGCAGATTTGAAATTTTACAGGACTTTTGAGCCAAACTTTTGAATGGCTAACCAATGAAATTTTATGTCTACGTTTCTCCTAATAAGGCTTAATCGCCCATATTCAACTGGACTAGAAAAACTGGTCTTGATTAAATCTCAAACGCAAAATATTAAAATGGGTGAGAATAAATATCGTGCTTAAGCTGGAATTACAGACCAATATTTAAAAACAAAGAAGCAAATATGTCAAAGTTTAAAATCATCCATTCAGAGCTGAATGAATGTGATGACATCAACTTTTAATAGATTGATATACCTATTATTCATATGATATACAAATTCAAATTTGTGAAAAACTATTTTTGGTTTAATCAGTGATGCAACAGTAGGCAAAAACATTCCTAAGTGTGATCGACAAATTAACTCTAAAGATAAGGCTTCAACTACAATTCAAATCGAATTCTTATTAAATAAAATGTTAATGTGTAATAACATTATTTGCGATATTTACTGTCCACTACTTGCACATTATAATGTTTTTTTTATTCAAAGTTATATATATCATAAGATCATTAGTAGAAGTGTGTTATTTCAAAGCTGGGATTTTACAGTTTTGGAAATCAATAATGCCCATTTTCACTGAGTAAATTCAATTTATATTCTTTGGTGAAATCCGAGCCTTGAACGTCTTTAGTTAAATCTACTACAGATGGTTTTGTTAACACTACAAATAATAATGAAGCAACTGATAAGAAATGGCTGGCAGTTAGATTGGCTGAACACTTAAAACATTACACTTCTTTTTAATCGCTCCTAAACTATGTCACTGTACTTAGTTGTACATCATTAATATATAAATAAATATAATTCATTATATTTACATGTTATATTATACATATTAAAACTGAATCGAATAGATATATTTTTATGCTAGCAAAATATAAAATCTAAAAAAGTTGGATGTATACTATCTCAATCAGTCTAAAGAGATAATTATGCCGTCAAAGGATCTTTATTTGTAAATCATTAATCAGAATAAGCGAAATAAATAAATCAAAAATATTAATCTTTTTCAACCGCAATTTATCTAACCCATGGTATAATAACATATGATCTAACCTAGATACATGTAAGGAAGCACAGCTTCACAGTATTGCGTTTAAGATATTATAGTAAAATTGGACAATTAAAAATCTTTCAGTTATTATTCAATTAAATACAAACCACATATGATAATAAATTGTACAAGTGAATAGTCAATCACAACCAGCCTTAGATAGATAGATTGTTCAATAAAATAAGTATGAGCATGGGCATCGTGAAAAAGTAGGAAACGCCGATTGGTCGGCAGTGTGTGATGTCTATTGTGATACTCAAGCTACTAAATAATATATTACTTCCATTAATTACATGATTCATTCATGAAAAAATCAATGAGATTCCATATGAGGCACAAAGTAAAACAGTAACATTAACAAAAATATATATTGCTATACTATACTAGTTCAAATTTACTTGTGCATCACTCAATACACAATCTATACATATATCTTAGAGTAACTTTAAGTTAATCATTGAGCTTTCAATTTATACAAATAAATAATATATTAAACTACATCATTAGGACAATAATATTACTTTAAAAATATACAGTTACTATCTTTAAATTTAGTATTCCTACTATACAGGTGATTTAACGATGTACTTAATTAAAATAGTTTGTGGCGCCTCAGCGAAATAGCTTTTTGTATCACCTCACTTCACAATGTTTATTGACGGCGAGCGGCAGCGGGGCGGCGGCCGGGGGCTCCGCTTCGGCGCGGGGCGGGCTCCCGCCGGCGGCGCCCTGCTCCCCCGGCTCCTTCATCACGTACCCGGAGCCCTGCGAGCTGCGGGCTATTTTTAACCGAATCGGCGTCACTTTAGCTGTCCGAATTTTTCGTATCGCGGAAGAGGACTCCGAATAGGAGGGTGGGTCAATCGCGAGAGGGTCTGGCGCAGACGGGTCGTACTCGAAGGGGTCGACGGGCGGCTCGGGCGCGGCCGCCGCCGCCGCCGCGGCGCCGCTGGGCCCGGCCGCCATCGTCGGCCGCACCGCCGCGGTCGGCCTCACCGCCGCAGTCGGCTTCACCACGACGGCTGGCACGCCGCTTCCTGTGCTCGGTCCGGCTGCGACTTTCTCCTCCTCTTTCGGACGCTTAATTTTTATTATCAACTTAGTAGCACTTTCACTTTCACTGTTCACCACTAAATGTTTCTCAGCTTTTTTGTCCTTCTTTTTCTTGCGTTTCTCACTTTTGTTGGGTTTATGCTTCTTCGCCTTTTCTGTCTCCTCGAAATCAGCCATTACCATACGCCGATACTTCATACTTTCACGCCTGAGATCCTCTAGACTGGGCTTCGGTATGCTTGTTAGCCGTTTCTTCGGCGGTCTGAACTGGATTCCTGGAGCTTCCTCGCTTACTTGCTGAACTATATTAGAGCTAATTTTAATTTTCAATTTAGGAGCTACTGGAGAAGTGACATTCGGTCTGTTGGGTTTGGCAGTGACACGTCCGCGTCTCTTATAGTTCTGATTGGTATTGCTTGCAAAACTGGATAATTTTACATCATCTGACGGATCTACGTCGTCGTTCATGCTCACTTCTAAATGCCTGAGTTCTCTGGATAGACCACTCGTGGTCTTACGCTTCTTTTTCTCTACTGGTGCGTCACTGAATTTATAATCTTCTCTAGTAGGTATACTCGTCATTGAGGCCACCGCCTTTGGTATTGTAATGACAGCGCGAGCTAATGGTTGCGGCTGAGCGGGAGGAGGAATGGCTCCCATAGTGGAAGCGGTTGCTGGGTCATCCATATTCATGTCCTGAGTCCAATATTGGCGTAACAATTCCTTTTTACGCATTCTTCGTAAGCTTGTTGAGCCGGTCATCATACTCGAGGCGGCGCCACTAGTAGCGCTGAACATGCTAGTATTTGACTCGTGGACAGGTGCCGGTGGTTGAGGCGCCACAGGCTGGACACAACTCGCCGAATAGTTTGCGTCCAGGAACGGACCTTTGATCTTCACCTTCAATTGGTTTCTCGAATCTGATAACGACACTTTCGGGAGTTGTGGCACAAACGTTTCTTTAGGAGGTTCCTTAACTTCTTGGACTGGAGCAGGTGTAGCAGTTTGTGGCTTGCTAGCCATCAAAGCACTGTGGAACTGCTTTTCTACTTCTTCATCAATATCCACAAGTTGCGGTTCAACATTGCCGCTAGCAAGATCCATAAATTGACTGTGATAGGTTTCAGTAACAGCAGGAACGGGGTTTTCAAATGGTTGATAAGTTCGCATATCGACTGGTCCTGGTAACACAGGCTGTACCGATGAAAAGCCGGGTCCTCTATCACTGGATGGTGAAGACGTGTGTTCTGAGTGTGTCGGAGTAGGAGGTTTAGTCTCTTTACTTTCGAACGTCGGAGTTCGCTTGCTCGCCTGGGGTGGACTAGCAACGCGAGGGGACTCAGACTTTCTATCATCTTTGTCAATCGACTTTCGCCTTTCTCGAAGAGCTTTAAGGTCGACTCCGTCATTGGCAACATCCTCGTTAAAATCATAAACTGTACCAACGAGTTTGTGTTGTATTGAGTTGCCTACATAATCCGCAGGTGGGAAGCCATGACTGCCTTGTCCTCGACTCTTAGAACGACCTCGTCCTCTCTGACTTCGATTACTTCTATTATTTGGCCGTTTAGTGCCTTTAGGCTCGCTTTGCTTTGGAGATATTCCTGGACTTTTGCCAGGTGATTTACCCGGGAACTTTGTCATAGTCTTGGTTGGTTTCGATGGCGATTTTACATCTTGTGCAATGACACTAGACATAGTAGTTTCATTACTATCGTTCGACATTTTAGTAGCGGCTCTACTAGAATCATTATATGAGTCTGCACTAACACTAGGACTCGACACAACGTGAATAGAAAACTTGTCACTACTTTCATCTTGTGGTACTTCCATATCGTCTCGAGGAGAATCTGTAGGCTTAGGTGTCGGTGGGGCTATCATTGCCCTTGTAAGTGCTATATTCTGAGACGAACTTGTGAAAGCTGCACCATACTGTTGGTATGGTTTCGGCTGTATCAGCGTTGAAAGCGTTGTTGTAGTGTATGGCAATCCAGAGCCATACAGCCCTGGTCCCCCTGGTGAGGGTAATGGTAGCTGACCAGCAAATGGTAGTGGCAAATATGATGCGGGGTCAGTTGGATAAGTGCTGTACTGATTTAGAGGCATCGCTGGTTCAATCGCACAAGAATAAGCCGGCAGAGGTGGATAAGAATCAATTCCAGGCATCACATTACCTTGATGTGAATCACAACTGTTCATATGGGATTTCAAATCTATTTTATGAGAACAAACCGACCCTTCAGAATTAGTACTGGACGCTGATGATCTACGGGTGGTTATCTTACTTTCTCTCCATTTTGAGTCTTGGCTAACATAAGGTGATGAAATGGTAGCGCAATCCGAATGTATTACAGAGTTGTTGTTTTCGTAATTATGGTTATCTTGAGTCAATTCTTGATCGTTGCTGTTAACTGAGTGGTCAACGACAGACAATGGTTGAGAATCATCACTTTGTTTTGATAGTGATATTGAGTCTCCTACTTCAGATATAGATTGTACATCAGACTGCACTGTGACTGGTTCTTTGACTTCGTCAGTATATTGTGTGTGATCATATTTAGAACGTTCATCAGAAAGATCAACATGCATATCAGGTCTAGTCACATTAATATTTGCCCATTTTTCATTACTAGTCATTGGCTGAAGATGATAGTCTTTGTTTGCCTCAACTAAATTATCTGTAGGAGGCAAATCAGATGAAGAATATGTGTGGGGAATATGATTAACTGGAATGTGATTATCTTTTGGCTGTGTTCTCTTTTCATGTAAATCTAGAGCTGTGCTTTTATGAGTTGAAATGTCATGTTCATGTTTACTTTCTAAGCTTGATGCTGCATTGTTTTGATCTTCCGTCTCATCTTTATCATCCATAATTTCAATAGTTTCATCTTTTTCCGCTGGCACTTTCTTCGTACTCAACTGCATACGGAGTCTGTCGACTAAGTTTAATGTTTCTTGCACGCCCTGTTCTTTAGAAACTTCTTCTTTGAAAAAGAATTCTGGGTATGAAGCAAAAGGTTTCATTATATCTTCATGGTTAAATCCGTCCTCAACAGCGAGCATATCCATTTCAAAGCTAGACAGTTCGTTTTCTTTCGGTTGAGGCGAGAATATTGAACGATTAGGAAATGTGTTGATGGCCGATGGGATTTTAGCGCTTTTGGAGATCTCAACACCTTGGCCAACATGACTGGCATCTTGAGTAATGTATTTCTTTTCGGGTTCGAGAATAGATCTTTTCCTAATATTTCTAGGTATTGAACTTTCAACATCAATATGATCTAGAGTTCTAGCGTCCATTGGTGTTTTAGGAGATTTTATCATAGTATTTTCATTCAGATTAGCTTGTATCTTAGCTATCATCTTTATGCTACTCTTGTCAGTTGAGTCTGAGTCCATAGATTTGTCTTCAGTCATGTACTTTTCAGGGGCACCAGATTTCTCTACCGGCGGAGGATCAGCATTAGGACTTGGCGCTTTCGGTAACCAATGTTTATTATCACTTTCTGGGTATTCATGCATTAATAGAGGACTCTTTTTGTCCTCTTCGATTGGAACATCTATAAAGACAGCCTTTTTCTTAGGTGAAAGATTCTTACCATCTGGTTTTATAATATCCATAGATTCAAGTTTTCTATCTTCTTCAATATCTTCAACTTCTTCTTTTGGAGGTGAGTCTTTAATACTTATTCTTCTGCTGGAAATAATCTTCTGTTTTGATTCAACGCTATCTCCTGGACTTGCTTTTGGCTCAATATCTCTATCGATTTTAACTTTGTCTTTCTCATCGGGATATACACTTTGTCTTCTTGTTGCATTCATACTTTTAGGTTTTAGTTCTACAATTGGAACTTCTTGGATTTCCGACTCCTCTTTTATTTCATCCTTTACCTCCTCGTCCGCTTTCCGCTGCGCAAGTGGAAGTTCACTGGACTGGCAGCTCTCTTTGGATGTTTTGTTGGACCCAGAGGAATGGCTGATGTCGTCTTTAGATGGTTTTCTCGATCCGGCATCAGACTTATTAGACATATTTCCGCTTGTAGTAGTGCTTCTGGTCCGAGCACGTGTGGCAGCGCGCGCGTTGGGTCGGCTCGATTCCTCTCCTTTAGCAGACGGTGATGGTACCCTGCACTCGGACCCCCGTTCGGAAGTTTTAAGCTTCTTGTCAGGGGCCTTGCGTGGGGACGCATCGGTAGAAATGCTTTTTCCTTTGCGACGTCGTCGTGGCCGTTTAGGTGAGGGGCTGTCTGATCCAGAACCTCTTGATTCTTTAGAGCTGTCACCATCACTCGAGGCACTAGTAGACGACAACGGTCTTGACACCTTGTCGAGAAAGGGCAAATCCACTGTCGGCCTAGAACCAGGTGGTGAGAACATAGATGGTTGCCTAATGGCTGGTTTAATCTCTCGTGCCTTAGCAGTTGGCTTAATATCAGGCTTTTCTTCTTCTTCCTCTTCTGAACTAGATGATGATGAACAGCTGCTGCTGCTTGATGAAGAAGAGCTTGAACTGTCCTTTGGTGATTGTTGAGCTTCCTCTTTTTTGGGAGATAATTTCACTGTATCTGACTTCTCAACATCTCTCTTTTTATCCGTTTCAGTAGCGTCCGTAACAGGAAGCTTATTTCCTAAACCACTCTTAATATGAGCTGCTGCTTTCTTAGCGGCTTGCCTCTGAGGTACATATGCGATTGTTTCTTTTTCTATGTCTTTTGAAGACTTCTTTCTTACCACTTTAGCTGGTGTAGTTGATGTGCTTGGAGAGTCTTTGACTTCTTTACCTTTAGATTTCACCTTGCTTTTACCTTTTAAGTCTTCAGGGGATGATAATTTTTCGTTCTTTTCTAATTCCTCCTTTTTAACAACAGTAGTAGAACGCATGTTTTCTGAGGCCTTTTTCGCAGCCTGTCTCTGTGGTACAATCAGATCAGTAGGATTATCTTTTTGTTTGGCGAACTTGATATTTTCTTTGTTTCTAGCTTCTTCGTCTGATTCAGCGATTTTAATTGGTGGTTTCACTTCTTTATTCTTGTCCTTGTTAGAAGGTTTCCTTCCTCTTTTCTTAGGAGCAGGTTTATCATCATCTTTCACAGTAGATTTTTTCTCTGGATCTGGAATGAATTCCTTCATAGCTGCTTTGGTTCTTGGCAATGGCTGTTGAGAGTCATTACCACTAGGTGATTCACTCTTTACTTTCTCATGTTTTATCTTGTTTAACTTAGGTTTGTCATCCTTTTCCTTAGATTTGAGATCTGTTTTTGTAGCAGGCATATCTTCACTAGTATCTGAATAAATATCAACTGGGAATTTACTGTTCCTTGTTGATTTAATAGGCATCAATTCATCACTGTCGGTACCAGACTGACCCAATGTTCCAGCCGCCATCTCTTTCTCCATCTGTTGCAGTGTCTTGCTACGAGATCTATCTTTCTTTGTTCTAGCGTTTATAGCCTCGTCTTCACTGCTACTTTCAACCAATGCCTTGGATTGAGGTACTTTCTTCTTCTTCCTCTCAGTCTTCTTAGGTGATCTCTTTGCTTTAGTTTTAGGAGAAACTTTTTTCTTTGGCGAAATAGGCTTCTTGACGTCTTCGTCTGTACTTGAGCCAATCGCTCTGCCTCGGTATCTACTCGAACGAGTTATTTCAGGGGCACTCTCTTCACTTGAAAGCCCACTATACATACTCCCACTTCGGCGCGAGCCGTTGACGTAATGTTTCTTATAGGGATTTGCGGCTTTAGAGCCTTTAACAAGACCGTTCTTGTCTTTCTTTTTGTCGTCTCCAGAATCTGCAGGAGCTATTCTAGCTAGTAGTTCATCAAAGTCGTTCCTATGATCAGGCGCATCCGGATGTGAATACAGCCTGTCGTAAATTGAAGGTCCGTGATTTGCTTCTATAATAGCTGACAAATCGGCGCCTGATATCGATGGGTCTGCTGACAGCACACCGACTTGTTTGTGAAATGTCTGTTCTCGCATACGAAAAAACGATCGCGAGAGCTTTTCCCTCCTGCTCACCATATAACACAGATTACGAACTCTTTCTAAATCTTGTCGTAACTGTACGAACATTTTCATCTTATCCAGGTCAGCTTGTTCCTGCCTGTGCGTTAGAAGTTCGCTGTCGTCAGATTTAGGTGGCAGCAAGGGACGATTATGCCCTGCTCGTCTCTTCAATTTCCAGTAATTGTAAATATAGTGTATAGCATCTTGATCGACATCAAGGAGATGTGAACTTATATCTTTCAAGGTGACGTGCCTGTCGAACTCCCGTTCAATCTCCTGCAAGCGAGCGGCACGAGCTTGAGTCTTTTCCTCCGATGTCATATCCTTTCGGCGCTTTCTCTTTACCTCCTCCTCCTCCGAACCTGAACCGGCACATTTTTCTTTTTTAGAATTGACACTATGTTTCTGACAGTACGAACGTAGTTTTACACCGTCATCTGCGTTTTCATCCTCAATGATTGCTCGCATTTCAAGTCCATGTTTAAATGCACACGTTACGTGATAAGCAGTCTTACAAGTCTTTACAGAGCACTGTATGCACGCGCCTTTGCGCTCACGACACAAAACACACACTAGGGACCAACGCGAAGCAGGTATCGATGAAATTTTTGTAATAGGTTCCATTTTCTCCGCACACCCAATAGATACTTCGGGTATCCATAGTACACAGCTGACGTGAGCCCATTTGTGACCGGAAGGGGTGCATTTCATAGCACCACCGAGGTTAGGACACAGAACGCAGGTGGGCCGGACGCCATCGCCGCAAGGTCTGCACAGCCACTGCCCTGCAAGCACGAATAGTATATAATGTAAAGCAAGGCTATCAAATTTGGCTGCCATCAACTCACCGTTATCATACGTACCATCTGGAATCACAGTGATGCCGTAACAGGCCTGGTGCACGCATATGTTGCACGAGTCACAGAAGACCATTTCATTGCCATCTTCGGAGTCCGGAGACCGGCAAACATCGCAGATAACATTTTCATCATACTCTATCCCCAGCCCCTCCTCCGATTTCATAATAGCCTGGATTTTGTCCCATGTTCGTATCTGAAACAAGGGAATTTTCCGTAAATTCCATGAAAAGAAAATGTCATACATAATATTTTTAGTTGACGTTTCAGATTGATCTAGGTTAACGTTTTATTGGCTTTTCATCCGCAAAAATACCTAACAAATTTTCTGTCTTTTATATGTACACTTGAAATAGCTATGATACACGGGCGTGAAGGAAATGGGGTGAACACTTATTTTTATCTCTAGGCGCTCTAACTCGCCTTAACCTCACAGAGGTTAACGACTTTTCCTATAATACGTATAGGTACCCGGAAATCTGAAACAATATCCTTTGAACCACAAATGTCACGAGACTACTTTTTGAGGTTACAGGGTAATGCCTTTTTTCTGACTAGAGATTGACCTGATTATGTGTTTTTCTATTCACGGAGGCCAATTTCGGATTAATGAATTATTGATAAAAAAATAAATCTATAACACTGTGATTTTTCTATACATTTACACACATAATACTAAGAACTTCGAGTATATATAAATCTACAATAAAATACACAATCACACAGATAAAAATAGGCCAACAGTGAGCTAGCTAGCACAGGGTCTTGATGCTAGTATTAGTCTTTTGATCTTGCCAACTGAGTCGTGAAAGACATCCATCTGGTCACTATAATAATTTAGGGTTCTGGAAAAGTGAGGAATGGTAGAATTGGCACCCAGAACTGTACGTCTGAGAGGGGGGCAAAGTGGAGTAATGCGGTTTCTTGGAACCCTACGTGGCACTTTGAGTGAAAATAGGGATAACAGTAGGGGGGGGCAATTGATTTTACCTGTAAGTACTTTACAGAGGAAAGTTATATCAAGTACATCCCGTCTTTTCTCTAAAGAAGATATTTTAAAATATTCGAGTCTGCCCTCGTAGGTTGCTACTTTCCTAGCAATTCCCCTGGAGTATGCTAGATGCCACAGGAACCTTTTTTGTACTCGCTCCAGCCTGAGCGTATGCGCGGCATTGTGAGGGCGCCATACAATACTACCATATTCTAGAATACTTCTAACTAGAGTGTTATATAATAAAATCTTTGTTTGGATGAATATATAATAAAATATTCCTATCTCCATGGACAAAGAATACGGAATTGCCAAAAAAAAAAACAAAAAGTGTCACTTTTAACTTACAATTAAATCAGCGATTGAATCGTCCTCTGGATTGAAAACCAGAAATATACAAAATCATGAAACAATAAATCCTCGTTTATTTTTTGTTCTCTTAAGGCGACGGGTAGCCCTAACTAGCGACACCAATCAATTTAAATTTTTAGCTACTAAACCGGATCTATTTTAAATAATTTCGGAGCGGGTGTCTCTAAGCGAACATTTATACTATTTATTTAATAATTATGCACTACTTTTTGATCTGTTTTTGCACTCGAAATTTGGATTAACGCCATAACTGGCCTTTTTTGGCGGTCAGTCAAATGTCAAATACAAAAGTACACCTAAAAGTTAAGTATACTATACGCCAATTGATTTAAATTGAGCAACTGAACCGGATATATTTTTAACGATTCCGAAGCTGCAGCCTCTCGGAAAACCGTCATCTTAAGCGCTTGATACTAAGTGCGTATATATAAGACCGAAAAGCGACAGCAGAGCATGCAAAGAGGAGACGGAAACCACAGAACACCTTTTATGTGAATGTGACTGGCCAGAGGCAGAATATGTATTCTAAGTGACGCTTATCCGAAAACCAGAAGACTACAGGCGCTTCAATCCAAAAGACATCGTGTGTGACGCTGATGAAACTTTCTTGAGTGCAAAGGATGGATGGGAGGTATAAAAAGATCCCATTGGGTCGACGTGCTCCAGGAAAATTGGCCCCTAACAGATAAGACAAGTGCGGATAGCTTAATAGTTTTCGTATTTTTTTGTTATAATTTTTGTTTAGTAGTAAGTTTTGTTAAATATTAAGTCACTTTTCAAAGTATGTAGGGTTAAGTAGCAAAGTATGTAGGGTTAAGTAGCAAAGTATGTAGGGTTAAGTAATTTATATTCCACTGACGTTCATCATACAAAATAACAAAATACAATGGTAATCTCAGTTCCACACAATATCCTAAACAGGGTGCAGAGGCAAACGCTGATATCGAGTGCAAATTAAATCGTATCTGTGACCGAATCCAATTATACAGCGTGGACCTCAGGTAGTCATTATTTGGAAAAAAATCTCGTCACCGCAACACAGAAAATAAATATAGCCTGCTTTAAGTAGAGCCATCTCTTAGTGCGTAGCGGAACTTCCAATGATGGGTGCTGACGCAGTGCTAAGTTGACCGTGGGAGAGCCACGCTTCGGCATGAATGGACCGGCTAGACCGGAGTGATACCACAGCCTCACAGAAAACTGGCGTACATACCGGAGGTCCAATCCGGGGAAAAGGGGGGTTTTAAAGGTTGGCAGCGCACTTGTAACTCCACTGGTGTCGCGGGTGTCCATGGACGGCGGCAATAGCTTACCATCAGGTGATCCGTCTGCTCGTCTGCCACATATCACATAAAAAAAAATTTTACTTGCAAACAGTTTTCATCAAATATTATTTGCTACAGTAGTGATTTATTAAATAAGAATAATTGTTGATTTTCTTCCTCAAGGAAAGTTATTCATCCACCGACGTTTCTATTATTAAGAGGTTCTTTGATTACCAATTAGGGCAAAATATTTCCAAGCATCCAATTACCTCTCACGGGTCAAGCTAAAGGTAAAGTACGTTCTAAATATATACTAATACTACCCCAACCTACACATTTGTCAATGAAACAATAGGAATGGTCAAGCGGCCCTGGGATGTTGGGGGACGATTCTCGCAGCTTCGACGTGGAGTCGAATAAAGTTATAACTAGCCGGTTAGCGGAACGGTTAGTTAAATTACTGAGTAGCTCAAAATCAAGCTTGTTTAATAACGCTTTAGTTGTTACAACTATGCAATAAATTTTAGGGGGTGAAATTGCTCATCCCTACAAACAACTTTTATTACGGAGCCAGGTGCCAATGAAAACAGAATTGAATAATAGTTAAAATTACGTAACGCATGTTTCTGGCCTATTTTAAAAATCAATATGTGCAGAAGATGATGTAGCTGAAAAGTAAATTTAAAAGTTTTAAATTATCTTCAGCATAAGCTCTTTCATATTAAGTTAATTACTTAGGTTTAACTTATCTAATTTCTTTAAATTTTACTGATTATTCATTTATCCAGATTGTATTTTGCGATCCAGATCCAGAAAACCATAATTGTACAATTAAGTTTCTGTAATGCTTTGTTTTTTAAGTTGTGTTTTTTTGTGCAATAAAGTATATCTATCTATGTATAATTGAATTAAGAAGAAACAAACAATAATAAGTAATCGTCGTCTAACTTAATAGTTCCTCAGTGTATATCCATCACATATGCACATAAAAAAATCAGCGGCAGTGTTGTAACGTCCATCGCAATCGGTCATGTCGTGAAATTATTTTCAACAAAATATTAAATTCAACGATACTACAAGTGCAGACGAAACCAATTACGATGAAATGTGATTAAAATACACTCAAAGGATATCCACGTCAAAGGTGGAATTAGACCCGAGTTTCCCGGTTATTTCAATCCGTTCAACATTAAACATTTTCTAAAACCGTCGCGAAAACCTCTTGGCCGGTTAGAGACAGCACTATGAAAGGACATAATGAACGGCGCCAGTCGCGTTCATATACAACATATTATATTTATTGGTAATATACCTAGTTTCAATAAGCTGATTGCTCCCTGAGCAACGTTCTAAAACCATTTTAGTATCATTAGGAATCCTCTGACATGCAGCCTATAGAAATTGTCTGTACAATATTCATGAATTCGCCCGAGCGTGGGTGCAAAATAATCTGGAAAATTAATTCGTGGAAGTAACTTCAAGGAGACATAAAACCCATGATACAATAAATGATTAGACTTAACACAATCAGATAAATTAACCAGTCCGATTGTATTAAACCTTATAAAGTTTGAAATCAACTTTTTATCTACCTAAACTTAAGCCTAAAAATTATGAAAACGATTCGATTTCACTTTTCTAAAACCATTAATTAATCTCATCAATGATATATCTAGCATTCCGAAATCTGTATGCAAAATCGTATTTTGGGTATCATCTGGCAGACTTCAATTTAGGAAACCTATTATAAGATTATACTATGAAAATCCACATTCTTTTCGACTACATGATTTTCTGACCAAATTTAGAAGTTTCAGTTATTTACATTTATGTGGAACTGACATATCTATTCATGAGTTTGTAGTGAAATGAATCATTCATTACCATTATAACAAAATTATTGTAGCATAATAATGATGAAAAACTTTTCATAATACCTCTAATGCGGGTGTCCATGGGCGGCGGCAATTGCTTACCATCAGATGATCCGTCTGCTCATCTGCCACCCACCACATAAAAAAATATCTATAATATCTACTAAAATATTAACTGAAATAATTAAAATAATTTCCTCGCTACTAATGGGGTCCCATTTAAAGCGACCGGCTGCGCTTGCAGTTGTAACTAAGTTTTACTGTTAAAAGTGTCCCATAGAAATATCAGGAAATAGAGTGCAATTCTGACGGCGCACACAGTGGTGCACTATAAAGACGGCGTATCGGAAGGAGGACCGCATTATTAAAATAAATACAAAATCAGAAGCCAAATTGGAAGATAACCGGAATAATATTAATAATCAACGTACATTATTTAATCACATATTTTATAAATCAGATCATATCAGGATAGTGATTAAACAAATCCTCTTACCTGAGTTCCCACGCACTAAAGGAATTTAACAAGGAATAAAAATATGAACTTATTTGAAATATTAATAAGTAGATTAATGAAATGCGCGCGGAACGTTCGCTTCGAACCGAACACCAACTGTTAATACGGCTGGAAGATAAACTGGCAGAAGGGCGGCTACTCGCGCCAGGGTGCCAGGCCTTCGAAGAATGAGGTGGACACACCTTCCCGT
This sequence comes from Marasmia exigua, assembly GCA_019059595.1. Lineage (NCBI taxonomy): Eukaryota > Metazoa > Arthropoda > Insecta > Lepidoptera > Crambidae > Marasmia > Marasmia exigua. The sequence continues at coordinate 13,438,138 of CM032494.1, read as the reverse complement.
TTATCCGGACATTTGGGTAAAAAGCCGAATGAACTTTAATGTTTTTTTTTATATTTTAAAAGAACAATAAAAATAAATGAATGAATTATATCAGACAGCATCACATACCACCAACCACCACTTAGGAGGCTATTTATATTTTACCGCTGAATATACCACCAACATTTAGATATAGACTCACACCGAATATTTGTCCAAGGCGGGAATCAAAGCCAACCCTTAGAGCGTGAGGCAGGGACACTACCAAAAGCAATATAGGGTCAGTCAAAGCTCATTAGATAGGGCGGAACCACACCCCAGTTGGTTTGGTTGGGATTTCCATACAGGACGAGGCATGGTGGTAGAGGTACCAATACATAATTAAAGCAAGAAATTGTATGACTTAATGACAAAAGTTGAACAGACCGGCTTTTATCTATTATTCCGCCCAAAGAACCTGTCCTGTCTTTATCATGTCGGCTGGCCACCTTACACACGCCCACGGCTAGGGGTAGCAGAGAAGGCGCGTTCAGGGGCCGATTCTTGCGCCAGGTCAAAATCGACATTGTAAAGAATTATGAGCCCAATTTTTGGGAAAGACCATAGATATCGAATCCGACATTTATAAGAACAGAACGAGAAAAGGCCCATGTGTTTCCAAAATGTCACAGTAAAAATTATCAATTAAGTCAAGTACACAGTATGAGTTTAAAAAAACTGGTATACAGAGAGAGAAAAAATGAAGGTGGTGGTCTTATCACTAGAACCAGACATCCTTCAGAAATAACAATAGAGAGAAGAATAAGTATTAAATTATACTATTACTATCATTCAACAAGTATTTGCCATTTATTTTCGACGTAATTCGAATACGAGTTGATGTCGAATGCGCGAGAATAGCTCCAATGGCCGCAGGGTGGGCGAGGGCGTCAGCGAGCGGGCGGCTAAAAAGCTATGTGACATCCTAATACCTTTTGCTGTCATAAGACTAACTATTCCATTTTATTATGAAGATTCAATTAATATTTGATTTCGCGGATGTTCATGGGCGGCGTTGATTACTTTGCATCAGGTGACTCGCTTGCTTGTTTGTCCGACTCTAGCATAAAAAAAATTTTGCGACGTCTCAGAATGCAATATAATAAGTGTGCTAATCTAGCTAGTTCTAATTTAAGATCAGCCGCCTGTAAGGCTACAAGTTAACATAACAGACTATCAAATAAAATAACATTTAAAGTATTTTATAATTCATAAGCCTCGACAGTACAAATTATATTCACTCCTAAACAAACAGGCACTAATTTATCTAGATATTATTTAAAAATATTACTCATATTTATTAGTAAATAAACGCCCTGATAGTCTAGTGGTTTATGTACCGGGCCGTGATTTCGGGGTCCTGGGTTCGATTCCCGGGTCAAGCAAATAGTATGTTTCGAATTTTTCGAACATAGTTCGGGTTTGTGATCACCAATCCGCATTAGGCAAGCGAAGTGATTAAGCATAATCCCATCATAGTAGCTATAACCTGATTCCTGTGATGGAGGCCTTTGCCCTGAAGTGGGACAGTATAAAGGTTGATACTAATTAGTAAATAAAGCTTTTGCAAGTTTCCAATGTACTTACAATTATATTAAATTGGTATCATTCAATTGGTTTCAATTAATAGACGCAGAATCCGCTTTTCCTTTTAGAAAATCAATAACATGACACAAACAATTCTTAGAAAGGGATTCATCTATTTTTAACACAGTTACTAGGCGCTATGAAGAGGGAGATAAGATAATTCAGATATAAGCAAATTTAGGCTTAATGCTTTTGCGTGCGCTCGTCTCTTTCACCAACCAACAATAACTGTTTTACATATAGGTACCTAGTTCAGCTTTATGATAGCTATTAGGGGTTAAAGTAGGAAATTGCCGTTTTGTATAACAATTTTCTTAGGAGTTTTTTTCCGTATTTTTTTTTTAATTTGCAAAATAACTATTTGCATCAAAATACAATAATATCTGACTTCTATTTATTATGAACGTTATAAATATAGCATTAATCAAAATAAAGTTATATAGTATCATGAAAAACATCGTCTCAAGAAAAAAGCATACCAGATACTGATTGCAAGATCTGCAGGTCAATGACTGACAAGAAATAGTACAGGATCGGCCAGTGGCGAGTTATTGTTTCTGAGGGCGGGACTTGTTTTGGGTCGGTGATCCAGCGGAGTAAGTAAGTATTTAACATACATTTTATGAAGTACTGGAAGAAAACTGAGGGGTCAGGGGAAAATCCCCACGATCCAGCGCAATGTCTGGACACAGTGTTACGATCCAGCTGATCGAAAGTGGTTGGTTACCTTTATTGTGTAATCAATCTCGTAATGATATTTAACACATTGACTGCCTTCAAACCAGACACAAATAAACATTTATTGTTGGTCAGTCACCGGTGTCCCCCATGACACTCAATACTTATTAATGGTATACTTTATAAAGACAGCAAAGATATCAAAGCGATTTATGAAAGTTTCAAGTGGGATGCAGACCGAAAGGCAAGCTAACTAACTTAGTGAAGTTTACTTCGCAAGGTAATTTTACCCAAGCAAACGGTCTGTAACTCGCATTTTCCTCCTTTCCGATCAAATTATGTCTCAGTCGGTAAAATAAGGGTTACACGTGTTTGCGAATCAGTGGTTATCTAATGAATGCGCCAGGACGCAACGTGGCGTCCCCTATGCATTCAATTACTGCATAAGACACGCTCCTGTATGCGCATTCAACAGTAAAATAGTATACTCAACCATTAGAAATAAAAGCTGTGTACGCCCACGAATGCGTCAAACACTGATTTTACGTAGATTTTTGCTAATTTACAATGAAGAGACAGTATTATGAAAACAATGCGATGATGGTCGTTTCTCAGGAAAATAAAGGTTTAAATGAAATATGGTTTCAATTTATAACGATGCAATTTATCGATCTGAAACGAACCCGTCGGATTAATATTTAGGAGATAAAATTGCAAATATTCCTTTTAATTCACACATTCACTATTCACGAATGTTAAATTTACATTTTTAAGATCATTATTTTAAAAATGATAAATTACAGGGTAATGGGTACTCAAATGAGACAACTTTTAGTATGGGACCAATATTGAAATCTCAAAAATATTTTTCGCATTTCTATACAAACTAACACCAGATTTGTTATTTAGTATAAGCAGAGCAAAAATTTTTTTTTAGATTTACCAAGGGTCGTATAACAAATTAAGGTTGTTATTTATGATGCTAGCTAAGTATATAGTGGTGTGAGGTTGTAGCCTCTCGGAAAACACTTATACTATTTATATAATGTTTATACTTAACTTTGGCGTCTGCTTTTGTACTCGAAATTTGAATTACCGCCATAAACGGCCACTAATGTTGTTAATCCAAATTTCGAGTGCAAAAACAGATCAAAAATTAGTACTAAATAATTGAATAAACACTATAAATGTTTGCTCCCGCTCCGAAATTGTTTAAAATAGATCCGGTTTAGTAGCTAAGCATTTTTAATCGATTGGTGCCACTAGTTCGGGCTACCCGAAGCCTGAACTTCCCTGAACTATGCGAGTACTGGATGACGGAGCCGGAGAAACAAGAAACATACCACAGCCGAAAGTGCATTTCCAGAGCAGGCTTCGTCTCGGCAGTCTATCCAATAAAAGCAGATACTTTAGCGTCATCCGGGTACGCTTCGTCTTGCTGGAATGATTTTCGATTCATAACCAAGAAGTTTGAAAATGTAAATACCATATTTAGATCTGCCTATCGCTTACTGCTGTTTGTAAAATACAATAAGATCAAGAATAAACTTCACGCAGACCACAATAGAATAGAATAGATAATATAACAGATTACCAGAGATCTTGTTACACAATTAAGATATCCTGACCTTAAGTTCTGTGTACAACAGTTGTCTAATAAAGTGTGATTATATCTTTGGGAGTCAGTAAAGCGAAGTCGCCTCACATTGAAATCAAGGTTTCTTTTCAGTTTGCACAGAGACTTGAGTTCTTTTTTCATCAGCTTTTTTCAATAGCTCCATTTCACGTTATAAAAACTTGGTGCGCCTCAATGAACGTGTATCATACGTATATAGACCATAGGGAACAAATATTGATATTTTGTTATAACGATGTTATATTAATGTTTTGATATAATATTTCGCTACATTACAAAGGGTCTAGATCTAATTACACGTAGGAGGCGCTCCGCCTACACATCATCATAGAACATAAAGAAAACTTTTGTTTATAGCCTAAAAGCTTCTTGTAAAATAAGAAAATATATTTACACTTTTATGAAAGCCAGCTGTCATATGACATCTTTATACAATAGGCACTCTATAAGCAACTAATGCCTTATTATAAGGATGTGTCACCAGTTTGTTTGGAGGAGTTTTCTTTATAGAAATCTTGTTTAAATAAACAAGAAGAAAAACATTCGGTCAATAGCGAGTCGGGAGTAAATAATTCACTCAAAGCTCTCAATAGTTCACAAAATATTATAAATAAAAAAAAATGTTTGTACAAATTTTGTGATCTTAAAATATAAGGGTTTTTTAAGGAGTTCCGACCTTATGAAATTTTTGTAAACAACATCGTCAGATATCACACATATATGAAAAAGAAACTATACTTAGTTTTTATTATAATTCTAGTTTGGAAGAGGGTCGAAATTACAAATTGAAACTTAAAGTTGAAATGGGATATCATTATATGAAATTGCTTTATGTGCACATTGTAAAATATATATTATTTTTTTTTTTAATATATTTGAGTGCGACGCCGCCCGCCCCACATACATGGCCCATCTCCTGGCATGTCCCTTGTACCCAGACAATGGGCTGGGACATTATTAAATTATCGCTAATATGAATTCAATTTGTTAAGTAGTAGGATAAACTTTGAAGTAACCATGTCTTTATTTAACTAAAACCAATCAACAAGAGGACTTATGAATGAACTGATAATCCAATTAGTACCTACTTAAATAACATCAGTAGAACCATACATTATACAAAAAATATGATATCAATCACGCTAGAAAAAAAATAGATTTTTTCTTGATTGAGTAGCAAGGAAGTTGGTTCTTCTTTCGCAACTGTGAGTTTCAGAACCAAGCAGTTGTGTGCAATTCTTTATCATCAACTGGTTGCGAATCTTAGTTGTCAGTGTGGCCGGAGGGTTTTTTTTCTTTACCTATACTAAAAAATATTAAAAAAAGAAAATACCTGTATGTACGGGATTTGAATCCTGAACTATTATTTATGATGGTAACTATTTATATACACCATTATTTTTATCGTTTACATCCCGAAAACCTTTATAATAGGTATCGCAAATAAAGTACCATTTAGCATGTCAGTTCAACACAATAAGCAAAAATATCAGCTGTTCCATACAAAATAGAATATCCACCCGGCATAATGTATGAGGTTTCCGGGATGGAGCTAAACGATAAAAAAATAACGGTATATGTAGGGCACAGAGGTGCGGAACCCTGGCGAGCGCGACTCGCACTTGATCGGTCTTTTTCGTTTGATATACATAGTTCAGTGATTCTAGATAACAATATATAGAGAAATTGGCCAAATTGATGCTGCATTTTTATCTATCGTGATATGTACATTCGTTACAAAGCGAATTTAGATTTTATCTACTGTACCTCCCACTCATGGGTAAGCAACGCCACCCCCAACAAAAACCATAGGAGATGCGTAAAAAATGTGTAAGAATGAAATTTCTTTAATTTTACTACAATTCACTATCAATCGCTCGTACAAATAAAAGCACACTAATATTTTCTCCGCAATTAGTGTTACTCGTACAAAACCTGTCAAAATGGTTGCCATAATTTAGAAAGAATTTAAATATGTTATTTGTGCAACGCACCGCACACTGCAACTCTCAAAGATTATTATTTAATTGACCATGAGGCACCTTCTATCGGCTGTTTCCTGCTTAGCCGATGTCTCGAGTTGTCACCGCGGCGCCTAGTAGGGCCTAGCTAAACATGGACATAGCGTATTTTGTTTTTATAATTCCCTCTTTCTTTTGTGTGTGTTTAAAAAAACTCGACTGCAACAACATAGTCAAACTGCAACATAGTCCACACATCTTTTAATATGTATTATACGTGTATATACTTATAGCTATTTATTTACCTATACACTCACTCGCAACCAGGTCCCACCAGAATACCAGCGCTGCTGCGGCACCGCAGATAGTGCCGTTGCAGCAAATGCTGAGGTCGGGACCTGATTGACCACACACAACCACACCATCTCTTCTCGTATCGCCTCTTCTCTTTGTACCTGTGTCATGTCGTGTTATGCCTACTGTATTTATGTTTTCTGTGTCGTGATGGTCAATAAATGTATTTTCTTTCTTATATCGTAGATTTTTACGGGCAGGTTAAAAATATTGTTATACTTTATAATTAGTATAGCATTTATCTTATGTAGTTATTGCTAATTAATAGCACCGTCGGTTTTTATTTGTTTTCTGTATAAGAAGGTATTTGAATTTTGCAATAATAAAACGTTTAGAAATGTCACTCATACAAATCCGTATTTTTTAGCAAGGCGGATGACAGGATATTTTCATTTCCCTGACAAGCACACACACACTAAACCTATGTGATGTCCATGAACATAAGTATGTGTAGAGCATTATTTTCGAATGTTTAGGATACAACTTTTTCATCTGGAAAAAAAATTAAATATGGAAAATAGCTATTTTATTCCACCGATACATTCTGTACTAAAAACAAAATGTATTATGGAAGGTACTTTCCATTCATGTCATAAAGTCTTGGGACAACCTGTGTATTCAAAAATAAAATTCTAAACACATAAGGGGTGTCGTGGTTCAAATCCGAGAATGCACTTTTGGATTTTTCAAATCTATGTGCATTCTTCTACCATTAGCTCGGCAGAAAGGGTTATCATCGTGAGGAAACCTGCACGTCTCGTTTCGGATATATTGCAGCTATCTACAATATTTGAGATGATCCTGAACATGTAATCGTGATCCAGTCGGTCTGGTTCCCTTGTCTAAGGGTTGCGATAGTCAGACTGCAGTCTCTTCATTCTAATTACCAGATTTCCCGAATCCTGGATCATGGTCCAAGCGTGCCCAGGGTCCAAAGCGACATCTTTGGACGTAAGTGGGAATTACAAGCTAAGATAAATAAATAAATATTTCACAACATCACATACATTGATCCGACTCCCGAGATAGGTAGCTCAAGCATCTGTGTTACGGATATCAGAATCAACAGTGGGATTACAAATATATACATATAATACTTTTCTCTAAATACATACTTATAATACATAGATAACACCCAGACCAATATTATACAGATATTGTTATATGCACACAAATGTTTGCACCGTGCGGGGATCGAACCTGCAACAATTGCACCAGAGGCAGCGTTCACTGCCATTGTTCCAAACGGGTCGTCAATAGATGATAGAAAAGATGAGGATATGTATTATTATACATATAAACTTTCCTCTTGAATTAGGTACATATATTTAAAAAACCGCATTAATATCCGATGTATACATAGGGTTTTATACTATGAGGTGATAACTTCATGTTGAATTTATTTGATTAAAACCTCCCCAACTTCGGAGGCATAGCGCAAACAGCAGCACGAATGCAAAATCAATAACGGACAGCGATCGCGCTCGCTGAAAGATGTTACCAGCATCCGCTCTAATTAATGAAACGCTCTCTTTTGTAACACCACGGGACCCTCTCTCCCATTCAACAATAACATGCGACATGGACAAGCGCAACAGGAGGTTAATGTCCAAACAAACTAGATATATACATACTAATGTCAACCTCAAAATCAGAATTCATTCAAACTAGTTAACGGAAGTGCATCAGTGTGTTCCCATTTGGTCAATCAAAAAATGTCCACTTACACGAACTGTATTAATTTTTATGTCATACACGCGACGCTTGGACATGGACCACTTGTATGGAACATTGATATTATTAATTACAACGAAATAAAAATAGTGAAATCAAAAGTGAACTCAAAAATAAAGCATACGTCACGATTACGACGGCACATGTAATATTTTTAATAAATAAATATTTCACAACATCACATACATTGATCGGACTCCGAGGTAGGTAGCTCAAGCACCTGTGTTGAAGATATCAGAACTAACAACGGAATTAGAAATATATGAATTTAGTACTTTTCTTTTGTAAATAAATACTTATAATACATAGAAACACTCAGACCAATACAAACACACAATTGTTCATGCACATAAATGTTTGTACTGTGCCCCCGCATCGATCCCGCAACCCTTGCACCAGAGACAGCGCTCACTACCACTGATCTAAACGGGTCGTCAATTTACTGAGTTTTATAATCTTCAATATTTTAAAATCAAGTACAAAATTTTGTAGGTGGGTATATTTTGCACCTTTTTTCAAATGAATCACAATTTCGGAGATTTTAACAGTACATTACAATTTTACTTATACCAAATATTGGGAAGACATTAAACTAACAACATCTACGAAAGCACATAATACAATGAAATCTCACCACCTTCCACTAGTTCCACTACAATTCAATAGACAAAATGTTTGGCGAAGTACGTAACATAATCAAGCTCTGCCGAACCGGTGTTAATTGGAGGGGGGCACGTATCACACAGGTAGATGCAACAGTCCGATCGATAGCCTAGGCGACTAGCGGCATGCGATTGCGTTCCGGTTTCCCGCGTCACAAACACAATGCGGCTTGTCAACAAAACCACGCTTGGGATTTCACTACGTACCGAACCCTGTCTAAATTTGATGCACCGAAACGTAGCGAGCTTGAGTTGCTCAAACGAATTAAAAAGTCGAAAATGCATTAGCACCGGAGCGGCTATCACGCTCTCGCGAAAAACTTTTACATAGGTACCTAGTTAATACTAAACTTTGACCTAGTCTTGTTTAGAAAATGCATTGTTATGATAAGTCAATTGCCAGTCTTCAAAAGTGGCTACCCTATTTATAATTATTCTAATTGTGATGACCTAGATTTTTACAAGGATTCCTTCGATAAGTATTATCTTTACCTGTACTTTTTAGGGTTCCGTATCAAAACGGTAAAAACGGTTCCCTATTACTTAGACTCCGCTGTTCGTCTGTTTGTCTCCAAGCTCTATTTCAAGGACATCCACAGCTAGAGAGTTTTCACAAGTTCAGTATTTTTGTAACCGCTATAATAACTAATACTAAAAACAAAAGAAAGTAAATATTTTGAGGCGGCTCCCATACTGATAACGCCTTTTTGTCTAATCTTTTATTTAACGGACAGCAATGGTAGTACTTACGTTCTTATAACATGAAATAATTCAAGTAAATTGTTTATAGCATATAAAAGACACGGTGGCATGGCAACGAATATTGTAATATTTTGTATATATAATGATATTAATGATTTTCTGTACAAATTTGACTTTAGATTCATAGTGTTATTTGTTATGCTGTGTAAATTGAACACTTACTAATAAACAATATAGCAAGATATTATATTTGCAGTTCTTCTCACCACTACTTTACCTCTAACATGAACCATGGCAGTCAAATTTCTTCCGAACACAAGCATCTTTGGTAATATTATTCAAAAGGATGAGGATTTTTGATATAAAAAGTAAAGTATCAGCCAATATACGGTGAACTGTCCCACTACAGAGCAAAGGCCTCCATTATTGCCTACGCTTGCCAGATGCGGATTAGCGATCACAATCCTGAGCTATGTTCGAAAAATTCGTAACATACCTTTGCTCAAACCGGACCCAGGACCCCGAGATCACAGCCTGGTACTTAAACCACTGGACCAACTGGGTGATAGACCAACGGAGCGTTTTTGATATAATTAAATGTTAATAATAGGAGCTTCAATTCCGTCACCATACCCCTTACGTGCAACCCTAATTAATTTGTTTTATATTATTTCACAATACCAATATTTACCAATTCGTAAAAGACTAATTTAGTGGTTTGGAAATGAACTTGGATAAGACCAAAATCATGACCAATACTACTAACATTACCTCAAACATCAGCGTAAGTGGCACTGCTATAGAGAAAGTCCATAAATACGTGTATCTTGGTCAAGAGGTAACAATGGGAGAGGACAACCAAACCAATGAAATCAATAAGCGCATAAGGCTAACGTGGACAGCCATCTCCAAGCTTGAAATCGAATTAAAAATGAATATCACGGCTGAACAAAAAGCTCGCATTCACGACCATTGTATCCTACCAGTGCTCACTTGTGAAGCTGAGACTTGGGTTCTTACCATGAGTTAGCGACGGCTCAGGTGTTTATTAATGTTGAAAAAAAATGAAAAACAAAAAAAAGGGCTTTTCATTGTAAATTGTCATTGTGAAAGAAATTTTAAAAAAATTTTTCGCCTCAATTATTTTCATGTGTTTTTTCATAATGTAAGATTGAAACACGTTTCGTTACGAAGAAATCTTATACTAAGGATATTCTCCAAAAACTTCAGGTTACTCAAAGGTCAATTGAGAGGAGGCTGGTAGGAGTAAAACTCAAGGATCGTAGAAGAAATGAGTGAGCCAGAGAGCAGAGCTAAGTAAGTGACGTTGCGAAACGGGTCTTGAAGTTAAAGTAGGAGTGGGCTGGTCATGTCGTCCGAAAGGCAGTCGTAAAGACGACACCATCGGGGTGAGAAACACCGAAGAGGAAGACCCGGAAGCGTTGGTGTGACGACATCAAAAGGCTGGCAGGAATAAAGTGGATAGAAACCGCCCAAGATCGACAAAAAATGGCATAAACTAAAGGAGGCCTACACCTTAGAAGTTGAAAATGGCTTAAGAAGAAGAATAGACTAATTTAAAAATCCAAATTTTAAATTTGTTACTACCTTTTTAATTTCAAAGGCCTACCGTAGAGAAAGCTCTGGGTAAGAGGTAGGCACTTGAAATATTTAAAAAATACTCAGTTGTTTTATTACTTTAATAAAAAATAATAAAATCAATGGGACGAAACACGAGTTGGACTCACACTTGGCCGATTTTTTACCATCGATGATATCGTTCAGAAATGCAAGTTTAGATCGTTAAGTTGCGATGGTCCAATTTTCAGTTTTACTGGTATTAAATAAAGATAAAATTATGTATTGTATATTAAATTTTATTATTTCTTTAGAAAAAAAAACTAAATAAAATAATATTGCTTACAACAAGCACCCTTTAACAAAAACCCTTTTCTTTATGCTTACTAAATGACTAAGGTACCGGAATGATATGTTAATTGGTTCAATGGTAAGTGCTGGCTACCTAGTTTGACGGAAACATAAAAAAGTGAAAAGATGACTTTTTTTAAATCTTTTCATTAAAGAACAATGTCGCCATTGTTCTTCAATAAAATGACTTCCATATAACATTTGAAGCCTTTGGCACTTTTAGAAACTTTTATATCTCGAAACGAAAGTGAGGGCGGGCCACTATTTTTTAATACTTGCTTGGCGGTGAGGGAAAACATCGTAAGGAAACCAGCACGTTTCGTAGTTTCTGACAAGTGTAATCATGATTCAGCTGGTCTGGTTCCCCTGTTAACGGGTTGCGAACGGCAGTCGTTATACCAGACTTCCCAAATGAATCATAGTCTATGTGTACCCCGAGCTACAAAGCAACAGTTTTGGACACAACCGCGAATAACACGCTGAGATGAGATGACTTTATTTATTGGTGTGCAGTATGTTGTATGCTGGCTTGATTTCCCTTGCTCGATGAAAAAGAACAAAATATTTCATAGATGTTCTAAATACAAAACAAAAAAAGTAGTTATGTCAATGAGTGCTCAAAGTGATCATTCACTCCAGTCAATGATCACTTTGAGCAATAATCACAATGATAACTTAAGGCCAAAAAATCACAGTATGTACATACAGTCAGCATAGAAATGATCTTAGTTCTAATGTGTCAAAAATATCTGAGCATTTGACAAAAATCACTTTCAACACAATACTAAGGTATTGTGTTGAACAGACACTTTCATTTGTTGTCAATATTTATTCTCGAACAACAAATGAAAATGTACATAGGTGTATTTTTTTTATAGAGGCTCAGTATATTGGCTGTCCTCGGCCTGATGGTAAGCAAGAGAAGAGCCCAAGTTGCAAATACGAGGGCGACACTGAATGTTTTAAGAACTGGCCACTTAAAAGAAGATGATTAAAAAAATAAGTTTAAATTTTGAAAATGAAACTCTTTGCCAATATTATTGTCTATGCATTTAATTCGATTCTCTTTTTTTTCCGATTTGGCGGCAAATTGAAAATAATCTATACCAAGTGAGCATGAATTTAACGGGAGAAAATTTCCGTGCAATGATTTTTTATGACTTTCGATGTCAAATAAGTCAACAAGAAAGTTATGATAGACTTCGATTGGCCTTTCACGATGAAGCTACATCTCGTGCCACTGTTTACAACTGGTTTAATGAGTTTAAACGTGGTCGCACTAATCTCACCGATGATTTGCATGAGGGACGGCCATGTACGGAGACTACCGAAGATAACCTCAGTGTTGTGCGACGTATGATAGAGGCCGACAAAAGAGTGACCTATCAGCAGATTCGGACAAGTTTAGGCATTGGTATAAGTATACAAAATCATTCATGAACATTTAGGGGCCAGGAAGCTTTGTGCCCGGTGGATACCTCATAATTTGACAGAGGCCCAAAAACTACGTCGTGTTGATTGGTGGCGCGAAATAGTTCAAAGATTTAACGTAGGTAACTCAAATGCTGTGTTTGACATGCTAACAGGTGACGAAAGCTTGATTTATTGTTATGATCCTGAAACTAAAAGACAATCTGCTGAATGGGTGTTTCCATTCGAGGAGTTGCCAACTAAAGTGAAGAGAGGTCGCAGCGTGGGAGAGAAGATGGTCGCCTCGTTCTTCGGAAGGACAGGTCATATTGCAACAGTTTGTTTTGAGGATCGAAAAACAGTTACCGCAGAGTGGTACACTAACAACTGTTTGCCACTTGTTTTGGAAAAAGTTCGGGAAAAACGACCTCGCAGTAGGATCCTCCTTCACCACGACAACACCTCGCCGCACACCGCCAAGCAAACACTCGAGTATTTGGCGACGTCAGACGTAGAATTACTGAGTCACTCGCCATATAGCCCAGACCTCGCACCCTGCGATTTTTATTTATTTCCAAAAATAAAAGAAAAATTAGTAAACGTTTCACGGACGCCGAAGAATCAGTGGCTGCGTATCAAAAGGCCGTCGAAGAGACCCCTAAAGAAGCGTGGGCCAAGTGCTTTTCTCAGTGGTTTCATGGAATGCAGCGATGTATTGATAAGAAGGGACACTATTTTGAAAAGATATAATAAAAGTAACAACTTGTTAAATTGTTCAGTTTTGATTTTCTAAGAACTTTCAGTGTCGCCCTCGTACAACGGAATCGATGTCAAGGAATCATCATCACTTCCGTAGGCACCGCCATACTGGCCCGCGAGATGCTTTTTCACGCTCCGTTTGATTGAATCCATATTGTAGGAAGTGGGAAATACATGCGCCGGCATCGAGTTCCATTTTTTGATGGTGCGGTAGAAATAAGAACTGCCAAATTTTTTAGTCCGTGATGGGATGGTTTGCACTGTGAAGCGGCGACAGCGTCGTCCGGCGCGTGTAGTTCTGTGACGGAATAGGGCAGGTGGGATGAGGGAGAAAAGCTCTTCAGAGCATTCACCGTGATATAGACGGTAAAAGACGCTAAGCGACGTAGCTAAGCTACGTAGTTGAAGAGGTTCGAGGGAATTTGGTGACTTCTTCGTCACCTATAATACGTACAGCCCGTCGCTGCAATCTATCGAGAGCATCCATGAGGTATTTAGCGGACCCATCCCAGAGATGCGAGCAGTACATACTCCACGCATGCCCGGACTTGAGTCTTGTACAGAGTTGGTCCGGCGTGAAGAACCTGCGCACTCTGTTCAGGATTCCCAATTTTATAGATGCTGTCGAGATGAGGCTCTGAACATACCGGCTTTGGTTAAGATTGCAGCGAATTTCCATGCCCAGCATGTTTAGGCTAGTACGTTGACTAAAGGAAGTGCCCTGGAGATAAGGGAGGGGAAGGAATGGGGATGTCTTAGAAGTGAAGGCACACTCTTGAGTTTTCTTGGCATTGAACTCGACCAGGTTTCTGGAGCACCACTTACTAATGAGATCCAAAACTGTCGAGCTCAGCGACAAGATGCTCTCGCTTCTCGGCGATCACGGCCCTACCTTTGTTGGGTCAACCGAGATATCGCCCATGAACCGTGTTGTTGTCTGCATAGCAATGGATGTTAGCATGTCATGCAGAAGAAAGAGGGTGGGCGATTAAAACATATACTGACATACAGTCGTTTTTTGTCAAATGCTCAGATATTTTTGGTGGGTTTGAGTACTAAGATCATTTTAATTTTGACTGTGCTGTAAGTACAGTCAATAATACGCTAGTAGCAACTTCTTCCAGGTTACCTCTAGTTAGAGGACAGACAAACCTCGGGAACAGGGTAAAACGTAACTGTTTTTAATTTCTTATTCGTCGCGGCTCATATCAACTAGTCGCCTGTTTGCGACAGCCAACAAATAGAATGAACTTAAATGAACTATGGATGCAATTAAACTTACCTCCAACTCCTCGATGACCTTCTCAAGCTGGTCTTCGTTGATTGGTAGGGCACCGGCTCGGGCACGTTCTGCGTTCAACAGGTACAGCCACTCCGTGTCGAGGTCGTCCAGGTCGTACGAGCAGGCCGCCTCGGCACGCGCCGGCGTAGTGCTGAGGTAGTGCTTATCCGACAAGTAGTGGGCATCTCGCGTCAAATGAATGTACTTGTCTTTTGGCCTGCGAGATACAAATTCAAATCAGCAACCAGAAATGTATCTTGACAGTTGGAAGAAGATCAAACTCCAGCTGTCGTTTCAGCAAAGCGTAAGTCGTTTTAGTTGTAAAACAATAAAAAAAAATTAGAGAGTATATTACTTATTTTACTGTTTCGAACTGATAAAAACTGTGATATTAATTTATCTCAAAGTTTTAAGGGCACTTTTTCGATCTACAGACAGCGACCATGAATGACATTACAATGCCAATGCTCAATCTAAACTGAATGCATGCTGAATTGATTCAGCTTTTATACACCCCACAAGTCTTCTGAAGTTTATTTAACGATTCTGTTTAAAATCAAAACAGGTTTTGATACTCTGTCCATTGGTCATCCAGAAATGCCATGTGTATTTAGTGCAATAAAGGAGGCCTATGGAGATCTCAATTCACCCCAACATAAAAACTAAAAGCGATCCCTAAGCTCTTGCTATCCTTGAATAAATCAAATACATTATTGGGCTTATATACGCGTCTACCACGTTAGCATGTTTTATGTGAAAATTTGGTTTTGATTTCTGTTGTTAGACGCAAGTTTATAGTTTTTTAATGTAATTGATGTTATTGATAGGTATCTATTTTAAAATAAAAGTCCTGTAAGTGTATTGAAACAAGCATGATAGATATAGCGAGGATAAATGAATAGTACTTACAATTTGAATTCTTCAAAGTCAGGTGGGCGAGGATTTTCAATAATCTTCACTTTGGGAGCTGGCAGGGAGTCCGGATTGACGGGCACCTGGACCCCGCGTTCCCAATCTTGTTTCCATGTGTCCGTGATTACCCAGTACTCGCTTGGCGTCAAAGGCTCCGAATCTGGTAGCTTCATGGCGCTGATGAGATCTTTCCTGGAATTTGTAGGTACATCTGGTAAGCTAACGTAAGAGATTCGCGACCAATCTATTTATTCAATAAATGTTTACAAGATCAGTATCACTGGTCAGTACTACACCAATCCAGGTCAAAGTTCAAAGCACAACTGACACTAACTGTACTTGCAACTTCTCAAAATTCAGAATTGCAAAGTGCATGTGGGCTATGAATGGTCCACAGATGTGTGAACTTATTTCTTAAACAACAGATAACTTTACATACCAAGATAGAATATCACTGATGCAAAGAACATTATATAATATACCATATTACTGTTACATCTAAACCATAAATTTATACAAATCAATTTCTAAAAAGAATACATTTTACAGATACACACAAATTAATTTTAGTATGCCGAAGGCTGAAATAATGAGGTAAGTTAAACTATCAGAACTGCATCAAATGCAAAAAAAACAGTTTCTAATAAATATATACTTATCTTTCAGTCAAATATGTACAAGGCAAATCTGGCATTGAAGGGTCGCATTGATGTAATACTGATTGCTTAACATCTGCTTAAGTTATTATATTATTATGAAAATTTAAGTAGCTATGAAGAACATTTAAAAAATATATAATTTATAAACATTATTGCCTTGCTAGCTTTGGCGAATTTATTTCAAGATACATTTAAATGTAAAAAGTAGAGAAATAGCTGACCAGCAGACCCTTGGATAATTTTTAATAATGTTTTTAATTTTTTTTTCAATTACTAATTCATCTACAATATTTAATAATCGTGGTGCCTAAATATCTTCTTGAATTGAATTTTCATCAATATCTCAGCCCAAATCTACCCACCCACAGTTGAATGTAGACCTCTTCTACATTTCACCTGTCACTTGTGTTATCTGTCAACATCATCGACTGTTTCCCAGACTTTACAACATATTAATGTATCAGTAACATGCTTACATGTCCAATTTCAATCAATCAGTAACATGCTTACACGTCCAATTTCAATTTCAATTTAAAATAACCAAATATTAATTTACACATGCCTAGCTTTGCAATAATAAAATCATTTGATATAGCATTTCAATGCACACCATTATTTATTCTGTATCAAATCGGAAATAAACATTCCTTAACATCCTTAATTTCCCTGAAATCAAAAGCATGTTATATGTATATAAGTACGTAGTTAGAAGATGAAATATTTACTAATTTCATTACACACTGCATATTTGACAAATTTCCCACTATTTAATGGCACATTGAAGTTTTGAAACACTAAATTAATGGTGCAGATACATTTAGCAAGTTATTCTTACACTTCCCAACTATCAACAATTGTTTTTTTTTTAAGTCTTACAATTTTTTTTCATCTTCACTTATTCATCAATGATTTCTACTGACACCTCACCTCAAATTATTCAATAATATTATTTTTACTTTATATGTTTTAAAATATGTTTGATACAGGATGACCCATTTTCTCAAAAAAAAATGTTTAGTCCTCTAAAAATGGGTTACCCTATAAATAAACAAATTAATAAATATGAAAGAGAGATTTATACAATGTAAACTAGAATTGGATGTACATTATAGTGACCAGAAAATTCAACTCAAACTGTAGAATAGCTTATACAACTGAATGTTTTCTTTTTTAGATAAAGCTATAGTTATTATTACATATTAAAAAGTTACAATATTTACAAATAAACTAAATTGATGGAAAAAAGAAAAACTCCAGTAAAATATAATTAGAGTCAGCAAGACATTTTATCTTCTCTTATAAAAATGGGCAAATCTTTCTAAAACCATAAATAGAATACATTACCAAACCATGGTATTTAATACATATAAGTAAAAAAGTAATAATAACTTCATATGACATCTTATATATTGATCTGATTTCGAATGAAGAACTTATTATACAGTTACTAGATAACAGAAACCCAAAAATTATACTTAATATATTAGAACACCCAGACCAGACACTGAACAAACTCAAGTGTGATCACAGATGTTCGTCACGAGAAGGAATTGAACCCACATCTTTTGACATATGAGGCAGGGTTACTACCAAATGCACCAATATATGTCATCACAATGTCTTACCATTGACTTTTTATTAACTAATGCTTAGCTAGTATTTTCGCAAACTGCAATAATAAAAATGGTTCTTAAATGCTAAATATCCATTATATTACTTCGCATTGCAACCAAATACCTATAGATTTCGCAAAATGCATATCTTCTACATTGATATAGTATTTATTAACAGTAATTTGAAGTACTTTTAATTTAGACCTTACATTTCTTTTTGTTGGTAATGAAATAATTATTACAAAATATGTTTGCCTTTAATTATTTCATTTGATATTCCTCTATTTTCTTTGACATTGAGACCCATAAGGTTTATGTTTGAATGATTTATATGAAACAATATTAAGATTATATAGGTAAATTGAACAATATTAAGATCTAAAATTACGAAATATTTTCTCAGCATCCTAGACTTTAAACGACTAAATATTAACAATACATTTTCTAAATCACTACTCTACTCTCTTTCAAGATTTAAAAATTCTAAATTGTATGTTTGACCTTTATATTAATCGAACTTCTGGAATATTTAACAAATTAACAGTCCTTGTGCAGGTCTTGTCACCAATAAGACATTTAAAACAGACAATTTTCAGTATGTAATTGTAAATGTCTATAATACTATTGTCATATCTATTGTCAAAAGTAATTGTCTATAATACTATTGTCATATCCACAATAAGAAATATTATTTCCAAGGAAACTATTCCAATATACTTAATACTTACAACCACTTGCCTTAAACAAAATCATTAAAATGTTTAATTATACTTTATTTGTAATTTTTTTCTCATTAAGTTGTGAAAAGATGCCTGTTAGGACATTGCTGCTCAAGAACTATTATCTTAAAACACAGTAAAAATATGCATTAGCAATAGCTTACTTACACTAACACAGTTTACACAGAGTCATAGAAGCATTGGATTACAATCGCAGTGCTAAAAACAATACTACTAGTTTCCATATCATTAGAATGGTTACAAGATTTTTATGCTTCTAATGTTCAATATGTGGAAAAACTATTTATCAATTAATAATTCATTTCATACTTTTTCTTTTCTGACTTTGTATTTTACTAACTAAGGATAGGTATGCTTCATTCGCAGAAAGCACCTATTAACAACTATAAAAGAACAATACAACTATAAATCCGCTGAGATTTCTTTTTCAATCACTGAATTGTCCACATTTGAAAAAATATAAATCACATCTGCAGAAACTAGCATAAATCACATTCATATCAGAACCAATTAGCACACAAACCTGAATAGTTCTGCTGGTGCCTCAGAGGCACTTCTGTTGTAGATGGATGACATCTTGACGTCTGGCCGGAGCTGCCAGAGAGCGTCCTCAGGCTCTGTGCGGCGACGCTTTGATGTGCCTGGCTCTTCACCACGCACACCAGTTGCTCGCTTGGTGCCTCTCATAGACATCTCTTTTAGTTTGCTCACAACCTACATGTTTATGATCCAACTACGGCTTTACACTTAGAACGCGGTAGCAACATTGTGTAGAATGTCACATCATTCACTACATGGTGGCACTTCAGTATGGTACAATGCAAATGGTACAACCTGAAATAAAAGTAATTACCAATTATAATGTTATCACGAGATAACAACACACTTAAATTGAGTAATTATGTCTGAAATACACTAATTCAAAGCATTCAAAGGCCTAACATCCCTTCACAATCAAAGAATACCATGTCACTTTTGACATTTCACAAAACACCTAAAACAGTTTTGCAAACAACAAAACAGTGTGATTTGCCAATGAAGTAATTAATAAACACGATTTATTTACCATATAATACACTATTTATCCATTTTCCAACAACATTTCTCTGAAAAGCGTTTTGACGTGAAGATTAAAATGTCAATTCATAAATCGACAATGCTGATGGTACAGGTGCAAATTGAGGCAAATCAAAATTGTACTTCCCCTTCATCACGAACACACATGTTAATTAGCGTGCAAAACCTTTAAAACGTTTAGTGAAAATAATTAAAACTCCCGTTTGACGTTTCACTTTACTGCACGACTAAAATGTATGGCGGGTCTGAGGCAGCCCTGCAGGCCAAGTAAATAACGGCGGAATGGACGCTCTTGTTGCCAAAGGTGCACCTTTACTATCGTGACCACAATTATACAAAATGCACTCACATAGCACCTCAATACGGCCAAATTACTACATTCTTCAATAATTAACCGTAAATATTTATCTGGTAGTCTCCATTAGAGACTACATAACAAAATTGACAACACAGATAGCAGCACTGTTTTGTTGCCAGATTGACATGAACCCTACGCATCATTCCAGTCTTCTCTGAATTGGAATGTATCCATCATAGTAAAAAAGTATATTACACTTGCTTATAGTAATGCAATAATGGTGAAATACCTCATATTTTACATACATTTTCTGTAACAGACATTTGGCGCCATTGATCCAAAAACCACTTAGGTCACGTGACTATGTACGAATCACCAACGCAAGCCAAGTAAAATGGCCAAAACGCACATCGAGTTCATATAATGTCATTGGGTTTGAAAGGAACTTGCCGCATAACATATACATTGAGATGAGATTTTTAATTTAGTAAAGCCGAGAACAAACCAAACACGAGCACATATTCAATAAACATCGGGTTTGTCAGCGAGTAACACAAAATATCGAGAAAAGTTACAACATGAACATAGAGCGAAAGATATCAATAAGAAGTTTCAGAAATCGACCACCAGTTGGCGCTTTAAAAAAAAATATAATGTTGCAACACTCAAAAATATCACTTAAGAATCTCATTTGCAAAAAATAGTTACCTCTTTACTATTTTATAACATACTCACAAGCGTAATTAATTTTGTATTGTTTTCAAGTATTTGTTTGTTTGCAGAACCAGTTTAATAATTGAAACGGGTAAAAATTTCTTATCGTCAAATATTTAATGTTGCCACCAAAAAAATACAGAACTGATGAAATCATCAAAATTGTATTTTGTTTAATAATAATTTCTTACGAAAAAGGAAAAATCGTGTATAGTTAGATGCTTATTAATGTTATTTTCATTGAAGATATAACAGTTTTTCAAAAACGCATGAAACTGAACTCTTATAATTTGCTGCAAATCTGCAAATAACCGGCATTTAAAATAGGTCATTCTATGAACGCGGTCATAACACGTAGTACTTTCTGTGCCTTTCACTTTGCAGTGGTACTACGATTACTTTCCTTCGATGTGGTACTATGCTAACGCGATACCTAACCATTTTTTAAGGTATGAAATTGGAACACGAGTACTTTTTGCAACCCAACATCTAATATCTAAGCATATGAATGAAATATCATTTATAAGCTTAGATTAGGTAAATGATTTGGTGTATAATAATACAGGGGTCTGGGAAAATTGAAATATACGTGCTCTATCAACCATTCTGAATAAAATTATTTCATTATATGACTTTTGGAAACTGGCATGAAAAAAATTAAACATTTCATACAATGTCGGTCACGTGGTGGGTGATTTAGAATGGGGAGTCGAAAACATTTTCGACGAATTTCGTAGTCTTAGAACAAAATGTTGTTCAGATTGATTACTAGCACACATTGTTAAAGGGATGTAAATGTTCACAGATATAACCCTATATACCTACCTACTATGTATAGGTATTAGGTAATGCTTCGCCGACTAATTTTGCCAAAGCGGGACATTTCATCTATGCTCGCACGGAGACATATGGCTAATGAACAGACTGCAAAGCAGGACAATCCCACGACCATTGGGACGTATGATCTTAAGTAAAGTTTAAACATCCTCCCCTTATTACAAATAGCGAACTAAGGATAGTCCCGGAGTAAATTCGTGCCAGCCCCTTATAATATTGCATGTTGGAACGGGATGACATGACCTTTAGTACGGTAATAACTTTAGATCACGATTTATAATAAGGTGAAAGAAGTCTATGTATTTTAAATACAAAACCATCATTTGAAACCCTTTTTTTTGAGAAAAAAATGAATCCAATGCAAATAAATCTCCAAAATAAGAAAATATTCATCTTCTCAGATAGTCAAGCTGCCCTCAAAGCGTTAACATCCATGAACTTGACTCCAAACTCATTAGCGAGTGTGTCCTACTCCTAAACCAGCTAGGCAATGCTAACAGTGTAGCTGGTTTGGGTACCAGGACACTGCAATATCTGAGGCAACGAAGTCGCTGACGTGCTAGCAAAGGCCGGGGCAGAGAGCCCACTACTCGGACCGGAACCAATAAGTGGCGTTCCAGCCTGCATGGTCAGGTTCGAGTTAAAAAAATGGGAGCATAAGCAAAACACTGAATTTAAAAAGGAAAAGACTACCTCGACTAGAACAGTCCAAGGCGTTAATACAGGCGTTCGACCAGAAACGAGCTGTAGAAATAATAAAACTGAGCAGGGACATGTTAGGGCACTCACTCGGACCCTCACGGGGCACTGCAAATTAAACAAGCACCTGGACAACATGGGCCTTTCAGATACCAAAATTTGCAGGGTCTGTCGCGAGGACGAGGAAACGATTATCCACGTCCTCGGCGAGTGCATAGCGCTGCACCACTGCAGAAGCCGGCACCTGGGAGTACACATGATCTCCCGTGATCCAGATGGTCAGGTTCCCCAGTCTATGGGTTGCGAAGGTCAGAAGGTAGTAGGTTCATTGTAATTACCAAACTTCTCGAATCTTAGATCATGATCCAAGCGTACCCTGGGCTCCGAAGCGATATTTGGGACGCAATTATACTCTACGATACGGAGGCTTGCTTCGGCATCTAACATGTGAATACTTTGTGCGAATATTTTCATGTATCGTCGCTTGCACAATCTAACATGCGGCGTCACGTGGAGTTACCCTCGTTAGACTTTGGACCGTCCTATGTTTGAGCCAGAAGTGCCATTTTTTCACTGCGCTGGGGGGTAACTTGATCTGATGCCGTCTGTACATACTTATTTACTAGTCGCTCTTATTTTCCAGCTAGGAAGAACTGCTTAAAGGGGGGAAGGAGTTATTTTATAGTCTGACAAAAATCTATGAAGACATGTAGACTCAGTTTTTTTAAAGACTAAGTTTGTATGACTGAGTCTTATTAAAAAACTTGATACATACTGATTTCTCCGAGAATTTAGCTAAAAATAAATGACTAAACTCAAAACACTCGAAAGGACTCAAGACTCGAAAGACTGCAGTCTTTCGAGTCTTGAAAAAACGTAAACGAAATCATTATAAGCCTACAAAATACTTACAATGTTCATGAACATTGTATTTTGTAGGTTTATAATGATTTCGTTTACCTACGTTTTTTCATCTGTGTAACGAAGTTTTGGTTACGATACAAGTAACTTTATCTCTTGTGGATATTTAGTTTATGACGCGCGCCCTGATGTGTTGAGCGCTTCTCCTGTGATGCGGATTTCCACCCGGCCGGGCCATGCGGAATAGCACCTTATATTTCCCATGATGGGGGTCCTCAATGGGTGCTATTAAGTTGAACTTAGTTTGTAGCATCGATGATGTATGTATGATACGCAGTATCTACTAGTCTGTGGTATGTAATAATTCCAAAATGCTGTCAGTCCCTTTTCAAAGGTCAGTCCACATATTAGTTCACATAGACGGTGGTGACAACTGGTGCCATCCGTTTGAAGTAAGATACATATGGCCATAGAGTAAGGTAATATGCATTTGACCTCAACGTGTACAACGAGAGAGCGCACCGGGCGGATGTCACCAGATCTGGCTACGCCCACTCAGAGAGACTAGAATACCTATAATAAAATGTCCTATTCTGTGTTGAGATTGAGAGGCCTTGTTCAATCCAGTAGCACCACCATTTGATTTTTCAATTTGTGATGAATTTATGACATTTGAGAGATGTATTTTGTACTTTATGTCCATAGACTTAGGATCTTTGAGTAGAGTAGTTGCCGCCAACCATCATATCATAATTGTATCTAATTAGGCTCAAAAGGGCTAGAACCCAGAGCCGTAAAAACATATTAACAAAAAAAAAAATGTATCTAATTATTGTTGTAAGTCGCTATTTTTTACAACAATCGCGGTTTTCCATGTGGTACAGAAATATAAATGACACAAGTAAAGTAAAGTATTCAGCCTGGCTGCAGGGCAAAGGGCTCCATCATAGAAATCAAGTCATCGCTACTACATATTTGGAAATGACACAAGATTGTTACTAAATATTTTAATATGTCGTCCTTGAGCAACTATCAAACATACTTTTCCCTTAAAACCTTATGGGGACACGGCAGTGCCCCCTACAAGTCGAACAAAAAAGAAAAGGTACAGCCATACCATCCTTTTCTCGATATGAATTATATTAAATAACATTAAATGGCGGCTCTACTGGACCGAGCAAGCAATAAGCAGACATACGGCAAGGTAAAAAGCTGTAGTGCCACAGCTGTAGTACAGTAACCCAAGATATGTGTCTTCTATACAAATAACAATAAAATATCATTCGTTTAAATCAAATTTATTGACATTGTTACATATCTGTTAACAGATCATTTCAGAAAGTTTTAAACAATTTCATTAGAATCTCTACATCTAAATAATATTTAAGGACATCCTCCGAAACGCTTTCATAAAGCGAATCTTATTATAAAAGATGAACCTTTTGTCGGTTGCGTTTCATATTTTTACAAAATGTAACATACAAACATGTGTACGTTCCCATTGAGGATCCACATTGGAATTTTGAGCTTTTGAATGTTTCAGGCTTTAGTAAAAGTTCGCAAACGATTGTAAATTCAACCACTAATTTGTTAAAGTCGGCACTCAAAAGTTACATTCGTTTTAATGTGTACCCTCAGTTGTGACTGACAGGTACCCATATCTTATAATCTAGTTAAAAATTACAACTCCTGTAAATGACTTCTCTTAGTAAAAGATTTGTAAACTAATTTTATAAAATGTCACCCGTCCCCCTGTTTACTCAACAATAGAAAGTAGCAATCAGAAGGTGGTCCCTCAATTGGTCGCGGTAAGTTCACATTAAGTGAGAACTAGAATAAATTTTAAAATACGGGTGTGACTAAGAGTTAGTAAAAGTACTTAAACCATTGTGAATTCAATCTTCAGTTTGTCAAAGAAACCATTCAAAAGTTTTAATCGCTTAAAGGTGGTCTCTCAATTCAGTAGACTATAATAAAACAAATCAATATACGTTGCTTGTAGAAGCTAAATAGAAAAATGCTGTAGACTATCATTTAGTAATTTTTTCACTAACTCTTGTTTTACCGAATAATTTAAAAAATGTACCGTTTTACTTCAATAATAATCTAACTCCTGCGAAGAAATAGTACGGTGCAGGTGACCACACCTTCGAGTTTTTTTTCTTTTTTGTGAATTGCTTATTTATACCCCAAACTAAAAAGAATGTTAAAACCAGACAGCAAACCCAGACTAAATATTTAAACGTGCATGATTATAAAAATTACCTTAGAATAACAACTACCGCCGTCTAGTAGGCATACCCTAGACAAAAACCACTTAGATCACTCACTGATACTGGTGATGTGAAAAAGATATGAAGTGAATCATATGAACATAGTCAGTCAAATGAGGGTAGATATAAATGCCTGAATTCAGTAGCTAGTCAGGTATTGTATAAACAGGGTATTTCATTTCAGCCAAATTGAAACAATAGTTTAAGAATGACAACTTGTTAAAGTTTCCGAATTTTGACACTCACTGGCTGACTGATTCACTCACTGACTCACCTATCATCATAAGTCCAAGGCACCTAGCAGACATAGAAGCTTCAAATTTAGAATACAAATATAATTTAGTGTCTTACGGCCGCACTCAGTGACGTCATTTACGCTAATGTTCAATAACTTTAGTTTTTTTTTTTTAATATTTTTTCTTTAGTAGCCACCTAAATTAATCAACGACTCTGAGTGTGTCACTTAATCATGGGAAAACTAATGGGTCGTTTAAAACGTAAAATATTTTGCAATATTGGCATGATAATAACTTATGTAATAACTGAAGACAGAAGGTCCTTTAAGGAGAGCCTAAATAGATTAACCAACTTGGTATTACATGTACCTATCTCACAACTTTTTTAGGTAGAGAGACTTTTTTTTACAGGATGTTTTTGATGGCTAACTTTAAGTTGTTCAGTTGCATAGGAATTTGTTAAAAACAATTCTTTGTGATGCCTTTAAGCACCGGGCCTGCTATGTCAAATTAGTATCCTACATGTGTGGTCACCTCAACCGTAGTATTTCTTCACAGGAGTTAGATTTTTATCTGAAATAAAACGGTACATTTTTTGATACTGTTCGGTAAAGTAATAGTTAGTAAAAAAAAATACTAAATGATAGTCTACAGCATTTGTCTATTTAGCTTCTACAAGCAACGTAAATTGATTTATTTTTATTATAGTCTACTCAATTGAGGGACCACCTTTAGTCGATTAAAACTTTTGAATGGTTTCTTTTACAAACTGAAGATTGAATTTACAATGGTTTAAGTACTTTTACTAAATCTTAGTCACACCCGTATTTTAAAATTTATTGTAGTTCTCACTTAATGTGAACTTACCGCGATCAATTGAGGGACCACCTTCTGATTGCTACTTTCTATATTGTTGAGTGGACAGGGGGACGGGTGACATTTTATAAAATTAGTTTACAAATCTTTTACTAATAGAAGTCATTTACAGGAGTTGTAATTTTTAACTAGATTATAAGATATGGGTAACTGTCAGTCACAACTGAGGGTCCACATTAAATCGTATGTAACTTTTGAGTGCCAACTTTTACAAATTCGAGGTTGAATTTACAATCGTTTGAGATCTTTTACTAAAGCCTGACACATTCGAAAGCTAAAAATTCCTATGTGGACCCTCAATGGGAACGCACATACATCTAAGTATATGGATTATGGTTATTAAAACAGAAGACGAATCATACAACAACACTAATATAAGTAATATGGAATGATACAAAGAAAAGAGATTCATAGGTAGGCGTTAAGGTGCATGGTCAACTTATAGACTAATTTGAACTGTGATTTGAAGTTTGTACTAAACACAAACCTATACATACATTATTATTACTACAAACAAGATTATTTCTCAACGTAACTAAGTTTATTAACCAACATTTGTATAACTACATAAATGTTTATAGTCAGTACATCGAATCATACCGATAAATCATGAGCCTTGTGTTCATTAAAGTCAGATTTCAGTGGGGAATTTTATTCAAAAATATTTAATTGTTTTTATTTGCAAGAATAATCTAAATAGGTTACCTAAGAAATATTATATCCGTGCTACATATGGCTGGCAAAATGAGAACTAGATACATATTCTAAAAAGGTTTGTAAAAATTCGTATCCATCCAAATCCAAACATTCGTGTGATCTAACTTTCACAAACACATGGCTCACGGGTTATTGATTCACAAGCTTTATGACGGTGGTAAGGAACTATATATGGACAATCGTGATTAATTTAAAATATTATTAAATTTTTGTAACACAAAACAATGGTAGTTACATAGATGTATTAAATAATAAATTTATATTACGACCATCATTCCCTATTGATTAATGTTTTATCTAGCACATCCGTTTCGACATATTAGCAGACAACACATTGAATTTATATTAATAAGAATAACAGCAAAAAGAATGGGGGCCACCGAGAATCTAGGTATTTTAAGCTAGATAATGTTACGTAGAAACGTAACGTCCAACACATCAACGTTATCGGTTGTTTTATACTATAACTGGCTTTAAGCCGAGGCGTCGCACGCGTAATTTTTTTTTATCCCTCAGGAACGAGGCATTTTTCGAGAAGCTACATCTTCGCCATCTTTCAGCCAAATCTTAGAATCAAAGTCCAGCCATTATTGAGTTATAAATAGTGTAACTTACACGACTTCCTTTTATAAATAATGATTAGCTTTCGCCCGAGGCGTTGCCCATGTGGTATTTGTTTTTGATCTCACTGACACCTGTCATTTATTCGGGATAAAAAGTCCGTCCCCTGTCCGTCACTAATTTTCAGTCAAATCGGTGCAGAAGTTCTTGAGTTATAAATTGTTTAACTAACACTTGCTTTTACTAATATAGATTAATTAGATAGATTGTAATTTTGACAAGTCACGTAAGTAAATAACCAATATTCTTGTGGACCTCACGTCGATGAAACTTCATTTACCGGATTTTCCCTTCGCGGTGACCCTCTATGGTGCGAGTCCTTCTTCCGATTTGGTATCAGAACTTTTTTTCGAAATGTCCTCTAGCCGCTATTGCTTACATAATCGATGAAACGGCACAATACTATTGTCAAGACTAACACACTCTAAACGTATAACAACCCTCTTGTGTCGGGGTTAAAAATCAAGATAAAGAAATCATAGAAAGGAGATAATGTCAGAATTTTATGATACATATTTTATGTTCCTCAAATTTTCACGACACCTTTTACACGTAGTAAATAAAGTGTTAAAATTGATAAATGATATCAGTCCAAACATACACAGCAATATTTTTTTCCTCATAAAATTGTGCTTTCTTTTAGCGAGTGCTACCTATTTAACTACGAAAATGGTTATTATTATGAGCGATTAGTAACACACTAATACGCACAACATCGAATAATGATTATGTGAATATTTTTACGATTTTACTCTAACTGTACATAGCTTAGTAGTGATATTATTATAATTATTGTGACCTTGGAAGTATCAGAAGGATAGAATGGCACTCTCATTACTGAATCCGTACAAAAACTATATTTTAAAAATTCTTACACTCAATCACTCAATGTCAAAAAAAATATTTCATTTATTGTAATGTCATGTCAGTTGTACATGAAATTAGTGATCAAAATTATTTAAGTATAAAATTAACGAACCTAATATAAATGTGTCTATTGCTTTAAACCAAAGTAAAAATATAATATGTATAATAGACATAATTTCGTAAAGTTTGGTCAATAAATTAATCTATAGATCTCATCGTATAAGATACGTGAATCCTTAATCCTATACCGGTATGGGCTGTAGGATATTAATTTATTCATTTTATAGATAATTACATAATTCGACAATTCATTATAGGAAACGTTTAATTGATATAGTATGTATAATTTATATTTCATTAATCCATAATGACCTTAAAGACACGTAGTTCCCATAATGCAAATATCATGATGCTTATGAAATAGTGGTCGTTTAATTAATCTGTATATTGTTATTATCAATATAATATATGATAATTTATACTGTTATACCAAAGGAAATACTAACTCATTAATTTTAGCTCGCAAATGAAATTTATGGAAGACACTTTCCTTCGATTTGTTAGTCATTCATTATACACTATTTAGGTATATTGAAGATATAATAAGGGTTAAATGAAAATATAAAGCCTATAAACTTACAAACTCTTCACCAGTAAAACTAAATTATAAACTATGTAAATCCGTAATTACGATATAACTATTCTTTGTTATTTTTGGTATACATGCTTAATCAACTAGTTTTAATAACATACATAGTATAACTCCCGCATACAAAACCATTAACCTAAGTTATTTTTGTTGTAACAACATACATTTCATAAAGTTTTAACACAATAACATTTCTAAACCAAACTCCTAAAAAGAAAATTTGATTTTCAAGGAATAAATTTATTGATTCCTAAAATCGATTCCTCAGATTTATACAGTCGATTCCTCATTTAGCAGTATAGGTGATCCATTAGCTGAAGTATTTTTTATTCATGCGCTTTAAATCATGGAAATAATATTATGTTGTCTCGGGCTGGATTCGACCAATCTTTGAACGTGGGTAAATCTATGGTATAACGTCTGATTTGTATAGAATCACTGCGCTATTCCATATATTAATTATCGGAATAGAAACTGATATAGTTTTTTACAATATCAATGGAAAGTAAAGTCTTTCAGCAACATGTCAAATTCATGCATTGAATTTCGTATTAATAAGTATTTCCGAATGAATCACCCCTTCGTCACACTGTCTCGAAAGTCAAAACATAACTAAGTAAAAAAAGCATCATTAAGTTTATGTTGTCGCAGGACTTAATACATCGTAATAATATGTATAAAGGACATACCTTAGAATAATAACCTATATAAGGAATGTCTTCATACCAAGCGCTTTGTCAAAAGTGAAGCAAAAATCACACGGCGACTCGCACACATTGACATTTGTAATGTTGTCAGTGGAGGTGCAGTTTCCCCGAAAGCGGGGAAATTATTTGGCCGCCGCAGCCGCTTGATATAGTTATTCGTTTTTGGGTCATAATATATATCTATGTATCGTGAAAATGTATAGGTGGTATGGTATGGAAATGTAATGTAGAGTTATTGTATTACGAGAATCGTTTTATAACGATACGAATAGAAGAACACAACTCGTTTTTTTTAAATGTATGGAAAAAAAAACTTTGTATTGTTACCGAAGTCACGTAGACATACCAAATTTCAGCTCAATCGGTTTACAAGAACCAAAGTTTCTATGGTCACCGTTAAACCGCTACCACAATGTCGGGGTTACAACCTCTCGGCAAACACTTCTACTGTATAACCATGCAAAAATGTTGGGTCCAACGCGTACGCGAAAAATTGATTGACCGCCAAAAGCGGTCACTTTTAGCGTGAATTAATTTTTCGGGTACAAAAACGGACCCAACATTTGTGTATGGTTATTTAATAAATAGTAGGTAAGTGTTTGCCGAGAGGTTGTAACCCCGAAATTGTTTTAAATAGATCCGGTTTAATAGCTATAAATTAAAATCGATTGGCGTCGCTAGTGTGCCCTGCCCGTCACCTTAATAGAACGGAAGCCGAACGTATATCTAGGATTTATTGTATGGGTATAAATTAATATTCTGGGTAAGGCATACTAGCCTTACCCGTCACCTTAAGCGAAAATAAAAGTTTTGATTCCATGATCAGTATTGCCCAATTGTGAAAATATTTTCCCATAATTACTGACTTTGTAAGATTTAATAATACATTAAACAATGAAATATTGGAAAATTGGCTGTTGAATGTTTTTATGTTTTTCAGTGGAGTTGTGGCAGAATTTAAACCATCATACTTAATTAATTTATTTTCGCTAGACGCGTTCGGGATGCTTTGACTTTTGACACTACGGAGCGGTCAGGCGTTTGGAGTCACATATGGCTCCAAATATGAAGCTTCACATAAGCGCGCGGACACGGTTTCTATAGGTAATTATTCTAAGGGACATACTTTCGTAAAGTTTGGTCAATAAATTAATCTATAGGGCGGTCTCATCATATAACATACGTGAATCCTTAATCCTGTACCTGTATGGGCTGTTTCAAATGATGAATATGGACTCCTGGTTTTCAAGGAGAAAGTCGGTGAAAGCGTTAATGGGGGCGATGGCCTGCAGGGACATCTGCCCCGTGGGCGGCCAGGCTAGGTTCGGTCCGAATACTACGGCCAAGTTGTTGCTCGTCATCTTGTTCAGGCAGCTTCTGTCTTGGACCTAAATTAACAATAATTCAAATAAGCACTGTTAGCACTAACAAAAATCGACACAGAAGGCAAGCTACCCACATCGCGTGCCAAACAGACTACGCACACATAGTGATATCGGGAGTTTTCCGAACTCTTCGATGCAATGCATAAGAGACTCGGACTAAGAGTTCTTCAGAAAGGCTGCTTGATAATGATGTGATTGTTACAGATGTGGTTTATCCAGCTAACCACATTAACAAACAATGGTCGTGATCGCTTTCCATCAGGTGACCCGCTCGTTCTTTTGCCTCCCTTTATAACAAAAAATACGTACCTTCCACAAGAATTGTATGATGAATTTGAGGAGTTTGTAATTGTCCAATGGCAACCTCTCCAGGATCAATATCTTCACCCGCCTCGGCTTGTCTCGAATAGACCACGCTGAAAATTATAATAGTATAATCTTGTGAGAAGTTCGCTTTTCAACTGTGAGGGTTTTTCAGAAGTGGAAAATCGTAGAGATGAATCTATGTAGGCATGAGGACCAACTTTGACGGCAACTTTGATGGTTGTTTATTTACTTATTTATTTAGGAACACAAACAGTGAACTGTACAGCTCATGTCGAATCAAGCACTTACAAATTTCGTCGGCTTAATAACGCGTTCAGTGGTCTAATTGGAAGAACATTCACCCGGATTGTGAAAGGTGTGGGTTCGAGTCCCGCCTAAACTCGAGATGAAATTTTTAAGTGTGTTATTTACTTAAGTATAAATTGCAAAAGATTGCTATAAAAATATTAACTATTGATTTAGCAGTCTCATCTTAACTAGTAGTCAAATATTTGTAATAATATTTCCACTGGATATTATAAATGTACCTACAATACTGATGAGGCTATCGACAGCTCATGTCGAATCAAGCACTTACAAATTTCGTCGGATTAATAATGCGTTCAGTGTTCTAATTGGTAGAACATTCACCCGGATTGTGAAAGGTGTGGGTTCGAGTCCCGCTTGAACTCGAGATGAAATTTTTAAGTGTGTTATTTACTTAAGAACTGTACAATATTTCATAAAATTATTTTTACAGGATCTTAAATCAAAGTACATACACAATTAACAAGTGTCCACAACTTCTGCCATTATACTTATAATATAACATGCACAACTACAGCAAAACTCTTATAAGAAATTTGAGACATATTTGCTTATGAATCATGCAACTACACCAACATACAGTATCACCACTGATATCGCGCATTCCTTGACGGAGTGTAAGCCTAACACAGGTTCTCATGTAGCTGCCAAGTTATTCAAATACACACTCTCTAATTTGTAACTTGAACTGGAGCCCAATTCTCGTGCTTATGACATTTATTTTCATACGACATATATCACTAAAACATAGTTTTTTTGTATGGTTTTTAGGTGATATCCGCCATGTTTACAAAATATCACGAGCACGAGAATTGGGCTCCTGGACGGACTTACAACAAAAAATACCCAAATTATTAAAAATCTTACCACTTATATAAGTATATGTATTGCAAAGTCTTACCTACTGTTTAGTACGCAGAGTCCACGCCACGAAAGAAGAACTAAAATTTTAGATTACTTGTGTCTATGACCATAAAGCACAAATTTCAATGTTGATTGCGACTGTAGCGGTAAAATATAACCAATACGGTATTTGACTAATTTTTTTTCATTTGTGTAATCAAAAGACCTCTCAATGATAAAAACATCGTTGAAAGAATTACTTAATTCTCATTTAAACTACCTGAGATATCATAACTTTAAAATCACATTATTTTGGGCAAACCCAAAACGCTCCATACAAATGCCTACAGAGATGTGACGTCACACGACTGTATTTTGTATGCATTTCATTTGAATGTTGTATGGTAGCTATATCAAATGTTTCGTTTATGTCAATGGTTCCATTATAATAGTTGGTGTAAATTATATGGGTTTTTCAATGGTATAATTATTTTAAAAAAATTTCATACTTTGAAAATGGACTTGCCCATGAATCTTTGAATGACCATAAAACCGGCTAGACGTTATATTTTTAATTGAGAATTTTTGCTATTCGCACATATTTACCTATATTTTGATAAAATATTTATATTTTGTAAAATCTCAAGCTTAGTCAAATACCCTATTGTAGTTGTAGAGCGAGCACGCCGGGGATGCTATGCTCATAACTTCTAAACTAGATATCATATTTTAACAAATGAGGTGTCGTTAGAAGCGTCTTGATTGTCTTCTGGTTATAGGCGACACGACGTCACGTAAAGTCGTCTTAGAGTAAAAAACTTAAAAACTTGACGGTACCGTGTGGGGTGTCAAATGAAAGAGCTTTTTTGCACATTTCAAATATAAAATTTTATTTACATAACTAAAAATAAAGTTTAAAAACTAAAACCTCACTACCAAAAAAACACTCTCTAAATAGTACGAAACAAGAAAATTGTCTCTGTTGAAATAAGCTGCTGAAAGTTATGTAAATAAAATTACATATTTGAAATGTGCTAAAAAAGCTCTTTCATTTGATACCCCACACGGTACCCTCAAGGATTTTTTTAGTTGCTTACTCTAAGGGCGCTGTAGTCAATTTAACGTGACGTAATGTCGCCTATAACCAGAAGTCAGTCAAGACGCTTCTAACGACACCTCATTTGTTCAAATATGATAACTATTTTATTCAATTCAATTCAATTCAATTTATTTATTCACTCGAAACACGGTACATAAAATGGTGTTTACAGTAAAATTCTTAAAGATCGTTTCACATGTTTCGCCAAATGTATTGGCATGTAAATATTTTGTAAGTGGGTTGAGGTTACACAATTAACTCTTTAATATCATAAAAACTTTTTTCCAGCAGCCATGCATGCAATTTTCTTTCAAATAATGGACTATTTAACATTTTCAAACTTTCAGGTATTTTATTATAGATTTTACAACACATATTTAAACAATTTTTCATGTAAAGTGTAGTTCTTGGAGCAAATTTTAGAACAAGTTTATTAGCGTACCTTGTATTACGAGGATTAATGTCACTAGCTTTATTAAAGAGACCAATATTATGCTTAACAAATTTACTTGTTTCAAATATATAAAGGCTAGGTAAAGTCAACAATTTCAGTTCTTTGAAAAGAGGCTTACAAGACTGATAAGGTGGTATGCCATAAATTGCTCTCAAACATTTTTTTTGCATCACAAAAGCCTTATGCATGCTGACACTATTTCCCCAGAACATTAGACCGTAACGCATTGTAGAGGCAACATTTAGAAGTTATGAGGGAACAGATGAACAACCTTACATACATACAGGTCAAAATCATAACCCTCCTTTTTGCTTCGCCTTAGTCGGGTAAAAAGTCAAAATAAATGAAGGGCTCAGGTATGAAAGGAAGGAAGATCTTGACAGTCCTTTTGATTTCCCTCGTACTATGGAAACCAAGAACAACGAAGGTGCCACAAACACCTAGACCTAACACAAATGTATTTTGTATCAACAAACATTTGTCTTAGTGTGGGAATCGATGCGACCCTTTAAAACTAATTCTCAAAACTTCACTTACATTGGAACTTAAGGATTTCTTCGTAAAGGTCGAAGGTCATCAGAGGTTCCTCCAGGTCCCTCAGGAAGGTCTTCAGAAGCACGGCGGCGTTGTGAGGGTCGTTTCGGAACGATATGGGTTCGCCGCGGTTGCAAGACCGCTGCAGCTCCTTGATCACCGATATGTTTGCTGACCGGCGGAATATGCCTTCAGTTTCCAGAGCTGCAACAAACCACTAAATTTAGGAAGCCTCCTGCTTTATGCTTTAGCAAAACATCGCTGAGCTATCGCCCTTTTGGATTGCTGTGACATTTAGATTGGCTGTACAATTCTAATATTAAGATGTACAACTTTACCTTTTACAATGTAAAATTATTATTTGGTATTAGTGGCGTCGAGGTTGTGTGGGCTGTAGGGAGGAACTTTAGGTTTGTCCTAGTCCATACGTTTTTATGCTAGCTTTTTCATTACTTGTAATGTTTGTCGGCGTTTCTTTTTTTTTAATTATTATTTTTATTGTTTTATTGTAAAATGCCTTTGTATCAATTGGTAGCTTCTTTTTAATTTTGCTTCTTTTGTTATTAATGTGTGTCAGTTTTAATGCGAATAAATTATCTATCTATCTATTTCCTCCGAAGACCGCGTGTGAAACACACGCATGCATGTCAGGCTCCATGTCTGTGACATAGCAAAAACGGGTTTACCACCGCAGGGTCCCAGCAGAAGGGGTAGACCTAAAAAGGTGTGGTTTGACATCGTAAAGGATGACATGCGTGCCAATAAATTAACCACGATGGATGCACAGAATCCCACGAAGTGGAGGAGTGAAAGTTGGAAAGCGTACCCCAGGCTACGATACGACGACAAAAGCAAATGGAATGACATCCTAAGATGAGAGGAATAATAATAACGCGGCTGATGTCAATGATCAGCTACGTCATCATTATCATCATTACCTACTACTGAGTATAGGATAGGCCTCCTTTCTTTGGGCCAAAGTAGCTACATACGCAAACAAAAGTGCACTTTTTATTCCCAAACGCTCATATTTCGATGGGAGACTAATAGTGACACAAATAATGGCTTA
Source organism: Marasmia exigua (assembly GCA_019059595.1). Taxonomy (NCBI): domain Eukaryota; kingdom Metazoa; phylum Arthropoda; class Insecta; order Lepidoptera; family Crambidae; genus Marasmia; species Marasmia exigua. The sequence continues at coordinate 13,402,053 of CM032494.1, read as the reverse complement.
ACGTGCAAATAAATTCTGGGGCACGGGATACAAGACCGCCAGATTTCGGGCTAATACTAAGAACAGAAAAACGCAGATACTTTTGGTCCGACTCGGGGTCCGATTCCAGGACCCCAAGGCCAGCCGTCTGCCACTGCGCCATCGAGGCTGTCACAATCAATAAGCTGCGCGAGTCGATGTACCGGAGGTCCAAGCCGAGGGACCATTGGAGTCACAAGACTTGAGACTCCACTTTTGTTGCAGGTTTTCATGAGCGGCGGCAAACACTTACCATCAGGTGATCCGTCTGCTCGTCTGCCACCTGTCACATAAAAAACAATCTTGCACTAACCGTCAGGCTGAGATAGAAACTCGATGCATTGCCTAACCACAGGCGGAATTGAGTCAACCATGTTCGCATTGTTGTCCTTTATAAACTGTAGAGAAACGCCGAATTGCTGGGTAGGAGGCGGCGACAGGCTCTCTTTAGGAGCCACCTTAGGATCTCCCTGCTCGGACGGCGCTTGAAGCCGCGCCCGTAGCACCCTGGCCGACTCAGCCGCTCGGGGGTTCTTCGATAATAGTAGCCAATCGTATCTGGAACGAGAAATGATAATTAAATAAATATATATTTCACAACTACACATACATTGATCTGACTCCGAGATAGGTAGCTCAAGCACCTGTGTTACGGATATCAGGACCAGCAGAGGAATTACAAATATACCAATTAATACTTTTCTTTTGCAAATACATAGAAAACACCTAGACCAATACAAACAGTCAACCCTTGCACCAGGGGCAACGTTCATTACTACTGGTGTAAACGGGTCGTCAAATAAGCTATTTTATTAAGCACTTTTAATCCTATCTGCACTTCTCATAACCGAGCCACGTTCTTTCTCTATCGTACCCGTATAGATGCATTCAAGCTGAGTCTGAGTCAGTTGGATCTCTCTCACACTCAGTAACGTTTTTCTAAAAGTGGCCACATTTGGTTTAAAGCGCGCGACTAATCTCTACTAACTAATCTGCGGGCATTAGCCCAATTCAATATTACCTGGTACAATTACCTGTTATGGGATTTTTCCCATACTCTAACTTTAATATATTCGTTGTTTATGGCACATCCCTATTAGAACGGAAAGTTACGACTATAGTTGATTAAGTATATGAAGGTGAATAGGATAGTTCTATTTTGACATTAAAAGGGAGACTCTTCTCTTCTCAGTCGTTTTCCTCATGGCTGAGGATCGTGTCTATGTGGAGTTTCTTCTGCCGCTGTAGTTGTTATCTTCCTCCATTCTTCGCGATCTTGAGCACTGCGTAGGGCGTTGTTAACAGACATTCCCGAGAACTCCCGTATTTGGTCAGACCATCGGACTGGAGAGCGGCCTCTGGGTCTTTTCCCCGGTACTTTGCCTACAAGTACTAGCTTTTCCAGGTTTTCTCCATCTCGTCTGGCTATGTGACCAAAATAAGCGAGAATCCTCTGTAAGCATATGGTAGAAAGCCTAGTCTTGATATTTAGCTCTTTGAGTATAGATGCATTGGTGCGTTTTGCAGTCCAGGGAATACGAAGCATTCGACGCCAACACCACATTTCAAATGCATCAATTTTGTCCCTTTCGAACTTCCGCAAGGTCCATGTCTCTACTCCATAGAGGAATATAGAAAATACCAGCGTCTTCACGAGTCTAACTTTGGTCTGCTTAAAAACGTTCCTGTCACGCCAGATTTTCACCAGGTTCGTCATGGCGTTTTTAGCAATTTGGATCCTTCTACGAATTTCTTTTTCGCACCCTCCTTCATCGCTTAATGTGGAACCTAAGTAGACAAATTGGCTTACAACTTCAAAGTTTTGAAGGGCATCTGTTCGTGTTAGCTTGTTACCTCTATCTATTATCATAATTTTGGTCTTCGAGCGATTTATGCTAAGTCCTAGGTTTCGGCTTTCAAACTCCACTTTGTCGATTAACTCCTTCATCTCTTCTTCTGACGACGCAAACAATGTGGTGTCATCCGCATATCTCAGATTGTTTATTTTGACTCCATTGATGTTAATACCTCCATTCCAATCTGCAAGAGCTTTCCTTATGATATATTCGCCGTAGATGTTAAATAATATCGGGGAGAGAATGCAACCTTGTCTTACTCCTTTTTGTGGTCGAAATGGCTTGGACATTTTGTCATTGATCTTAACCACTGTCTCTCCATTTTCGTAAAGATCTCGGATTAGCATTATGAGGTGTTCCGGCGTTCCCATCTCTTTCAGTATGGTCCACATATGTTTCCACTTCACACAATCGAAGGCCTTAGAGTAATCGATGAAGCACATGACCATCGGCACCTGGAACTCCCGGCTTTTTTCGATTAACTGCCTTACATTGAGTATTTGTTCCCTTGTGCCACGACCTCTAACAAATCCTGCCTGTTCTCTAGGTATCTGCCACTGTAGATACGATTTTAGACGTCCGTGAAGAATGTACAGCAGGATCTTACTTGCATGTGATATTAATGCGACTGTGCGATAGTTTTCACATTTTTTGGTGGACCCTTTTTTGTGTAATGGAACCAGAATAGACTCCTTCCAGTCCTTAGGCCATTTGCACTTTACCCAGACATGATTGCACAGTTTATGAATATGTTCTATCCCTGTTTCACCAAGGTGTTTCAGTTCCTCGGCAGTGATGTTATCAGATCCTGGTGATTTGTGACACTTTAGGCGTTTGATTGCGTCTTCTACTTCGACTTGTAGTATGTCTGGTTCCATTTCACTAACTGAGGTTGTGGTGAGTGAACTTACATTTTCATTGTCTGCGTACAACTGTTCCGCATACTCCTTCCATCTGCAGATGACACCGTCTATCTCTGAAAGAAGATGCCCATTTTGATCTTCTATTGCCCAGGTCTTTGGCTTAAATTGCTTTGTGAGAAGCTTTATTTTCCTGAATAGATCCCTAGTATTTAGCTCTCGAGCATGGGACTCGATCTCTTCGCAGATGTTTTCCAACTCGTTGTTCTTGTCCCGGCGGCACAGTCGTTGTATTTCTCGGGATAGTTCTGCATATTGATTGCTATAAGTCGATGTACCCCCAAGTTTTAGAATCTTTCTTGCATCAATCTTGTCCCATGTTTCCGTTGTCATCCAGGGCTTGCGTTTAGCTTTTACTTTGTTTACTCGGGCTTCTTCTCGCGTCAGGTTGATGAGGCTTTTGATTTTCTGCCAGTCCTTCTCAACGTCCCCCTGTAGTTGCAGTTGATACGCTACTTGAGTCATTCGAGCTTCGAAGTTCTTCAGTTCTCCTGGTGATAGTGGAGTTACTTTCCTTATGTTCCTCTTATTTTAAACCTAACCGACATTTTTAAGAATCGAGAATATTTTCTTTAGTAATCTAATCGACTTCTTATTTGTTTGATTTTAAAACTTAATCAACATTTTATCTACGAATTTGAACTATCTGGATATGGAATACAATATGTAAATATTCTTAGTGGTACACTTGCAATAAATCTTTATGCATCTTATTCATCTGAAAAATAACAACTCTCGCTTGACGTGTCGGAACCACCTTCGTCACCAAGAGGAATTACCAGTACTTGGTCCCTAATGCAATCCATGCGGACATATTTTGTATGACTGACCGGATGGCGCAATTGGTAGTGACCGTGCCTCTTACGCCAAAGGTCGTGGATTCGATCCCCACCCTGGACAAACATTCGCGCGATGAACACTTGTGTTTGTTCAGTGTCTGGGTGTAATATATGTATTTAAGTATATATTTGTGTTCCTCTGTTGTCTGATGTACGGGCCAACCGCACATACCTAATTTTATCATATTGTTATATTTTTCACTTGACCTAGATTAATCGTACGTTGTTTTACGTCACTCACATGTATTTCTTACAACTAAGCAATTTCATTTTAAATAGCAATAAATCAGTGTTCAACCAACGCTCTACGGGTTCGGTTATTTAGCTCTCTTCGGAGTCACCACCCCTCAGCATCCCTATAAGCATCCGTGTGTGGTATATACAATACACTGATATCTGTAACACAAGTGCTTAAGCTACTTAGTACGGAATCTGGTCAATGTATGAGTTGTTGTGAGAATTATCATTATTATGTTTGTCAGTTGTTCCATAACCACGGGCAATGGACAACATTTCATATTTTTAACATGTCCATATTGTTTTTTTATATGAAAATAGACATAAAATTAACGGACCCGTATTTTTTCTTTTTTCAAAATTTGGCCATTTTCATACATAAAATAATTATTGAAATTCTTTATATTCTAAATAGACGTAAACGCCAAATGACGTCATCGGACGGCTGAATACAGCGATATTCCTTTGCTTATCATTGTTTTAATAAAAAAACCGGCCAAGTGCGAGTCGGGCTCGCGCACAAAGGGTTCCGTAGCAGCAAAGTCCAAAATTACAGTTAAATCAACCTATCTCAAAAACTATAAGAGATACTTTGATCAAACCAAAAATCGTTGAAAGAGTTAATTAGCATGCATCACCTCTATTTTTTTTAGAATTTTATACCCCGTAGTTATAAAAATAGAGGGGGGGGGGACATACTTTTTACGACTTTGAGAGCTGATATCTCAAAAACCGTTCACTTTAAGAAAAATGTTTTTTAGAAAACTTTATATCATTTTAAAAGACCTTTCCATTGATACCCCACACGGGTATGTACATCGAAAAAAAAAATTTCATCCCTCAGTTACATGTATGGGGGGCCCCACCCCCAATTCTTTTTTTTACTATTTAGTGTCATATTTTTGTAGCGGTTCATACAACACATATTCCCATCAAATTTCATCACTGTAGTACTTATAGTTTCCGAGTAAATCGGCTGTGACAGACGGACAGACGGACAGACGGACAGACGGACATGACGAAACTATAAGGGTTCCGTTTTTGCCATTTTGGCTACGGAACCCTAAAAAGGTACTACTGTCAAAGGTAAATAATACTAGTGTCAACATTTTCAACGTCACTCATTCATTCAACGTTGACAAGTTGTTTTTTTTTGACAGTTGCATGTCATAAGTTTGGCATTTCGTAAATTTAAAACTATAATGTGCTAAGCAAAGAAATATTGTACATTCTGCCGTCCGATGACGTCATCTTACGTTTTTTAGTTTTTAATTTTTTTCTCTGAAAATAAGCAATATAAAAAATAAATAAATATATATTCGAGCAGCGGAAAAGTAAATAGAGAATTGGTATTTTTTGTTTTATAGCTTAGCAATTTTAAAATGTTGTCCATTATGTCCCGGACTTTTGAAAGGCGTGCGTGGGGCCGAAGCCAACACGTAGAGGCCCGTTCAATTGTTATTATTATTATTATATTTTGTACGAAACAATAATCGCGATTCGATGGTAAGATGGCTGTCATACAGATTAGTGATTTATTGCGATTCTTGGTGTCAATCCCTATGAGCAAAAATTCTGATGTGCGCAATATGCAACTCATAAGATATTTTTTACAAATTTTATTGGTAATAAATATTTTATGTTCTTATTCAAATTAATTAAGATAGATTAATACTTGTTATTTTGAAAGAATGAGAACACAGATAAGTTAATAATTTTTACAGCTTAATATTTTTATTTGTAATATTAATATATAAAATAATGTAAATTTCTGCCATTCTCATTTTCATTTGTTAAACTACTTTGCACTGCCTTCCCTTATTACGAATACGATATTTCTTTCCTCTACCCAAAGGTTGTCTGGAAGAAATCGCTACAAGCGATAAGACCGCCTTATTGTACTGTCTGTTGCTGTTGTATCATGCTTGTATTTTATTTTTGTGCAATAAAGAATATCTATCTATCTAAAGTTGGATGCATGATACGAAATGTTTTGACTGTCCTATTCACCTTCAGATACTTAATGGACTATAGTTATAATAACATTTACAAAAGAACTTGCGTTGAGTTATTATAAAAATAGGGGATACGCTTCGGCATGAATGGGCCGGCCCCACCGGAGTGATATTACGTCCACGGCCTCACAGAAAACAAGCGCTTGTTCCTCCGAGTGAGTGACGGTATCGGGAAACCAAACGGGGGGAAGAGGAATTAAAAGGTAGACTTGTGACACCCTTGTGTCACCACTGGTGTTAATGGAGAGCGACAATCGCTTACCATCAGATGATCCGTCTGTTCGCCTGCCACCTGTCACATTAGAAAAAAATCACTTACTCAAGCACAGGGCGTGGAATGCACAGTTTGTCCAGGTTGAGGTACTGCTGCAGCTCATGCAGGTAGTTGACGTACATCATTTTCCTGCCAAACTTGACACTGATGGCGGGCCTCAGCATCTGCCATACGATCCGAATGAAGTTCGTCGGGTGCACCAGGTATAACGCCTTCAAGTTTTTCTTGTACTTCCTGTTTGCAAAATAAAAGTTGATTTTTTTAATACGAATTTCCAAAAGTCATGGAATAAATGTTGTTCAGATTGGATGGTTTGAACGTGGTTAAAATGATGTAAATGTTCACAAGTACATTCTGTATTGATATCGACAAGAATGTCGTGACAACATTTCAATTTTTTTTTTGTCGCTAGTGTACGTTGCCGGCCCGAAGTGCAATGGGCCTGCGTCGCCACCCTTTGGCGGCGCCATATTCATACCTTCCTGCTGGGAAGCAGGAGGGTTATTTCGGCGTGGGCATACCGACTAATCCCCAGCGGTTTTCCCTTATCGCCTTAAGTAAGGAAGTCATGGGTTCAAAAATGGGGAGTTCCATGACCCTTCCCAGGTAATAGAGTTCTCATGCTTTGGTATACCAATGGAGTTACATTAGCATTATATATATAGTTAGCGACAGTGGCGCTATAATTTATTTTCGAGACTCATTTGAAGAATTTACATTTAGAAAGTATAAGTACTAACTATTGTTTCTTTGGTTTTAGTAAGTAGTTTACATTTATAATAATACCCGAACTAACTACGTTTTGGGACATTAGTTCCACTTTATACCAATAGATGGCGCTAGGTATCAATTGCATCGCGCAAGCGTTTCGTTTTTAAAATGTTGAGGTTATTTTTGTCTGTAAGAGTGATTTGAAAGAAATAATCAAATCATTATTTCTTTCTTAGCAAACTAGGCAGCCCTAAAGTTAAAAAAAAAGATCATATTAGATGTAGGTCACGAGGTGAATTATGTACCCTTTCCGTTTGATCCACTGTTTATCACACACACTCTGTATTATATTGTAAGGGAGCTTATGCAGAACCAAAAAGCTCTCTCTATCCCTGTGTGACTGAAAGAGGTGTCCACCTGCAACAGCGGAAGAGTCGCCTGCCATTTATCTCGAAAAAAAAAACAAGAATAGAATACCTGTCGAAAGCTTTGTATGCCTTCCAGAGCCATGATAACGAGGGTTTGTTTTTGCTCGTGAGCCCGCAATGGAAATACACCACGCTGTAATCCTGTTCCACGTATTTGTCAAGTGTGAACATGAAATATCTGAAATTTAAACATAATAATATTTATAGTCATTTACCTACGAGCTTAGCTAAGCTTTGACAGTAGGAGGGCCACGCTTTGGCATTAATGGGCCTCACAGAAAACCAAAGCAGTTTGCTGTGTGCTGTTTCGCCGAGTGAGACTAGACCAGAGACCCAAACCGGGGGTAAGGGGAGTTTAAATGTTAGCGCTGCCAAAGTGCGAGCCTTAGGTACCTTCACTCACTCGGCGAACACAAATTCAATTATGATGATGAGTATATTATACCTTAGCAATTTGTCAGGTAGCATATCCTTGCTGTTGTCAGGCAGCCTGCACGCGGAGACCACGATGATCCGGCGGCCGATCTCGTCATCTCCCACTACTTCGATCAGCCCCGTGCCATTCAGCTCCGTGAACGTTTCATCGTCCAACGCAGACCCAGATATCTGGAGAACAAGTGGTCTCTAACCGATAAGATAATACGACTAAGCCCCGATTCGACCAATCTTTACCCGTGTATAAATAAATCTATAGTATAATGTCACATTTGTATGGATTGACAGCGCTATACTATAGATTTTGTATCGGAATAAGGTTAGTCGAATCGCCCCAAGGGTTCACTGACAGATGTTTAAAGTGACGGGTAGGGCACATTAGCGACGCCAATCGATTTTAATTTTTAGCTACTATACCGGGTCAATTTTAAACAATTCCGGGGTTACAACCTCTCGGCAAACACTTATACTATTTATTTAATACTTAAAGTTAACTGTTTGATCTGCTTTAAAATCATACTGAACCAGTCATGTTGTGTGTTTTGATATTTTTACCCATAATTTCCAACATGTCACACACTTCAAATGCAGCAAATTAAAAATTGAGTCTTAAACTGTTTCCGTTGGTAAGAATATGGAGTATCACATCACAGCGTAAATGGTTGTTGTAAACCAAAGAGAAGATATTGAGAATGTTATAAATCATCGACTGTAAGGTGGCCGAAGAAAGCAAGTCGCAGAGCGTTTATACTGCTCTCAATGTTTGCTGTTTGATGCGAATAAACGTTTTATCTATCTTTTTTTATCTATCTTTCAGAAGTTAGGCTAGCTTAATAGCTAGCCTAACTGATGATGATGATGAAGATGTTAGGCTTGACTAATGTCAAGCCTAACATCTGCGGAAGCAGTAAAGATCACATAAATACGGTATATGACTATTTTTTTTTTATTACTGCAATCAAAAGACCTCTCAATGATAGAAACATCGTTGAAAGAATCACTTGATTCTCATTTAAACTACCTGAGATATCACAACTTTAAAATCACATTATTTTGGGCAAACCCAAAACGCTCCATACAAATGGCTACTAAGATGTGACGTCACACTAGAGTATTTTGTATGCATTTCATTTGAATTTTGTATGGTAGCTATATCAAATGTTTCGTTTATGTCAATGGTTCTATTATAATAGTTGGTGCAAATTGTATGGATTATTCAATGGTATAATTATTTTTTAAAAATTTCATACTTTTAAAATGGACTTGCCCATGAATCTTTGAATGACCATAAAACCGGCTAGACGTTTATTTTTAATTGAGAATTTTTGCCATTGGCACATATTGACCTATATTTTGATAAAATATTTATATTTTGTAAAATCTTGAGCTTAGTCATATACCCTATTAGAACCGATGAAGACTCTAAGTATACGTGGCGGAAGTCAGACCATCGCTCCTGCGGGTGCTGCAATTTTATGGCATAATATATATATAATTATAAAAAATATTGTGTACCGTATAGGCATATGAATTTTAATTTAGTTTCAGATGAGTAATTTAAATCTACAATGTCATCTTTACTGAACTATAATATCCGAGCAATTAGATACCCAATATAAGTATAGTGACCTTTATAATAAATATAAATAATACATAATACAAGTCATCTGAAGCAGCAGACGTGAACAAGCGGTAATCGCATAAAAGATGCACTTGACCTAATTGAAGATTATTTCTATAACACTCGACACCATGCAAGGTTTGTTAATTTTATCTCTATTTCACTGCAATCAATAACAAGCAAAGAGTATAGTTAAAGTTTAATTTACTAAACAATACTTTTAAAAGAAATTCATACAGGTCTAGTCAATACCCGAAATATCATATATTTACATTAGTGTACTTACAGCTTGAAATTCTGACTGTGTTGTTGACATGGTTACAAGATAATTTGTGGCACGTGCCGTCCGTCTGATAGGGCGTTCCAAATTTTCTGATACCCTCACGTTCTCTTTGAATTCATCATCATCATCATCAACCCACACTCGTCCACTGCTGGACATAGGTCTCCCCTAATGCACGCCACTGCTCCCGATTTTCGGCCACTCTCATCCAGCCCACACCAGCCAGTCTTCGAATGTCATCATCCCACCTTATCGCCTACTTGGGCGACAAGATAGGATGCTTGGGCGTCCTACACTACGCTTACAGAGTCGCGGTCTCCACTCAAGGACTTTACGGCTCCAACGGCTGTCAGTTCTGCGGCTAATATGACCAGCCCACTGCCACTTCAGTTTGCTAATTCGGTGGGCTATGTCGGTGACTCTGGTTCTCTGTCGGATTACATAATTTCTGATGCGGTCCTTCTGAGATACTCCGAGCATAGCCCTTTCCATAGCTCTTTGAGCGACTTTGTACCGGTGGACTAGTCCAGTCTTTGAATTGCCACTAATAAAAATGTCAATGAAGCCTCTCCAACACTTAACTACCTATCGAGGTTTGTTTGTGACAATAACGGCAAAACACGTACCTAAGTATATACATACATTAATACATTTTCTAACTACTGAAGTCTACATAAAATATTGTACGATAGACCCGTATGCATTTTCAACATTATAATATGTAACGCGGCAATCGTGACTCAAATTATAAGATTATGACAAAACTTTCGCAAATAAAAAATCCATCAGATGGCGTAATTAAAACAAACATAAAACTAAGAAACTGGGTTTTCTTTGGTATCGGTTTTCTGTATGGGTATGGAATCTGTTTTCTTTATTTATAATTCAATATCATAGACTAAAAGAAAATATTTCTTTTAGTCTATGATATTGAATTATAAAAAAAAACAGGTTCGTGGTAATCATTCCGTCTTCAAGTCATCTAACGGACTTTTATACTAGACACAAAGCTGTTTTTGGCTCTCTTTACAACATTAAGATGAAGGGTATATATACCCCACCAGCGACGACAATTGGTTTTAATTCTTAGCTACTAAACCAGATCTATTTTAAACAACTTGTTATACTATTTATTTAATAGTTATACTTAGCTATTTGATTTGGTTTTGCACTCGAATTTTGAATTACCGCCAAAAGCGGCCACTTTTGGCCGCTTTTGGCGGTACAAAAACAGACCCAACATTTGGGCACGGTTATTAAAAAAATGTGTTTGCCGAGAAGCCCCGTAGTTATTTAAAATATATTTGTTTTGGTAGCTAACAATTAAACTCAATTGGCGTCGCTAGTGTGCCCTACCCGTCGCCTTAATATTGTTTGTTATCTGGGCTAAGATATATTCAAAACGCATCTAGTTTAAGTTAATGCTACTTTAAAGCAATGTTTTCATCACACCAGTCCATCACTCACATCATCAAAAAAGCAGATAAAACTCCGAACTTACATACAAACATCAGATTTGAAGAATTTTATTGAAAATTAAGTAGCCCTTGCTCTTCTGCAACATTACATTAGTAATAAATAAAAAATCTCTCACGTATCGTTATATCTTTAATAAAAAAAAACGCTAATTTAATAGGTAGGACTACCTATTAAATTAGCGTTTTTTTTTTTTTACTTTAATATGTACTGCTATGCTAGGTACTCGTTTATTTTGTTTTCAGGCGACTGGTAGGGTTAACTAGCGACGCCAATTGATTTTAATTTTAAGCTACTTAATCTTTCTTATTTATTTTATTTAAGGAAACATACAGCTTTAAACAAGGATTCACAACCTCTCGGCAAACACTTATACTATTTATTAAATACTTATACTTAACTTTTGGGTCTGCTTTTCTACCCGAAATGTGAATTACCACCAAAAGCGACCACTTTTGGCGGGATACAATTTTTCGCGTACAAAACGGACCTAACATTTGTTCATAGTTATTTAATAAATAGTATAAGTGTTTGCCGTGAGGTTGTAACCCCGAAATTATTTAAATTAGATCCGGTTTAGTAGCTAAAAATTAAAATCGATTGGAGTCGCTAGTGTGCCCTACCAGTCACCTTAAACAAGACCACATTTCTCATTGTAATTTTTTTTATCTCTTATGTTAGGCAGAATAGACGCTTTCAGTAAATAACATTTTTTTCTCTATCCATCTGAAGAAAGTTTGTTATGAGACAGTAATTTCCAGTTCCTTTAATTTTATTAATTATATTACTATTTTCATGTAAGTGACTAATTTTAAGTCTTTTTGAATATTTAAACTTTAAGAATATGAGTACGAAAATTTCAATAAAGTAAGTATGGAAAACACAAACTCTTAGAAAAATCACGATACAAAACGCCAATTTCATAAGTAAGGATAAATTTTTAACAAAGTACCTATTACAAAGGGATATTTATACAATAACTAACCACATACAGGTTCATTAGGTAATAACAAAGTTATAATGTATGCGCATTGTATGTACTCCTTATTATGGTTGCAAGTACATAACATCCGGATTCAGTCTAATTTATTCATACAAGTGAGTGGCATGATTACCCGATGCATCCTTGCAAATATACAATTCGCCATATCTAAAACACATCAGTATTACGAATAAAAACATTACGATACTAATATTTAGTACCTATTTTATCCTTTAACTACAAATATTAAACACATTATTGTGATTCTATATAGATTAGATACGGGAAATGAAAAATATAAGGTAAAATGCAAAAGCGACGCCTATAAATTCCTTTTAGTTTTTCAGTAATACAGGTCTTAATTGTATACTATACATTAAACATATAAAGCATGCTTGTTGATAGTTTAAAAAGCTTATTTTTATGAAACCAATATCCTCAAATTAAACTATTTTCAATCGCACTTTCCTAACTTAAGGCTTCGGGTAGCCCTAACTAGCGACACCATTCGTTTTTAATTGTTAGCTACTAAAACCGATCTATTTTAAACAATTTCGGCGTTACAACCTCTCGGCAAACACTTTTACTATTTATTAAATAACCATGCACAAATGTTGGGTTCGTTTTTGTACGCGATAAATAGATTACCCCCAAAAGCGGCCACTTTTAGCGTAAATAATTTTTTCGCGTACATATGTTGGGTCCACATTTGTGCATGGTTATTTAATAAATAGTATAAGTGTTTATCGAGAGGTTGTAAACCCGAAATGTTTAAAATAGATCCCATTTAGTAGCTAACAATTAAAATCGATTGGCGTCGCTAGTGTACCCTATCCGTCACCTTAATAATTTTGACTATTTAAAAAAGCAGACAAATTAATACCTATCGTTGTTATAAATACAGTCGCATTAGTCATACTGCATACCTTTATACCTAATAGAATTAATTTTTTTAGAAATTCATATATAGCTGAAATTTTAAACTAGCTCACAGATTTAAGGCAGATTTCTGAAGGTAGCTGATAAAGAGAAAACCGATAAAGTGATTATGGTTACCTAAGTATTCAATTTGTTAAACTGAGTATACCTACACTTAATCGCTTTTCTCATTGACATAATATGAAAGGTACAGCAACGATGTTTAAATATTACGTTGGTTAAAGTAAACATGCACAATTTTGGAGGCCATCTTTTCAAATTGTACGAAGGTTAAGTTGCTAGCGCCATAGACGAAGGTACTTACCTCTGCATAAACTTCTGGTGCCCTAGCAAGCTCCTCCTCAAAGTTCTCCTCTATCGTGCCATCGCTCGCTGAGTGTTCCAAAAAGTCGTCCGGAATGTCCAGCAACTCCGGAGGAAGAGGCGCTGCAAACAAATCAACCGTGATAAATAACCCGCGAGTTTGTAAAATTATAATACCAAATGTGCTCACGCCAGTATAGCCTAAAAAAACAGCCGCTATCAGCTTATCAGCCATAACTCCTACGTCATCAAAAGTGTTCTAGCCTTTCCGAGCACGAGTGTCCTTTTGTTCATAGATGATGCACAAATGTTTCCTGAACCCGTCACTATTCCAATTTATACCCTAACAAATTGCACTCAAATGCAAAATGGCCGTCATCAAGCTGCATATTGTCGCGGTCTGGCTCCAGATCTCTAGTGTCTGTTACGAAAATGCTTTTTAATATCTTTTCCTGGTAGTTCAAGTGTCGATTTGAATTGCAATTTTCTAATCGACCCAATAGACTTGGCATTGTAGGGGCGTGTCCAATCGCTTTATGGACGTATGTGATGACTAGAGAGCTCATTTTTGAACACCGGCCACCGGACATGCACGTGGAGCCACAACGTGAATTTACATTTCAATAAGCCTGGACCCTTGTCATCATAAATGAATGGATATTATGGTGATGGATGTTGGAACCTCAACAAAAGCAGCAGAACAGACAAATACAATATTTTTCTTAAAGTTACACAACAACCTACTTATCCAATGACGAAGGAACGTTTTTGGGTAGGTTGACTTTCTGTATTTTTTTTTCTTTGTGGACTCAATCACACGTTCTGCGACGCAATGATTCCGCCAATGTCAAGTGTTTAAAGAGACACGCAGCTTAAAATATTTTGACCGGTAAAAAAAGAGATTACAAAACAAACAATAAAAAAAATCGATCAATTCTGTATTTTTGAGCATAGATTTGAGAAAAGGGGCATTTTCATTGGCCTTTTCCGCCCCCATGCGGAATGCGCCCCCAACATAAGAAATTAGCATGCCCTAGATGTGGACGTATATATCCTTATCATTGCGCCCCCATGCGGAATGCGCCCCCAACTTAAGAAATTAGCATGCCCTAGATGTGGACTTATATATCCTTATCATTGCGCCCCCAACTTAAGAAATTAGCATGCCCTAGATGTGGACTGATATATCCTTATCATTGCGCCCCCATGCGGAATGCGCCTCCTATTAAGAAATCAGCATGCCCTAGATGTGGACTTATATATCCTTATCATGATACGTTACCTGGGTGTCTCAGATGGGCGAACGGCCCCTATGTGGACATCCAGGCGACGTAGTGTCATACAATATATTCATAAGTTACTTAGTCATGCCAGATACACATAAAAAAATATCTACAGTTTTTCTACCAAGAGCAAAAAGTGAGCCTTGTCACATAATAAATAAAGCTCGTAATTTCTTGGCAGAATAAGCTCGAAGTGGTTTTTTGCTACTACTACATAGTATTAATTTTGAACCCTATACTCTGTTCCGACAGGATATTTATTTCTAATGTATTGTTGAACAGGGTGCCAAGGTATCGACAAATAGGTAACATAACTTTACCACTGTTAGCAATGAAGTTATTTACGGTTTGATTAGACACTTCACAATCGTAATTTCCTCTTGACATTATCAAAGTGACTCACGCTTATGACCATATACCTACATCAAACAGTGAGCTAACAAGGTTTCACGATACCTTATAAATTATAATCTTGGTAAAATTACACACTTGGGTGAATTTCAACAAGAGATTTTATAAAAACAACCATTGTTTTTGACAATTTTTGATAATCCTACCTACCTACATACATTTTATAAACAACAATCATAGTTTGATATCCCACCGAAATACACACCAAAAAATCTCTTGTTGTTAAAACACAATATATTTTTTTAAGACACGCTCCGAAGTCCGCGTCGTGATAAAAACACTTTTCTTATTTTATTTATGAACTAGTGGCCCGCCCTCGCTTCGCTTCGGTAATTTAATTTTAAAACAAAACATTTAGAAATTGTATTTTTCTAAACCGTGATCGCCGTGTGGTCCCCGGCAGAGTAGAATAGGCCACCCTCACTCTTACCGAGGTGTCGTAAAAGGCGACTAAGGTAAAGCTGCTGGCATGATCATCAGCACCCAGAGAAGGAAAACTCTGCATTTATATCAAAACCCTCGCCAACCCGTCTGCCAAGCGTGGTGAGTATGGCAATTACCCCTCATGTGTTTGAGGGAGGCCCGTGCCCCAGCAGTGGGGACTGAAATGGGCTGATGATGATGATGATGATTTTTCTAAACGAACGTGATTTGTAGTTAAGCAATTCTGAGATTATAGGTAGGTATTAAACGGAGAATACAAATACTAAAATATTGAAATGCCTTTCATGCATTTTGCATATACTTTCATGACTGATGAGCATGAGTTATGAAAGTATCGACAGTATCTTCCATGCGACGTTTTAACCCCATTTCACTATTTTAAGTTTGAATAAAAAAGAGCTGATAATTTTCTGTATAAATGTCCAACTCCAAATTCTACTTTTCATCAACTCGAGCATTAAGTATGGCGAATTTCCCATACGACGGTTTTAACCCCTCAACTCCTTAAAGAGTGATCTTTAAGGAGTTGAGGAAAAAAATGCTAAATATTTTAATTTATATAAAAAGCCCAAATATCAATTTTCATCACTCTTAAAAAATATCCAAACTACAATACAGCCTTATAACCCCCGTTCAGGGGGTTAAAAGGGTGTATGGAAGTTTGGGGGTTTTAGGGGGTTGAATATAAAATATGTTGAAATTACTGATACTAATTTTGTATGAACAGTGCAAATACTAATTTTCACGACTTTAGCATTTAATATGATTAATCTCCCATACAAAGCTTCAACGCCCTTTTTTGGGGGTTGAATAAAAAAAATGCCCAAATTACTTAAATTTGTATGATGAGCCCAAATACCAATTTTTATTACTCTAACTTTAAAAATAACGAATCTTCCGTACAATGTGTCTACCCCCATTTTACCCCTTTAGGGGTTGAATTAAAAAAAACTGAAACAATTTTTTTATCAATAATAATCCGAATTTTCAAAACTCTTTAGAATTTTCATAACGCTAAGTTTTCGAGATGGGTTAGATGTGGCGACTTTTGATATGTTCACCACCGGACTAGTCTATCCAAAGTCGCATAGACAAAAATTGAGTTCTAAAGCTAAGTAATAAAGGCCTGGTCTTTTTTTTATATATTAGAATAGCCAGACATTTAGCCACAATCTCACCTGATGGTAAGTGATGATGCGGCCGAGGATGGCTCATGTCTGTTATAGTAACAGCTTATTCACTCTTTTCTTGAATACGTTCAGATCATATAGTTCAAGGAACTCGTCTTCCGGCAGAGTTCCATTCCTTAGCCGTACGCAAGATGAAATGTGCATTTTTACCGTTTGGTACTAATTGCCGGTATTTCTACGACATAAGGGTGGTAACCCCTTCTCCGTCTTGTGTCCCGATGATGAAATACACATCTACACATAGAATCTGCGAACCAAAATGTATTTCCTTGAAGCACTTATCAACAAAGTATAACTACGTTTTCGCTTTCAAGGTATGCCTAAAAAGTTTGTTGACACCAAAGTTTGACACCAGTTTAGTTAGACAATTTGTTTCGAAAGAACCTGGATTGCGAAGTGACTTTCATTTTTATCGCCAGACGGATGCTGTTGGTAAACAACAATGTCGGTACATCAAGTTTGTAAGCCGTCGTCTTTACTTTGTGAGACGTTTAAAAATATGATAAAAATTGTAACCTCGGCAAACACCACACGTACATGTAAAGATGCCTAGGATTGTATACCTATTTCTTCTTCTCATCACAACTTTAATACCTAGATAAAATAAGCAAGGTGCACTCAATAATCATAAAAACGAACAATTAAATAAACTAGTAGATGAAAATACCTCATTCATCAAAATCGGCTGGGTAGTTTAGGCAGAATCTTGGAATATTAAAAACATATTTATGTATATACTTTCATTATATTCAAATACATATACTGCTAAAATCATAACCCTTCCTTTTTGCTTTGCCGTAGTTGGGTAAGAAGCTTACCCAACTACGGCACTTCTTTATTGCACTACTTCTTTATAGTTCAACAAAACAAATAAATACTATTTTCACTGGTTAAGGTGACGGGTAGGGCACACTAGCGACGCCAATCGATTTTAATTTTTAGCTACTAAACCAGTTCTATTTTAAACAATTTCGGGGTTACACCTCTGGGCAAACACTTACACTATTTATAAAATAACCATGCATCAATGTTAGGTCCAAAGCGTAGTTTGTCATCGCCCGATATCGCACCGAAGTACCACAGCCACCTCCACACACAGTCATATCTTATGAAGTTATATAGATTAGATAAGGAATTAAACGAAATACTCGCATTACTCAATGCGGCATGCATTGAATAATGCCAGTATGGTTTCTAACTACATGGTATAAAAATATTCAAAGGAAATACCATAAACAAATGGATACCAGACAAAATAGTACATACTGACCGACTGACCCTTAAATGTAGCTGAAGCTCAGAATCAACAAAGGTATACATATTTAATAAAATGTAAAATTAGTTTCAACATTATCGTTTCGTTATTCTAATTTTTATTCTTGTTAATTAGATAAAATATTGCATACGGGTGGCACGATTGTATTTAAAAGAGAAAACGTTTTATCTGTTGTATTTAATTGTGGTTTTTATTTCTGCTAAATACTCATATATTCCTAACCAGTAGCAGATAACAGCGGTTTCTATGGTCGCCACTCCATTGGCCTTGTCAGTTAAGTAAAACCTAAGGTATGAGCAAACATCGAGTGAAGGTAGAGGTGACGACCCGCATAGCGCCCCGCGCCGCCCGCCTCGTAATGATTGGACGGTTGCCGCGTGCAGGTTTAAGCTAAATACCCCAAGACTTCTTCCATCTTAGCGTTAAATTCCCATTTGCGTTTAAAGCTCCCACTCTGGACCCCGGGGTACATACGCTTGGATGGATGATTCTTGATTGAGTCTGGGAATTACAATGAAGCGACTGCGGTCTGACCTTAGCAACCCTTTGACAGGGGAGCCAGACAAACTGAATCATGGTTACACAGTTCAAAAACTACCCGAAATTTACAGGTTTCCTCACGATGTTTTCGCTCACTGCCGAGTTAATGGTAGAAGTACGCACCTAGATTTAAGAATCAAACTCATGCGCATGCTAGCTAGCATCGCTCAGAAATACCCCAAAATTAGTTGCGACATATTTGCATCCCGTTAATGCCTCCCGTGCCTGCGGCTACCGCGCACATTGCGCGCTGTGTTTGATGCTGTGTCGCTGAACATTGCTGTGTCAGATCAGGCATTTCTCTTTTCAATAATATCCACCTACCTAACGTGACGAAAACTAGAAGGTTATGTGACTACGAGGTAATCAAGGTCAGTTTTGTTGATGCAATCTCGCGTGCTTACTCGTAAATATGTGTTTAAATAAATATTTCACAACGTCACATTATATTGATCTCACTCCGAGAATGGTAGCTCAAGCACCAGTGTTACGGATATGAGAATCAGCAGTGGTATTACAAATTAATACATTTAATAAATTTTATTTTGTAAAAACATACTTATAATACATAGATAACACCCAGACCAATAAAAACAGACATGTTCATGCACACAAATGTTTGTACTGTGCGGGGATTTAATCCGCTACCCTTGCACCAAAGGCAGCGTTCACTACCACTGTTCTAAACGGGTCGGTAAATAACGTAACGGTCGTTTTTGGAAATCATTTGTTATGAAATTTTTATCTTATTATTTTTATATTTTGGTACTATCTTCATACTTGATAACTACACACTATTCTATCTATCTAAGATTCGATTCGTTCTTTCGTTCAGTTTTCAAATAGATTCGTTTGATATGCTATGAGCACTTATTACCTTTCGAAAATTTGTTAAAGTTATACCTGTTGCACAGAAAATTATGCTCAACTGTTAAAACAGAAAGTTGAGATTAGCTTGTAGCAATAGTTATTCCTTTTGATGAGAGACAATTTAAAGATGAAGTAAAACCTACATTGGTTTGACGTGGCAATTAAATTTATAAATAAAAAAAAATTAAAATTAATTTATTGTTATGGTCGGTGACGTTTTTGGTTTGGATGTACTTATTGGCTGTCTCGTGTGTCATTCGCGAATAGCTTGGATAATAGGTTAAAAAGTCAAAATCTCTCTGTCGATGCCATATTTGAAGACAAAATGTATTATGACATTTTTAAAAGGTTGGCATATCTTTTTAAAAAGTTATGTTGGTTTAACTAATTCTTGCCGTGCCAACGAAAATTTACCTTATGGTGACGAACCTTTTTATTCTCTGACTGTACTTATACGGAACCCTCAGTAGGCAGATCCGACTCGCACTTGGCCTTTGACACTTTTTTTTAAAGGTAACCCTAACATTTAACGGATATAGTATACAAATACAGTGGTATTTGTATACTATACCCGTAAATGTTAGGGTCAATTAAATCTACTCATGAGTTGATTGTTTTTTGTCATTACATAAAAATAAGTAAATATGTAGTAAGTACATTAATTTATACATGATAGCCCAATTTCAGTGGTACAAAGTTAAACATTCTTTCTAATAAAAGAATAAAAAATAAACAAAACATTTCTACCACCTCCTCACCTTAGGGTGTAATTCCAGCTGCGTCCAAAACTGTGGCTTCTGATCCCTAGGTACGTTTGAACCATGATCTAGGATTCGGGAAGTCTAATAATTACAATGAAGCGCCTGCCGTCTGACCTTCGCAACCCAACAACTGGATCATGATTACAGTAGGTATCCACAATTTTGAGAAACTATCCGATACGTGAAGGTTTCCTCACGATGTTTTATATCACCGCCGAGTTATTGGTAGAATAAGCACACACACATAGGTATTTGAAAAACCCATAGGTGCAGCTCGGAATCGCACCACGGAGCCCCGTATGGTATGGCACTGAGCTACCATCGCTCTTTACAATAAACGTTTTTTTCTTTACCGGCCGTAAATTTTTTAACTAAAATACTTTTTTCACGAAAACTTTAAATAATTGGAAAAACCTACTGCGGGTGTTTCAGGTGAGCCGCTTAGAGGGACAACTCAACAAAAAAAAATTTGGACCACTGAAAAATGGGCATGACAGTATAAAAAAAAACCATCTTCAAATACCACAAACTAAAATGTGTAAAATAATATTTTTAACACTTAATACACTTCAAATAACATTTTTTAACAGGAAAAGGTTTTACCGAAAGCGACAAATACATATCTCATATATGTACATATATGAGATTAAAAATTCAAATTATAATTGAATTTTTAAGCATGTTTTGAGCATTATCAGTAAAACTGAGGAAATCAACTTGTGTGAACAGTGGGAAGGTCGCCAGTTGTGACCTCAGTATTTGTATGGGCAGGTGATAGTAGCTAGATAAATAAAATATTAATTTATAGGCATACAATAAAACTTAGATATACGTTCGGATTCCGTTCTATTGGGCATACTAGCGACGCCAATCGATTTTAATTTTTAGCTACTAAACCGGATCTATTTTAAACAATTTTGGGGTTACAACCTCTTGGAAAACACTTATAAAATACTATTTATTAAATAACCATGCACAAATTTTGGGTCCGTTTTTGTACGCGAAAAATTGATTCATGCCAAAAGTGGCCGCTTTTGGCGGTAATCAAAATTTAATGTGCAAAAATTTGAGGTACGTCGGAAATACTTCGATTTTTTCTATTTATACAAGATTTTACATTCTATCATAGATACCCCTGATTTACTTTTTGAAATGTCCTTGAACACGAAATTCAGAGCTTGTCGATCTAATACAGATCTTTACAGCCCTTAGGTCAGAATGACTCTTCAGTACAATGAGAGACGGCAAAATGAATGCCAATATATATGAGGAAATTGAGGATGACCTAACATTAGCCTTGAAGGAATTTATAAGCTACTATTCTAAAAGTGCCCTAAAACCAAACCCTTCAAAAACGCAGTCCTGTGTATTTCACCTTCCTAATTTCTTGGGGAGGTAAACACATAACCCACTGCCAATACATAAGTTACTTTGGATAGGACCTTTATATATAAGGTGAACTGTGGCATTGTCAGAAAAAAGTAGCAGCGCGCAACAGTCTCTTTCTCAACAGAAATATTGGCCTGGAAAATATAAAATTATCGCCATAGACACGATAAGAAGAAGTTGATCGAATAATTATATTAATTTTAATTTTTCGCACTACTTTGTTGAAATATGTACATATTTTTTAGATTATAATATTGATAAAAATCGTTAACTAATATATATGTACTTAACAATAATTGTAATCTGTAATGGTTATAAAATAAGTAAACAATAATTAAAAATATAAATAACTAAAAAAAGTCACCCATACTATTCATACGAACTTGCTTAAATAAATAAAAATGTCCACATAATTAATGAATGATTGAATATACTTTTATTGCCCTCAAAATAAAGTATGAAAACTTAAAACTAGGTATTGCAGGAGGTACACATAATGAGAGATATATAAAATAACATGGTTTCTTTGCACAAAAAAGTACAGTCAGTACAGCCCACGCACAATTTTCTAGGGTTTCGGAATTGTTGAAGGGATGTATGTTACTTTCTATAGAAGTGTACCGAGGTATCAAAATGTCATGTGTCGCCTGCCTACCACTGCCACACTGCATTATTCTTACGGCCGCACTCAGAGAAGTCATTTAAGCGAATGTTCATTAATTTTAGTATCGGTATTCTTTATGCATATCAAAATAAGTGTCAATATTTTTTCTTAAGTAGCTAACTAAGTTAATCAACAACTCTGAGTGTGGCAGATAGTCTTGTAAAACATAAAGCATTTTTGTTTTTAATTTATTATATATGTATTATGATATTATGTGCTATTATTATTTTTTTTTTTACCTCCAAAATCATTGCTCTATATCGCAGTCCCATATCAAAATACTTATTTAACTTTGTCACATGACGGGTATATAAGAAAAAACATAGGTCCCCACTATCTGTGTGTGGGAGGTACCCTAAAATCTTTTTTTATACTTTTATTCTACCACTTTTTTTAGCTTGACAAAAGTTTAGTTTTTACCACATACAACCAAAATAATTATATTTAGATAGATAAAGACAGTTCATACTTTGTGGTTTAGACAGATTATAGATGTGTGTGACATGGATACCATTTGTGGTCATCTTTAGTGAGCCAATCTCTACCAGTGTTTATATAATGGGGAATGTTCCCATGGCATATCCATTAAAAGAGACATCATGCCTATTGTTTGGCCTCCCTCAAATTGTAGATAGTACTGGTACAGTAGGCTGCAGGAAGATGTATAACACTTTGTACTTTGTCACAATAGTTAACTATCTGACTTCTATTTTTTATACACAAACAGAAGGTATTTGTCAATATATTAGTGTGTACATCTTTTTGCAGCAGACATAACATTAATGTCTAAAATGTAAATAAATGAGGGTTGATGAAAATGTTTTTTTTTTGCAAGAACAGGACATTTGTTCCAGAATTGTTTCCTTATGCCAGAAGGAGTGAAGCCTAAAAGTGGGGTATGAAGTGGTATTACCATGAAAATAATTACACTGTTACTTGTTAGCCAAACCACATTTTTTAGTAACCAGAGAGGTCACATGGTATTGTATGACCGAATTTATGGAAGTATTAAAAATTTACACTCACCTAGCCCTGGTGTTTGTATCAGCTCTGAGTCATCAAATTCCAAACTGGGTTCATAGTCATGATACTCCGAAAGGCTGGTGTATGTGTCTTCACATTCAGCTGTGTTGCCGTGAAGAGCTGCATACGCACAATACTTTTAGCACAAACATGTAAACAGACGAAACATACTTGCATAAATACGTATAGATACATACCTTGGAAAGCTCTTATTGGATTTAATTTGGGTTGATGCTCAGACTCCATTGAGCCTTCTTTGTGGGGCCAAAACAGCCCTGCCCCAACGTTATCAGTTCCTTCGATACGTCCCTCCACGATTCCCTCAATAGAGCAAATTACAACTACACGTTAAATGTCACTTCCTCTCGATCACGAATAACAAGGTTTAATAATGGTTGAACCTATGACATTACAACGTACTTAAATATTGGCACATTTATTATTTTGTTAGTAGTCACTAGATATCCAAAATCAGTAAACCATTAAGCAGTAAACATGAATTTAAAAAATATACAATACAAATGAAAGATGTAAGAAAAGAAATTTGCTCGAACTTTTTTTATGTTTTGGCCACAAACCAAACCATAAAGTAAGGTACCCAGAGTATACAACTTTACATTAAAAAAAAGTTCCCATAGAGCCCACGCCACAAAACAGGTTCCGCGACAAAACACGAAACTAAACATTTAGATTCCTTATTGTAAAAAACATAAAGCTTAAATTTTTGTGTTGATGGGCGACAGAAGCATGCTTTTCATGGAACTTTTTTAATAGCGCGACTCTATTCCACATTTTGATTGAAACAATTCGAAGTCAAAAATATAAAGATGCGCAAATATCACTGAAAAGAGTGAATATATCATTTCGCTCTTCGGATTCGGAGTATTCTACCTTACTTACTCTGTGCTTAAGGAAAGATAAGATTTGATCAAACTCTTTACAGAATTATTAAAACCTATTCATATTTATTTTATTATTAATTACTTACTTATTTGGAAATTTTATTTTAAAGAAACTAGCTATGAATAAAAAAAAAGATATTCCCATCATTAATATTACTATATTCAGGAGCCCAATTCTGGGGATTTCGGTATGAAAAAGACATGGCGGATATCACCTGGAAACCATACAAAAAAACTATGTTTTGGTGATATATATCGTATGATGACAAAATATCACGTCCCCAGAATTGGGCTCCAAATGTTTTCTTCTTTTAAATTGTATAAAAAAATATCTAGTTAGATGCTCGAAATTCAACGGCTATCACAGCACATCTCGCTCTTTTGCCTGAAATTTATTTTTGATAGTATAAAATCCCCTCCACAACACAGAACTAAAATTTAAGATTCCCTTGTCTATCTCAAAGAGAATCTAATCTTGAGGACCTATATATTTCATACCGTTTCATCACCGGCTGCCGAAAGCCAAAATAAGATTTTTACATTAGAAATTCCCGACAAAAAATAAAAGATTTAATTTAAAAAATACAAAAATAAATTGAAACTGCAATTGACTACGAAAATGTTAACGGGGGTGGCTTCATTTGTTCTTTGTGAATTCATACTTTTTATTATGTTTTGTCGCGGGTTCTTGGAATTTAATCTATTCCTTTACTTTAAGCTTTTAAAGGGACTCCCTACTTTTAATTTGAGTACTTACGCATATTATGTTAATTTGCCATTTTTAGGGGGCGGCCATCTTGGATTGACTAATTATCAAAGTGCAATGTGTTCTCCTACTTAAGTCCTTTTATTTGATACCTTTATTGAGAGTGGTTTTATACAATATGTTAATCCGACATTTTGTGGC
The DNA here is from genome assembly GCA_019059595.1 of Marasmia exigua. Lineage (NCBI taxonomy): Eukaryota > Metazoa > Arthropoda > Insecta > Lepidoptera > Crambidae > Marasmia > Marasmia exigua. The sequence goes on along the minus strand of CM032494.1, from coordinate 13,377,056 downwards.
AGCGGCCATCTTGGGTCAAATTTAAATAATAAATAAATATTTCACAACATCACAGATTGATCCGACTCCGTGATAGGTAGCCCAAGCACCCGTTTTAAGGATATCAGAACCAACAGCGGAATTATAAATTATTAAACATATAATACTTTAAAACTTTTCTTTTGTAAATACATATATGTCTGTCAGCGTTTGAAATTACGTTTCAATTTACGTTACTACGCAATATTTTGCTTGATTAGAATGACAGCTATTGGTGTCACAGAAAAATTATATTTATTATGTATATGTCACCGGAAAATAACAAGATCCGTAAGTTTATCAATTTACTAGGAAGTTTATAAACTTTCGTAGGGTTCTAAACGGGAGGTAAATTGTATTATTTTACGTCTACATTTTCGTACATTGATAAACTTACTGAACTCACTCGTAAAATAATAAGTAAGCAATATCCAAACACTACGCGCGATCTGATTGGCGTTGCCACTATGAACATTGACCAATCAGAAAGCAGTGTGTTATTTTAGGTATTTCAAAAATTCGTACATTTAAAAGTGTTTCTGTGATTGGTCAAACCATATAAAATTTTACGAATATATATTACCCTTAGTTTATAAATTTACCGTGTGACGTCGGAAATTGATAAATTGACGAAAGTGTGGACGTAAAATAATACAATTTATCTCCCGTTTAGAATCCAACGAAAGTTTATAAACTTTCTAGTATATTGATAAACTTACGAATCTTCTTATTTTCCGGTGACATATATATATACTTACTTACTCCGATGGCTCAACGATCCAAAATGAGTCTTGGCCTCCGATACGAGATGCCACCATTTTTCTCGGTCTTGTGCAGCTTGTCGCCAATCTCCTGCTTGCAATTCCTGCAGGTCCGCGTTCACTACATCCCGCCAGCGGTAGCGTGGGCACCCCACTGGCCGGCGACCAGTAGGTTGCCCAAGATATGCCCTTTTGGCGCCCCGATCTGATACCATTCTTTCAACGTGGCCGAGCCATCGGAGTCTATGTGCCTTCGTCTCTCCCATTATGTTAGGGCTCGCCATCAGCTCTTCAACCTCGGCATTTTTTAGGATCCTCCAACTGCCATCTGCTTCCTGTTTAGGACCGAACATTTTTCGGAGGATTTTCCGTTCTGTGACCAGAAGTTTATTTTCTTCTTTTAGTGTCAGTGTCCAAGCTTCACAGCCGTACATCAAAATAGGTCTTATGACGGTCTTGTAAATAGTAATTTTATATATATGATAAAATATAATATATAGTATTATATATCTAAAGTAATAAAAATCTATGCAGAGAAACTTGGCTAAAATGATAAACGTTATGTCTATTCAAATTATTAGAGTATACCAATGAGGTCTATACTACTTCATCACTTCGCAGAAGGCTGCTGGCTGGCTTGTTTTACTTTGTTTTAGGTTTGCATTCGTTTTATTAAAATCATTAGACAGTCGGGGTGTAAGTTACAGAAGTAAAGCTCAAGTGACAGCTGTAGTTCTAAATATAATAAGAATATTTTGTTATATGATATAGCCTACTTGCTTTGTCTAAGTTTTAAAAACGGTCAAGATTTAAAACGATGTCAGTGGGTGACTTGACGATTGTACAAAAAACATAATTTGATTGAATTTCGAGAGATTAGTAAAATATATTATAATTACAAAAACCTTTTTACTTAATTCAACCCGTAGGCTTGAACATTAACATATTTCACTAAACAATCTAAAATAATCATTAAGTAATGCAATTTAAACTTGAAAGGATATGTATCTTTTATATTATATCACTCACTCACTCATAATATTTAGTCATAAACAACTCTAGTCAGACAGAAACACTAACAAACCACACAGACCACAGACCAAGAAAAAACCACAGACAATAGAAATAATAGAATTCATATTAGTTATGCTTTTTTGGAAAATTTACTTAATTTTCTAATACATATTTAGCTTGCTTGCTACTTATTATAGTGATCTGTGAGCGTAACTTATCTTGGCATTTCAATAACAAAGTACATTTTGATTTCAAACTACAAAAGAATTCATGAGTGAAGTGTTTTAGGCGTCAAGTTTAGGTATCTTCTTAGTTTGTAAAGAGTTAAGTTTTACGAAGCATTGTTTTGCAACCAATTTGATATCAAAGTCCGCGACAACTATGCTTGGATATTCTAACGCAGGTGTTCCTGATAGGTCCTGGCAACCACCGGTGGCTGTTATAGAAACATCGTGGGTATTCATTGTCTTAAATTATTGTTAATCAAGATATACTAATATAACCTCAACTTTATCATTATTGTACTGGTACTGGACATTTATATATGTTTTAACTTTTTTTTAACTCTTAATTTCAGGATGGGAACAATAGTAGTTGAAATGTACTGGAAACATGCACCATTAACATGTAGAAATTTCATGGAACTAGTGCGTAGAGGGTATTACAACAACACAAAGTTTCACCGAGTTGTAAGAGATTTCATGATTCAAGGTGGAGACCCAACAGGCACAGGAAAAGGTGGACAGTCTATATATGGACCTCAGTTTGATGATGAAATTTCCAATGACTTAAAACACTCTGGTGCCGGTATCTTATCAATGGCTAATGCGGGTCCTAATACAAATGGCTCTCAATTTTTCATTACACTCGCTCCTACACAGTGGCTAGATGGAAAACATTCAATATTTGGACGTGTTCAAAGTGGTATGAAAGCTGTTAAAAGAATAGGCTTGGTTGAGTGTGACAAAAATGACAGTCCTGTAAATGATATTTTTATAGATAGAGCATATATTCCGAAATAAATTAATAAGAATAAAGTTTTTGAAGAAAAAAAATCTTTTCATAAACATATTTACATAATATTGCTTACAGATATTACCCAATAATACATTAACATGTTAACTGTGCAGCTATTATTAGAGAAACTCTCCCTTAAGTGCAAATTATGTAAATTGTATTTATTATGTTGCATTAGGTATAAACATATTATAATAAATCATTGATTTTTAACTTTTGGCTCCTCCTTCAAATAAAATAAATATTTTGTCCACTGACCCACCCGTGGGTCATGCATGTATTATCTCGTAACTTCATGCCTTTTCCACAGAGTACTTTGTAATATGGCCCTATCCTTGTGGTATGTACGTATGACGGCTTTTGCATACTCTTAGGTCTATAAGTTTTTGCGTAATATTTATTCTTCTTCTTCTTCTTCTTCGTCGTGCGGGCTTTTCCGCAATCAGGCAGCAGTTGTGCCCATTTTGCGTGCGGAGGGTGAAGTCGGCCGGTGTCATTCCAACCAGCCGAGTTCTTCAAGGAAACCTATCAGCGCCTTGGTGTTGCTGAAGATTTCCTGGAGACTGCCTGGGTTTCCCAGGTAGTGTGCCCGGTTGCTAGCCACCCCTATGCACTCTAACAGGACATGAGCCGCTGTTTCTTCCTTCTCCATGCATGCTCTGCATAGAGGGCTGTCTTTATTACAATAGTCTTTATTCAAACTTCAACCCCACTTTATTAATTAGCAAACCCCCATATACAAGACAAAAAGATATAATCACTTGTTACTATAATAGACCAACCAAATAGTAGCTTCATATTCTATGCATTCAACCTCGTAAGAGTATATTCTATACATTCAACACTCAAGAATTCTTTTAAAGCATATTGCGTACAGTCAATTTGGGTAACTTTGAATTACCTTGTAACTTTGAATAAAACTGGTTTAAAGATTTTTTATTTTATTCCTTGGAATTCCTATACAATTTAAAACGGTACTACGTTGAATGGATCGACCTTTAGATACCGTTTTAAATTGTGTAGGAATTCCAAGGAATAAAATATTTTTTTTTTAAACCAGTTTCATTCAAAGTAACCCAAATTGACTGACTGTAGTGATTATATTCTCTTTGATCACAAACTAAGTACAAGATTCTTGCAAGTAGAAGATTCTTGGAACCCAATTCTCGGGCTCGTGACATTTATATACATACGACATTATCAACAAAACATGGCGGATATCGTATGAAAACGTTTTTGCTTATTCTCGCGATGTCGAATGGTGACATATGTCACATATTTTCGTGCGACACGTATCGTATGGTCTTGACCAGGAGCCCAATTCTCGTGCATGTGATATTTTAAGAACATGGCGGATATCACCCGAAAACCATACAAAAAAACTATGTTTTAGTGATATATGTCGTATGAAAAAAAATGTCACGAGCCCGAGAATTGGGCTCCATATGATATGAAGTATATAATACTACTCTTTGATATGAAGTATCACGGTTTTTTTTTTCTTTGTGGACTCAATCACACGTTCAGCGACGCAATGATTCCGCCAATGTCAAGTGTTTAAAGAGAACGCAGCTTAAAATATTTTGACCGGTAAAAAAGAGATTACAAAACAAACAATAAAAAAATCGATCAATTTTGAGGTCTTCTGTGTTAGTATCGCCCAGCATCTAAAACAAATAAAAAGGACGATTGTGTCGTAGACAACACAACACGGCAAGGACGAGTTAATCATAGTCTGATATCATATATAATAATATACTTACATAGATATTTTAGGTAAAGGGAGTAAGGGAGAGATAATAAATATTGGAAATTAAGAGGGCGGGGGATATAGAGGGGTAATAGATCGTATAGGGAAGTAGGGTATTTTGGACGGTTGAAAAATATGTGGTTAGGTGTACCTTCGTCTAGGCCACATTCACATATTGAGCTGTCCTTCACGTGAATTTTATTTAGAAAAACAGGAGTACATGCGTGACCTAAACGTAAACGGCTTATAGTTGAGATCACCCTTTTCTCATACTGCCTATATTTAGGTGTATCACGGTTATTTTGGTGATATTTCTCCAATTCTGTTATAGTCTATGATATAAGTCTATGATATTTATTTTTACATCAGTCTGGGCAACACTGAGCCCCACTCCCTTCCTTGTCTTTGCTCTTGTACATGGCTGTTGTGTCAAATAAACGAATTCTAATAATAAGTCTTTTAATCAAGAATCTCCGTAACGAACCCAAAGCAAATTCAACGTGACGTTTGAGTCGTTTCGCGTTTTGTTGTTTATTGACGTATGGTTCTTCAAATCACATAACAAGTTTAAATTAACTGCACAAACTAAGAAGATGATTGATTCTCTGTGTGAACGATTGTTTGGCTGAGAATTTTAAATTTTCTTATATTTTCTTTATTAGGAACAAATTTTCACTAGTATTACCTACATACCTTTAAATATTCGTTATTAATTAAGCCTTTTTATCTCAGTAATAAAATCAGTGAAAAGAAAATTATTTATTTCATTTTTTGCTTTTAACGCGTCTTTTTGCCACAGTTGCCATCTCTTTTTGCCACAGACTGAAAAGAAATCTTTTGGCTTTCGGTCAGTGTAACGGAATTACAATTTCATAAAATCTATTTTCTTTTTCGTGTTTTTTGATCGTATTTTATGATGTTATACAAACATAAAATTGACTGTTCAACTAATACTTACACAATAAACATTAACATTTCTCGATTGTATATTTGTGTCAATCAATAAAATGGAACGTATTAGCGGAAATGATATGGGCCACATTCTCTATGGAAGTGACTTTTCTTTTTTAGAGGTTTTTCTTTTTGTGACATTTTCGTACGACCATTGGAAAAGTGACATTACAAAATACGACATTTTATCGCACGTCCCGAGAATTGGGCTCATATCCGCCATGTTTTCAAAATATCACGAGCACGAGAATTGGGCTTTAGGAACTGATACATTACAAGTATATCTCAATTTCCATTTTGTAAGGAGTTGTATAGTCTATCCTTAAATATATTTGTGTTTTCGGCTGAGACTACTTGTGGTAACTTGTTCCACAGCTCGACCACTCGGTTGCTAAAGAAGGTTAAAAAGATATCCGGCTTAAAGTTAGCAACTGGCGTCGCTAGTGTGCCCTATCCGTCACCTTAAGACAAATTCTCATAACTTTAAGAATAGTACTTACTTATATTTATTTATATCGTTAGAGGGGCAAAGTAAATTGGCATATTTTTATTTGCATACGATATATTTTGGTAAGCAGACAATTGAATACAGAATAGATTGTCATACAGGATGTCTTCTTAAATCGAGTGTAGACTTTGTCTTTGTAAACCAAGAAGGTTTAACACCCCCCCGCAAAGTCAACACCCTGTATAAAAAAAAAAAAAATTGGACAAAAAATATACAGCAAGTACAAAAAACACAACATACCCTATATACACTATACACACACCCTATATATAAACGCACACAAAAAAAACCTATATAAAGACACCTGAACTAGACTTTGTCTATGTAAACCAAGAAGGTTTAACACCCCCCCGCAAAGTCAACGCCCTGTATAAAAAAAAAATTGGACAAAAAATATACAGCAAGTACAAAAAACTCAACATACCCTATATACACTACACACACACCCTATATATAAACGCACACAAAAAAAACCTATATAAAGACACCTGAACCTACTTTACACACCTATCTATTATCTACACAAAAACATGATTAGAAAAAATAACACGCGACTTAACCTAAACCTAACCCTACTGTACACTTGTTGTGCTTCAGCTTCGGCAAAGGTTTGGTGAGGATGTCGGCGATCATGTCATGTGTGGATATGTACATGAGATTGATGTTGTGGTGTGAAAGTGATTCGCGAATAAAATGGTGCCTAATGTCGATGTGTTTGGTGCGTGAGTGGAATGTGTGGTTGTGAGCGAGTTTTAATGCACTTTGATTATCAGTGTGGATGACGATGGGTTGTGCGATAGTGAAAATTTCGCTGATGAGTGACTGGAGGTATATAGCCTCCTTGCAAGCCTCAGCTAGAGCCATGTACTCGGCTTCCGTGGTGGAAAGCGCAACAGTACGCTGCTTGCGTGCTTCCCAAGAGATAGGAGAGCCACTCACCAGGAAAACGAACCCTGTGAATGATCTACGGTCCACAAAATTGTTTCCATAGTCCGCATCGACGTACCCCACTGCACGGAACTGGGCTGTCTGATGGTAATGCAGCCGAAGTTCTTTGGTGCCTTTCAAATAACGAAGAACTCGCTTAGCGGCCCTAAAGTGTACCCCCCCGTAATGTGCATTGAACTGAGAGAGGTATGAGACCGCATGGGCAATGTCGGGTCTGGTACAAATGGCAATGTACATTAGTGAGCCGATAAGCTCCTGGTACGGTAATGCTGCATTGTCCTCTTCCTTATCAGGAATAGTCAATTTTAGACCGGGTTCAAGAGGGGTGGTGACAGATAGTGCATCTGTCATGCCAAATTTCTTCAAAAGATTTTCTATGTATTTTGTTTGGTCCAGGTAAATGTTCCCAGGACTCTGATTTACTCTCATGCCAAGACAGTCCTTGCATTCTCCAAGGTCTTTGACAGTGAAAGTATTTTTCAGATCATTTTTGAATTGCTTCTTCATTCTGTCATTAGTTGACACGATGAAGAAGTCATCTACAAACACAGCAACAAGGATAAGGTCGTACCTTCTTGTCTATAATATAGACAATGTTCTTTTGCCGATTGTTTGAGCAAGAGTTTGCGCATAGCGTCGCAAACCTTAGCGTTCCATTGACGCGGCGCTTGCTTGAGACCATACAGTGCTTTTTTAAGTAAGCACACCTTGTCCTTTGGGTTAGTGGAAAAACCTGTTAGAGGGAGAGCTAGCTAAGCAGAAAAACCACCAGACATTGGGATTAAAATAATATTCAGCAGAAAAAACTTAGACTATCGCGACATGGCTCCGATCACTCACATAAGCTGTCTAAAAGACATTTTAGGTACCTTTCTTTTTTGTTAACATCAAAAGAGGTTTGATGCGTTTATATATTTCCAACACTGGCCCTTAAACGCAAGCTTAACCTTAAGTTAAAATAACAAAAATAATAATAACATTACAAATTGTTGAAACACTCATATCTCATCAGCGAACAACACTGCACAAGCTGGGTGGATTAGACTAATAACAGTTTTATAAATAAAAACTTTTCTAAAAAAAACCCAGTCAACAATCAATTAAATTACAGATAACATCTGCCTCGCAAACATATAATGTTTCTCCTTGCAGAGCGCTTTCGTCAATACATCGGCTAACATTACTGCAGTTGACAAGTATTTAATTTCAGCTATACCTTTATTTACAATTTCTTTAATAAAGTGGGTGACGTATGTCTATTGCTTTGTTCTAAGAAATGAAACATAAAGTTTTTACACAATTTTATGGCGATTGATTATCATTATAAATTGTTTATTTTAGGCATGGGTACCGAATATTTCAAACATAAAACTGTCCTAACAAATAGGTGCTTCCTTACATGTGTCAGACAACGCCATGTACTCGGGCCTCAGTACTGGCAAGGCGACAGTACGTTGCTTGCGACTCTCCCAAGCGACGACAGACTTAACCCACAGTGAAGACGAAACCAGTATATGACTTACGGTCTATGTTATCCGTGCCCAATCAGCATCGGCATAAGCTGAAATATTCATGCCTGTTTTAGAAAAAACAAGATTAAAATCAATCGTACCTTTAGATAGCGTAAAATTCTCTTTGCTGCTTTCCATGAGTTTCGCCAAAACATTGTTGAATGGGACAAACATTTCAAAATTTTTAACATGTCCATATTGTTTTTTTATATGAAAGTAGACATAAAAATGAAACAGACCCATATTTTTTCTTTTTTCAAAATTTGTCCATTTTCATGCATAAAATAATTATTGAAATTCTTTTATTCTAAATAGACGTAAGCGCCAATGACGTCATCGGACGGCTGAATACAGCGATATTCCTTTGCTTATCATTGTTTTTAATAAAAAAAAGGCACTACTGTCAAAGGTAAATAATACTAGTGTCACATTGTCAACGTCATTCATACATTCAACATTGACAAGTTGTCTTTTTTTTGACAGTTACATGTCATGAGTTTGGCATTACGTAAATTTAAACTATATGTGCTAAGCAAAGAAATATTTTACATTCTGCCGTCCGATGACGTCATCTTACGTTTTTAGTTTTTAATTTTTTCTCAGTAAATAAGCATATAAAAAATGAATAAATATATATTCGAGCAGCGGAAAAGTAAACAAAGAATTGGTATTTTTGTTTCAGAGCTTATATATTCGAGCAGCGGAAAAGTTAAATAGCTGACTGCATGACTGATATCAGGTCTTGTGCAAACTGCCACATACATCAGCGAACCAATGAGACCTCTGTAGTCGAAGGAATCATCTTGTTTTAGTTCTTTGGCTAGTTTTAGACCTGTCTCCATCGGCGTTGCAACAGCTTTACAGTCCTCCATGCGAAACTTCTTTAGAATCTTGCTTATGTAGTTTGACTGATTAAGGTAAATTTTATTTTCTTTCCTTATCAATTTCATTCCAAGTACATGATGTGCTGGCCCTAGATCTGTGATATCGAATTCATCCTGCAATTCTTTCTTTATATTTTCCTTCCCCTGAAAGTTTGGGGATGTATATATGAACAGATCGTCTACATACAGGGCTATAATTATCATTGACTCAGCTTCTCTCTTAAAGAAAACGCAGGGTTCAGAAGTTAGACGATTAAACTTCATCTTATCGCATAGAACTTTGGTAATCTTGTCATACCAAGATTTGGAGGCCTGTTTAAGTCCATAAACAGCCTTATTGAGCTTATATACCTTTGCTTCACTCCCCTTGACTTTGTAACATTCTGGTTGTTCCATGTAGACCGTTTCCTCGAGGTCTCCATTGAGAAATGCAGTCTTCACATCCAAATGTTCAATGTCAAAGTTTTTTTCTGCCGCTAGTGCAAGCAGCATCCTCATAGTCGAGTACCTGACTACTGGTGAAAAGGTTTCTTCGTAATTTATACCATATTGTTGGGTATATCCTTTGGCGACTAAACGAGCTTTAAATTTCAGTAGCTCACCATCAGCACCATACTTTCTTTTAAATATCCATTTACATTGGACAGGCTTATGTCCTGGATCACGTTCTGTTAGAGTCCAACACTTGTTTTTAATGAATGAATTATACTCATCGTTCATTGCCTTTTGCCAATTGTCTGAGTCGGGTCCATTCAGCGCTTCAGTTGGCGTCTTAGGTTCATCAGGATTGCCGTTTACCATTTCCACAAAATTGGCCGCCAGTGGAGACTCAGGAGCTTCATCATAGGAGCTGTCTGACCGCTCCGCCTCAGCTATTGAATCTTCCCCTGGAACGTAAGTTACATCGGAACAATTCTCTGTGCCATCACTTGAATTTTCGCTGTCAGAGTCATGTACTGTGATTGTGCTAATTCTGGGTTCGTTCTGTGATAATCTCGTGTCATCAGAAACATCAGAACTTACAGTGGATGCCCCTGATTGCTGAACTTCATTTGAAGTCAGGTTGTTGATATCAACAATCAACTGTTGATCAAAAGTATCATCATTTGACACGTTTTTACCCCAACATTTGTTTTCCAAGAAGACAACATTGCGAGAAATGACGCAATTTTTAGGATTGTTTGGTTCAAGTAGTCGGTATCCCTTGGACTTTTCACTATAACCCGTAAATATATATGGTTTACTTTTAGAATCTAGTTTTCTTCTATTCTTTACCATAGAATATGCAACGCAACCAAAAATTCTTAAATGGTTAAGATTCACCTTTTTATTTGTCCATTTTTCTTCAGGAGTCACCCCAGCAACTGCCTTCGTAGGACTTCTGTTTTTGAGGTATACCGCTGTGTTTACAGCCTCGGCCCAGAATTTCATTCCGAGTCCGGCATCTCGCAGCATACTCCTAACCTTCTCCATAACGGTTCTATTGGCGCGTTCTGCGACACCATTTTGCTGTGGGCAATCTGGTACGGTTTTCTGGTGCTTGATTCCACATTCCTTGAGATGTTCCTGAAACTTAGAACTCATGTATTCTCCGCCTCTATCGCTTCTAAGTACTTTCAATTGTTTTCCAGTTTCATTTTCCACAAGTACTTTGAATTGTTTAAAATATTTGAAAGTCTCACTTTTCGACTTCAAAAAATAAACAAACTGTTTCCTCGTGTAATCGTCAATGAAACTAAGAATGTACCTAGAACCACTGATAGATGGCACTTGAATGGGACCGCATAGGTCAGTGTGAACTAACCCTAGCACTTTTGTAGCTCTGCTGTGTGACTTTTTAGGAAAAGGAAGCCTAGCCTGTTTTCCTTCAACACAAGAAATACATTGCTGAAAACCAGAAGTACTAAAAGAAATACCATCTGCAATACCTTTTTGGAGAAGTTGCATACTTCTTGCATTCAGGTGTCCAAGACGTTTGTGCCACAACTCCTGTGATGTCAAGTTTACTGTCGATGCCATCATTGTGCACTCCTGCTCAGTACAGCCGTCGTCTGACACAGTATCGAGCTGATAGACACCGTTAACTTGAGTTCCAGTAGCTAAAATTTCATTACCATCAAATATAGTACATGATTTGTGATCAAATTTTACAACATACCCTTTTTTGGTCATAGCACTAACTGACAATAAATTAGTACTCAAATTGGGTACATAATAAGTATCACTTATTGTCCTTATGCAGTCTTTTAAACGAACTTGCACTTCCCCTAAGCCCGCGGTCGATATCTTACTGCCGTTCGCTATGCTTACATCTACGGACTTATTACGCACGCACTTCACCATCACTTTCTCACTGTTACACATATGGTTCGTAGCACCGGAGTCGATATACCACAAGTCGCTGTTGACATTGACAGATAGCGCTGCCACAAGTCCCTTGTTCTTAACATAATTTGAATTTTGGGGCTTCTTGGCAGGAGATTTTTTGCTGCTACTGCTGTCTATTGCCTTTGGTTTTTTCTCCGGGCAGTCCCGTGAATAGTGGCCTTTGGTATTGCATTTGAAACACCGTGGCGGCTTGCGAGTGAGAAGTGCTGTCGCCGTCTCGCCCTCAGTCTTTTCTTCCCGTCTTTGGGTTTCCTGTAATAATTTCGCTGAGATGACGTCCGTACTTAGTTTCGGGGATGAGTGCTCAATTGCCATGATGAGCGGGTCATAGTCGTCCGTTAGTCCACTTAACATGATCACCGCAACGAATTCGTCGTCCAGCGGCGACTCAATTTCATTAAGCTGGTGCGAGATTTCCTTGATTTTGTTTAAGTAAATCTCCATCGACGCACATTCGGACAACTTTGTACCGAACAGGCTTCGCAACAAGCCCAACCTACGACTCAAGCCACGTCCTTCATAAGTCTTTTGAAGGATGGTCCATGCTTCATGGGCACTCTTAGCTGTGCGTATGTGTGGAATTATCACCGGAGCCACAGAAAGCGCGATCCGCGCCAAGGCTTTGTCTGCCTTTTTTTTGTCGTAATCTTCGATTTTTTCAGTTTCGACGTAATCCCACAATTCCTCGTGGATGAGGACCATCCGCATGGAAAATTTCCATGTGGAATAATTTTCCGCACCAACTAATTTTTCGATTGCAGTTGCCGTCGACGCCATTCTACAACTAACTAACTAACTACGCTCTGCTACCATGTTAGAGGGAGAGCTAGCTAAGCAGAAAAACCACCAGACATTGGGATTAAAATAATATTCAGCAGAAAAAACTTAGACTATCGCGACATGGCTCCGATCACTCACATAAGCTGTCTAAAAGACATTTTAGGTACCTTTCTTTTTTGTTAACATCAAAAGAGGTTTGATGCGTTTATATATTTCCAACAAAACCTTCGGGTTGCTCCATATAAATTTCCTCTTCTAAGTCGCCATTAAGGAAGGCAGTTTCTACGTCGAGATGGTCAACCGTCAAACCATGGTAAGCAGCGAAAGCAAATAATATTCGAACTGAGGACAGTCTAGCGACTGGTGAAAAAGTTTCACCATAGTCGACTCCCGCTACTTGAGTGAAGCCTTTGGCTACTAGTCTGGCCTTGTACTTCGTGACATTGCCACTAGTGTCCTTTTTTATTTTGTACACCCATTTACATTTGGTAGTTTTTCTACCTGCGGGTCTGTCGACAAGAATCCAAGTTTCATGTTTATTGAGAGAGTCAAATTCAGCCTTCATGGCATCCAACCATTTCTCTTTCTCCGGGTGATCGAGGACTTGCCTGAAGGTCTCTGGTTCCCATTCTGAGGTCAAGTGGAGCTGCTCCTCGTACCGTTGAGGAGGACGCCTATCCCTGGTTGGGTACCTTCTCAGAGCTTCAGGTGCTGGCTCTTCAGGAGGGTCAGGATCAGTCGAACTCGAAACTTCGGGGATCGCAGGTGCATCTGAGTCTGTTAGGTGATCTAAAGTTGACGGGTCAGCCGTCACAGACGTACCTGGTTGTGGTTGATGTTCAGGCTGTGGAACTGGTTCATTGTCCGTGGGTACAAAAACTTGTTGAGGCTGTGGTGGCGATGGCAATTCACTGTCATTGGGTTGCAGGTTAGGCTGGTGCAGCCTTTTGTCTTCCAAGAAGACAACATCTCTCGATATAATAATATTCCTTGGCGATTGGGGGTCTACAAGACGATAACCTTTGCTTTCAGTGGAATAGCCTACGAATATACAAGCTTGCGTCTTGGATTCCAGTTTAGTACGTTTCTCCTTGGGTACTAAAGCGTGGGCTTCGCAACCAAATACCCTCAAATGAGAGAGGTTTACTTTTCTTCCAGTCCACACTTTTTCTGGAATTTTGTTCTTCAAGGCTTGTGTAGGCAAACGGTTCTTCAGGTAAATCGCAGTATTGACTGCTTCGCCCCAATAAGCTAGAGGTAGGTTAGAATCTCTAAGCATGGATCTGGCTTTTTCAATTATTGTTCTGTTGGCGCGTTCGGAGACGCCGTTCTGTTGTGGGTTGTACGGGACCGTGGTCTGGTGTATGATACCATTCTCTTTCAAAAAGTTAGACAGGTCCTTGTTGACATACTCACGCCCGTTATCAGAACGCAGAACTTTGATTCTTTCGCCAGTCTGATTCTCCACTAAATATTTAAATTCTACAAATTTCGAAAAAACCTCTGATTTTGATTTTAAAAGATATCCAAAAGTTTTGCGACTAAAGTCGTCTGTAAATGTTAGCAAATATAGAGCACCGCCCCACGAGTGCGTACTCATAGGTCCGCAAAGATCCGAATGAATTAATTCGAGAACCTTACTCGATTTGCTTGTTGAACTTTTGAAAGGTTTTTTAGAAAGTTTTCCTTGTAGGCACGGAATACATTTTTCCGTAAATTTCCCGCTAAAATCTATGCCTTTACATTTACTTTTTAAAAGTTGCATAGTATTTCCGTTTAGATGGCCAAGGCGTCTATGCCACAATAAAGGGGACTCTTTGGTAGGTGTGTACAAAGCATTAGATTTGTCCACATCTAGTTTGTACATGCCCTTACAATTTGAGGCTGTCGCTATGACTTCACCTGTCAGTTGACATCCACCCGCCAAAGTTACAGTCGCGCCTTTCGATGTAAACAAAACATCGTAGCCTTTTTTGGTCAAATTACTTACCGATAAAAGATTAGTTGCTAAACCAGGAACATAAAGGACGTCACTAATTCTATGTACATTGTCGGAAATATTTATATTAACAGTACCTTTGCCCTCACTTAAAATCTGGTTCTTGTTGGCGCAAGTAACAGTTGTGATTTGGGGGGACATGGCCTCATACCAGTCTCTCCTATTGCTCATATGTGAGCTAGCACCAGAATCTATGAACCAATCCTGTGAACCTGTGGATGAAGGATGAATTAAACAAGATGAAAGTGTAAATTCCGATGTATTGTTTGAATAAACCTTAGCCGAAGCTTTCTTGTTTTTATTCCTACAGTTTGACACTAAATGACCTAACTTTTTACAATATGTACAAAACTGTTTTTTCTTCTGTTTGGCCATCAGCACCGTAGGATCCTCAGGTTTGGTACTGGTAGTGCGACATGGTCGAGAGTCTTCTTTAAGAAGAGCTGCCACTACGTTTTCCGACGTAATTTTAGCATTGGAATGTTCGAGAGCCATGACGAGAGGCTTGTACTCATCTGGGAGTCCAGCTAGTATGATGATCGCTAGGAACTCATCATCAACTCCTGCTCCTATTCCTTGTAATTCTTGCTGAATGCCAAGTGAGGTATGTACATAGCTTTGCAAGATGCCTTTATATTGATTGGACAACAACTTCTTCATTAGTTGCAGTCTTCTGGTCAGACCACTGTCAGCGTATGCCTTCTGGAGGCTTTTAAAAGTATCATATGCCGTCTTTGCTCCTCGAATCACTGGGTAAATCGATTCTTCACACGTCAAGCAGATTTTGGCTCGCGCTTTAGCGTCCTTACGCTTGGCGTCGGGGTCCGTGGGATCAATGGGTGAAGTAACCACGTCCCATAGCTCCAAATCCGTTAACAGGCATTCGATGGCAAATGCCCATGTGTTGAAATTAGATCCATTTAATTTATTTATGGAAATACCTGATGTACCAGCAGTTCCGTGCCGCGTGCCGTAAGGCACCGATGGATTATCCATAGCACTTTTTTGGTAACTATACGATTATATAGCGCTCTTCAACGCGCGATGCCCATAACCATTTATTTATATCGTTAGAGGGGCAAAGTAAATTGGCATATTTTTATTTGCATACGATATATTTTGGTAAGCAGACAATTGAATACAGAATAGATTGTCATACAGGATGTCTTCTTAAATCGAGTGTAGACTTTGTCTTTGTAAACCAAGAAGGTTTAACACTTATAAACATAGAATAATTCTAAGCTAAAAAATATGAATAAATTTCTCTAGGAAAAATTGGTTATGGCGAAATAAATATAAAATTAATCAATTGCCTTCCTATATAAATTGCATCAATCAGCTTTGTATGAAAAGGTGAATTTGTATTTTCTTAGTCCTCGACCCTTAAAGTTATGGGAATGGCCTTATACAGGATATGAATGAAAAAATCGAGTAAAAAAACAAGTGACATAACCTCGAAAGTCGCATAAACATCCGAAATCCAAACGCCAGAGTTGTTGACAATGAATGAATAATGGATGGAGGATGACACGAGATTCTGACAGATACAAAATGGCTGCCATCACAAACTAAGTAGAAGATACTGCTGCCATGTTTCGTTCACCTACCAGCAGCCATAGGTCGCTGTTGACTATGAAAACGTGACATTCTAAGTGTGCATCTGTGAGACCTATACTCATAGAGTAACATGAATATATACTCAAAACCTATATACTCAACCAACACTTATTCATGTGCCACAAGTTATGTAGAATAAATTAAGTATAAACAAACGATTTATTTAAATGCTCAGTGTTGCCCGATAGTGAAAAAAAATTTTTTGTCCCATTTCAACTTAGACAATTTTATTTAACACGGGACGTGCCATGTGTACGATTTCCCATCTGCCAAGTATAACCATTCGTATCTGTCCCTGAGCGGAACTCGTCAAAATGGTTGTTGTGCAGTTTGAGAACGACGAACTTGCGAACGACGATCAGAAAAATCGAATTTATCTTACTATCACGTATAAGTATTTTTTAATAAAATATATATTACTTCACAGAATAATATCATTTATCATCTACATATTTTGCGACAGAAATAACCCCAAAAGACAATAGGCAAAAGGCAATAGGAAAGAATGAATAATTAATGTCTCACTATTTGACTGTTTTTAGAAAGCATTAGGTGAATGCCAAGTTAATTAGTCCAGAAGCCCAATTCTCGTGCTCGTGACATTTTGAAAACATGGCGGATATCACTTGAAAACCATACAAAAAAACTGTTTGAAATGTCACAAACCCGCGAATTGGGCTCCGGAATGCAAAATTGAGGAATATTTTTATCTCCGGTGAAAACAGGTGAAACATATCAAGGTCGGACTAAGAAAGCTTTAGACGATTTCTACTTTTACATTTAAATGCACAAGATCTCGCGAAATGGAAGAGTAGAAGCAGGAAAGCCGACCCCAGGCTTCAGAGCGACAGCATGGGACTTAACCGGGACAAAACGCTGAAATTAGAATGATGATTTACACTTTTTCTTGGTCTGTGATTTACGCTTAAAAGTGTAAAAATGCACTGTAGGTTACAACCTGTGCGGATAAAGAATGGGATCAGAAATGGCGGCGCATCTATTCACTTCTCGCTCGTACACTATTTGCGTCTAATACTCGCACTCGTGGGAAGTGAATAGATGCGCCGCCATTTCTGATCCAATTCTTTATCCGCACAGGTGGTAATGGCAATATTTGAATGAATGAATGAATGAATACTGCATTTATTTCGACACACATATATAATACAGGAGAGAAACAGAGGTTTTATACACAAAATTTTGACATAACAATACACAAAACAAAACAGTTACAATAATTACATGCAAGAAAATGCGTGTGCCGAAACAGGCGCCCGCTCAGCATAATGTCGTGACGTGCCAATAAATGACGCGCCACGACGCTGGTTTTCAGCGGGTTACCCGTGTGTCGTGTGTCTGTTGCGGTATGGTAAGTAGGGTAGACAAGGAGAAATAAGATAATAATGACATAAAATTTGCCGGAACAGACACACATCACTAGGGGCAGCTTAATCATATTAATGCTAGGAAGATAATAGGATAACTAGATATTGGGAACACAAAGAAGAAAGAGAGAACCAAAATACAAGTAGAACAATAACTATAATAAAATTTATATTCAAAGTTAAATTACTAGAGCACAAATAAAAAATTAACTAATAACAATAAAAATACTCTATTTTTAAATTACGTGCGCATTTCCAACTGTAAGAATCGACAATCGAATATCGACCGCCTAATCGATGCTCTACTCGTGCCGTACTCAATCCAATTGTCTTATGCTAAAGCGACAAACAAAATAAATAGAAAAGAAAAAAAAAAACAAAAAAAAAGGAAGAAATTGGGTGTGTCCTGTGGGTGTGTCAGATGACATGGCAATTGGCACAGTAATTGTACTATTGTAATTATAAAATTTGCAAGAAGGTTGAGAGATCAGCTCGGATAAATAGTTTTTTTGATTTTCGCGTTGCATTATAACTATAATGTATCAATACGGGGATTAACACGATATTTATTATGTGAAACAACATTGTTGTTTCACATAATAAATATCGTGTTAATTCCCGTATTGATACATTACAGCTCGGATAAGTTTTGAAGACGGGAGATAAGAGGGTGACAACTAAATTGGTTGGTTTTAAATATGAACCTATCCGAGAGGTACTGACGCCGAAGATCCAGTGGGGCGTCCACGGCCTCTACCTGTAAGGCAATATTTGGAGAGGACTTCATTGCTCCTAAGACAACCCTTAATGCTCTCATTTGCAGCTTCTCTAACCTGTTTAACGCCTCTTTGTTACAGGGTTCTAGGAGAAAAGATGCATAATCCAGATGACTACGGACCCCGGCATTATAGAGCAATTTTTGGCTATAAGGGTGAGAGCCCCACCAGACACCTGAGAGGGATCTAAGGATGTTGATTCCTTTTCCGCATTTTTGAGCCACATAATTGAAGTGGGGTACGCCGGTCATTCTCGAGTCAAGAATGACACCAAGAAATTTAACATGGTTATCAAGAGGGATATGTTGACCATCACAATTTATGTCAACGAGCGGGATAGATCGCTTCCTGGTAAATACTACGGCGCTACATTTAGGGATTGATAGTGATAAGTTATGGTCTACAAGCCAATCGTTCAGGTAGGAAAGAGCAGAATTTAAGCGGCGATTTATATTCGTAATAGATTTATCGGAAACGTAAAGACATAAATCATCCGCGTACTGTAGAACGTTAGAGAAGCAAGAGACGCATTGCTCAAGATCGTACGTGTAAATAATGTACAGAATAGGACTCAGAACGGATCCTTGAGGTAGGCCCTGCCAAAGACTTCTGGGGGGGAGTGAATGGTCAAACGACCTAATTTTGATTGATCTACCCATCAACAGGTTCGTTGCACAGTAACCTCACTGGAAGACTCATGCGAAGCATCTTCTGTCTGAGCACCGGAAGTTGCACATTATCATAGGCAGATGCGATGTCCAAAAATACACCCACTAGGTACTCCTCTTTCGATAGGGCAATTCTGATGTCCGTTGTTAGGACGGCTAGGCTATCTGTGGTGCCTCTAGATTTCCGGAATCCGAATTGGCTGTTGGGTATAATATTCCTACTCTCTATAATCCATTCCAGACGGTTTTTGATCATATGCTCAAGGACTTTGGAAAGGGTAGAGGATAGGGCGATGTGGCGGTAGGAGGAAGCATTGTTTGGATCTTTACCCGGTTTCAACAATGGAATAACAATCTGAGCCTTCCACGAGGAAGGAATGTTGCCACCAGAAAGATGGGAGTTTAAAAGATTTAAAAAGTATTGTTCCCCTGTTGAGCCCAGGCGGGAAAGGAAAGAATAAGGAATACCGTCTTCTCCAGGAGCAGAATCCTTTAGGCCGCGTAATGTTCAGTTCAGTTCCGTTAAGGAGAATGGTTGGTCGAACCTGTCGCTACTATGGAGGGAAGGATAGCAGGATGGGAGACTGTTTTCCGTGGGGACGAAAGGAGGGGATAATTTGTTTGCGAATTCCTTTAGCCAAGTAGAGGGATCATTAGAGGAGGGGGAAGGTCCAACCAGGGAGCCACGGAATTTCCTGATATTTTTCCATACGCCCGAAATAGGGTTCTAGGGGAAAGTGATTCCCAGAAGTTCATCCAACCATTCTTCTTCTTTTAAGATAGTATCCTTTTAGTACGTGCAGCAATTTGTTTATACCGGACATAATTCTCCATACTCATGGAGTGTTTATAATCTGCCTCTGCATCCTTTCGACGGTTAACCGCCTCCGTGCATTCGGAGTCCCATCATGGTGGAGGGGCTAATTTCTTCCGGTTCGGTCTCATTAAGGGGATGCTTGCGGACGCATGCAGCAGACAATAATGCCTCCATGAATATGGACAATTTGTCTTCGATATCTGAAGGAGGGTTGCTTAAGGCTCTATCTAGATGCAATCCAATTTCTGTTCTGAAATTAGACCAGTCTGTATATTGGATTTTGTACTTCAGTAAGGGTGGAGGTGAGACAGCAGGGATGACGGACAGGGGTTGGGATATTATTATAGGAAAATGATCGCTGGCGTGGGATAGAGAAAGGACTTTCCATGAGCATAGAGAGGATAGTGATGCAGAGCAGACAGATAGGTCCACCGCCGAGCGTGGGTCCTGTGTAGGAGATACCCAACGTGTTGGACAGCCATCATTTAAAACAAAAAGGTTCAAGTCTTCAAATAGATCCAACAATCCAGACGAAAGTGAGTCACAAAAATGGGAACCCCATGCAGTGTGATGGACATTAAAATCCCCAAGAATAAGGATGGGAGATGGGATAGAAGAAAAAACATTACGGAGATCTGGGATAAGGGATGGGGAAGGGTAGGGGAAGTAAATTGATATAAAGGAAATATTCATTATCCTCGCAGCCACCACGTTGAATGATGGACTGTGAGCAGGAATTGAGATTTGGGAGTAAATTACATTTCTTTTAATTAACAAACAACAGCCTCCGTAGCCATCGACTCTTTCATACCTGAGGCATGCATAACCAGACACCCTAAAGTGGGAATCAGGCACTAGCCATGTCTCAGAGCTGGCAGCCACTGCCACGGTGAACTTGTTAAAAAGATAAATTAATTCATTTTTTCGTAGCATCGTTAAATTTGGATAGGATGACAGTCAACAACGCCACCGTTGTTTCAATCAATCTATCCTCAGGGATAGAGTCTTGCAGAGCACAGCCATTATGCATTGTTGAAGAGGGTGAAGCTATTAAAGCCTGATGGGCATGTTTGTCATAACCTCTATTAGAAGGAGGCATTCTAGGATGGGGGCTAGTAGTAACTGTCTTCCTGTAGGATTGTGACATGGTGGGGACATGACGTGGGGAGCTAGGTAGGGATAATTGTGAAAGTGATAGGGTATTATTCCTAGTCACTCATTATAGGGGCGTCTGGCCGAGGGTATTCTAGCAGAGGCTTCCAAATACGACACACTCTCCTGGGACATTATGATTTTTATTCCCCGTTGCCTCGATTGCTCCGGACAGCTTTTGCTGACAGCAAAATGATTTCCTGAGCAATGAAGACAAGTAGAGGCTACTTCCAATACTTCGCATGAGTCTCCTGCATGGTTTTGGGCGCAGCGGTAGCACCTGGGTTGTGATCGGCACTGACTTTTTATATGGCCAAAACGACAACAGTTGTGGCACTGAATGGTCGGTAACTGATATGTCTCGACGCGAATAGCCGCATGAAAGGCGTATATTTTCTCTGGTAGTTTTTGACCAGCGAAAGTTAGAACAGCTGTCTGTGTAACATTTCAAATTTTTAACATGTCCATATTGTTTTTTTATATGAAAGTAGACATAAAATGAACAGACCCATATTTTTTCTTTTTTCAAAATTGGTCCATTTTCATGCATAAAATAATTATTGAAATTCTTTTTATTCTAAATAGACGTAAGCGCCAAATGACGTCATCGGACGGCTGAATACAGCGATATTCCTTTGCTTATCATTGTTTTAATAAAAAAAAGGTACTACTGTCAAAGGTAAATAATACTACTGTCAACATTGTCAACGTCATTCATACATTCAACGTTGACAAGTTGTCTTTTTTTTTGACAGTTACATGTCATGAGTTTGGCATTACGTAAATTTAAAACTATAATGTGCTAAGCAAAGAAATATTTTACATTCTGCCGTCCGATGACGTCATCTTACGTTTTTTAGTTTTTAATTTTTTTCTCAGTAAATAAGCAATATAAAAAATGAATAAATATATATTCGAGCAGCGGAAAAGTAAACAAAGAATTGGTATTTTTTGTTTCAGAGCTTTGCAATTTTGAAATGTTGTCCATTATTTAGAAGGTCTGTTTAGGATGATAGTATTAAAATCATATATCAGCACTGAGTACTGAAATGTTTTAACACGTAACAAAATGGACAGTAAATAACCTGCTTGCAAACTCCTCGTAGGTAAGTATTTGAAGGTTATTGTTTGCATTGTGTTTATTCAAAAATACAAGGTTCCAGTTATATCGTTATACTATTGTAGAAATATGTACTAAAAAGATTAAATAACACTTATACTTCCCCGGTTTGTCCGTTGTAGGTTTGAATCACTTTGACAGATTGCGTCGGTATGAAATTGTTGGAGTGACGACCCAATGATACCAGTGCCATAGCTTATAAAGAAAACTAATTGTCTATGATAAAGTGTCTGTTAGGCTAACTGTCTAGGATATAAAATATATTTTGAATAATATAATAAAATAAATAAAACACGTTAAACTCATGAAAATCGCTTTTATCATTTGCATATCACTGACGCCACCATACATACAAAATAAATGAAAACATTTATATGACGTTCTGTGCTAATTTTCTAAATTATGTAGGTAGATACTACCTACACATTATTAAGTACATATAAAAAAGTAATAATAAGTAATTGTTACTTTCTAATACATAATTAATTATTTAGATTGTAAGAACATTGCAATGCCTTGTGAGGTGTTAAGTATTTAAGCTACATATTTTAATATCTTTTGTACCACTTAACATGCAATAAACGATTATGATTATGATTATTACTCCGCCCACAGAAATTCCAGGAATTATCCAAGCTACAGGTTTGCGCACACTTATCCTAATTATTTGGCAACTTAACTCAATAATGAGCAGTTTTCCAGTAGGTATTTATAAATTTCCCAATGATTCGCTAGATGGCGCAATCAGTCCCTGTAAATGTTAGGTGTGGTATGATATTTCATGTGGACCCTAATTTATGGGAAAATTGTTTTAGGTTTTTTTACATTTAATATTTTAATACTTCGCAGTTAATATGTATTTTTTTTTATATGCACATTTTAAATGACTGAGAGTGATTTAAAACGAAACTTCATAAACAAGTTAAATATGTATTTTACTTGTTTACTTTTTATCTCTATTTTCTTATGAGTAAAATAAAGTTAAATGTGGCAGGACCGTAAATGTTATGATGATGGTTGGTTGGTTTATCAAATATTTCCTATCTATCATAGACAAAAAAGGAACTTTTAATTGATAGTGTGAGTAACGTCATCTGGTGTTGCTTTTAGTAACCACCCAAAAATTGTTACTGGAAAACTGCTCATTGACTTAATTTTGTTACAAAGTTTAGTAAATTACATAATACAATTAATTTTAATATTATCAGCTGGCGATTTGACGTGTCACGTGTGACGTGACGAAACAAAACTTTTATTAAAGTTTTTGAGTAGGTACTTATCTGAATCACAACGTTTGATTATGAATAATCGTAGTTTTACAATATAATGTTTATAGACACTCTTTAACTTTAATTCAAAAGTATAGCGAGACAGCGCCCTCTATCGCGCCCTAAGCGCAATGCATTGCTGCCGGTTAGGTACCGCTAGCACTTATTTTCTGTCATGTTAGTTCCGTAAACGCCCGCAGGCCAATACTGGCTTTGATTGGTACGGGAGTTCCTCTCCCCCCACACCTACCTCACTCTCTCGCTAACCAACCGCGTCCATGTTAAGTTGTTGCTCCGATATAAATAATTATTATCATGTGTTAATTTGAGACAATATACGAAGATATATCTCCATAAAGTGTTTTGGCTACCTACCAACCAACCCTCACAGTACTAAACACTACCCACTCCCAAAGTAGCTACGCTATAAGTGATCGCCCAACGTGTGTTAGTGAGTGGTGTGGACGCGAAGGTCTGCCGCCATTTTGGGTTTGGAAAACCGAATTATTAGGAAAATGCCAAGAACCAGGAGCCGAAGTTCGTTGCCGAGGGAGGCAAACCTCAATGAAACTATTATTCCGGCCGAAATTAACGCCGAGGAGTTGGTCAATGAAGACGCCGCGACTGAAACAGCAACCGAAGGTGCCACGGGAAGCAGCGCGGGCGCGTCCATCTTAATGACTCAGGAACATTTCGCCGCACTGATGGGACAGTTGCAGCAATCACAAGCAGAATTTTGTCAAATTCTATTACAAGAAGTACGATCATCTACACCAGTAATGCATCAGGTACAAACGGAGCCGTCGCTTACTATGAGGAGTACGAGCTGTCCGACAGACAGGGCCGCCGCCCCGGTTGGTGCTAATTTCATTACTTGTAGTGCAAGGTTTAGTGGCTCGCAGAACGAGTCTGTCGAGAATTTTATCGATGCAGTCGAAATTTTTAAAACTGCCGCCAACGTTTCCGACGAAAACGCACTGAAAGGAATTTCATTATTATTATCACATTCCGCCGCAACTTGGTGGCAAGGTATAAAACAATATACGAAAACATGGAGCGAAGCAATAGATCGCCTGAGGAGCGCATTTGGGGAACGAAGAGCACCGTTTCAAATATATAAAGAATTATATAGTATGCAGCAAGGAAAGTTAAACACAGAGTTATTTGTCGCACAAGTACGCGCTTTATTTGCTAAATTACCAGAAAACGACATCTCACAGAAGGTACAATTGGATATGACGTTTGGGTTGTTAGACGTCCGTATAAGAAAAAGAATAGAAAGGGACACATTGTCTTGTTTTGAAGATCTTATAAGGAAGGCTCGAAGCATAGAAGATGCGATGCAGGAGCGCTTGCAGTCACCGGGTGCACCGTCGCGTGGGCCATTCTCCGCGCAGTTTCGTGGGTCGTCCGCAGTGCCACCGCCGGGACAGTCTGCCGCGCCACCGCCGATGCGGGTATCGCAGCCGCAAGGTCCGTCGCACTGGGTGCCGCCGTCGGGTGGGCCATTGCCCCCATTGCCGCCATTGCCGCCACCGCCGCCACAGTCGCGTACGTCGCAGTCATATGGATCGCCGCCGCAGAGGTCGCGTGCGCCGCCGCTGGGTGGGTCGCCGCATTTGCCGCCACCGCCGCATCATGGATCCCTGAAAACAGACAAAAAGGAAAGTAAAAATTTATATTGTTATGGCTGTGGTGAAATAGGAATAATAAGAGCAAGATGTCCAAATTGTAGTAGTTATAAGTACAATAAGTTTTATGCGTGTGAGACCACCAATGTTTAATATGCAGGGGGAGTCAACTGTATGTAACAATAGGGGTTACACTAATGGTAATAAGAGACCAATATTAAATATCGAAATATTAGGTGGGAAAGGTATTGCATTAGTGGATTCAGCCGCTAAAGGCTGTGTAGCTAGCCAATCAATGTATAATTTTTTAATAAAAAGTGGTCAATGTTTTGATAAGCAAATTAGAGATGTGAAGCTTGCAGATGGTTTATCTAGGAAAATGGAGGTTTTAGTTACCTCAGTGAATGTGAAAATGTTACATAAAATAATTGAAACTGAATTTATTGTTTTTCCAGATGCTTGTAACAATCAATCTTTATTAGGGATAGATTTTTTGAACAAAGCCAAATTAGTTTTTGATTTTGGTAAATCATTATGGTACTTTTCGGACACGAAGCACCGGAAGTACAGGTTGTTTTATGAGGATTTAGAACATGGTTATAATGAGGTACAGTCAACACCAAAAAACTGTGATAATGATAGTATGTCACTTAATGATTTAATAAACTCTTTCAGTGATGTGTTCCGAGAGACTGGTGAAGCCACGCAGTATGCAGAGCATTTCATTGATACCGGCGAACACGCGCCAGTTGCTGTTCCGCCGTACCGCATGACACCAGCGCGCGCAGAGGTTATGCAGCGCGAGGTAGAGAAGATGCTTGCTGAGGATATCATTGAGGAGTGTGAGTCAGCATGGTCAGCACCAGCACTATTAGTGCCTAAACGTGATGGAAGTTTTCGTTTTTGCGTCGATTACCGGATGCGTCGTGCCATTGTCGAGTATGTCAGAACGTGTACATCGTGTCAGCGCTACAAGGCTGCCAACGACAAGCCACCAGGGTTGTTGCAGACGCCGATCCTGAATCAGAGAAATGAGGTTATTGCTATAGATTTATTCGGACCCTTACCTCCAGGTGATAAGGATGAAAAATGGATTTTATTGGTCGAGGACACCGCAACTAGATGGGTCGAGTTATATCCGCTTCGAGAAGCGACAGCTGAGGCGTGCGCGCGTACACTCATAGAGGAATATTTTCTACGTTTTGGTCTACCGCGTCGCATTATTTCAGATAATGGTGTACAATTTATTTCAGCTGTAATGCAACAGTGTATGTTCGTGTTAGATGTGAAGCAGGAATTGTTACCGCTGTATCATCCTGAGGGGAACCCTGCGGAAAGAAAGAATAGAGATTTAAAAGTACAGTTATCACAATTAGTAGATAACACCATACCTAAAACGTTTTCTCAATACGCTAGCTGCAGTTCGCGAGAAGGTCGAAAGTCAGCAGGATAAAAGAAAGGACTATGGTGATCAGTCACGTCGCGTAGGACAAAGTTTTGTTGCAGGTGACTTGGTATTATTGAATTCGCATGTACTTAGCAACAAAGGAAAGGACCTGACATCGAAGTTCGTACCAAAAAGAGATGGACCATACGTGGTTACTAAAAAGGTAAGCCCTACAACTTATATCATAGCACCCGCACAGGACTCCAGTAGGTACTTAGGGAAGTATCACATTAAACAGTTAACACCTTACCTGGGTCGCGATACGACCCTACCTCAACCTGTAGTTCCGGTGCGGAAACGTGGCCGTCCCCGTCGTAACTTAAATGAGAATAAATGTAATAATGTGTCAGATAGGGAGGAATGTATGTACTCGCCTAATCTTTATGTAACCGATGTAAAGTACAATTCTAATGTGGATTTAAATGATAAATGCAATAATGTGTCAGATAGGGAGGAATGTATGTACTCGCCTAATCTTTATGTAACGAATAGAAATTACAATTCTAATGTTGTGGATTCAATTAATGAATGTCATAATGTGTCTAACCAAAGTAGTGTTTCTGTAAATGTATGTAACAATGATAATGTATGGCCAGCGAATGAGCGAGGACGCTTTCATCCTCTGGAGGGGGAGTATATAGCGAGACAGCGCCCTCTATCGCGCCCTAAGCGCAATGCATTGCTGCCGGTTAGGTACCGCTAGCACTTATTTTCTGTCATGTTAGTTCCGTAAACGCCCGCAGGCCAATACTGGCTTTGATTGGTACGGGAGTTCCTCTCCCCCCACACCTACCTCACTCTCTCGCTAACCAACCGCGTCCATGTTAAGTTGTTGCTCCGATATAAATAATTATTATCATGTGTTAATTTGAGACAATATACGAAGATATATCTCCATAAAGTGTTTTGGCTACCTACCAACCAACCCTCACAGTACTAACACTACCCACTCCCAAAGTAGCTACGCTATAAAAGTATGATTTCAGGTGACGGGTACCCCTAACTATCGACACCAATCGATTTAAATTCTTAGCTGCTAAACCGGATGTATTTTAATCAATTTCGGAGCGACAATCCCTGAGCAAATCCCTTAATATATTTATTTAATAATTGTGCACTACTTTTTGATCTGTTTTTGCACTTTAAATTTGGATTAACGGCATAAGTGGCCGTTTTTGGCAGTAATTCAAATTTGAATACAAAAGCCGACCCAAAAGTTAAGTATAAGTATTAAATAAACAGTATAAGTAGTATTTCGAGATGCTGCATTTTCGAAATTGTTGAAAATATTCCGGTTTAGTTGCTAACAATTTTAATCAATTGGCGTCGGTAGTGTACCCACCTCCTTCAGATTTACTGAGCTGACTAAATTTTTTTTTATTACAATGTAAGTTTTAAAAAGTATCAAGATGTATTTATGCAATAAAAATACGGTTACCAAGGTATCACAATGTAAGCGACAGTAGCGTCCTCTTTAAGTTAATTTCGTTTTATTAATAGTGTAGAGCAAAGAGTAGTATGGTGTAGAGAGCCTTGTGTCAGTAGTACATATAGACATAGCATTAAATTACTTTTCCCATTATAACAAACATATTGGTAGATTTTTTATGGGTGTTGATAGCAACACTGACACTGCATGTCAAGCGGTAACGTGAAATTGTCGTAATTTTCAATGTAATTTTAGCGGAGATTTGCAGTTTTGCTAAAATATTTTTTCCTTAGAGTTGCAAAATTTTGTAATTTCCTCAGTAAACGTTGTAACAGTTTAAAAAGTGCTTTTTATAGTAGTTATTTGGACCTCCCTCCAAGCGTGTCTTGACACATTAATAGGACGCCATGTTTGTCACGTTTTTGCCAGTTGTGAATAAATTTAGCCAAAAATTCAATTTGCACTAGCGTCACCGCATGTTATTATTATACGCCGTTTAATTTTTTATTCAAAATGAGTACAGTGTTTTCAAAAAATAAGGAGAAGCGTTCGCGTTCATCGTCTAATGAAGCTAACAATGTGAGTTGTCACCAAATTCCCGCTCTTGTTAAACTGTCGTTAATAATTATAGCGTATGTATGGCCTCCCGCAGAGGTACACTCTCAAGAAGATTGATTTTATTCTTGCATTGCGAAAGTATTTCTAATATGGTGTAATATTTTAAGGCTGCTTCTACAAGAATGACATTGCCAAAGTCCAACCACATAGCTCTCTCGTGGCTTTTTTGGGTTGCTGGACTGGTACATATTAATTTTTTAATGCCGTATTTGTATACACTGTATTAAGTTCTGGGGTTGAAACATACATTAAGACATAAAACATTAATATGTATTTTAAATTTACCTGTATCATTGTCTTGGTTTCCAATTTTTTATACATATTCCACCTTATTATAAATCGCGATCTTAAGTTATTACCGTACTAAATTTCATGTCAACCGGTTCCAACACGCAATGTTTAAAGGGGCTGGCACGAGTTTAGTTCCGGGACTATCCTTAGTTCGCGATTTGTAATAAGGGGGATTGGTTCTAAGCGAAATATGTTTAATTAATTTCATTTTAATAATCCAATATTTTATGAAAGTATTTAAGCATACATACATTCTAACTATTTCTTAATATACTGCAACATATTATCGCATTACTGCATATAAATTCTATATATATATTACAAAATATGTATTGCCCACGCTCATCTGCAAGTGGATGCATGAAAACGGCACCCACGGCTGCAGTGGAATTAGCCCTACAAATAACACCGCTGGATCTATTCATACAGCAGGAGGCGACCATGGCAGCCGTCAGACTGTTGCACCTAGGTCTTTGGGGTAAAAACCACAACAGTCCACACACCACAATACTAAATAAAGCAATAATCCACCAACCGCTCATAGTAGCACCATGTGATCGAACACCGATCCAATACATTTTCGAAAAAAACTACGAGATTGAACTAAGAGAGGAGGAGAGGGACCAATCGACGGTAAAGGAAGTGCGCATTTACACGGATGGGTCTAAAACAAAAATAGGCTCTGGAGCAGGTGTACACTCCCTCGACCTCAATATAAACACCCACATAACTCTAGGCCTACACAGTTCAATATTCCAATGTGAATGTGTGGCCATAACAGAAGCAGCTAAAGCCGTACACCGGCGCTGTCTGGAAAATTACCACATAAAAATTATATCGGACAGCGCGTCAGTCCTAACGGCCTTGAAAAACAAACATACCAATTCAAAACTAGTGCTGGAATGCCACCGGGCCCTGAAACAGATATGCAACACAATTAAAATTATACTGCAATGGATCAAAGGACATAGTGGATCACTAGGCAATGACGCTGCAGACACGCTCGCTAGAAGAGGGTCAGAGATGGAAGTGGAGGGCCCGGAGCCACTCCTACCCCTACCCTTCTCGCAGCTACGTACCTGGATTCGCCAAAGATCCACAGCACAACAAAACCAGAGATGGTCGCAAAACGCAGGCTGTAGGCAGTCAAAAATAGCGCTGCCAGCAATAAACCCGCGACTCGCAAAACGCCTTAAAAACCTCACAAGGAACAATCTTAAAGTAATGATAGGGTCAATCACGGGCCACTGCCCCTTAAACAAACACTTGTTCACAATAGGCGTGACAGACAGCCCTCTATGCAGAGGGTGTTTCAACGCGGAGGAATCAGTTACACACGTAATCCTGGAATGCGATGCTGTGACCACCCAACGCGAACAAATCCTCGGACCGGTGAGGTCGCTCCGCGAAGCCTGTGAAGCTCCCAGGAAACTTCTGCGCTTCTGGGCGGAGCTGGGCTGGCTTCATTAGTCAGTCGACCCATCACGTACAATGGACCGAAAGAGAGTCTAAGTGCGGAAAAGGGAGTCCACATTACATTACATTACATGTATTGCCCACCTCACCTTCACTCTTACCGAGGTGTCGTAAAAGGCGACTAAGATAAAGCTGCTGGAATGATCATCAGGACCCAGAGAAGGAAAACTCTGCATTTATATCAAAACCCTCGCCAACCCGTCTGCCAAGCGTGTGAAGTATCGCAATTACCCCTCATGTGATTGAGGGAGTCCCGTGCCCCAGCAGTGGGGACTTAAATGGGCTGACGATAACGATTGCCTACCTGCATTCTGTTGTCTTTTGCACATTCACTTAAAAATAAAATCAATTATCAGTAATATGTAGTCTGATAACTATTTATATTTATTTAATTAAAATTACAAAACATGACTCATCATGTATTTCTATATAGAAGACTCGAAATGAATAACGGGCTTCCCATAGAATGTAACCAACACTTATATTGTTATATTTCTCCTGAGGGACGCTAAACCTTATTATGTATAGAGATAAACCTTATTATCATAGTATCGTCAGTACAAATAGCTTAGTCTGCCCTCTGAGTCATTGAGCCAACTTAGCACTCACAATAGAAGAATATCGATAACTTTTAAACGTAGCAATGATCTTCCACTCGGCATGTTATTCCTGGCTGTGTCCAAGTTTATCTTCCATGGCACTTAAGTGTAGTGCTCCGTATGTGATGTATTACTATGACTTTTTCCATACCAATGAAGTTTCCTTTCACCTGATTAAATTCAGTTCTGTTTAAGGCTTTGAAATTGATAGATTGATTGATAAATTTTTCATCCCCAATTGTTCACTTCCACTTAAATTCTAGGGCTTGTGATCTACTATATCATTTGTAGAGCATTAAAACTTTAACATTAAAATTCAAACAAGTTCTGGAAAAGCTTTAAAATGTATAGAGGTGTCTTAGGTCAGTTATTTTCAAACCTTCCTTCATGATTATATTCATATCTATCTCATTGTAAATCTTTGAATTTGTATTCAATAGTCTGGCAAAACACAGATATGAATCTGTGTCTTGCTCGCTGTAGGTAAACTTGTATTTCATGATATGGCCTACTGAAACATGTTTTATTTATATATGTCCTTCACTATAAGACACTTTGTGAAAATGAATTCTTTATCTCAAAATATATGATGGTTTTGTGTATACAATGTTTGACACATACCTACAATTATAGAAGATCACAGCTTGTATCAGGATAGTGCATATCTATTAATATTTTCCAAAATTACAAGTGTTTAATTTAGTCTCTCTCATCTTACCATCTATTTCCTGATTTCATCCAAAGCTGTCACTTGGAGCCCACGGTTTGCTGCAGACGAGCAGATGGATCACTCTGACTTTTCCTACTTTTCTTTTTGTGTTTCCTATTTAAAATTGATTATAATAATAGCATGTTGTGGTAGCCTTTAATTAAGACAGCATCTTGGAATATATATGTAAGTGTTTCCTTCTACCGTGTAATGATGTATGTTTTGTTGGCTATCCTTAAATAAATAAATCACTTGAAAAATTGAAAGTTGCAGACTTGGAACTGGAGATATAAAATATCTGTTTTTGCTTTATTACAATGTTAGCACAGATACATATCTGCACCTATAAATTACAATAATGTAAGTAAGAAACACTGTTAAAAGTGACTAATTGTTAGAAACACTGATTCTTTTGATATTTCAATAAATACCTCTAGGTGGAAGTAGCGTCAATGTCATATTGTGCGAAACTTGAAAGCAACAACTCCAGTATTCTCAGTTACTCGCGAGGAGTGGGATGAGTTAGTTGTTTATGGTGCTGCAACGACACTAAAGTAATTAAGCAATGTTTTGTTACTTTTTTAAGAAGAACATTGACTCAGATGTATGTCGCGTTCGATTGCTCAGTGTACATCTGTGCTTATCGGGATCTCAAGTAAATTATTGTTATTCTTGTTCCGTTTCGCTATCTGGTCTGACCATCGCTGGGGACTATGGCCACTTGGTCTTCTCCCTTCCACTTTCCCTGCCACGGTCAGGCGCTCTAAATTGTCCCCACGGCACAATGTATTCAAACTATTGCACAATACGTCGCAAGCAGGTAGCAGACAAGAGCTGAGTATCCTCTATTTTTACCCGACTACGGCGAAGCAAAAATGAGGGTTATGATTTTGACTTGTATGTATGTATGGTTGTTCATCTGTTCCGTCATAACTTTTAAACTAGTCATCATATTTGAACAAATGAGGTGGCGTTAGAAGCGTATTGATTGTCTTCTGGTTATAGGCGACATGACGTCACGTTGAATTAACTACAGCGCCCTCTAGGGGACTTAGAGTAAGTAATTAAAAAAAAAATTTGCTTGACGGTACCGTGTGAGGTATGAAATAAAAGAGCTTTGGCAAATTTTAAATATGTAATTTTATTTACATAATTAAAAATATGTTAAATCAAAATAAAGTTTAAAAATCTAAAACCTGACTACCCAAAAAACACTTTAAAAAGTATGAAACAAGAAAATTGTCCCTGCTGAAATTATTATGCCATATTGACGTTCCAGATTCATTATAATAATAAAATCAATATGGCATATGTACGACCAAGGCGATACGGCATAATAATTTCAGCAGAGACAACTTTCTTGTTTCGTACTTTTTAGAGTTTGGTAGTCGGGTTTAGTTTTTAAACTTTTTTTTATAGTTCTTTGAGAATCGAGATGTTTTTGCGGCAGTCCATGGTATACGGCGCCAGTACCAAATTTTCAAAGGAGTCGATTCTCTTCCGGTCGGCCGGCCTTGATTGTCCACGTCTCGACACCATAGAGGGCGATATGGATGACAAGTGTGCGAACAAAGTGTACCTTCGTTCGTTTTGACACTTTGTCTGTCCCTCTAAACCTTACTCAGGTTTGTCCATCCACAACATCTTCTAATTTTTGGTTCACCGCTACGTATGTTAGTGATCATTGAATCTGTATGAGCTGTACTGTGACTAATGTTAAAGTATATTTAATCTGGAAAATATTGCAAAATATTAATTATCTATAAATATCATAATATAGAAAGCTTTTAAGAATATGTTAAAAAAAGGTTGAAATGCATTTATCTCAAGTAAATAGAATTAGCACTTGCATCAATGTAATTCTTAAGGTGCGACATTATGACTATAACAGACGTAATAAAAATATCATGACAGAATTAATGATTACTACACAGCCAAAAGAAATGTATTATAAATAATTAAAAAAATTCTGATACAATTATTTTGTTGTGTTGTGAGTGGTAAAATTCTGAACAATGGCGATTATAACATTTTTACTGCCTTCAAAAAACAATAGATTCTATGTTAAACTGTATGTGTATTTGTTTCTTTTTTATGTATGTAGATAATTTGTTTACCGATTTCTTGGCTAGTTAATTATTTACTGATTTGCGATTTTTATTTTATTTGAAAGGTCCCATTGCTACCTTTATTTTCAAACTTAGGTAGGTACATTCATTGTAGCGTGTATATATTTCAATACACAGTTGTGCACTTTTAAATAAAGCTCCTTCCAATGCGCCCTGTTTTGTGGAACTCTGCTCCAGTATGATCCCCAAGATCAAGCAGATATCATCTCTCCATCTGGTTTTTGGACATCCCTTCTTCCTTTTCCCATCCTGTGGATACCACACTGTGACTTGTTTCCTCCATTTGTCTTGCTTGCACCTTAGTATATGGCCCGTCCAGATCCATTTAATATGGTCTATTTGTGTCAGTATGTCTACCAGTTTAGTTATCGACCTTATTTCAGGATTTTTTTTGTTTTGTCACTTAGCCTGATCTGGAGCATACTTCTCTTCATTGCCCTTTGGCAGGATACCAATCTTTCTCTATGGTGTTCTGTTAGAGCCTCGCACCCATATGTCAAGTAGGGGAGAATACATGTATTAAGTCTTTCGTTTTATGCATGCTTATTTCTTTGTTTTTCATAATTTCTTTTAAGGACCAGTATTTACTCCAACCACAAGCAAATCTTTAGTTTACTTCCTTTGATATTGAGTTTACATGGGATATAATTTGCCCTAGATAAGTGAATTTCCTGACGTACTCAAGGCTGTTTCCATAAACTTGGTTTTGTTGGCATTCATTTCTAGCCCTCCTTTTCTGCTCTCCTTTGCTAAGGTGTTTATCATTCGTTCTAATTTTTGTTGATCTTCTTTTAGCAAGATGATATCGTCTGCGAATCTGAAATGGTTTAGACAGCGTCCGGTTATGTTTAGCCCCAGATCGTTCCAATCTAATTTTTGGAAGATGTGTTCCAGCACTGCATTAAACAATTTAGGTGACAGTGGGTCCCCTTGTCTTACCCCTCTTTCTATAGGGAATGACTCACCTATTGATTCAAATTTTATACAACCCTTGCTGTTATTGTAAATGGATTTTATCAGTTTTATGTAGGCATTTTCTTCTCCTTGTTCTTTTAAACTTGACCAAATGTATTCGTGTTTTATGTCAGGAAGTGATGATAGGAATATCAAAGGAACTCTTTAAACTTTAAAGCACACATACATTGTTTTGACTGATGCTTGTTGTTTGCTTATGGCGTAATTTTTTGAAGTGATGATTATGACCATTAGATGGTCTACGATAAAACCCTTCAACACCTAAAAACAAATGAACTGTGATTACTGTAGTAACACAACTATTGCATTTGCCACATGCGGACTGGCTGACCGTTGTCTTTGTTACAAAAAAGAGCCGAAAACTGCATAGAAGTTAAAATTTATATAATTAATTAATGTGAATGTGTAACCCAGTTATTGGGTTCACCATGCGAGCGAAAAGTAATATTTTATTTATTCTATACATATAGTACTTTTAACATGTCACAAGAAAAGAAGGATTTTTTGAAGTCATTGCCGAATCCCAAGCAGTTAAGCCTAAAAGTCTAAATGCGAAGTACTTATGTACTATGTATCCTGAAATTATAAGGTACAAATGAGTGTCTGAGACCAACTCCAATGTTTCCTTCATGTGATATGTTATTAAAGTAGTGTTATGTAGAGTGAATAAAATATTATCTATCACATTTTTGTGCAGTGTTTTTAAACATAGTAAATTTTAGCAGGCTCTTGAATGTGGTCATCGATGATGCATTGTTTGTGTCTGTAGTCATTAAACATCCATTAAGTATGTAAATCCTAAAACCCATATTTAGATTACAATATTTTCTTCATGTGATTTTTTACTATTTACAGTCATTTGTGAAGAATGTAACATCAAGGGTATCGGGCCTGTTGCCTGCAACCATTACCAAATGGTTTAGCAGCCCAAGCTCTTCAAACGCCAATGGATCAACACCAGCAGCTGATGCCACAGATTCATCGACTGAGGATGAGGCTCCTGAAAGCTCAACAGTAACCCAACCGCCATCTAAGCGCATGAGATTCAGTTCACCTGGAAAGTATAATCACTTTCCACAAACTGATGTAAGTATATATTTCACAACATCACAGACATTGATCTGACTCCGAGATAGGTAGCTCAAGCACCTGTGTTACGGATATCAGAATCAACAGTTGGATTACAAATATATACATATATTACTTTAATTCTAAGTAGATCTTTTAACATTTCATTTAATGTTCAATCAGACAGTGGTAAAATAGTTCCCACCAGATTTTGAACCTTATGTGTCATGGCATAAGAGCGAAAACCAATCCAATTAAGGGTGACCAAGTGTTTCTGTGCCAATACTAAAATAAATATTTTACAGGCTAACTGCATACCTACCAATATTGACACCATAGAGCAAATTACTCCATACACGATCATTCAATCGCCACCTGGAAGGACCACTTTTAGAAGAGAAACAAACTATGCATCCACGCCGATAAGGTCTCCCAATGAAGAGACAGTCATTGAGAGGAGTGAAAGAGATAATACCATGTATAAGTCACAACAGCATTCTGTCTCCAATGTCGGACCTTCAGTCGCTACAAAACGAAAGTCTTTATTTGAAAGTTCATCAAGCAAGGATGTGACGAAGAAGCGTAAGTTGATTTTTGTTCTCAATTTAATTTGATCTCTCAAGTTATTCTTTATAAGCAAGCAATGTGTGTTTACTTATTTACAGCCCCCA
Organism: Marasmia exigua; assembly: GCA_019059595.1. Classification (NCBI taxonomy): domain Eukaryota; kingdom Metazoa; phylum Arthropoda; class Insecta; order Lepidoptera; family Crambidae; genus Marasmia; species Marasmia exigua. Next base: position 13,340,681 of record CM032494.1, on the reverse strand, counting down.
ACAATACCATGGTTGACCCAAAAGCGCCATGTTTCAAACCAAGTTTACTTGGCTCTCCATTTTATCCTGGCCGCACTATGTATGGAGGCGCGTCTATGTACATGAATCAACCAAATATTAAACACAGGAAAGTGGCTTTGGTTAAAGAGTCAAACAGCAGTGACAATAGCACTATGAGTCACTCTGCTAGACGCGTCATGGACCTCTTGGAGAACTATTCCTCTCCTCTGATGGAAGCCAAAAGGATTTCCCAATTTGTAAAGAGTGCCAGGAACGACGATACCTTAGATAGCAGCACGATAAGTGGCTCGCCATATGCAAACAAAACCTTGTGTAAGTATCTATGGAATAAATCAATAATAAATAACTAAAATCATACAACATATATACACACAACATCTCATTCATTGACCTGATTATGAATGCTTTGCTTTTATGTTAACATTTGTTATTTTTGTAGCATACAAAACTCAAGAGCTTCATGTGCCAAATATTGCAACTATATTGCGATTGAAAAAAAGGTCGAGACTCATGGATACTACAAATGCTGCAAGACAAATCATAGCATCACATAGCAGCAGCATGCCAGAATATATCCCGCCTTATTCAACGACCAACCTACAAAAGTAAGTGGCTTCATGTATGCCACAAATTAACCATCAGTCACATTTAATCTCTTTGTTATCAACTAATTAATCAATTTAAATTATGTTTCAGGGAATGTGAGAAGGAGTCTAGTAATAAAATAACTACTAAAGTAAAAACCAGGTTGACTAGGCAAAACCGCGGGGAAAGTTCTGATATGGAAGAGCAATTATTGCCTGTAAATTTGCCCACTGCAGTTTTACAAATCGACAAGGATAATTTGCCCAAGTTTACTTTTGGGAACATTTCCCAACCAGATTCTTCAAAATCTATAATAAACCCTATGCCCAAATTTACATTAACATCTACAACTGCAACTTTACCAGCTACTGGGTCTCACAAAATTGGAGATGCAATTCTAAGTAAGCCTGAAACAGTATTTACTAATGACTCTTATAAATTTTCGAGCCCAGTCAGAATATCCAGTGAGTCACATCAGATTTCATCTCATAAATTTACTTTTGGCAGTCCTGAACGTGGTATTGATAAGCCTAAAACAGATAAGAAGAAAGACGATGATTCTCCTATTGTTGTAGGTACCCCAAAAGTGACTGAAAAGCTATCGGTTCCGAAAACTACAGATTGGCAATGTCCCGACTGTTGGGTAAATAATAAGACAGACATCAAGAACTGTGTATGCTGTGGTTCCAAACAGCCAGCTAAAGAACTAGTGAAGGCAACAAAATGCACTATCTGCAAATTAGCTGACAGTGTATCAAACTCAGAAAAATGTGTCAATTGTGAAAAGATTCAGACAAATAACACTTTTAAATTGTCTGTTCTGAAACAAATAGATTCTTCAAATTGGAAGTGTGAAGATTGCTGGGTTAACAATGATGAAAACGTAGACAAATGTGTATGCTGCGGCGCCAATAATCCTGTTAAAAAGAACAAGCCAGCAGTTGTTCAAAGTCCCATTGCAACTAATCTTGACATTGAATGGAAATGTGATGACTGTTGGATCAAGAATAAGGGCAATGCGGACCAATGTGTCGCGTGCGGAGGACCCAGACCTGGTAGCAAGCAGTCTACCTCTACATTATCAGCAAGTGACTCGGGAGCGTCCATGTTTAGGCTACCAGACAACAGCTTGAAAATTATTGCAAAATCCCAAACCAGCGGCTGGGAATGTCAAATTTGTTTGGTCAGGAATGAAAATAATAGAACCAAATGTGTATGCTGCGAGTCAGACAAACCAGGACTAGTGAAAGAATCTGCCAAAAAATCTTTCAACTTTGGAATGCCTTCAAACACATCATTTAAGTTCGGCATTGATCCAAAAGCGCAAGAAGGTGGAGCCTTCAAAATGTCGGAGGTAAAGGCGTCAGATAATATTTTTGCCAAACCCGAAGAATCCGAGACAAACAATAATATACTACCCAAGACCCCATTCAGTTTCGGCATACCTGCTAAGAAAGCTGATGACCAAATAGATGCTGCCAAAGATAATAAAATCACTGAAACCCCAAAAGTTGGTGGTTTCACATTTGGTATCCCAAAAGTGCAATCAAAAACAGAGATACCTGCAAATTCTATTTTTGGGTCCACTAGTAAACCAACTGATTCAGTACCAGAAAAAACGAATGTAGAAGATGAAAAAGCTCAGGAAGTTCCGAAAGTAGACTTCAAATTTTCAGCACCAGAGGAGTCGTCAAATGCTGTACCTACTCTCTTTGGGGCTCCACTTAATGCACAAGAGAATAAAGATAAACCTCTTGCATCGTCGCCTCTTCTGGTCAAGTTGGTCAACGCAGAAAAGAAAGAGCCAACTGGCACCACAATACTACAGACAAATGTAACAAGTAGCGAATCAGTGCCACAGAAGAACACATTTACATTTTCCGGGATTGGCATAGCCACGAACTTGTTTAACGCCCCAGCCTCAACAGCTTCAACCTTCTCCAATGCTGTACAAAGTCCACCAACTACCGCAACATCAATTTCATTATTTCAGAAGCCAGATGCTTCCAGTACACCAGCTCTCACACTATTCCAAAAGCCTGATGCCGCAACGACATCTACGATATCTTTGTTCCAAAAGAGTGAAACAACTACAACAGCTGCTCCGCCTTCGTTGGCAGCGACAGCACCTATATTTAGTTTCGGGACTAATAGCGCTCAAAGTTCAGTTCCACCAGCTTTCGGAGGAAACAGCACACAGAGTACAACTCCTCAAAGTTTCGGGGGAAATGGAACACAGACTGCTACTCCCCAAACTTTTGGGGCCAATGCCCAGAATACTCTTGGTACCGCCGCAGCAGCGCCAGTTCAAACAGAAAAACCGAAGTTTAATTTTACATTTGGAGGCAGTACACCTTTATTCAACAACTCTACATTCAACGCTACCACTGATAGCAACCCAACCCCAAACAAGTTTAGCATCACTGGAAACAGTCTTGGTGGTAACGGGCTATCCGCTGTAAATCCTTTGGCTGGAGGGAACAGCCTCGCACCTAGTAAACTAGGAGGATCCGGCGAGTTGAATGCTAATCCATTAGCTGCAGGAAACGAAATGCCGTCCGCGCCAGGATTATTCGGAACGCCTACGCAAAAAGAGAATCTTTGGTCAACAACAAATAACTCATCAAATCTATTTGTTACAAGTGCTTCTACGAATCCTTTGCAAAAGCCAGCAACATTCACGTTTGGGTCGACTACAGCATTCAACGCCAGTAGCACCACTCCAGCATTCGGAAGTAACCCGACACCTGCTCAGAATATGTTTGGAATGAATCAGAATGCGAGCGCTCAGCCGACGCTATTTTCAAGTCCTGTCCAGAATCAGTCGACACCGAGCTTGTTTGGGAGTGCGCAACCGGCAAGCGCGCCGGCTCCGGCCATGAACCTGTTTGGAACTCCCAGTGTGGGTGCTACGCCTACCTTTGGGTCTCCCAATCCGTCGATACCTTCATTCGAAGCGCCCTCACTTACTCCCGCTCCGGCTCCTGCGTTCAATTTCGGTGCTCCACAGACGACTGGCGTCTTTGGATTCGGGCAGGTAAGAATTAATTTCAATTTTATATGTACAAATATTTATTTACTAGAGCCGATAAATGAACAAGCGGGTTACCAGATGGTTAGTCATCATCGCCGCCCATGAACGTCTCCGAGATCAGATGAGTCGCTGATGTATTACCGGTCTTTTAATAGAATGGTGTACGCTCGTCTCTTGACCTGAGTCATACCTGTCAGGAAACGTTGCCGCGGCTAAACCATTACTAAACTAAGTTACAATGTAGAAACTTCCGTACTGAACTGAACCGCAATTAATTTAGCTAGATAATGAGGATGGAACGACCACCACTTTCATGTGGTTCTGTGTATGAATTCAACCGCAGAAAGTAGACCAAACAGTTCTTCAGAGCATTCCCCGTGATAAATGCGATGATACTGCTAAGCCCCGCCGCACCTGCCCACGCTCGCATTGGCCATCACGAACCGTGTGCGAGTGGCGGTATTTAAAACTGGTAATATTTAACGTTACCTTAAAATTAATAAATTTTAAATTAACCTAACCTTTTTGTACATAAAAATACTACCCATAAAAAACAAAACTTGTCAAAAAATCCAAGTCAAGCACTAAGTTGTTCTACCGTGAAAAGTTGTGAGATCTATGTTACCAAGTTGGTTATTAACTTGGCAATGGGTTGTGTTTCCATGCTATGGGCGAGTCAAATATTCAATAATCGATTGCCAAGTTAATAACCGACTTAGTAACATAGATCTCACAACTTTTCACGGTAGAACTGCTGAGTGCGAGAGTTTGATTTTTTTGACAAGTTTTGTTTTTTATGGGATATCATTTCATTTTCTAGTCCACATAGTTTTTTTCTTTCCAGTACCTTTACCTTCAACTGCAAAAGTAACTTTGTAATTCTATACATTTATGAGTATTATTCATGCAGTTGGCGTATTATGAAAACTGAACCGAAATTACAAAAAAAATAAGTTTTCCCATGATCAAGACACTAAATTGTATTTGTATTCTAAATTTGAAACTTCTATGTCCGCTAGAAGTGCCTTGGACTTTTGATGATCAGTCAGTCAGTCAGTGACAAACTAACAAGTTTTCATTCTTAAACTACTGGTTGAAATTGACTGAAATTTTAAATATACCGTGTTTATACAATGCCTGATTAGTTACTGAAAATTCAGGCTTCTTGTTTTATCCACAACGAAATTACAGAGGTGTCGAAAATAGCCTGAATTGCTTCGATAAAAGGATGGTACGGCCTAAATCATATTTTAATGTGCAATTAGTATTTTTGGTGTGTAAATAGGTAATTTTTAGAGATTGGTTTAATATATTCAATTTCAAACTTAAGGCGCAGTAGCAAACTCTCACGTGTCGACGCAGGCACGTACATAATTGCATACAACAAAGCGACATTCGGTGTCCTGAACGAGTGCGAGTGTGTGCATATGCGGCGGGGCTTAGGGAGTGTATATCCCGTCGCAGAGCTAAGGATCAATCAGAGATAGAGTCGAGTCGGCGACAATTCGCGGAGTCCGTTGTTAGCGGTCAAAGCTTACTGAGGTGCTCCAGCCCACAGATGGGAGCAATATTCCATATAGGACTAAATTTCTGCCTTATAAGTTATTATGAAATTTAAACTGTGTCTTCCTAATGATCGCGTAACTGGACATCGCTTGAAATGTCTACACCAATAATCCTGGTAGAAGACGGTCAAGGGGAATGCTTTCTAAACTGATTAACACCATTCTAAAAATCTTTAAAAATCTCCCAAAAATTCACCTTTTAACCTTTTTGAAAATTTCCTTTTGTTTTGTCTGCCTGTCGGAGACCCCCCTTCTCCCCTTTACCAAAAACCCAAAATTACCCCTCCCTCCCCCCCAAAAATTGAAAAAACCTTTTTTCCCATACTATCCCCCAATATTTTCGGACAGTTGTTGGTGCAACTGGACACCCTCCCCCCCCCCTTATTTACCCCCTCCCCCCTTAAGGGAATTTCGTGACAGAAGTCGAATTTTGACCTGTCTGGAAATCTCTGGAGAGGTTAAACCGCCTGCTTGGAGCTAACCCCCCCCCCCCCCCCATTTTCTTATTATGAGCTCTGGTCGCAGACCGCAAACCGGGCAAGTAGGCGACTCTCGTGGAGTCGCCTCTCGCGCCGGACCCGTCACGCGGAAGGAAAGTGCCAAAACCCAACCTCCCCCCCCTACCAAAACTCAACCCATTCTCCCAACGAAACCAACACCGGCTGTCTCCCAATCCCAATTGCCCACCCCTTCTGAACCCTCTACCTCTACTAGCAGCCTTGAAATTTCCCCTACACCAGTTATTCGCGCATCTCGTCTATCCTCTCAATTTGCCCCCTATTTGAACACATCTTTCACTTCAGTTGCCCAAACAGAGGATAAATTGGGTGATCCAAAGTTTTACTTCGGCGGATTCACAAAGGGGATGGAATACGTCGGCCCAGGCAAACTCTCCAAACATAAAAGCCCGACAGACCTTTCTAGCGCCTCTGTGGGAGACAAGATCATGGACCTCTTTCGACGACTCTCATTTACACTCGTCATGGAGGCCTTGATGATCGAGGGGAATTTGAGGTCCGGAAAGTCCTTGACTCGAGAGGGCAAGGATAACATCTTTGAAAGCACCCAGTCCGTCAAAGATGTCTTAAAAGAGGCTGGGAAATACCTGTGCGCTTTTCTTGACGAGGAAGTTGCTGAGTCAAGACAGCAACTGGAGTTGAAGGCGTTTATAGGCGAGGCGGTTGGCTCCGAGATCCGCCCAATCCTTCGACAACTCGTCGACACGGGTATAGACCGGTCTCAGCCTCTGGCCCCTGAAGCTCTTCGTGAGACGGTTCAGGACGCTCTCCAACAGGAGATGCGTACCTTCCGTGAAGAGTTAACAATCCTTCGCGAGACCGTCCGCGAGGAGATTAAGGAGTCACGGGCGGAATTCGTTGCCGCGCACTTGGAGGCAGGACTTCAACCCCCCATCATTCCCGCCCTACACAGCACTTTCGCCGAGATTGCGGCCCTTCCCCCCACAAAATCTCCCAAACCTAAAGCGCCCAAGACACCTCGCCCCGCAGTATTTATACGAGCCATCGATCCTGAGGACCCCCCAAAAGACCCCAAAGATGCCATCAATAAATGGAAGGCGGTCTCATCCTTCCGGAATACTGGGTTTGCACCGGAACGCATCATCCCAGTCAGGGATGACCTGTTCAAGGTCGAGTTTGAGACCCCAGCCATGGCGGAGAGAGTGGTGGAGTGGGCTGCAAAGTCGGATACAGGATCAAAGCGGTTAGACGCTTCACTGGCCCGTCGAAAAAAATCCTTAAGGGGGTTCCCTCTGAGGTTCCCCCTGGGGATCTTATTGCCGTGATCGAGGGCCAGAATCCTGTAAGAGGCCTCAGGCTGTGCTACATGACCTCGAACCGAAACCCCCAGTTGTACAATGCGGTCATCGAAGTGTCTCCGGAGACCAGGCAGCAAATCATCGAGCGAGGAGGACGCCTGGGAGTGGACCACCAGAAGGTTCACGTCTCGGACCAAAGCCGCTTCGTCCAGTGTTTTGCCTGCCTGGGATTCGGACACACGGGGGCGAAATGTACAGTAAAAACATGCAGGCCTTGCAGTCACTGTGCACAGGAGGGCCACCAATTCAAGAATTGCCCTAACAGGTCGGATAATAACCCGACCTGTTACAACTGCAAGTCTGCCAAGTATCAGGATATTCAACATTCGGCAACCGATCGGATTCAGTGCCCGCTAATCCGAAAAGCAATCGCCCGAGCTGATAGCGGCACAGCATACGACAATTACCCCACCCCCTCACACCCAGTACCCCCATTACCCGAAAAAGCGCACCAAATTTGTGCCACCGAAAATAGCCGTCGACAAACCTCACTAAATAGTAGTGAGGCATTTGCCGACGCAACCAACTAGGTGCCTTCTATCACCCATTACCCAAACCTACAATTAAAACCCCTAAATTCCACCAAATAGCCTATACAATTCCCCTCCCTCAATATTCCCCCTACCCTTTATCCCCAGACACAAATTTCCTAAACCACCCCAAATACCAATTAAACACCCTAATTATCCCCATAGTATAAATCGTAAATAGCATCCATTAAACCGCACTCTTGTGCAAGTGTCCGAGATCCTGGACTTCCATATCCGGGGAACCGTCAGCGCCCTCTAGAGAGGGTATCAAAAAAAAAAAAAAAAAAAAAAAAAACTGATTAACACTACAAAGAGGCGTTTTTAGAGGCAAAAGCGCACGTTTGTCTTTTTGAGGGGTTAAAATGGATTAAATTTAGTCGACCCCAGTTCGAAACACGATTTAACATTTATTCGATTTCGAACTTAAGTGTGTTTCAGTTATGAGTGATGTTCTTTGGAGAAATGGTTGCATGTCCGTTTGTAGTCAGTCAGTCAGTATACACTGTGAAATCTAAGTGGTAGTTTTCCAGGAACTCTCTATATAGTTGTCAAGAATAAAGTCCTTTTAGCAAGTTATATAAATAAAACTATCGACAAAAAAGGGAATGCTATTATACCCTTTGATTGGGTAGAGTACGCCATGGTCAGTATTACAACCAGAGGCGCAACGGTCGCTTAATAGGCGGTTTTCCTCTAGGTATTTCAAGAGCTGGCGCTTTTTAATGGATTCTATTACTTTAGAGAGGCTGCTTGGACGGTTTTTACTTACATCTATACAGACAGATACATACAATGAAAGTGCCGTTCGCTATCATAATCTAAACGAATTTAGAGTTAAGAAACTTTCATGATACGTCAAACCATGTATGTAGTTTGGTTATTCTATAATCAAATTAATCAGTGCATCGACAAGTACAAACACTGCTATATAGGGAATGTATATGCGCTTGTTTATGTAGTCATCAGTATTCATAGATAGCAAAATCTAGCAACTAATCAAATAAAAAAATCTTAGAAGTTTCATTATGTTGGCAACCCGAATTGTCCGAACTTCAGGATTGATGATTTGACTATAAAGTTGTTTGACTTAGGTCTTGAAACTTTGAAAACAATTGTAAGTGTTTGGTATTATTTGTGTCGCAGCAACAACAGCAGCCCCAGATGCCGCCGCAGGCAGGAGTGTACAGCTTCGGCGCGACCCCTTGCGGCCCCGGCCCGCAAGTGCAGTTCAACATGGGAAGCGCCCCCAATACCGGCGGTCGCCGCGTGCGCAAAGCAGTTCGTAGGAACCCGCAACGGTGAATCAAGCGCGGGTCCACGTCAGGTGGGCTACTATATCGCCTGTAAGTGTCCTATTATTAGATAAATGTGAACCTCTAAGGAAGCACGGAACAGTAAATCCTTATTGGTGGGTCTACATACGCTAAGTTAGCCAATAATTTGTTAGATGTATAAATTCATTAACAAACACTCGTTTGGACTGTCAAGTTCAGTTTGGTAACTATGGTGGTTGCAGAATCACGCTAATGATGAGAAATTTATGTGATTTAAAAAATAGTTATTAACTACTAATTATTCTGTTACATTAAATTGCTTTACGATATCTTATTGTTAGACTTTTTTAGCTATGTACTTTACTTTATTGCTTTAATTGCTTGTTATTCAGTACTTTGTATGTACACATGCAAGTGGGATGTGTTGTATTGTAATCATTCTGTCATCTCTCATCCAAAGTACATTACACGATCACAGGAAAATTTTAAAGTTAATATACTTTCATGATGCTATGCGTAGGATATCGTAATATCACGTTTAAAAGTAATTATTACTAGTTATGATGCCTTCATAGGAGTCGGTGGTTACGCTAACTATAGACTTATCCGATGCCTTTAGAATTATTGTATCTATAGTTAAATATACATTACATACCTCTGACACTGATAATGTTTGTAAGTTCTATTTGGTTTTAGTATTTTTTTTTATCAGGCAATGTGTATTTTACAGTACCTGTTATATGGCTGTCAATTCCCTGTGGACATTACTTGCAATTAAATTGGTGTATTCAAATAAATATAGAGTAGCAACAGAAATAAGAAGTTAAAAGCCTAAAAATATGCCAGTGCGTAGGAAGTAAACGCAAAAATGAAGTTTTTTTATATATTAAATGGGTTTGCACTTGACCTCATTTCACCCGATGGAAAGTGACAATAAGGTCTAAGATGAAGAAGTTACTAACATTTGAGTGTCATATGTAATAATATCTTTCAACTTACTATCCATAGTTACATAAATATTATAGCGTGAATATAAACCTCACACAGCCACTAGCAGCGAAGATAAAAAATAAGATAATAAGTCTTAGTCGGTAGGTGAAGGAAGAAAGATTTTGGAACGCAAAGCGAATTATATTTCAGATTAGGCGTTTGTATTGGACTTATTCATTTTGATCCTACTGTCTTAACACAGCTCAGCTTTCAATGGACAAATTTTGTTTTTTTGTTCGGTACAAGTGTTAATCTAATCGTCAAGCATCATTTGGTATTCGAATTAATGAGAAATACATTTTTGCGTGGCCGCTGGCGGCCGCTGGCGCTGTCTGACAGATATGAAGCTTAGATAAATGAATGATTATTATGTTAAATGATTTTAGGTGGTACATACTTCGTTTTTAATGTCACCTAGATATTGTAAGCTTTGTAAGTTGATCTACCCTTACCACTCATAAAATATAAATATTATAAGCTAACAATGTGAACATTTTATGGTGACATTAATTGCTTTTCAGTGAACCATGAATTTTAATGCTGCTGACTGTAGGTAGTATATGTCGTGGCCAAACTATAGAATTGATTAGTTTCTTTATAACGACATTTTATTCATGAAATGTGAAATAATTTGCCACTGTTCAAAGTAAAGGACTTTGAATTTGACAGATCAGTCTTCCATTTCATTAAAACAGATTCGTAATTATTTCTCATGGTCTGGGCTGGGCGGTCGCTGCACATCTACTTAACTCACAGAGTTAATGGAAAATACCACTTTTAAGTAGGAAACTGGACCAAAATTGGAAAATATTTATGTTTTTATCCTAATCCGTTAAGCAAGAAAGACTCTGGGAGAGATGCGATACTGTCCGATTATTAGAAGCGAAGGATAGTATAGGAAGTGCAGCGCGGTACGGACAGATACATTCATACTATAGTTCAAAAGTTTTGATTAGTTCATTGTCAGAAACTTCGCGAGGCGCTTATCATCATGTCAGTATGAATTAGTTTTCCCGACAGCGTGGAAAAATTAAAATATTTATAAAATACAATAAAATTTTATTGTTTACTTTCAAGTTTATCATTACAAAAATAGCCGTTTCTATTTTAGATCTAAAAAACTAGTCATAAGTATTTGGCCACGAGATATATACGAAATAATAATGTGATTTTAATTTTAGTTTCTTGAGAGCTTTCAATTCAAGATTTTTACGAAAGCTGACGATATGTAAAAGATTGCCGTTTTTTCACAAAAATATTCTTGAGTTATACCTAAATTGTAAAGCATTAGTATATCGTTTCATTATTGTATGATCATAAATATCAGCTACCAACTAATAATATTTTAAATTATTCTTCATAAAATAAACGTTTCTGCGCATTGATTATTTCTGTATGTATGTCATCTTATTAGTTTCTATAATTAATCTCGAACATTTCTAAACTATGCAGAGTTCGCATTTGAGTATGAAACTGAAATAAGATACGGTAAATTGAGACAGTTATTAATTAAATGATAGTAGAAAAGTTCAAAATATCCAAATAGATGAGTAAAATAAAGTATTAATCTACATTCAAGTAACCTTGAAAATGTTTCAAAGATAGACTGCACAACGAATCGGTTTATCTGAAGTAAAAATCAGTAATGAAAAAATTATTTATTTTAGTCATTTTTATTACTGATCTGTTGTAAAATAACTTAATTTGTACAAACCTACTGAAATGGTAACAAACTCCTTTTTTAGTAATTGAATTATGAAACTGTAATTAATTGATGAAATAAAAACATTGCTCAATATCGTATTTATCTTGTTGGAAAATCTTTAAGTACTAACATCGGTCATATTTGGGTTGTAGAGAATACTCAAAATACGAAATTTTCGAGTTTACTTATTTTCCGTTTGGTTTTTAGTTTGTTGTGGGACAAATTAAAAGACGGTCTGTGTTTACCACAACCCAAATATGAGTTATGAAAATAATAAAAAACGGAACGCACAAATGAATCTGTATTAGTGTTATGATTAATGCGAAAGTGTTACAATTCAACTTTTTATCTCTTTAAAATGCAAAGCTTTTGGTGTATTTTACCATTGCCTACAATACAATGTCCACCATACCATTCTAAGTACATGTCTCGATTTTTGGGCTAGTTTTTTACTATATTGTCAATATAGCCAGTGGCTTTAGATACTCTCAAGGGTCAACGCTAAGATAAAGATTGGGGCGGGAAACGACCCCATGGGCAGTGCCCAGCTTCTACATCAAGGGAAGGCAAGTCAGAGTTTTTACATTAGATCGTCCAGCGATTTTGGTTTTTAGGCTTTTTGCCCTGCCTCTGCCCATCGCCGGGTGCGGCAATGGATGGCGTACATCGACGTCTTCGTTGTAAATGACGCGCTGTGTTGGTAGACGGGAAAATGTTCGTTTGCGAAGTTTCTGCAACCGAGCTAGTTTAAACGTTCTGTCTTGTTACTGGCAACTTTTTAATTTTTTTACAAAAAGATAAATGGTTGCGAGTGGTTCGTCTAAACTCTGATTTTTAATTATGTGGACTAAACTGACAGATGCAACTGTCAAGTTTCCATACATTTTGACACTTCGCAAAATGAGTGATAATGTATGGGGATGCAATGTGTCATCCCCATACATTGATTCTATGCAGCTCATGAATACTCGTATCTTAAGAAAATAACAAGTCTAATAGGATATTTTTATAAAAAAATTGATAACTGGAAATGAAAAAAGGTGCATTGTGTAGTGCTCAGAGGAAACAAGGTATGAAAATAATGCAAATAGTTACATACCTAAATGTCATCTTATAGCAGCTTACAGGTATTCACTCAGTTGACAAAGTGAGCATGCGAGCTCAGCCTAAAATAACAGGACAAAGAGTAACTTTGTATAATAATAAGAGATAAGAGATGGAATAAGATCCTAAAAACACTTGCTTATATTTCACATCTACTTACTATGTGTTGATTTCTTTCTACTGCATCTTGGCCAAAAATAACAAACAACGAAATTATTGAAGCAATATTTTTTACATGTTGCGTAGTGTTTTATTAATGTATATAGGTTTTCTTTCCAACTTTTACACAAAATAAAAGACCACTTTGTATGTATCGTTTTATTTTGTATAGAAAATATTTTAATATGTACCTATGTGAACATTATTTAGGCATTTCAATTTTTTATGAAATAATCCTTACAATTGGCTTGTGTCCTATTTTTTTCTCTTGTAATGTTTCTAATATAAGAACCCCTCAAAAGTGAAAACATCGGTGAAAGAATGGATTTGTTAGTTTGGAAACTCTTCGAGATATGACGCTCCATACAAACAGCGTCGCGAGGCGTGACGTCAGCCCTCGCGAGATAGCTTGTTTGATAGCTATATGATATTTCATATAGCTATTGTACGTTTATGAGAATGGTTTCTTAACCACATTTGTTGCCAGTTGCCATAAATTGAATAAGATATCGATTGCTATATAAATATTTCGTAAATTTAAGACTTATAATTTACTTGCCTATCTTTGCCTTTGAGGGCTCATAACAAAAATAATACATAAGATTTCAAGCTGAAATTTTGTACATAGCTCCTTTTGACCGTTATTTCTCAATGCTATTTAAAAAATATGTCAATCTCTGACCTAGTACACAAGCCAACAACCAAGCAAAATCAGTAGCTTTTCAAGACTAATCGAGTGCGTATATTAAAATTTTCATTCGTTAAAATTATCTACGTTACGTCAATAGGTTACCTAGTCGAAACGAATCAGCTTCATTTATACATATACATAAAATAGAATGTCTTCAGATTTACGGAAATATTAGTAAGTTTTTAAAAGTTTGTATTGTTACTTAGATGTATGTATGGCACATTTTGATCGAACACTGCCACCAACCCCATTCCGATGGTTAAGGACAAGGGTATACCACATTACCGACGCCAATTGTTTTACATTTTTAGCTATTGAACCGGATCTATTTTTGGCAATTACGGTCCTTCGGATACCCTGCAAACGTGTAGCAACATGTACAACCCTGCATGATAGATCCAGTTTGGTAACTAAAAATAAAATCAATTGACGTCGCTAGTGTGCCTTTAATGAAGCTCATACGATTGGCCAATAAAAGCTTTATATACACCTGTTTTAGTGAGTCAATGCGCCTTAAGATACTCTTAACTACCAAATAAAATTAACAAGTGTACAATGGTATATAATAATAAATAGTTACGATATGCTGATTGCACATTAAAAGCATCAGATTTTTGACATTCTAAATCCCCATATATGTACATAACTTAAGTAGGACGATAACATGACGTTTTTTACTGGATTTTGTACATATTTCAAGAAAGATAATTTTAAGATCGCAACACTTTCTGTCAGCCTTATATAAAGTAAAACATACTATGCTTTAGTAAGCTGACGGCAGAATTGGTACTAGCAGTTCACCAATACTATTTGATGTCTTAAAAAAAATTAGGAATCCAAACAAGGTTCACTTTCAAATAATCCAGTGACGCCAGCCTACGCGAGCACCCGTCGCTAAATTTAATACACAGATTAACACGATATCAAAAATATTCTCACTTGTTACATGAGTGCGTGTTAAAGCTGATTAAAAGTATAAATTCTCAATTTGTGAAGAATATTTTCTATTCATTCATTGAGAAGCATACCGAATATTGCTTAAATATTTTTATTAACAGGGTAATAAATAAATAGATACAAAATATTAACACTAGGTGGTTGGTGTGAATTGGAATCATCTTAATTTACCTACTAGACACTGCTGGCAACAAATTGAATTGTATAAGTAGTTTTACAAATGTATGTACCGTTTACTATTATTTCATGGAGTGCCTTCGCTCACAGAGCGAGCTACTGTTTTGAACTTGTTTGGCTGTATGTAGAACGTTTAATTTGTTATGCTATCGAAGTGCGGCTTTCAGTCGCTCAATGTAGGCGAGAAGTGCTAAGGCTCTACTGCAACCATAACACCTGTTTGCATTGGAGTTATTTCAAACGCCATACAGTCGACAACACACGTACTCATAAGAGACTGAACCGAGAGGATAAGCATATTGTATAAATTACGTAGTTAACTTAAAATAGTTGCATTTTTGATACTAACATGGACTTTCCTTTCCTGCAAAGCAGTAATTAGATAAGAATAATCACGGTTTTTGTAATACATAAAATGATATCGTTCTATAAGAAGTGGTATCTAGGTTTGACATGACTATTGGACTAGATGCTAAAATTACTTTAATGTGTAAGTATAACTTGGTAGAATATTCGTAAAATAAAAATGAATTATCCAAACGACTACAGCTTGTAGGTACTTTGAGTAACTTGTAACTATAAAATATATAAGTACGTTTTAGAAAATAAGTCAGGCGACAAGAAAATTCGTAGTTTAAAACTCCTTAAAAACTTCCAAATCAATACCTCTGAAACCCTTATTAGAAAGTAGAAACTCAGTATATTATACCTAGTAACTCGTACACATGTACAACTTTTTACTTCGTCGTTCGGATACTTGACAGATGCATTCCTTAGTACTATTATATGCTACAAATTGAGTTGCTTGTCTACTTACTTTTGATATTGTCAGTTTGGAGCGGGTGCGCGGCCCCTAAAGTGGGTTCCGCTGAAAATCAGCGCCCTGGCCGGCCAGATCAGGAAGACCAGGGTAATATGCTGAGCGGGCGCCTGTTTGGCAGTAATGAGTTATAAGTTTCATATCTTGTACTGTATTGTATTTAACCGATCCTTTTCTTTTGAATGTTAGGCTTGTATCTTTATTTTGCCAAATAAATTATTACTTACATGTTTCGAACATTCGCATGTCGCCTTAATGAAGGAATGAATTTTCAATATTGAAAGCTGGTCTTTCGAAAGCGTGAGGGTTTGTTAAATTGTCAAGTTTTCATACCTGTTGTGGTAGTAAAAAATAGTCTAGTTACTAAAACTTCTGTCTAAAATATTACAGAATAAAGTCCGTGCGTAGCAAGTGGGTTAAGGTTGTAAAGGTCTATGATTCTAACGAAAATGTTTCTGTTTGTTAAAGATTCTTGAAAAAATATCATTAGATTTTTGCTAATCCTTATGTTTATACGTCTGCAGCAAAGTGAATATCTCGGAGGAAATGTATGTACAGTAGTGTCATACTAGATCAGTGGTTCCTAACCTTTTTGGTATAACCCATTTGACGAAATTTCTGTCTGGTCGTGGACCATCCTGGCGCAGGCAAAATTCTAAAGGTGCGCGTTAGTTACCTCCCGCGTTGTGTTTGCTCTATATGTAAGCTATCAGTTACTTAGGTTAGGATGGTTCCGGTAACCACTATAAACCAGGGAACACCAGTGATCCGCGCACAATCGTTTCAGAACCGCTGTGCTAGAAGTTATGTCAAGTTTATTTGTACCGAAGGACACTATTGCCAGCGTCACCAACACGTGAACAGACTTGACGTGGTCATTGCTAGTGATCATATTATATAAGCTCCACGACAGTTAATTTAGGGGGCATTTACATTAGTCGATAAGTCAGTCGTTAACCCGAAACTTTTCGCTCGTTTCCGTTCCATCCGTGCGGGCCCTGTGGTGTGTTGACCGCACCTCGTATGCGGTAACTAACGACAAATGTAATTGTGCCCTTATGATTGTGGAGTTTTTGGTATACCTAGATACATAAGTTGTAGTGTCGATTTTTCCACTATCAGTTTATAAGGAAATCTTAACAAAATGTAATTGGATAAATTTTGCTTTCAACAGCTTTTTGTTATGTGTACGAGTAGTTGTACGTTGGATGAAAATCCTTTTTATACCTAGTATTTAGTACTATTGAGAAAACTGGTTTCAAACTTGTATTTTGTAGAAACACCGATGTAACATAATACATATGTATACATTTTCCAGTATCAAATGTCTACTGTTATTTTCAAGAAATGTACGCCAAAAATGCTATAAATCCTTCTTCGGGTACATTAAGATGTCAGCTAGTGGATATTTAATTTTTCTCATTCAACTGAAGACTTACTCTGAATAATAGCCAACGCGATATAAATTTACGATTGCAAGAACCACAAACAAGGGAAACGGAAAATAGTTGATTTCAAATTAATACATTTTCATAACTTATGTTTTTTGTAATGTTATCTATAAATTCAATAGCACTTAAAAGTATATTAAAACCAGCCAACCATGCTATGACAACCAGGAAACTCAAATGGTGTTATTAAATCGTGAGGTCTGTTTAAGGGAATTTGTTGGTCTACGTGAATATCTCAAAAAGTATTTGATGGTTTTGTACGTAAAATTGTATTAAAAATACCATCACGTTTACAAAACGCCATCTAATGAAACTTATTCACGAAATAAAATTAAATATAGAGATTTCTTTATTGGCACAGAACACAAATTTAAACACGAGTGACATAAATACACAATTAGGACAAATTCTGTAACTAACAAGGTCCAGAAATAGCACCTATTGTATTTTCTAAGGTGACGGGTAGGGCACACTAGCGACGCCAATCGTTTTTAATTGTTAGCTAATAAACCGGATCTATTTAAAACCTTTTCGGGGCTACAACCTCTCGGCAAACATTTATACTATTTATTAAATAACCATGCACAAATGCGGACCCAACATTTGTACGCGAAAAATGAATTCATGCTAAACGTGGCCGCTTTTGGCGGTAATCAATTTTTCGCGTACAAAAACGGACCCAACATTTGTGCATGGTTAATTAATAAATAGTATAAGTGTTCGCCGAGAGGTTGTAACCCCGAAATTGTTCAAAATAGATCCGGTCTAGTAGCTAACAATTAAAAACGAATGGTGCCGCTAGCTAGGGCTACCCGTCGCCTTAAATTCCATTTTCATGTCTCATTAGTTGGGGGCCTTATTTCGAAAACTGCACGATTGCCATCATAACAGTCAGAAGCATCATTCATCACTATAAAACTAGGTACTTATCATTTCCCAGTATGGTACATAGATATCAAAACCGTTATAATATATTTTTATACAAGCACATGACCTGATGCCTACCCACAACTTCATCCATACTTAAAAAATAGGTTATTGCGTTTTACGAACGAAATTATTATTTATTTTTGTAACTTCTTCCTACTTCAAGGAGCGTGAAGACTTCCAGATTCATACGACAAAGCGAGTTCACATAAGTGAACGTTTGCTCAATTTTTCAACATGTTATCAAACCTATTTGTTTAACAATTCTGTGAATAAAAAATTTTCGAGGCTAAATTCTAAAAAAATAATAAACTCATCTAGATTTGTGCCGAGCCGAGTCTAGATTTGTTATTAATGCTTCTTTACATTTAGAGGCAAGATTGACAGCGTAGTGGTATTAGTTTTTAATGTTCTTAATATAAGTTTAGATGTATCTTTTCGAGTAACGACTAGGCTCAGCAAAACGTACCAGACATGTCGAGGAGTGATTATGAAATTGTATATATTGCGTATACGCATAGACGTCAGTTCTGTATAACATGACTGCTACGATTTTTTTGCTTTTAACTTTCGTCGTTGTTAAACCAAAACCTGCTATGTGCAGTTCTTTGAGATTTCAAGATTATACCACAGAACATTTATTCAATGTCTTAAAAACCTAAAATAGTTGCTATGTGTTTATTACCAACATTAGAACTAAGTATGCTGTTTTCAGCAACCAGAACATTACGAAAATTTCTCGAAAACGTAGGTAATACACATAACAGGTCTTGGTTTGATAAAGACTTTATGTTGGTATTGTATGCTAGGTTTTTGGTAGGTGGTTTTAACGAATATGGCACCACCTCCTAGTTATTACCACCTAACAAACATCTTGTATATGTGTAGTTATCTTGTATTAGGTTCTATAATTTCAATACATTTAAAATTATGTTTCCATTTTAAGGAGCTTAAATGTGACATTCAAAATACAATATCTATTTTAGACTTCACATTCTCATACTTAATATCTGATATTCTCTAATTTACCTTTGTATTTAATTTCTTAAGAGTATGGCATGGTATGTTGACATAGAAAACTGGGAAGAGGTTAAATATTAGTAATTAAAGTGACTTACGATCTACACTCGATAAATTGTTGATATTAAGGTAATGAGATCGAATCTTCCGTTTCATTCACTAAACACGTTACAAAAAAACATGTAGCATTAACATTTTTTTAATTTATATTGGCTGATAAAATTTTGTCAATATGAATGTTAAAATGGTTGGTGTAACATTAGTTCGACAATGTGGATTGGATATGTACTTTGAATGTCTCAAATGAAAGCCTTATTTTTAGTTCAATCATTGATTTACGGCTAGCTGGCACTAGTCGTACGATACCGTAAATTCATGATCAATAATTTCATCATTTAAATTGGATGCAACTCGTGCAACGCGCAACTTTCATGTTCTCTTCACATGTTTGTAAACCGCAGACCGTCCATGTAAACGCTATTTATTATTTGTAATCTTTAAAATATGATTCTGAAAATTGTCAAAAAACTGGTGAAAACTATTTTAACGATAATATTTCATAGTAACTATGTATAATCTTTGATTCTCCAAAAAACGATAAAAATCGATTTCTTTAAAGATTTGTTGATGTAATTGTCTTTTTTATAAAAAAAAATATCTTGAGAGTTAATAATTCAGTTTATGTGGGTTGGTCATGTCGGTACATTACGACAGCTTTATGAAAATTACTCGATGAATGATACGCATTACATCACAGCAGTAAGCATGTTGAAATATAATATAAATTATGAGTAACTAGCATGCATTGTCAATAAACCTAATACCGAACGTTATTTTTTTAATCTTAGACCACTTATGGACCGCTGAGTGGCAAAAGCCACATCAGACTGTCACAATGTATAGGCGCATTTGGACTTCTGACTATAATATACTGATTTATTTTTTTAATTAAAAAGTAAAACGACGCATCCAAATGCGTGCTACACATAGTCATTATTTAATGTAAAAATAGATTAATTGTATTTAACTATAATATCAGTGGACATTACAATAAAGAAGTAATGGAAGATTGGGGAGCAAAACTAAAAATGTATACTACTTGTATTATTGAAAATGTTAAAAAGAAATTGAAATTAATAAAATCGTTGACTTTTAAGTACCTTTAGATTTGTTCCTCAATGAAAACGGCCATTAAAATTTAATACTGTTATTTTATTTATAATACCTTAAATCTTCCCCTTTACTGTTGTTATGAGAAATGTATACCTACATTTGATAAAATTAACATAAGAAAAATCAAATGTACAAAAAAAAAATCAAATGAACCTGTTAAATCAAAAAAAGTCGTTTTAACTATTTCGAAGCTCCTGCCACCCGGAAAGCACTTAAAATATATCCGGTAAACCGGTTTAGTAATATTGGTGTCGCTATTTAGGGGCACCCGTCGCGTTAAAGTGACGGGTGGGGCACACTGACGACGCCAATCGATTTAAATTTTTAGCTACTAAACCGGGTCTATTTTAAACAATTTCGGGGTTACAACCTCTCGGCAAAAATTTATAATATTTATTAAATAACCATGCACAGATGTTGGGTCCAACGCGTAGGCGAAAAATTGATTCACGCCAGGTATCTAACGGATGCATCGGCCTGCTGCGCGTGCAGCACGCTCACCAGCTGCACGACGCACAGTATCCCAAAAAGCCAATCTAGCTGGACAATAATGGTCACCTCAGATCTTTATTGTTTATACCTTAATCGGTAGATTATGAACCAGAGGTAACAAATCAGTCAGTTTTTTTATCAACTATCCTCCGATAATTTAATAATTTCAAGTCAAACAGGAACTAATGGGTTATTTACTATGAATTCATTCACTTTTTCGCGTTTGATGTGTCAGTGTCTGGTGATAAGAAGAAGTTGAATTGTGTTATTTTTAGTCATGATTAATGAAGAAGATGGTATGTGCTACAAATTTCATAACTTAATCATTCAGAATACTAATTATTTATGTACGATATTTGTAGTTGAAAAGAAAAAAATCTGATTTTGAGACGTTTTTCTGTGTTTGATGGACATGGAACTACTTACTCCCTCGAGCTCCCGGGCTGTATTTTTTATATTTATAAGCCACATATGTGCCCTTTAAAAAACTAGTAAAATTAACAAGCACACGATAGCCCATATTTGATTTTTTTGCTGAAACGTAACCGCTGTCAAACAAGAAAGTTGAAGTGACGCTACTTATTCAGGAACTTTTCTCAACTTTTGTGTTGTTTGGGTTTAATTTTCAACTTTTTCTAAAGTAAAATGAATCACGCCTACATTTATTTGTTGGAGAATGCTCACGAGTTCGATGTGGCGATGGCTAAAGTACCCAAAAACTAAAAAACGTTCAGGATTATGTCACTATTTTTCAACAAAATTTGATTTAAATGACGCTACGGAGCCTTGCATAAAGGAGATAAAACAATATTTACTTCGGATTTGCTCAAAATTGGATGAAAAATGGTGTAAATGTGGCAAATCTACGTTTTTCTCTAAAGTGGATAAAGAAACGCAGGTTCATTACTCAAATATTTTAGATATTCTTGTCTATAAAAGAAATCGTTGGGATACCAGTGATGTGCGAGGTCAGGTAGATGTAACAGAAAAAATATATTTTGAGAAATCTTCGGACCCCAGAAATCAACAATTTGCGAAGCTGCTGACTTTTGAACTGGACCAGGTTCCTGAAGAAAAACAAACCATGACTTACTCGAAAATATTGGATTTCGTTAGAAAAGTGAGAAACGAAGATAGTTTAGCAAATGTGAGCTTACCTAGTTGTGATGGATCTGAATAAGTGATTTTAAGTGTAAGTTTATTAATAAAAAAAGTTTTGGCATTATAATGATGTTATCTTTTATTGTTTCCATTATGAAATAAATTAGTACAGAATTCTTCATTAGTACTTTTATAGAACCAATGTAAAGATGTTAAATATCGTTCGTATTTTACAAAACACACAATAATTTAACTCAACAATTTAGTCCAACTTAACTAGACCTTCACACACGTACCAAATGTTTGATTAGGGGGGTCAGCGTAAATTGGTTTTTGATTTTATCATAGTTTTACGGTTTAGAATATTTTATGATTTTTTATTATATCAACATACGTTTATTTGAAGCAGTCAGTACCCACTACAGGCCTTAAATAATATTGTCCAGCTAGATTGCCTTTTTGCGCTGCTCTACAGGTTTAAGCTCTTGTTATACTGTGACACGTCTGTTTAAATCCTAGTTACGTTCAACAATGTCGCTATGCTCGGGGTACACTTGGATAATTCAGGGTTAAAATTTCTGTAATAACAATGAAACACAAATAAATGTCCGTGGGAGAACCACGCTTCGGCATGAATGGGCCGGCTCGACAGAAAAGCGGCGTGAAGCAGCACTGTGCTGTGTTTCGCTGCGTGAGTGTGGGTACCGGAGGCCTAATCCTGGGGGAAAGGGAAGACTCGTTCGCTCGTTCCAAACAATGGACCTGGAATACATTTATTTTATGCTCGGTGTTTTATTCTTTATCTACCCTTTATAATATATTTCATTGACTAGACTATAAGACATACTTCCAGTTATCTTGAAACAATTTTTTCATTCATTCAACCAAAGTAGCAAGAGTTTTCTCCATAAGTAAATAACGTATTCAGTCAAATTGTTAAATTTAATTTACAAAACTGATGTAAGTAGGTAGGTACATATATGTATTTAAGGTTACCTACCTACATAGCGACAATATAGGTGTTGAAGAAGAAGCGCTTAAAAAGAATTCATAGGTTGTGGTATAATGGCACCTATCGTCCTGTCCTGTTTGCTCAAGAACACGTGGCGATGTCCCTGGCCGGGCAGGCCGCAGCTGACGGCCTCGACGTTGTAGCGGCCTACGCCGGGCCACACGATGACGCGCTGGTAGCCCGGCGGTTTGTCGTAAGAGCTGTTGAACCCGTGCTTGTTCTGTGCGAACTACCTTCGGCTCATCGATGTTCCGGTGCGCTGGCCCCGGCTCGTCCGGCCGCTTCACACACATCGCTATATCAACCAACGCGTTCCTACCTCTATAAGGATTACTGCGGCTCGTCTTGTTCATCGTGCCGAAGTGACTGTTTTTATACTTCTCCAAAGTTCCTCTCAAGGCAATCGGCCAGGTGGCCGCTGACACTCTCAGTGACGTGTTGAAGTGGTTCATCACAGTTCCGTCTCTTTTACCGGTGAAAAGATCGTAAGGGCCTCGGAGGGACACGACTTTCTTCGACTTTTGTTCGATGCATTCTTTGTCAATAATTCGATATCGGTCCGGTGCCAGAGACCATCTTGGACAGGTGTCAGGGAAGCGGCACCCCGGTTCACGTTCGAAGGAGGGACGGGACGAGTGCGGGCCGTAAGGCGCCTTGAAGGGAACTGGCTTGTAATAAGTACCTGGTCCGGGTATTCTGTCCTTACTGGGTCTCCATCTAAGACTTCTTCCGAAGCCAACGTTTTTGCAAGCCGGTTCATACTTAGCCATCTTGTCTGGTACCTCAGTCCAAGCTGGCCCGAGGAGAGTTTGTTGCCATTTTCGTTTTTCAAGTATGGCCTGGTTTCGGTATCCCAAATTTTTGGCCCACTCTTCCAATTCCTTTTTGTATCGCCACGGGTCCTTGTCGACCTTTCTGTATCGATTGACCTCGAAGATTATATGGAGAGGCTGTGGACTGTAAAGGCACGGGTCGCAGGCGTTGGGCCTCTTACTGTAAAATCCACTTGGATCTAGAGCGGGGTGGACGGTGATTTTACCGAATCTCTTTTCACTAGATCCGAAAGGAGCTACGTTTTTGGAAATCATATTTCTGTGTGCAGATGAAGCCATAGTAACGTTTTTGAAAGAATAATAAATACCTATATATTTTTATAAATATTAGTGTATGTAATTTAAATCCTATTATAAAGATTCTGTGATGTAGATTTGGTTTTTGATACCATAAAATGACGTCGAAATTGATGGATTGTCATGTTGACGGTCATTGACAGTATTATTAATCATAGACTTAGGATGCCGCCCTCTAATTCTGTGGTTGTAATCAAGAAGGTTATTATCTTATTATAACTTCGTGGTTGTAATACTCAAAGAGACTTGAAGGGTTGGTAATGTGAAATCTATTCCCTATCCAAAGTGTGAAATAGAAAATAGGCTTTAAATAAAATAGGAAATAAGTCTATGGAATGGATGACTCAATGAAACTAACGGGGTTGGGTAATAAACACGCACAAAGAACACGTCAACAACCCAGATACTGCTCCATTTCTATATTGCCCCAGCACTAGAATCAGCACAAAGCAGAATTTGTTGATGATTTCCAAATAACCCTGTATATAACCACGTATCGGTTTACAACGCTGTTTTCAAAATCGTCTGCATCAGAAACCTATCGGAGAAAGAAGCAAGGTCCAAGCTAGTGCAGATGCTATCTTCTCTAGACTACGACCAAACAGAGGTACGAGTAATATTCCAAACAGATAAAACCATACACACACACCTACGCACACATAAGCACACACACACACATGCAAACCACAATTATTTTTAAACTTTAAACTATTTTATTTGTCTAAGCATGTACAGCAGAAATGCTAGAATACATTTAATGTATGTTTATGTAAGATCTAAGGAACTCTGTTTTTATTTGGAAATTGGTATCCCAAGAGACAAGCTTAGCTTAGTTTGGGTACCCCTGGAAACTATATTGAATACCTACATACTTTTGTCACTTTTATTTATTTTGTACACTTTGCTCACCAGCAGCCTGGCTGAATCTTCCAAACACATCGGTCTTGGATAAAACCAAGGTAGTGTTCCACGAGCTCGTTGATCCGGGACCGGTCGCTGTTAATGGAGTACCTCTCGAAATTGTTCAGGTATATGTCTATCTAGGACAAACGCTCCAATTAGGCAGAAACAACTTCGAGAGAGAAGCCAATAGAAGAATTCAGCTAGGCTGGGCAGCATTTGGTAAGCTTCGTCAAGTGTTCTCACCCACCCCTTAAAGTCTTAAGTTGAAAGTGACTTACGGTGCCGAGACGTGAACAGTCACGGCTGGACTAGTCTACCGGTTCAAAGTCACTCAAAGAGCTATAGAAAGGGCTAAGCTTGGAGTATCTCTGAAGGACCGCATCAGAAATGATGTAATCCGACAGAGAACCAGAGTCACCGACATAGCCCACCGAATTAGCAAACTGAAGTGGCAGTGGGCTGGTCACATTAGCTGCGGAACTGACAGCCGTTGGAGCCGTTAAGTCCTTGAGTAGAGACCGCGACTCGGTAAGCGTAGTGTTAGACGCCCTGTGACAAGATGGGATGATGACATTCGAAGGCTGGCTGGTGTGGGCTGGATGAGAGTGGCCGAAAATCGGGAGCAGTGGCGTGCATTAGGGGACACTTATGTCCGGCGGTGGACGAGTGTGGGTTGATGATGATGAAATTAAAATAATAATTATTTTACTAATACATATTACACTACTAGCGGCCGCCCGCGACTTCGTCCGCGTGGAAAAGTAACTTTTAACCCCCCTTTCAACCCCTTACAACCCCCTTTTCGCAATAAAAAGTAGCCTATGTTCTTTCTCAGGGTCTAGATTATCTGTATACCAAATTTCATTTAAATCCGTTGAGTAGTTTTGGCGTGAAAGAGTAGCAGACAGACAGACAGACAGACAGACAGACAGACAGAGTTACTTTCGGATTTATAATATTAGTAAGGATTACGATACAGCTCTACGGCTTCGTAGCATTATCGGCTACGAATGCTACGCCGCTTCGTAGCAGTGTCGTAGTCTACGAGACTGCTACGGTCATTAAAAGAGTGTGCTGCATGGACGGTCAGCTAACGTTGCGGTGTTTCGGTTTATCGGTAAGGCCATTAAAAGGTTAGCAGCGCACTTGTGAATCAACTGGTGTTCCAGGTGTCCATGGGCGGCGGCAATCGCTTACCAGCAGGTGATCCGCCTGCTCCTCTGCTACCTATCACATAAAAAATATAGTAACAATATTATGTACATCATCAAAACACAGTCCCCCAACCGATATTTTGACTCTGGTGGCCTTCCGCAATGACAGACATATAGTGCGCGAGTTAGTGCGAAAATACAACATTAGGCTGACATTCGAACTAGAGGGCCTAATTTGAATCAGACGTTACGACCGAATCGTAGTTTCTCTCCCTTTCACACGCAGTGTGTTTCCTTTGTTTAGATGTAACGGGTATATGGTATATTCCTGTTGTTTTGGGAAGGTTTCGATTTAAGCCACCTGAGATCCCAGACATAGTCGTCGCGTCAAAATGCGACACTAAGCCACCGAGTCTTCTTACATCAATCTTTAAAGCATATTATATACGAAAAATGGAGCTGTAATAATAGATTACTTCATTTTTTGTTCATAAGTAAGTACAAAGGTTAGGAGTGTCTGAGTTCTTGGAAATCTTCAAGTAATTTTATCATTGCAAACTTGCAAAACAGTTTGAAGTCAGCTGAAAGAAATTTATCGTTTTTGTTCGCCGTAATCGGTCAGGATTAAATTATGATGAATCCGCAAATCCCTTGGATATTAATTTATTGGTCAAGTTTATCTCGAAACTTTGGTATTGATTAAATTTATCTTACAATATCTTTAAGCAAAGCTTACTTTAGCTTCAAGGCTGCTTATTCGGTCCAGTACCGAAAAATAAAACAATGTGATTTTATAATCTTAAATGCAACACTGTTTCAGGCTATCAGGAAATGCAGTTGTGATCAAAATGACAAAATTGAACGACATTTTATTATAGGTAATCATCATCATCAGCCCATTTAAGTCCCCACTGCTGGGGCACGGGCCTCCCTCAATCACATGAGGGGTAATAGGGTATATGACTAAGCTCAAGATTTTACAAAATATAAATATTTTATCAAAATATAGGTCAATATATGCCAATGGCAAAAATTCTCAATTAAAAATATAACGTCTAGCCGGTTTTATGGTCATTCAAAGATTCATGGGCAAGTCCATTTTAAAAGTATGAAATTATTAAAAAATAATTATACCATTGAATAATCCATACAATTTGCACCAACTATTATAATAGAACCATTGACATAAACGAAACATTTGATATAGCTACCATACAAAATTCAAATGAAATGCATACAAAATACTTAAGTGTGACGTCACATCTTAGTAGCCATTTGTATGGAGCGTTTTGGGTTTGCCCAAAATAATGTGATTTTAAAGTTGTGATATCTCAGGTAGTTTAAATGAGAATCAAGTGATTCTTTCAACGATGTTTCTATCATTGAGAGGTCTTTTGATTGCAAAAATAAAAAAAAAATAGTCATATACCGTATTGACATACTCATCACGCTTGGCAGACGGATTGGCGAGGGTTTTGATATAAATGCAGAGTTTTCCTTCTCTGGGTGCTAATGATCATGCCAGCAGCGTTACCATAGTCGCCTTTTACGACACCTCGGTAAGAGTGAGGGTGGCCTATTCTACTCTGCCGGGGACTACACGGCAATTTTAGGTATTACTACATATTCAAGACCCTGTTGGTCTAGTGGTTTAAGTATTGGGCCCTGATCTCGGGGTCCCGGGTTCGATTCCCGAAAACTAAAAGTATATTTTTAAATTTTCGCGTTGCATTTTAACTAGTTAACTAGCTAACTGCTGTAACGTAGCCGAAACGTCGATTAAAATATGTGAGCACAGAATGTTGTATCACATAATAAATATCGTGTTAATTCCCGTCTTGATTAATTATAGCTAAAAGTATGTTTTGAATTTTTCGAACATTGCTCGTGTTTGTGATCACCAATCCGCATTAGGCAAGCGTAGTGATGAAGCCCAATCCCATCATGGTAGGAGGCCTTTGCCTTTGGCCAGTTTATAAGTTGACTGATACTTTTACAACATATGAAAATGAAAAAATCTTTATTTCAGTAACATAGTCGCTTTCGCTTTCTGTCTCTATGCAAGCTCAGGTCGTTAAAATATAAAATTATGGTGCGGTGTTTTTGATAGATAGACCTCCTTATTGAATGCCATAAGGAGGTTTAATGTACTATAAATATATTACATGTATAATATTGCATCTTATGAACCCGGGGCCAAATTAAAAATATAGGTACGAACAAAATTAACGACCTTTATTAGGCAAGCACAGTTGCTTGCGCTGTCAAGGAAAGCCATACTCGATAAAATATACTAGGTACTTAACACTAACACCGAGTAAGAGATAACCAAGCAGCTTGTATTCTTCTCATAAGATTTTTATTATTTTGCTCAGTAGTTTACTTAAGTTAACTTGAGAAATTACGTCGTTTAGCTTAGGACCGACAGGGTTTTGATTTTCTATAAGTGTCTATTGTAATTGATAGAAAAGTTAGTTTCCAACGGGTTCGCAAGTTAACGCCGGCCGTAGTGTTGCAGGCGGCACGGCGTATCGTATCGGCTGCGGACAGCACTCGCGCGCTGGCGGGATGCCGGGCGTCGATTCGACGCCAGGACAGTTTCCTCCGAATTAGGGAAAAGTGTTATGAAGGGGAACCGGGGGTAGCAGTTCTCTGCATTAGTAAACACCGCGCCTTAGGCAGCAGAGGTACATCGAAAATCGATGGGGGGTGCGGGGGTGGGGCGCGCTTGCGTCCCGCGCGCGCCGCCCGCGTGTCTCAGACGAACCGTCGCGAGCGACGCACGCCCGCGACCTGTGGCGCGGCCGCGCGACTTGTTGCAAGGGCCACCTGTTAACTCATGGAAGTGCCGTGAACCTCAGGTGAGTGCCTTTCCTACCTTCCAGCAGTCAGCCGAACCGACTTTTACCATACTTCATTCGTACAAAAAAGTTTTGAACAATTTGAATCCGCGCGGGTGCTAGTGACCTTGTTATGCGCGTGTTGTCGCCGAGTGCGTGCCACTGCGGTTGAACACCTTGTTTTCGCTGCCCAAGAAACTGGATGCGATCAAACTATGCGTCTGTAGTGAACCTTACACTCGATATTTGCATACTTTGGCCGCAGTACCCGTTTGTGCTGTCATAAAAGTATACATTGTCTCGGCGATCCGTTGCGGGCTGAATTAAAAAGCCGCTTAATGAGATTGCAGCATTTTTATTGCTTCCCTTTGACCGCACAAGTTTTGTGAAAACTCGGAATTTCTTTCATTAACGTTTTAATGATACCGTCGGCATTTGTATGCCTACATTGAAGGAAAAGGTTTGTTGAATTCCTGTTGAATGGGATTGTTCTGCGCAGTGTTATGGATACCTATATTTCTTGTAGATATTTCCTGCTTTCTATAAACCATGAATTAATTAAATAATATGGTTTATCCTTTTAATTACGATTAGATACAAAGGGTCATATAATTTATGAGAAATATCGATCATTGGCAACGTTGTGTTGAACTGTTAGATCAATACTATTCGAGTAATTGGTCTGCCTATTAGAATTTTAAACTTTTCGTACAAACGACCGCTTTTAAATGCCTGCAAACTAATGTGTTCCCTACATACGCACACGTAGACAAGTGTACGGACCCTCTTTAAGATAACCCCCCCCTGCCGCTGAGCGCCGCCCACATGCATTAATCTTTCGCACCGAGGGCTATGGAGACCCGGTGGTTTACGGCGTGTCTTGCTGACAAAACTGTACTCTTTGTACAGGCGCACAGGTTACTAAAATCTCTCTTTACCCAATTTATTTTGAACCAAACGTGTTTGATATTAAGGTGAGACTTTATTGAAAAAAGTTTACAGATTTGTAGGTATACATTGATGTATGGCTGTGCATACTTATAGCGGATTTTTAAGGAAAACTGAACTATTATATCAAGACTATATAACTATTATGAGCCGAGTGGTCCCCGGCAGAGTAGAATAGGCCACCCTCACTCTTACCGAGGTGTCGTAAACGGCGACTAAGGTAAAGCTGCTGGCATGATCATCAGCACCCAGAGAAGGAAAACTCTGCATTCATATCAAAACCCTCGCCAACCCGTCTGCCAAGCGTGGTGAGTATGGCAATGTGCCCCAGCAGTGGGGACTTAAATGGGCTGATGATGATGATGATAGCAAGACGTGTCTTATGAGACTATATTATTATTATATCTTGCTCTATGTGTCACACTAAGTGGACAAGGTTTTAGCCAAAAGATAACAAAGATAGAGAGAGATTTCTTCTTCACCGTTTTTTTCATAAAAATATCAAAAACAATGTCATTCATGTGAAAACACTTGTAAAGCTACTTAGTACGGAATCAGATCAATGTATCTATGATATGTTTTTGTATTAATAAGAGCGGCCATGCTGAGTCGATGTGGGAAATTTTCTAAGGAAACGGCATTTTAATAGTGTTGTAAAAAAGAGAGAGATCCTGGAGACCTGAGTCTCTTTAAGTTTTTTAAAGTTCTCTGAGTGTTTTGATTCTTTTGTGCCATTTGAAGTCTTCTTTCGAGTCTTAGAAGTTATTTGAGTGATATGAGTCTACTGAGTGCTACGAGTATTTAAAAAATAACATTTGACATATTATTTATTTGAGCGGTGCTAGCAGTTCGGTTACGAAACCATAACACAAAATTTAAAAAGCGTAATAAATAAATAGGTATTATAGTATAGTTGAATAAACAGTAATATTTTTTTTGACTAAATTTTAGCTAATTACTTGAAGTACTCAGTCCGGAGATCCCGGTGTCATGACTTAAGTCTTTTTTAAAAGACTTAAAGACTTATGCTGAGAAAGACTTAAAGACTGATGACTCAAAGACTTAAGAGAGAAAGACTAAATTTTTAAAAAGAACATACATTTAATTTAATTTTAAATTTTCTTTTTTCCTGTTATCTCTATATTCCTCATCAACATTTTGGCGATTGAGACTACAGACAAAAGAATAATTTAAATCAGACCTTTACCAACCATTCTCTATTATCAGCTAACTGCAAGTCCACATTTGCGTTCGTTGTGGCTTCAGTTATGTAGGTATCTACCCAACTCAATAATAATAACTCAGTAATATCTACCCACAACGAAGCACAGGCCTGAGCTGTCATAGATCCGACTAGTTTACAGTGTTCAAGTAGGCATTGTATAAACATGGTATATTTTACATTACTTAAATCAAGAAGTTAAATTTTATTATAACTACCTAGTCATTTCTTAATTTTGTCATTGTCTCACTGACCGATCACCAAAATGACTTGGCTTTTCTTTAGCAGATAAAGAATGTTCAAAATTAGAATACAATCAAAGTTTATCATATAAATCAAGGGAAATTAAAACTTAGCAATAAAAAGGTGTAAGGTGTTCATGAGTTAATCTATTTATTTTCAAACACTATGTCTCGTAATTTTTTACGGTAGGTACGGTACTTAAAGTAGTTAAAGTACTAAGGTAGTTAAATTAGTTTTATATTTTGGATAACAATGAGAATTACCTATATATGCCAAAATTACATGTACATATTTTTTTAATCATCATGTGCTGTCCTGATGTGATATAGGTATCATGCGATGTCCAGTTTCACGGTCATCTGGAAGACAAAGCCAAAATAGCTTCAAAGAAAGTTGGTGTACATAATAGAGCGGGGCGGTATTTCACGCCAGCTCATCGGTTACAAATCTATAAGGCACAAGTTCGGCCCCATATGGAATACAGCTCCCATATCTGGGCTGGTGCACCTCAGTACCAACTTCTTCCGTTTGACCGCGTACAACGTAGAGCTGCTCGAATTGTCGGTGACTTGACTCTCTCTAGTCGACTTGATCCACTAGCACTGCGGCGGGACAGGGCTTCCCTCAGCATTCTATACCGTATCTACTCGTATCATGGGGAGTGCTCTAAGGAACTGTTTGATGTACTCCCTGCAGCTGAATTCTTGCATCGAACGACTCGCAAGCGATTGTTATTCCATCTTCATCATCTCGATGGATGGCGGTCTAATACTGTGCGTTTCTCGCGGAACTTTCCACCACGTACCTCAGTTCTGTGGATCGGTTTGGCTGCAGGAGTATTTCCGAACGGCTACGACTTTGGGACTTCAAGAGAATAGCGTACTCTTTTTTAAAAAGGCCGGCAACACATTAGCGATCTCTCTGATTTCGCGGATGTTGATGGGCGGCGTTGATTACTTTCCATCAGGTGACTCGCTTGCTCGTTTGTCCGCCTCTAGCATAAAAAAAAATATGGAACAGCCATACATACTCCAGGATGACGGATTTTGTATTTTAATGACGGATCTCTTGGTCAAACATTATAAAAATATAAATGTTATACAACATCACATACATTGATCAGACTCCGAGATAGGTTGCTGAAGCACCTGTGTTATGGATGTCAGAACCAACAGCGGAATCACAAATCATCATCTTCTGCCTGCCTTTTTCCATCATATAGGGTCGGTTTTCCTTGTTCGCTTTCTCTACTCTGGGCGAAATAACAATTATATACATTTAATACTTTTCTTTTGTAAACACATACTTACATTTAATACATAGAAAACACCAGACCAATACGAACAGAAATATTCATGCACACAAATGTTTGTACTGTACGGGGATCGAAACCGCAACCCTTGCACCAGAGGCAGCGGTCACTACCACTGATCCAAACGTCAAACATGAAAACGTTCATGAGACAAATATTCTCTGAAATACCCACCGCAGAATTATTTATTTCTACCATTCAAATAAAATCACTGTTCTGTTTAGAAAAATGAAAAATGGTGTTGTTATGCTAACATTTAATCAGTTAAGGTGACGGATAGGGCACACTAGCAATGCCAATAGATTTTAATTTTTAGCTACTAAACCAGATATATTTTAAACAATTTCGGGGTTACAATCTCTCGGCAAACACTTATACTATTTATTAAATAACCATGCAAAAATGTTGGATCCGTTTTTGTACGCGAAACACTGATTCACGCCAAAAGTGGCCGCTTTTGGCGGTAATTCAAACTTCGAGTACAAAAGCTGAAACAAAAGATAAGTAAAAGTATTTAATAAATAGTATAAGTGTTTGAAGAGATGTCGTAACCCCGGAATTGTTTAAAATAGATCCGGTTTAGTAGCTAAAAATTAAAATCGATTGGCGTTACTAGTATGCGATACCCGTCACCTTTATGAATTGATCAAATCCCTATTTTATCATATCCTTGCGAAATATACTATGTACAGATACTATCTATACTGAACACCTTTCATTGCTTAAATTTTCTAAATCAGCTCGGTTCTAGGTGTGCTACGAGAAGCCGCTGACTGTCGTCAGCGAGTGCTCATAGTGACAAAAACATCCCTAGTTTAAGACTAGCTCAATAGAGACTAGATCAATTGTAATTTTAGTTTCAATGTTCTCGAAGACTCCCCAATTTAAACTTTAGACAGTGTATCATGACTTGAACTCGGGGCACATAAATATCTATTTTTCCCGCCGCTGCACGCTGGCAAAGTGTTAATGTACTATGTTAACTAACTTACCGAAATGTAACTGTTCAAAGTTCATTGCGATAAATGTGAGTATTTTTATATTTCAGAATAAACCGGTTCACGAGGAAGTCTATTGAGGGAACGAAATATTGCTTGCGCAATAACAGAGTTTAATTTACTTGCTTAGTAAAAAAAAAATGTGCTGAATGATGCAAGCTTATGTGTTTAGGGTTTTCCTGCAAGTAATTACCTTATTTGTGTAACGAATTTGCAAACTGGCATATATTCGGACCAGTCATGGTGCGGCCTAACATAACAAATATTGCTGTAATTTTTTTTTAGTAGTCGTATTCGGATTTTCGAAAATCCTCGCATCCTAAAACGCACCACTCACCCACCACCTACCCCAAGTACTTTGTCTAAGCCCACGTAATATCTAATTGACATTCGTTACATCTCATGTCGATGTTGTATACTTTTTCATGTGAACTTTTTGCAGCAAAATCTCTAGTATGGTGACATTAGTATAATTAATTCGGCAGTGAGGTAAATCTTGGATAGTTTATCATCAGTACAAAAAAATGTACAGATAATGATTTTGAACGTGCAAAGATGATCAAGTCGGGCTTTTTCCAAATCTAAGGGTTGTCAAAGTCAGACAGTCTGACCTTCACAAGACTTATATCCTGCGTCTTAGACCGAGCGCAACCCTGACTCTGAAGCCATTGTTTTGGAATCAACTAGGAATAACACACTGATATAAAGATAATGACGTTATTTATATTTTTTTAATGTGATTGCTGGCAGACGAGCAGACGGATCACCTCATGGTAAGCGATTGCCGCCGCCAATGGACTCCCGCGTCACCAGTGGAGTTGCAAGCTGCCAACCTTCAAACCCCCCCTTCCCCAATCTTGGGGAACCCTCACTCACGCAGCGAAACACAGCACAATGTTGCTTCACGCCGGTTTTCTGTGAGATCGTAGCCGGTCGACCCGGCACATTCAGGCCGAAGCGTGGCTCTACCACGGTCAACATAAGTCAAACTAAAAATATTATCATCCCAAGGGTTCCGTGCAGAAAGGGACTGATTTACTAAGACTTTATATTGTCTGTCTGTCACCAGGCCATCATGAACCGTGATAGCTAGATCACTTAGAGAAACACGCTCTTCGGATTCAAGCTAGACAAAAGATCTTAAAGCGAAATGGGTCTTTTGTTGCTACTTTAAGGAAAACGCGTATCATCCTAGACCTCATCGTCGCTTTCTATCAGGTGAGATTGTGGTCAAGCAAATAAGAAGCTGACAGTTGAAATTTTCACTGATTATGTGCACTCAGGGGCACAACTAACTAATATTATTTTTCTTATAACTTGCTCACTTCACTTGCGAAGTAAAACGTTTAATCTATTGCTAAATGTTTTTGTAACATTATTAAACTTACAAATTTAGTTTATAAATTACACTTGTCAGGCAAAACTGCTTACTCAGTTTGCCTGCAGGATCAATAAGTTATATAATTCTAAAAAAAAACAACGCCCTGTTGGTCTAGTGGTTAAGTACCAGGCCGTGATCTCGGGGTCCTGGGTTCGATTCCCGGGTCGAGCGAAAAGTATGTGCGACTAACTGCTGGCAGTCGCTTCAATGTAATTATCATACGTGCTGTATGTATCATGGTCCAATTGTACCCCGGGCTTCGAAGCGACAGCATTGGATGCAAATGGGAATCACACGTTAAGATGAGGAGAATGATCAGCCGCTCGCGCCTTCTCCTTGCGGAGCGTTACAGTGGATGCTCTATGTGTAGCGATGTGCTCGCGGCGCCCTCTAACTTCCGGCGCCCGGGTGCACCGCACCCCCTGCACCATAGGTAAAGACACCCCTGGCTAGAAGGGTTGAGATGGATCGTCCTTCGACTTTGTTAGAATTGTGTATTCGGTTTGGTTCTAAAGTGCCTTATAAAAGTTATATATTATAAAACTTGTTGAAATGTAGGTGTTATAGGTTTGAGTAACGCAGTCTGTTTTAGCCCCAAATAGTTGTAACAAACACAAATGCGTATGTGTACCTGTACGTACGTTAGTGTGCACAAAATGTTTCTAAAAGGTTTTGGATCCCTGTGTGTTGGTAGAGGCACTCGGCTACCGAATAGTGCTTGGATATCATTCGCTCTTAATTTCAAATGCCGTTGTCATATTGACCGATATAAACTCTAAAACTCACTCACATGATATAAGTTTATATCGCCGCCGTCTGGTATAACTAGCCCCTCAACCAATCTTAGGCATCCACTAGGCCGATAGTTGTTTCAACAAAAAAGTTAGCCCTTTCTAAATTACTGATCAAAACACAGTCCAGCGATTCAAATTTAGTTCCGATTTAGAATAGTTATTAACGGGATTTCTACCATGTACCTTATTTTTGAGTTTCCGATATTTCGGTACTGTTGCAAGCGCCATGGTCACGCAGTTACTCCGTGACCATAGCGCTTGCAACACAAACGCCAGAAATCCCGTAAATGACTATTCTAATGTTAGTGACCATGAAAGTTTAAAACAATATTTAGTTCCGCTTTTCTCTTCTTTTTCCCGTTAGCAGAGAAAACATCTATTGTAATGGTTCGTTTATCCAGTTCTTGTGTGCAATTCATTAGGATGGCCACCCTGCTATAGCTTGCGTCCTATTTTTTTTCTCTTGTTAGTAATATAAACCCCCTCAAAAGTGAAAACATCGGTGAAAGAGAGGTGAGAAACATAGGTGTTAGCTTGGAAACTTCGAGATAGGACAATTTGAATATCACTTAGAATAGACTTGCACAAAACGCTCCATACAAACAGCGACGCGGGGCGTGACGTCAGCCCTCACAAGTTTGTGCGCATCGCGAGATAGCTTTGTTCCATTGCTATATAAAATAGTGCGTTTATGAAAATGGTTTCTTAAAAAAAGTTGCTATAAATTGAATTAGATATCGATTGCTATATAAATATTTCGTAAATTTCAGTCTTAAAATTTACTTGCCTATCATTGCCTTTAAAGGGCTTATAACATAAATAATAAGTAAGGTTTTAAGCTGAAATTTTGTAAATAGATCCTTTTGACCGTTATTTCTCAATGCTATTTTAAAAAAATTGCCAATCTCTGACCTAGTACACAAGCCTATTATAAGTAAAATTGAAAGTATATTCTCAAAATAGTCTATTAACATAGAAGTGCCAAATAATAGTACGTCATCTTCAAGTTTCAGTCGAAATTGACTGATCAACGACATGGGTATAGTTCTTCAGCCAATTGATTGGATGCCGGCGTTTAGCGAAATACTTAGGCGTCTATTTGAATGGCTAATTTAT
This sequence comes from Marasmia exigua, assembly GCA_019059595.1. NCBI lineage: Eukaryota > Metazoa > Arthropoda > Insecta > Lepidoptera > Crambidae > Marasmia > Marasmia exigua. Next base: position 13,304,015 of record CM032494.1, on the reverse strand, counting down.
CCAGATGGCTGCGACATATCCACGTTGCGAATAATTACCAATTTTACGCTACCCGTTCGGAATGAAGTTAGTTTAAAACTGCAAACAAACAATGCTGTATGCCGTTTCAATAATTTTGTTTGAGATACAAAAGCGGGAAATAGCGGACTATTCGGTTCCCAGATCAAACACCAATCGAGAACCGAAATTGATCCGTCATATAACAGTGTTATTGTTGCTAGTGTCCCGTTATCCGTGTGTCCTAACACAGCGCGCAAGATCTGCGGTAGCCACGGATGGCATTCATAAGACACGAATTTGCGACGGACTACTTTAGACATTCGTTAGTCGTCCAATCATAGCGCGGCAGCTAAGCTCGATATTGGGTTGCACACACTGTTCACAATGAAGCGCATTATTATTCAGGCCGTTCATTTTGACCCTCCAGAAAAAGGGAAAGAGATAAGGGAAGAAGGAGACTAAGCCATTGATATAATCTATACAAAAGAGGTTTCAAGGGTTTCTTCGAGATATGATACAGTGCAGCACATTTGTCAAGGTATGAAGCCTTATTATCATAAGACAATCAGTGATGCAAAATAAACGTATGAATAAAGAAAGCAGGTATAACTACCTATGTATGATCCTGATCTCTAATAGCGCCAAAGGAAGGGTGGGTCGCTCTTATATATTACGAGTTCATATCGGCAATTTATTGTGTTCAGTGACGTATAAATCTAAAATAATATAAATACAATATTAAAACCTTAGATAGATAGATACTCTTTCTTGCACAAAATACAAACTTAAATGCTAGGTGAACCGAGAAACAATGTACAATTTAGGCGGTCTTATCGCTGGGAGTGATCTCTACCAGACAACCTTCATTTAAAGGACATTAGATAGAAGAGGGGAGGGTGGTACATTCCTTTTGATTTTCAACACATTCCACACCCACATCATAAAGTAATAAATTTGATTTAAGTTTCATAGGTACTTCATACGTTGGTAGCTTTTTATTTGATAGGTCGCAGACGAGCGGACGGATCACCTGATGGTAAGCGATTGCCGCCTCCCATACACACCCGTGATACCAAAGGAGTCAGAAGTGCGGTGCCAACATTTAAGCCCCCCCTTTCCCTCGGCTTGGGCCTCCGGTACCCTCACTGACGCAGCGAAACACAGTACAGTGTTGCTTCACGCCGGTTTTCTATGATAGCTTAGTGAATAAAAACGTGCGACTTCTTATCGGTAAGTTATAAGTTCGAATCCGAACATACATCTCTGGATTCTTATAATTTATGTGTATTATCTGGGTGGTGAGTTAAAACATCGTGAAAATCACTACAACGAAAAATATTAGGGTCTCTTACCGCCCCCCTGAAGGCCTGCAGTTTGTAGAAGGGGCGTTATTGCAAATTTTTTTATGCTAGAGGCGCGAAATGAGCATGCGAGTCAACGGATGGAAAGTAATCAACGACGCCCATGAACATCCGAGAAATCAGACGAATTTTATTTTAGAGGCGCATTTTGAGGAAGACTTATATAAAGAATACCTCCTCCCCATCTTAGCAGGTAATTTTCATTACTATTTAATATTTTCTTATTATTAGATATATTTAGTCACAAATATAAGTATTATATACCCACATTGCACACATACACGTTAGGTACAAAAATACAGTAGACAAGAGTCCGTGGCACTCACTCAGCTGGTCTCACTGAAAATCAGCGTCTTGACCTTTGTCTGGGCCGTGACTTAAGCTGAGTCAGGGCCATTTATATTAGACGTCATAACACTATTCATTTGGCACTGTCTGGACATGATTGAGGATATTTTTCTTTTTTTTTGTTTGTATTTTAAATGTTTTCTGTTTGTGCCAAATTGTGTCGCTTTATGCCCTGTGTGATGTCTATAATAATATGGGTCCTTCCTTTCAAATTCCCAGTTGCATTCAAAGGTGTCACTTCGGAGCTCGGGGTACGCTTGGAACATGATCCAGGATTCGGGAAGTCTGGTAATCATAACGATGCGACTACCGTCTAACCTTTAGACAGGGGAACCAGACCAACTAGAACACGGTTACACTTTCAGAATCATTAAGTCAAATATTGTAAATATCCACAATTTTGAAAAACTATCCGTGCAAGTTACTTTCACCTGATGGATAGTAAGGTTTCCTCACGATGTTTTTCCTCACCGCTGAGGTAATGTCAGAAATATGCACATATATTTCGATCCCCGCACAGTACAAACATTTGTGTGCATGAACATGTTTGTTTGTATTAGTCTGGGTGTTTGCTATATAATATGATTATGTATTTACAAAAGAAAAGTATTATATTTGTAATCCCACTGTTGATTCTGATATCCGTAACACAGGTGCTTGAGCTACCTATCTCGGAGTCAGATCAATGTATGTGATGTTGTGAAATATTTATTATTATATTTGAAAAATCTGGAGGTACATACTCGGATTCGAACCAAGATCCCTCGTATAGTTTAATTGAACTCATTTACTGAATACCTAACAGAAAGGAAACTAAAGAATACCTAACAGTACTAAAACCACAAGTAAAGCTGATATAAAGCATTCTCGACAAAAGGATTTAAAGTCAGCTAGGTCCCGACATACCTACATAATTAATTTAATTAATACTACTTTGAGCGCTACGAGCACTACGTTTCGTAGTATTATGCTACGAAATTCGATGAATACTGCTACGGCTTTTGCTGCGATAATTTTAATGAGATATGTTTGCATCCTAGTTAAATGGAAAATAACATCCACACTGCTTTTTGGAGCTAAAAGTTGAGGTATTTCTTATTTTTGAAGCACCATTGTTAGAGCAAACTATGGAATGATAAATGAAAACCGGACTGAAAATATAATAGGAGCTGTAATCTGCAGGGTCAACATTTTTATGCTCTCTGCCTTTTGGCAGACGGGAATGGCTTTTTTTTGCGGCCCAGGAGAAACCAACATGACAGTCACCTTGTTACATGTGAGGAAAAGGTGGTGTGTGTGACCTTAACCAAAAGCCTTGGGGTGTCCATCTTTGGGCCGATTTTTTTATCCCTAGTTAAACTAAACGAATGGTTTAAAAAAGTAAACAATGGTAAAATATATCTATATTGTTAGCGAAACCAATAGTCACTTTGACTAATTTGTATTTGTTTTGTGAATGCGGGTAATTTGTGGATTAATTATTATATTTCTATATCCTCTTAACAGAGGTCAGATAACTCTGATATACGTAACACGATCGCTTAAAGTGCGGAATCAAGTCGATGCATGGTTGTTGTAAGATTCACATTTAGCCGCAATCACAAATTGGTTAGGATTTGGTAACAGGAAATGGTTATATAGTGGGCCGAGTCGTTGGGGACGGTGGAGGCCGGTCGTCGAACGAATGAGGCTATCGCCCCAATCCTCGAGGACTGGCTAAAGCGGGAGCACGGGTTCCTCTCCTACAGGATGGTGAAGGTACTAACGGGCCACGGCTGTTTCGGCTCGTACCTGAACCAAATACAGCGAGAGGCAACCCCGGTGTGCCACTACTGTGGGCCCCCAGGGGACACGGCGCTCACACGCTCGCCGAGTGTCCAGCCTAGGACTCACTACGAGACGTCTTGGTGCGAGGTTAGGCGTGTTCTCACGCTCCCAACTGTGATTCGCGCGCTGCATTAAGGTGACGGGTAGGGCACACTAGTGACGCTAATTGATTTTAATAGCTACAAAACCGGATCTATTTTAAACAGTTTCGGGGTTACAATTTCTCGGCAAACACTTATACTATTTATTAAATAACCATGCACAAATGTTGGGTTCAGTTTTGTACGTGAAAAATTGATTCACGTCAAAAGTGACCGCTTTTGGCGTGAATAAACTTTTCGCGTTATTTATTAGTATTTAGTGTTATATATGGTTATTTAATAAATAGTATAAGTGATTTCCGAGAGATTGTAACCCCGAAATTGGTTAAAATAGATCCGGTTTAGTAGCTAAAAATTGAAATCGATTGGCGTCGCTAGTGTGCCCTACCCGTCACCTTAACGGCCTTAACGGCCTTCGCCTCCTTCTGCGAGGATGTGAAGACCCGTACGCAGACGCGCAGCAAATAGCAAGGAGGGGGAGGTCGCGTCTTCCTCCCCTCCGTAGAAGAGGGGAATTGGGCAGGCCTTCTCTGCAGCTTGGTGGGGACGTTTCATTGCTCCTATCACTCCCCCCATTACACCCGGGGGGAGTAGTGCCGGGCCCGCGCCGTAAGCGTGCTCACGCCTGGGGAGGGACATGAAGGGGGACATCTAAGTCAGATTCTTATGTCCCCTCCCCACTCAGACGATGACGCACCCCTGGGTATTTAGTCAGTATGCCTATGGCCGGTTTCTCGATAGGACAAGCCCTCGCCAGGGGTGAGTCCGACATAACCGTCCGCCCCCCGGCGGACGGGTATGCGTAAGGCATTTTCACAGGAAGACAAAAAAAAGGTCCCGACCTCAGTATTTGCTGCTACAGCATTATCTGCAGTGCCGCAGCAGCGCTAAAAAAATATATACCTAAAGTGTTTTATTTTAAAGAAGCTTTCGAAAATCAGTCAAAAAGTATATTCCATCAGAAGTCACATAAAGTATAGACCCAGACAGTCAGATCTATCTGACATTGTAATTGAATAGTTCTTTGACCTATGCGTTAGCAGTATAATAATTAGCCTAGTCCCGGGGTCGAGCCAAAAGTCTGTACCTAAGTCTTCGGTAAAAAATTCTTAGTCTTGTACCCCGTTGGTCCTGCGCCTGATCCTTCTCCGGTCGTCTCACATTAGTGTCCCATCGAAATATGAGAGTAACTGAATGGAGAGGGCACTTGTGTTTGCGCACACACTTGAGCACTATAACATAACCTGCATACGTGGCTGATCGTTGAGATTGGCCGTAGCCATAATCGGTTGGAGGATATTTTATAATAATTAGCAGTATAATAATAATATCGTATCGTATCTCTCTACGTCTGTCTCTGTTATTTCTGCAGGCCATACTAAGATCACTGTAAGTGCGCATGCCTCATGTTTTCGCGTAGCCTATTTAGCCCTTGATAGAGGCAGATGGATTTCTGTGTCTAATTTTGTGATATTTAGCCCTTGATATAGGCAGATGGCGTTCTGTGTCTAATTTTGTGCTATTTAGCCCTTGATATAGGCAGATGGCGTTCTGTGTTTAATTTTGTGCTATTTAGCCCTTGATATAGGCAGATGGCGTTCTGTGTCTAATTTTGTGCTATTTAGCCCTGGATATAGGCAGATGGCGTTCTGTGTTTAATTTTGTGCTATTTAGCCCTTGATATAGGCAGATCGGCGTTCTGTGTCTAATTTTGTGCTATTTAGCCCTGGATATAGGCAGATGGCGTTCTGTGTCTAGTTTTGTGCTATTATGGCGAACCAACGAAGAAGATACTTCTTCTTAGTTTGTGGGCGAACCCCTGCGGGTTACTGTGCCACATTCTGATATACCCTGCCGGCAAACCATTAAATTAATTAGAAACACGTACGATGTAATTACGAGTACAAAAACGTTTTTACACGGTATCACGAGAAAAACAGTTATCGCGAGGTGGAAACTTTCACAAACAAACTTTTGACCTGAAACTAATTTCATAGTAGCGAAAAAATGAATTAAATAGAGTTGTTGTTTTTATTACCATAAAGGGCGTCCCAAGACTATGGGGAATGACAGGAAAGCCCCTTAAGGTGACGGGTAGGGCATACTAGCGACGCCAATCGATTTTAATTTTTAGCTACTAAACCGGATCTATTTTAAACAATTTCGGGGTTACAACCTCTCGGTTACAACACTTATACTATATTTTATTAAATGACCATGCACAAATGTTGCGTCCGTTTTTGTACGTGTAAAATTGATTCACGCCAAAAGCAGCCACTTTTGGCGGTAATCCAAAATTCGAGTGCAAAAGCAGACCAAACAGTTAACTATAAGTATGAAATAAATAGTATAGGTGTTTGTCGAGAGATTGTAATCCTGAAAATGTTTAAAATAGGTCCGGTTTAGTAGCTAAAAATTAAAATCGATTGTCGTCGCTAGTGTGCCCTACCCGTCACCTTAAATCCTAAGTTGGTGTTTAACTTTAATTTAAAAAAAACCTAAAGTCGAAGTTTTTTGGATTGTGCTTGTATTGCTTGGGAATCTTTTTTGAGTTTAATTGGGAAATTTTATATTTGAAAGAAAGAATATTTGGAGAAAGATATACATGGGTATACTAACCAGTGCAAGCAAACCTTAGCCGTATACAGTCAGCTGCACAGAGATGTTTAGTGCCTTGTCACAATAATAACGTCCGTATCCGTTTAGGAAAGTAGAAGTGGGGGAGCCACGCTTCGGCATGAATGGGGCGGCTTGACGGGAGTGATATCACGGCCTCACAGACAACCGGCGTGAAGTGTGTTGTGTTCCGCTAAGTGAGTGAGGTTACAGGAAGCCCAATCCGGGGGAAATGGGGGTCGCGGGTGTCCATGGACGGCGGCAATTGCTTACCATCAGGTGATCCGTCTGCTCGTCTGCCACCTATCGCATAAAAAAACGTCAGATGGTACCTAGCTAATAGCTAGGTACAACAAGAACGTAGCTAGGTACAAGAAGAAGACAAGGTACTAAACTGTATAGATTTCTTTGCAGCCGACCGTACATAGCTAGCTAGCTATGTACTCGTACACGGCCAAAGTTTAGTAAGAAAGACTTACCTACTGTATTAAGTGGTATAAGATCTATACGGTGTACGTGGGGAGATGAGTGAAAAGACCGAATGTTGAATAAAGACTCTCATTATTAATATAAGAAATTAGTTCATATATGAAGTTCATTGTACATAGAGACATACATTACGCCATGTACCATTACACCATCCATCTTAGAGAAAAAATGTTAACATAGGTAGTAACAATAGCTAACATTTTTTTGATAATTATATTGATTACACGTTTATATAATTTCTCAATAGGTTTAAACATTATTCGTACATGTAATGTTTGCATGTGTGGACATGTATTAGCAAATAGTACATTTGTTAAATAGTTTTTTAGATTTTCGCGTTGCATTATAACTATAATGTATCAATACGGGGATTAACACGATATTTATTATGTGGAACAACATTGTGTACTCACATATTTGGCTCGACGTTTCGGCTACGTTACAGCAGCCGTGGTCACGAGCGGACTAGTAGTGGATTAGTCCGCTCGTGACCACGGCTGCTGTAACGTAGCCGAAACGTCGAGCCAAATATGTGAGTACACAATGTTGTTCCACATAATAAATATCGTGTTAATCCCCGTATTGATACATTATAGTACATTTGTTATTATTAGGTACATGGGTTATTACAAATCAATCTATCTCTATCTCTTTTTTTCATTCAGTGGTCATCTAACACTATTCGGTGGACCAAATAGGACTATTTGGTATGTTAATTAGAAAAGGGTTGGACGACTCTAACAACAAGGACTCTATACTTCACTGGTGTTAAATGCCAGTATAAAGTCTAAATTTTTCTAGTTTTCAGATTAAAGTAATTATGTTTTTGTGGCGGGTGAATACTCGATTTTTGTATTTTTTACAAAAACACATTGACTCACTCAAACGAGTATAAGATAAAACTGCTCGTCCAAACTGGCTGCAAAATTTTCTGATTTTCATTGACGAGTGGTTGTAAATGTCCACGTCGAACCCTTTCAAAGTTGTGTACAAAGTTTGATTTTGTTAGCACTGCAGATATTTTTGGAGATTTTTTTGGAAACCGAAAATATCGAAATAGAGTTTTTCTCCGCTAGCAGAATTTCGTTTTACCAATTTTGTTGCAGGGGTTTTTGATGAATCTACTACAAAAAACACGCACGGAATGGAATGGATTACTTTAAAAAAAAACAAGTTGGGTTCGTATTGGAAGACTAAAAAATTGACAATCTCCTTCTTTTGGATTTTGAAGTTGGTTAAAATTTATCGACATCTAATAGGAAAAAAAATCTAGTTCTGATCGGAAAAAATCTGCCATGTGCGTGTCGGATCACGCGTATGGGATCCGTAGTTGCCCTAGGATCATGATGAATCATGGTGCATGTCAGTTTTTATGTACTTCTGTTTAATGTAGTATCAAAATAGGTTTATAAAGCACTTGTTGCGCCCCCGAGCACAATCATACCGCGAATGAATATTACACAACATCACATACATTGATCTGACTCCGAGATAGGTAGCTCAAGCAATGAAGATCGTTTGCCTGCACATTTTAAATCTCTGTTGTACCTACTCCATGATATTAATTTTAAATTCTTCTGTAAACCAAGTGTCAGCAATTAGATTCGCTCGGACTACATATTCAGAAATAAAATGGCGATACTCGCCATCCACACAGCTTGTTATATAAGTGTAAAACGGAAATAACAAATAACTTTTTGTGTAAGTGAAGTGCAAGTTGCTGTGTATTAGTGTATTAGCGATCGAAACGTTAACACAAAAACCAATTTGTTTCTGTATACTAATATGACGTCAATTTTTACATTCAAATTCAACTTTCCAAATCGAACAGTAAGATTTTTCAGCCAGAAAACTAGTCTAAATCTCATCTCAATATAAAGGTTGAAAAATACGCCAGCCAAGCCATTTCCGCGTTTTCCTTTCAGCTAGAAAGTGTTCGAATGACACAATAATGAGTCGTTCGATTTGGACACAATAAGCACGTGTTCCGTAGGTCCAAGCGTTGGAGCTCAGGTAAGCGCAGGAATCCCTGCGGGTGATGCACAGTGCACCGCCGCGCGCCGCCCTGAGAGGACGCCGCGTCCACAGGTGACCGCCCGAACGAACGCGCCCTACCTGTTGATAAAGTTTCCAGCGACAACACTTTTCGACCAGCTACTTACGTACGTAACTTTTAATGCTGTGCTTTTCCGTTGCGAATGTTTGGCTGACTGCGAATTTTTGCGGCGTGCGATTATTATTTGTAGCGGAACGTCTTTTACGTGTTATCCCGAGGTATTGGTACAAACAAGAACTTGGAAAAGTTTACTTCATTTAATCAAAAACTATTTTAGTTCCATTTCTGTTTAAAGCATAAAATTTAGTTCTGAATTTCAAATGAACTTCTGAATGTAAATTTAATTTGAAGGCCTGAAATAAATTTTTGCTAGCGAATATACGTCACGGAAAATGTTTAGATTTTAGAGCCACTTTTGAATTAGACGCTGCAATTTTCTGCAGTTAACAAATACGAGTATTAGATATTCCAGTTTATGGATAATGAATGATCTTTGCAAAATCCATATTATTGGTTCATGTTAAACATATTAAGCAATGGTAACAGTTTTATATAATAAATAAAATTTATTGAAACGGAAAGTGGGCGAACTAAGTTCAATTTGTGAAGAATTATTTAAATAAGTTAATTAATTTAACTTCAAATAAATCTAGTTTGTTATACTCATGTGTTCAGATCAAAGTTTACGTTAACGTTTAAGTGTCAATCAAGAAATTAGCATGGAATTAGTTGTTCTCCTTTAGTAAAAATCAGCCAAGTTGGGCCACGCGCATTTAAGGGTAACGTACACAGATCATACCTAAAATTAGGTTCCTTATAATCATCAATCCTCCAACCGATTACGGCTACGGCGGGCAATCTCAACGATCAGCCACTTACGCAGGATATACTACAGTGCCCAAGTGTGCGTGCAAGCACAAGTGCACTTTCTACTCCCTTGCCCTCATAATCCGTTAGGACACCTCTACTACTCTCTACTTATTTAATGGCGTAAAAGTTATATCACAATTTATGGACAAGAAAGCAGCTTGTGCTGTGTTTTGCAGAGTGAGTGAGGGATTCGGAGGAAAGAGGAAAATGTTGTGACTTTACTGGTGGGCATTAGCAATCGCTTGCCATCAGGGGATCCGCCTAATCGCGTGAAAAATGAGATAATCTGGAAAAATATACATCCTTATAAATGTGATCGGGAACAACAAAGGCAGAACTGTCTCCATCAAAATGGACCGTACAGTTAAAAGGTTCATCATTAAGGATGCGCTAAACACAAACCAGTGGAGGCAGATCGCTCCTGATGCTGACCACAAGGCTTCGAGACTCGGGAGAGATGAAACTTTTATATTAGTTGGCGGCTGAACATATGCTCGGAACTAAGCTCATCAATATGAAAACTAAATGGTAGCTTAATGTATTGCGGCGCGGTACTTTACGAATAGTTATTTACTTTTCCTTTTCCTCGGTAGAGCACGGGTCGCACCATAGATTAATTATGATGATGATTTTGATTTGATGGATCGCACTATGCACTTGGGTTTTGGGTTCAACTCCCAGGTCGGGCCAAAGTTAGTACCTCAGTTTTTTGGCTATAAATTCTCAGTGTCAACCCGGAGTCTGGTCAGGTGGTCATGTATCCCCCGTTTGTCACGTTAAGTCGTTGGTCCTGCGCCCGATCCCTTTCAGGTCGTGTCACATTGTTGTCCGAATGAAATATTAGGGTTGGGAAATAGAGAGTGCACAAGTTTGTTCAATCATAAGTATGTTTGCACACACTTGTGCACTATAATATATCCTGCGTACCTAGGTGGCTGATCGGTGAGAGACATTCCAATACTGGTCAATTATATGATGTGTTTCAGAAAATGTGTTTAAACGCGTTACGTATCAGTTTTATATATTCAATTTATAATTAAACATTCATATCATCGCATTGTATTAATTGCATGATATTCAGTTCATTTGATTCGATGTTCGCGGTCTTTTCCAAATCCCATTTACGTTGAAACAATGACAAACAGTTCTTTTTTTCGCATTCAGTACAAAATATACAAAGTACAATATATACGAATCGGACCGGACGGTAGGAAGGATCAGCGACGTTAAAGCGTATATTTGAAGAGATTCACAATTTTTGATTCAATCTTGTTCACAAATTACGTACACGGTAGCAGTCTCGTTTATTAGTACCCAGCATACCTTACATACCTTACACCTTTCATAGAATAATTTAGAGGTTAGTATGTAGCACGCTTATATCCGAAGCTACGGACTTTACGAGCCTAAGCTCAAATTTTCAATAAATTAATAAATACCCATAAACACGTATAGATGAAAGAATTTGACAGCTCGTTTGGATCAGTGGCAGTGAACGCTGCCTCTGTTAATTGATTTCTTTGTGTAACTAGGGAACAAACCTCGAAAGAAGGGTTCGAGAATGGCTAATAAGACTAAACTTCAACGGAAGGAAACCCAAGACTCAAGTGTTGAACGGTAAATTATTAATTTCTTCCTAGCTGCCGCCTACTGACCGCTAGACGCACCCGGTTTGCTTTGGATAACACCGCCCTCAAGGCTTTGACAGCCCACGGGGGCGTTGCCTACCTACCTACTACCTACAGATACCTACCTGTTCTGCTTTTGTTACACGTCTATGTACACCAAACCAGAAAAGGTCCCAGGAAAAGGGATTATCGTATCAATGGGTATACGATAATTTACCTAATATGTCTGAAACTGACGCCCTGTTGGTCTAGCGGTTTAAGTACATTTCATCGATAGTATCGATACAATAGATTGTACAATCGATTACTAGATTATTGCATAATCGATTAATAATCGAAGTACAATCGATTATCCGGTAACATTTCCAATTAAGTATACACTCACACGACGGTCCGCATATATTTTGGTGGGCACATAACGAAAAAACGTCTGGGAAAGACATATTTTGTCTATTGCTCGTATATAAAAGCAGTACAACAACAACGCCCTGTTGGTCTAGTGGTTTAAGCACCGGGCTGTGATCACGGGGTTCGATTCCCGGGTCGAGCTCGGGTTTGTGATCAACAATCCGCATTTGGCAATAGTGGTGATAAAGCCTAATCCCATCATAGTAGCGATAACTTGATTTCTATGATGGAGGCCTTTGCCTTGCAGTGGGACAGTTTATAAACTGATACTTTACTTTACTTTTGTAAAACTTTTGGTACCTAACAAGTTTGTTTACCGTCATTCAAACCTAGAGGCAATTTCGACTACCTTTTAGAATAGTTGTATGATTTAGGTATAAGGTGAAAGCTCCAGTATTGTGTAAAAAAGTCCTTTCAGTGGTTGACAACTTTAGATGTGGCTCATCAGATACAAGAAAGATTAAATCCTATTTAATATAACGTTCATTTCATATAATAAAATGTAAGAAACGTATCAAACAATAAATGTTGAGTGTAACCGCCTATTGTCTAGTGTCCGACAAGATGGCGAGTCGTCAGATTTCGGTTTCTGATACTGGTATTTGTAAAAAACAAATATCAATCAGAATGACAAAATCAAACAATCCAATAAAATATATCAAATTATTGTTACATCAGACGTTTATTAAACCAAATTTTCGTTGTATAAAATAAAAGTTAGGTATTCAAAGTGGATAATAAGTGTTGTTTTATCAAAAAATCGTTATAATAATGAGAACTTTATATGAAAATACATAAAGGTTATAATATATGTAACGCACCCACCAAACAAATCTTGCCACCTGTTGAAGTGACTCTCGCTCCCATACTCGACTTAGGGTGACGGGTAGAGCACACTAGCGAATGGATAATAATCGATTTTAAATTTCAGCTAGTAAACCGGATCTATTTCTAACAAACTCTCTCTCGTCTCGGCAAACACTAATGCTATTTATTAAATAACCATGCACAAATGTTGGGTAAGTTATTGTACGCGAAAAATTGATTCACGCTAAAGTAGCCGCTTTTGGCGGAAATCATTTTTTTTTTATAAAACGGACCTAACATATTTGCACAGTTATTTAATAAATCTTGCTATCTCATTACTTAAAGCAAATGTTGCCGAGTGTCAAACGCCTTTCGAATTTCAAGGCGAGTTTCTTGACCGATCTTCTCGACCAGAAACAACTTTCCGAGCCGGTGGTAGAATCGCATTATGTTTATCTACTTTTTTTAGTATATTTTATGTATCAACATATATATATATTAACATGTAAATTATTACATAAGTACTTATAAATAGTTTTAAATCATTCAAATGTATGACGATTTGTAAGTGCTGAGTACAAGCCTATGCAAATAAAGAATTATTTGATTTTGATTTTGAAATAGTATAAGTGTTTGCCGAGAGGTTGTAACCCCGAGATTGTTTAAATAGATCCGGTTTAGTAGCTAAAAATTAAAATCGATTGGTGTCGCTAGTGTGCCCTACCCATCACCTTAATATTAAAAACTATGCAAAGGATATTGATGCAGTATTTTCCAAGTATATAATAGATAGTGTACTTCAAAAGGAAGGTTTTTGAGTAACGTGCGAAGCCAGGGCCGGTCGCTAGTATACAATTTAGATAAAACATCTCGGTGTTTAATGGAAAGTAACCTTTATAACACTGAGTCTGTAATTTTTCCACGTCAGTCACCAAGAACTTGCACTACTCAGCTGCCAATGGAAGTCGGTTGAGTGCTTGATTGATTAGAGTAGATACAAAATACCAATATTCATTTACAAGTTGCTATAACAAACTTATATACCTACGGATACTACGTACGATATGAGTAATTTAGTTTCTACTGAGCCATATGTTTCGCATAAATTAATTTTCGACTGAAAGTAGCGAAAATGCCTATGGGTGTTATTACTAGACCAATCGATCGATTGTCAATCGAGGGCATCGATCGATGGTAGAATGATTAAATATATTACTAGTAGTTTGCCCTCTCATCGTTTCGGGCATTAGTTCCACTTTATACCAATAGATGAAGTTAGGTGTCGATTGCATCGCGCAAGAGTTTGGTGTTACCGGATTTCCTATAGGTAAGCGTTGTCGCTGTCAGTTAAATTTACCACTTTATAAATAGTATCGAAATTATAACATTCGATTGTCGATCGATGACATCGATGAATGATAAAATCTATATTCGATCGATAGATTCTACCAAACGTCGACCGCTAGAATCAATCGATCGGTTAGTTATCCATCGATCAATTAAAGTTATCAGAGTAGTCTATCGACGTTGATCGATGCCTTCGATCGATTGATTGATCTGGTAACAGCCAATTTTGATTCTTCTAATCAAATGCGTAAAATCCTAGATCTCGTCATTGTTTATCATCAGGTGTGATTGTACATTGGACAGCGCCGCTTCGGAATGAATAAATGCTTCTAATCCTTTTTTTAATAAAATGTATTTTATATATGTGATTTAAGTTAAAAGAATTTCGCCTACTTCCATACTTACTAATTTCAGTAAGAAAAATGTTTAAAGCTGCAGGGATTTTAATTTCCTGATTTCAGATACAAAAGTTTCAGTCTGTCGATTATAGCAAAATTGATGGATGTGTCAATTAGTGATATCTAAGAGAATATAATCACTTGAGTGATATATCAGGGCTGTTCTATAAAAAATATACCATGAAAAGAAATTCGCCTGTCTTGTATTTTGCGGAAATAGTTTGACATTTTGTCATCCAGGCTGTCAATTATTCTTTTTTCCTTCTGGTGCGGTATTGAATTAACCCGTAAAGTAGACCAGAGTATAACAAGAGCTTAAGGAAAGCTCTTTTTATAATGTGGTGTTACCAGACCAATCGATCGATAGTCAATCGATCATCGATTGAAGGTAGAATGGATAAGACGATGTCAATCCGATAGTTTTTACCAGATATCAATAGTTTTTACTGTGGGAGAACCACCTTCGCCATGAACGGCTACCATGGGAGAGCCACGCTTCGGCATGAACGGGCCGGCTCGACTGGAGTAATACCACGGCCTCACAGAAAACCGGCGTCAAGCAGCACTGTGCTTAACACAGCACAGCGAAACATCGCTGCGTGAGTTGTTTAAGAGTTTAAAAGTTGGCAGCGCACTTGTGACTCCTCTGGCGTCGAGGGTGTCTATGGGCGGGTGCAATCGCTTACCATCAGGCGATCTATCTGCTCGTCTGTCAACAATCACATTAAACAAATTGACAATTGATCGTTGGTAAAATGGATGAAAGTTGGGATATGGTCTTCAGTTGACACTGAATGCTTTAAAATTTTAAATTTAAATCTAAATTATGATTCTAGAAACGGAAGGAAACTGACAAAATGTAAGTTATACGTGCAAGCGCTTCGCAATAAATTAAGAAGGGTATTTTTTCTAATTCAGTATCAAGCATAGAATAAGGTTACAATACTTATGTATCAACGTAGAAAAGTTTCCTTATTTAAATACATTAGAAAGTGCTGGATTGTATGTTTACCCTGGCTTCATACAACTTGTTTACTCAAATAACAAGTAAAACAAAAAGAAGCTTCCATTGAAACTATTGTTTCAGGTTTCACTGAGTAATTATTAATAAAAAACGATATAGACATTTCTTTTTGGGTGCCCCAGGGGTGCTTCAAAGCAGTTACCTTATCATATGGAAAATGTAGAAGAAAGAAAGAAAATCGCATCCAGTACGCTGTCAACCGGGGAAAGTGGGGATCCACTTTCCCCAGGATTGAGCCTCCGATAGCCTCACTCACTCTACGAAACATCACACAGACGCTGCTTCTCGCCAATGTTCTGTGAAGCCGTGGTATCACTCCGGTCAAGCCCATTCATGCGGATGTGTGGCTATCCCACGGTTAAATACTCTAACCTGAGAAGAAGTTTTGGCACCAAACTGCTGTTACCAAACCTACCAATAAAATTACCTAAAATACATTTAGAGGTTCACTATTATTGATAGTGATTTGAATAAGTACGTTTGCTTGTAATTTATATTTATAACATTTCACTAGACTTACTTTTATAGAGTAGGCAAAGTTACGATGCCCTAACAGGGCCATGTTTACGGGTCTCAAGTTATTTGTATTTACATCATTACTATGTACCAACATGTTACAATAAAATAATATGACTATGTCTGGTGCTCCCCACGTTCCCAAGTTTTCAAAAGCCTTTTTTTTTTGGTTTCGCTTATGCATACCAGACCACCGGGGGGTGGCCGGGTTATGTGGGGCTCTCCTTTGGCGGGGGGCTTCTCCCAAGGAGAAGCCAGGCAAAGGCATACCCACTAAACCCCCTGCGGTTCTCCCTCATTGCCCATATTGGGGAATATCATGGTGATACAGCCAAAGTCTCCCTCCACGATATTCCCCGGGCGGATGTCCGCCTATACGGCGGACTAGGCGGTTCCTTCCCCGGACGTGCCGGGAGAGGGGATAGGGACAGCCGGGAGAACTGAGCCGTCCCTATCGGGCAGCAAAGGGAGCCTGTGCAATGCTGGTGCTGGTGCCCCCGTACCACGCACCAGCGGGCTACCTTCGCGGAGAGGGGGAAGACGCACATCTGCTTGGCGTCCTCCCCCTCCTCACCCTTCGGAAAGTTTTCAAAAGCCTTTCATAAACTAGCTGGGTTTTACCTTTAAAAGCATAAGTCGAAGTCAAATAATTCTTTATTTGCATAGGCTTGTACACAACACTTACAAATTGTCATACATTTGAATGACTTAAAACTATTTATAAGTACTTATGTATAATTTACATGTTAAAACATATATATGTTGATACATAAAATATACTAAAGAAATAAATAAACATAATGCGATTCTACCACCGGCTCGGAAAGTTGTTTCTGGTCGAGAAGATCCGGCATGAAACTCGCCAGTTACTCTTTTTATCGCCAAACTTTCATACAATGTTGTGCTTTCATACATAATTGAGAGTGATTTGATGATTAACTAATTGCTTTATTAGCTACGGTATACAGCACAGGTGCTGGAGTGCAGGCTCCCGTGGAGACCTCTTTAGGAGTTATTCTGAAGTGGCGTAAACAAATTAACAGAGAACTTCTCCCTACAACTGGCTTTAGGCTAAGAATTACGGGCATTAAAATTCTCGTAGGTACCTATATTACGTAAGCTTATTTCATTGTAACAGTTTTAAGCAGTTTAGGTACATAGCTTAAGCATTTTATCATATTTCCATGTACTACCTAAATGGAAATACCACTCACTGGATTGACCAGGTTGAGAAAGATCTCGGTCACCTACAAAGGCCGGATTGGCGACAGGTGGCTGAGAACAGAATAGAATGGCGAATTCTTGTGTCGAAAGCCAAGATCCACTTCGGTCGCTGAGCCAGCGTAGTACCTAAGTAAGTAGGTAAGTACCTACATTTGGCCGTGTGGTCCGCGGCAGAGTAGAATAGGCCACCCTCACTCTTACCGAGGTGTCGTAAAAGGCGACTAAGGTAAAGCTGCTGGCATGATCATCAGCACCCAGAGAAGGAAAACTCTGCATTTATATCAAAACCCTCGCCAACCCGTCTGCCAAGCATGGTGAGTATGGCAATTACCCCTCATGTGATTGAGGGAGGCCCGTGCCCCAGCAGTGGGGACTTAAATGGGCTGATGATGATGAAGTACCTACATGGAAATAGGAGTGATAAGCAATATGATAGGAACAGTAAGGTTGTGATCCTTAGGAATGAGAGCACCCACATAGAAAGACGGCTTGTGTCGAATTCTACGTGACTTTTTATCATGTGATTATCTCGCATCTTGTCATGACATACATATAATAATTCTTTACATTATCATTGTTTTCTTTCATGTCCTGAGTGCCTAAAACGAAACAGAATTTACGATCGAATAATTATCCCTGTCTCTTTCACAAGCGCTGTACCTGCAGATAGCGTCAGTTTAAGTTGTAATTAACTTTAAATACATACATACAATTGTAAGCAGTAAGGTTTCATTAAATAATAATAATTCCCACAACATCTCATACGTTGACCTAATTCCGTACTAAGTAGCTTAAGCACTTGTGTTACAGATATCAGACAACAGAGGAATCAGACACAAATATATACTTAATTACATATATTACACCCAGACACCGAACAAACATAAGTGTTCATCGCACGAATGTTTGTCCAGGGTGGGGATCGAACCCACGACCTTTGGCGTAAGAGGCAGTGTCACTACCAATTGCGCCATCCGGTCAGTAAATAGCGACACCATTCGTTTTTAATTGTTAGCTACTAAACCAGATCTATTTTAAACAAATTCGGGGTTACATCCTCTGGGTAAACACTTATACTATTTTTTAAATAACCATTCACAAACTTTGGGTCCGTTTTTATACGCAAAAAATTGATAACCGCCAAAAGCGGCCACTTTTAGCGTGAATCAATATTTCGCGTACAAATGTTGGGTCCGCATTTGTGCATTATTATTAAATAAATAGTATAAATGATTGCCAAGAGATTGTAAACCCGTAATTGTTTAAAATAGATCCGGTTTAGTAAATAAAAATTAAAATCGATTGGCGTCGCTAGTGCGCCCTACCCGTCACCTTAACCTCAGCAGACACAATAGAAAATCAAACGTTTTTGGCTTTATAAGGGGCCTTGCGACCTTAATAAAATAATGTCCTCCAAACCGATATTTCGGTCATGGCGACCAATCTCAGCGATCAGCCATCGAAGCAGGACATATTATAGTGCACAAGTGTTCGCGCAGACACAAGTGCACTCTCTATTCCCGTACCCTCATATTTCGATGTGACCCTCTTCAGTCGTGTCACACCAGTGTTACACGACTGAAGAGGCATTAGGTGCAGGATCCACGGCTTAACGTGCTTTCCGAGGCACGGGGGTACAAGACCGTTAACTTCCAGACTCCGGGCTGATACTGAGAATTTCTTGACAGAAAAACTCAGGTACAAACTTTGGCCCGACACGGGGATCGAACCCGGGACACCGAGCGCTACCGTCAGCTTAAAGTGCGACCCACTAACCATATAACCGACCCAATAACCGTCTGAAATAGCAATTAGCAGCAGTTATCTGTTTTAGCTTGTTTTTGTATTATTAGTACCTTTCCCGGATTAATGTTTTCGACCAGCCATTCCCAAGTTTCGAAATGAAAATATACTTCCAAGTTTCTAAATGAAAATATACGTTTCGCCTGCAATTTGTTTTTGTGTTCCATGGCTTTTGGCCGAGCTGGAGTAACGTAGTAATAGCATCACCGCGGCACAGTAGATAAATACATACGCTTAAAGCAGTATCAGACACTCAGCCTTTTTCGAAAGAAAGATACCTACAGTATTAGGGTTGTCCTCTTATTTTAGTATAATATTATTCTTATCTCTCCACTTTAGTAGGAAGTATAAAAAACGAAATACGCTCGTAACCGTGGGAGAGCCACGCTTCGACATGAATGGGCCGGCTCGACCGGAGAGATACCACGGCCTCACAGAAAACCAGCGTGAAGCCGCACTGTGCTGTGTTCGCTGCGTGAGTGAGGGTACCGGAGGCCCGATCCGGGGGGGAATGGGTGTTTAAAAGTTGGCAGCGCACTTGTGACTCCACTGGTGTTACTATCAGGTGATCCGCCTGCTCGTCTGCCACCTATGTCATAGAAAAAAAACAAAATCCTAACATACCAAACCACCTCCCCGAAGTTGTCTTGTTGGTCTAGTAATTTAAGTAGGTACCAAGTCATGATCGCGGGGTCCTGGGTGCAACAAAGATCATCTGGTGAGGGGTTGAAATTAGGAACTAACGATATTTCTCAGGAAATCAGCAGAATATGTACTAGGATACAACATTTGTACACAAAATAATGGCTTAAGTTGCTAAAAGCTTCGCAAAGATACACAAAGTTACACATTGTCTAAAAAGGTTTTATTTCGTGACTTGGGAGCTTCGTTAAGTTGTTAGTCCTGCACTCGATCACTCCGGTCAAGTCACAAAATCCCCGACACCCCTAAATCTAATTCTGACCGTCACTGGTAAATTAGAGCAGATACATCAATTTCGCCTACACTAGGAAAAACCCATTAGGAAATCACCTATATAGTTCACTCCCCCATATCACTTTTAAAATCGAAAAACTGCTTTGGTTACACACATTTCATAACGTAATTTCTTCTACGCCAATAGCAGTATTCTAGCAAAACCGACAACCCTGAATCCTGCGATGTAAGACCTTAGATCGTGTGAAGACGAGCGTCTGTATGCGTGCGTCATTTCGAGCGTGGTTCGTAGTATCCAGTACTGCTTTATACTATTTATCTATGGTGACCACGGCTACCGTCAATGGGATATACGCTTCTTGTTGTTCGTTATTCTCTAACGAAGGTTTGATATAATCCCAGAGGTTGCAGTTTCGTTTACTCGTAACTAATTGAGGCGAGTCTCTAGTGCTTGTTTGATTTCTGCTTTTCCTTTCAATTTTGTAATATGGTATGATATTCTATTTTAGGATTCGAAAATTCATTTCAAAAATTCTTAATAGTAATCGGTTTATGTCCAAAAGGACGCTTATATTTGTGAAATATGTAATCTATAACAGTAGGAAGGATAGTACTTCATTTTTCGTCCCTAAACTTGTTAAAAAAAGGGTTGGATGCTATTTGGCTTAGCTGATATTTTTGTATAAATATAAGTATAAGCTCGGATATAGACCGATATATGACTAAGCGCATGCCTTGCATTATATGACAATGCTTCATGCCAAATTTCAAGATTCTGAGTTTACGGGAAGTACCCTGTAGGTTTTGATTCCTTTGCGAGTGTCAAAAATATCGACATAATCGGCTGTATCTTTTGATTGGCTTGGCTTAGAAGTTTGAAATGTTCACAGCTTAAAGGGACAGTAGACCTGAGTAATTCATGTGAATTTCAGCTTGATACGTTCACGCGTTCTTGAGATAAAGGGTCTTGACAGACAATCAGACGTATAACAAAGTGATCCTATAAGGGTTCCGTTTTTTCCTTTTGAGGTACGGAACCCTAAAAATATTTTGGAAAATACACGGGGTTGGTTTATTTATCTATCTTGTATAATCTCGTGTCTACAGTTACTCCCTACTAGAAAAAGACTAGGCAAGGTAAATTAATTACCTTGCCTAGGTTCATCAAATTAAAATTAATAACATCCCGTTCAATCTAATACCGGAGCTATTTTTAGGGAATATCGGGACAGGCAGCCCGAAAAATGGGACTATCCTATGCCAAACAAAACGGCTGGTCGCGTTATGTATCGGTTAGTTTTTTTTCCATTGTGAAGCATCGAAGAAACTAGCGCCGCCAATAGATATTTATTAATTGTGCCGATTATGAAAACAGTGAATCCATAAACACAAGTATTAAGATTTTTTTATAATTTAATTTTATGTTTTGGAAATGATAAGAACTTATGATTACATTGTACGATTATAATATTACACAAAAGCATCTCAAAAAATTGGTAATACTTTTCTTTATGGATTCACCGTTTTACTTTTTTTTAATGTCTCATTATCGCTACAATTAATACATATGTATTGACGGCGCTAGATGTGTCCCCGAGTTTAACGCCAACCGTGTCAAACTAAGTTCGGGGTGGCTCTGAAACAACATTCAAGTCGAATGTTTCATTAAACACGTAGGATCACGTAGCTCTTCATATCTGTGTATGTCTTATATGATGAGAATTGTTTTTTAGATTTTCGCGTTAGCATTATAACTATAATGTATCAATACGGGGATTAACACGATATTTATTATGTGAAACAAAACATTGTGTACTTACATATTTGGCTCCGACGTTTCGGCTACGTTACAGCAGCCGTGGTCACGAGCGGACTGGCGGAGCACGGCGTCGTCTGCTGGGGCCGGGCTGTGAATCTTCGGACATTTTTTGATATCAATTCGCCACTAGATGAATTGTCAGTGAAGCTACTCCGACACACTACACTAACAGTATCGGTGTTTGTTTGCGTTAGTAACGGCCTAGCACAGGGTTTGCACTTGTTAATTACTGGATTCCATGTCGATGATATTTTAAATCCATATAGTGGCGAATTAATATCAAAAAATGTGAGGGTGTCCGAAGATTCACAGCCCGGCCCCAGCAGACGACGCCGTGCTCCGCCAGTCCGCTCGTGACCACGGCTGCTGTAACGTAGCCGAAACGTCAAGCCAAATATGTGAGTACACAATGTTGTTTCACATAATAAATATCGTGTTAATCCCCGTATTGATACATTATAGTAATGATGAGAATTATGAGTAACTCATTAATAAAAATTTAAATTAGGCAACAGTACATACATGTGCAGGCATACAAGACTTAAGGCACAGTATAACAAGAGCTTTCCTTAGCTCTGGTATGGTCGAGCTAGTCTAGACCAGATGTCAAAAATTTCGTATAGTTATTGAACAAAAAAGAAACACTTAAGGTGACGAGTAAGGCACACTAGTGACGAGAATTGATTTAAATTGTTAGCAACTAAACCGAAGATTTTTAACAATTTCGAAGCTGCAGCCTCTCTTGAAACACTTACACTATTTATTTAATACTTTTACTTTAACTTTTGGGTCTGCTTTTGTACTCGAAATTTGAATTACCGCCAAAAACGGCGACTTATGGCGTTAATCCAAATTTGGAGTGCAAAAACAGATCATAAAGTAGTGCACAATTATTAAATAAATAGTATAAATGTTTGCTTAGAGACTCCCGCTCCTGCAATTAAAATAGATCTGGTTAAGTAGCTAACAATTTAAATCGATTGGTGTCTCTAGTTAGTAAGAAAATAATTGAGTCAAAGGACATCAAAATCAGCAAAGGTACTCGTATCACAAATATATCTAAATATTTTGAAAAAGTCTCCATTATTAGTCGTCGCAGTAATTCAATGTTTGTCGAGAGTTAGTATAAAATAACCAACGATATCGATAATTGGAGTCGTTATATTGCAACCGTCCGCGTCAGCTTTGGCAGCTATTTATTTCCTATTGGCCCTGTTGTTGAAAATTCCAAGAAAATACTAGGTTGAAAATATGCTCCTCTAGTTAGGAATATTATTCATCGAAATGGTTTATTCTGAAGTTTAGAATCGACTACTTCCGTGTTTTTCTTTCATGATATTTAAGTCCCAAATTATGTACGTTTTTACTACGAAAAGCGATTTTACTTAATTATGCCATATTCTTATATTAACTCACTTCAAAAGGTAACTTCATCGGAAGTCTGTTGAGTTTTTGGACACTTTAGATTAGAGCGGAATCCGCTGGGTCACTTTTAATCTTTGATCATTTGTATTGATACTTTCAACGTGCGGAGACGGTCACTGAACAAACACCCAGTCACTAAACAAACACAATAGGGTATTTGACTAAGCTCGAGATTTTATAAAATATAAATATTTTATCAAAATATAGGTAAATATGTGCCAATAGCAAAAATTCTTAATTAAAAATATAACGTCTAGCCGGTTTTATGGTCATTCAAAGATTCATGGGCAAGTCCATTTTAAAAGTATAAAATTATTAAAAATAATTATACCATTGAATAACCCATACAATTTGCACCAACTATTATAATAGAACCATTGACATAAAGGAAACATTTGATATAGCTACCATACAAAATTCAAATGAAATGCATACAAAATACTTGTGTGTGACGTCACATCTCAGTAGCCATTTGTATGGAGCGTTTTGGGTTTGCCCAAAATAATTTGATTTTAAAGTTGTGATATCGCAGGTAGTTTAAATGAGAATCGAGTAATTCTTTCAACGATGTTTCTATAATTGAGAGATCTTTTGATTACAAAAATAAATAAAAAAATCAGATACCGTATTGTTTACCACAGTGGGTACCACGACCCTCATGATAATGAGATAGGTCACTACTAGAGTATTAGTCCAGGCCAGTTAAATGCATGAAGAAATATACAATATAGCTAAGTCGGTCAGTCACAGGCCTTTATAGAGGTTTTCTTCAACCAACCTTTCACATTTATGCCTACAATGCTAATAAAAAGTCAACTGCCCTGACAGTGAATTACAATAGCGAAGCTCATCTTTGATTGTATTGTACAGTCGCCTGCAAAGAAATGTAATCACCTCGACTGTCGGAACAATAAGGTTCTTATTTGAATGAGGTTAGATACTTATTTGTGTACATGTCTGTACTCATAAATAAAATTGATGTAGGTATATGATATTATTTTCATACAGAATTGCGGCTGGAAATGCTAGCAAAGCTTAATTCATCATTGCTCGCCAAGCGGACAATAATGTTGCTGCAATTCTTCAAATTCATTAGAGACAGTATTTGTTCCCGAGTAAATATAGGGTGTATCTGTTAACAGTATTATCCTTATAACTTGTTTTGCTTAGAATTTGTAAGAACTGTGTGAGTCCTATATTTTTCAAAATCGTTAAAAAATACTTCTCGTACAAATTTGGCAAGCGCTGTGTTTTCCCAAGTGACAACCTAAATTTGTTTCAAGCTACGTATTTAAAGAGAATAAATGGAATATAAACTCGAGTCTTTAATCTTAACAAAATATTGCAAGTGACTATGAAAACACATAATTAAGTCACCATATATGAAACCCTCACTAGCTTTGGAACTATGGGTTTAACCCACCTTTTGCACTTACACACAAACATTTTCATTCAATACGATAAAAAGTCTACCTGTAGCCTGCATGTTACCCCTGGCCACCTGTTAAGCAACCTGTAGCCAGAGCCGGCTCCGCCAGGGCTGACCCTGTATTTTTCATTCATTCGCCACAAGGCGCAGTGGATGCAGACATTTCGTGCTGAAGGAACAGGATGAACATGACGATGCAGAAATTGTTTTGCTATGTTTTCCACTTATTGAAGACATAAACATGCTAACTTGCTTTTAATGATACATTTTTCCTTATTTGGAAAATATATTTGCATTCTCTTGTTGGTTTCTAGTTTTCATCAGATCTACTCATACAATTTGTTGCCCTAAGTTTATTTGCATTGATATTTGCACAAGCATTAAAAGTGATTATTTTACGGTAGGAGAGCCACGCTTTGGATTGAACGACTCGACCGTAGTTATACCACGGCCTCTCAGGAAACAAAGCGCGAAGCAGAGCTTCCGCTGCATTTCGCCGATTGAGTGAAGGTACCGGAGGCCCAAGCAGATGGGAAAGCGGGATAAAAGGTTAGCAGAGTGACTCCACTGGCAGCAATCGCTTACCATCAGGTGATAATATTATGTCAGCTAGTCTGCCACCTTAATTAAAAAAAGTCATTTTTAAAACAAGCTTTTATTATATGCTCTCAAAAGTATGTATAAACTAACCTTTCAATTGTGATATATCAAGCGGAGCAATCGTTTTTTTTATGAGCAATTATAATGACAGCTTAGACAATTTCTGTCTAATGTAACTAGCAAACAAATGCACGGACCCAGTCTGTGGAATGTAATAGTAATTTACCAATAAAAAAAACCTTTGAATTGTAGGCTGCGTATGATGAACCCTTCAATTTATTAAGTATATCTAATTTAAAGGTATTTTTGGCCGTGTGGTCCTCGGCAGAGTAGAATAGGCCACCCTCACTCTTACCGAGGTGTCGTAAAAGGCGACTAAGGTAAAGCTGCTGGCATGATCATCAGCACCCAGAGAAGGAAAACTCTGCATTTATATCAAAACCCTCGCCAACCCGTCTGCCAAGCGTGGTGAGTATGGCAATTACCCCTCATGTCATTGAGGGAGGCCCGTGCCCCAGCAGTGGGGACTTAAATGGACTGATGATGAAAGATATTTTTACCATTAGCTTTTTTTGCATTTTTGAGTACTATAACCCATAGAGTACGTGTAAGTACAATTATTGAATTTTGCTAGACACATCATCTACATGTATTGACGTTCCGAATCAGCGGTACATTATAATATTTGACATTCATAAATGTTCTGTGTAAATTATTATAAATTGAATAAAGATATTTTTGATTTTGATTTTTTGTACTTTGGGCAGCAATCTTTTCTTAAGCAATACTTTGTGTGCACTTTCATACGAGCTATCCTTTCCTATTTGATGAATTGCGTTCGATGACCCCCGCTCAGCGCTTGCAATGCAGTGCGGGTTATATATTGAGTATGCTATGGAAAACACAGGTTTTCTACCATCTCTATACGCTGTATACATAGTTCTCTTCCGCTCCTGTGCAAACAAAAGTTTTCCCTCTACCTACTAGTTGTGTGCTATACTGCATCAAAAGTTCAAACTTTTGTTCTTTGTAGGTCAGAAATTCTGTTTTTATTATTATGTAGGTAAGCTCAAGCTTAAGTATACTTGAGCAATGGAAGCTCAGTGGATAAGAATGTGCGCCTTCCAAACGGAAGGTCGGTGGTGAGAAGAAATTTGCACTTTTCGGACAGTTAAAAAACGTTGGATACCTGTAATTCATGAGGGCGATGGTCTGGTTCCCCTGACTAAGGGTTGTGAAGGTCAGACGGTAGTCACTACATTAAATTTATCTTTCTGCCTGACTTAATCCTGGTGCCTTAATTTAAAGCCATCCTGTAACGAACGAGAATATACCTGTCGCATCTAAACAAAGCGCGTGTGAAAGAGAGGGGACACTCCGATTCGGTCGTAACATCTGCTTTAAATTATGCCCTCTGGATCAGGGTTCAAGTGTACCACAGGTTCTGAAGTTGGTTAGAATAATTCAAGCAGTACAATAAAACATAGACTTTGTATTGCGTGTGTTCGAAAGTATCAATGACCGGTTGGAGCTGTTACTAGGATTTACTAAGCCACGGCTGGTTTTATAATAAATAAATGATAAATATTTCACAACATGTCATACATTGATCTGACTCCGAGATAGGTAGCTCAAGACCCTGTGTTACGGATATCAGCACCAACAGCGGAATTATAAATACGAGTAAATACATATAATGCTTTTCTTTTGTAAACACATACTTACAATACATAGAAGACACCTACCAATAGAAATAATCATGTTCATGCACACAAATGTTGGTACTGTGCAGGACCGTTCACTACCTCTGATCCAAACGGGTCGTCAAACCGCGCAACATAAAGCTTATGCCAGGACCAGCCATTACGCCGTAGAAAAAAACATCAGCCCAGTGCGAGTCGGATTCGCGTACTATGACCTCCGTACACTATATTATTTACTAGTGTGGCCTAACCTCGTTTCAGTACATAAATAACTTCAAAAACGGCAGTGTCATACTACCTTCGAATCCCCGTTTTACCCCCCTTGGGGCTGAATTAAAAAGTCCCTTCCTAGTAGCTCCCATACGCTATAAAAGGTGTGCAAAATGTCATGTTTCTAATCCATAGATCTAATCTAAGATTTTTTAAATGAATAACAACTTAATATTCTGTCAATATTGGAAGCTCAACTTAAATATTTATTACCGACTTCGAAAAAAGAGCAGGATCTATATTATTTGTGGTTATAGTGCAGCAATAGATATCCATTATCTATAATTTTTTTTTTTTACAGTGGACTATGTATGTAATAAATAGACTCGTTTTTACCGTTTTTACCAGAAATGAGCCATACAATTGGATTTTGCTCATGAGATATAAACCTGGTCAACGACAAACAGTAAATGCTGTATTATATTTTTATTGTGGGTACAATGGTGTGTTTGACTACCTCGGTAGCGCAGAGTCCAGTAGGTACCGGAATTTCGGTTCGGGATAAAAACTGTACCTGAGGTTTTTAGTGTCAGTCTGAAATCTGGAAGTTGGCTGTCTCATACCGCGTGCCTCGAATAGCACGTTAAGCGGTTGCTCCTGTGCCTGATCCCTCTTCGGTCGTGTCATACACCAGTATGACACGACCGAACACACACCAGTGCCATCAATAATATCAGCATAAGGTACTTAATAGAGAATCAAGAATGAATTTGTGTCTGCGCACTTGTGTACTATAATATGTCTATGTTTTATCAGCGTGACTTAGTGATGGTGGAACTTTCTGATGGTGCACACACTTGGATACGTGATACGTGGACGGCTTTTGTGCACAGATCATGTGTCAACGACCAAATATTTGAATTGGCGCGCGCTTTATAAAACTCAGAAAGAAGCGAAACAGTCACTATAGACACGTATGCAAGCTTTAGTAATAAAGTCCCTTTTTACCCTTTGGACGCGGATACACGTGTCTGAAAGCGATGGCGACTATCGCTCACGAGGGTCCTGCCGCCTGCCGCAAGCACGTTACGCGCGGCGTAACGTGTTTTGTTAACTACACCTATGTGATCGGTCGCCAGGCGTATGGATAAAGCTGGATATAATCAAGCAAAGTTTTGGTTATGAGTCCGGTTAAATTTGGCAGTTTCTGGCCTACAATGACTTTTAATGACAAACTCCAAATAAACCCGCACACACACATACCTATAGGTACACGTGTTAGCGAGATCGTGCCCTAAAGGTAATGTTTGATGATCATGATCTTTAATAATTTATGGAAAGAGTATGGTCTTAAAATGACCTGTGGCGGTCTCTTTCTAAAAGAGACTGAATAAACATCAAATCTTAATTTGAACATTTCCTTTCCACTTTCCTTTATGACCTATGTCCTGCTGAATCCAAATGGATTATCCGGCTTCTCAGTTTTAAAATATGGCGAACCTACATGTATCCGATTAAATAAATACTGCCGTGTTCGGGCTAGGTGATAAATTCGCTTGTGTCTATTGCGTTTTTTAAACGACGAAAAAAAAAGGAGGATGTTCTCAATTCGACGCGTATATTTTTCAAGGAAAAACAATCCGGTGTAAACATGAACGATTTAAGTTTCGTTATAAAGGTGTTTAATTTATAAGGAATACTATCGATTCTTCGCTTACATTGAGTAGTTTGGGCGGCTCAAATATTTGCAATCCCGTCCAGTTTTCTGCATAATGATTGTAGGTGATCGCATTTAAATCATTAAAATCTATATCCTGAAACAAAAAAAACGACTTAATCCTTGTGCAAGTACAATGTGCGGCAACTTGTCAAGATTACGAAGTTAGATTTGCAGTTCCTGTCACCACAACTTATCCGCCAAGCTGAGCCGTGGCTATCCAATTATTTTCTACATATTTTAGGTATATTTTCCATTACTTGATTGGGTAATTAGAATTGTAGCGGCTGCCCGGACCATATTGTCGAAGTAAAGTGGATCATGGTCCAGTCGTCGGACCGGATCAGCCACGGCCTCGAATACGTTGGTATCGACCGAAGTTTAGTTACAGAAGAATAAAACACAGAAAGATAGCTTTGTACCTGACCATGATATCGAAGATTTCGTTATAGTCAATTCTCTACTTAGTTTGTGGTTGTAGATATATTTGACTACCTGGGTGACGAAGTGCTTAGTGAGCCGCACTTTCAAAAAATTCGTCTCTAAGTTCAGGGTAAGAAATTATTAGTGTCAGCCCGGATTGTCAGTCTGGAAGTCGGCGATGATGTTCCCCCGTGCCTCAGAAAGCACTTTAAGCCGTTGGTCCTGCGCCCAATCCCGGTCGTGTCACGCTGGTGTCCCATCGGAATATGAAGGTAAGGGAACAGAGAGTTGTGCACACACTTGAGCACTATAATATATCCTGCGTACGTGGCTGATTGTGGAGATTGACCGCCGTAGCTGTAATTGATAGGAGAATATTATTATTATAGTCATAGCAGTATATCATAACGTCTCCCCGGCACTTCTGTCTCAGTCATTACTGCCGAAACTAGCTGAGATTACTGTGAGCGGGGCACTTGTAGCTCGTGATGTAGATAACCGACCTTCTGCGTATTATTATTTTTAAGCTTAGCCCTACCACTGCCTTCTCTCACTACCTCTTTCTCTTACATCTTAGCGTGTAATTTCTGGTTGCACCCAAAGCTGTTGCTCTGGAGCCCGGGGTACGCTTACAATGAAGTGACTGCCGTATGACCTTCGCAACCCGCTTAAAGGGAAACCAGCCTAACTGAATCATGATTACACGTTTCAGAAACAATCAGGAACGTGCAGGTTTCCACACAATGTTTTCCCTCACCGCCGAGCTAATGGTAGAAATATGCTCATAGAAAAATTTAGGTTCAACACACGCAGGGAGTGTGGAAGGCGAATTTAGAATTAGTGAGGTACCATCGTCCTACCTTCTCTCCCTCCCGTTCTTATGGAAATGATATCTTGATTTTTTTGCCCTTATAAGCCATCCGTTCTCTGCGCTGTGCCCGTCCACTTCCGTTTTAATTTTATTTCTTTTACTTGAAGCTCCAACGTTTTCTTAATTATCGTGAAAATTGAGTTATTAAAGAGACGAATTATTTATTAAAGAGGTGAAATATAGTTCATTTCTCGAGAAATATGACAGCAAGGATCTCCTTGGTAATCTTGCCAAGCCGTGTTATGGGTTGACATACCGTGTGTGTTACCTACAGCTACAAAAAGCTGTCAATAGTCACGATTTCCTAATAATAGTATTTCTTTTTCACTTTTATCTATAAAAGTTTTTTCCATGCTAAAGGCGACAAACAAGCATCACCTGATGGAAAGTAAAAATAATCAGTGAATGCTCCATAATTATTCATGAGAAATCCTTTATAAGATAGAGAGAGATAGGCAACTTTGTTAAAAGAGGAAGTTTAGGTTTATTTAAGAAAATAACGGTGGATTTAATATAAATATCTGATGACAAGTATACGTGGTTAAAACGTTTTAAACGGATAACTATCCACAGGACAATAAAGCAATTATTATCGTAATAAACTCAATTGTGTTCTTGACAATGAGAACGCCATTTTGAATTACCTATGATATTAATAATTCTGTCGAAATTGGATTTACCGTTAGAATAGGCGTTGACTGTCGGATGACTAGTTGGTAGAACTAATTCTTTTACTGGATAAAGATTGGTCGAATCCAACCATAGGGCCGACTCGACCAACCTTAAACCGATACTAAATCTATGATATAGCGCTGTCATTCTATACACATCTGACTTTAAACCGTAAATTAAATAAAATAAAGATTATAAGGAATAAGATAAAGATTGGTCGAATCGAGCCTTAATTGAATAGTTAGCATTCATGAATAAACGTCACATGCTCAAAGGCAAACGCTGACATAGTTCCTAGTGGAAATGTTAACCCGCTTTCCAGGTTCTGTACACTTTTCCCACAAAGTACCCTAAAAGGAGACCCAACAGAAATGTGGATTACATTTCTCTAAATTCGGCTACTGCGAATTACATTCAAGTCACTTGAAATCGCTAGTGCAACATGTCTCATGTGGTGACTGCTGATGTGCTTCCAGAGGTTTCTGTCTTTACTACCGGGAAGAATTCGGACGACGACGAGTCTTTCAATTGATAGGATAACATTATTTATTTCACAATAAAAACATAACGTCACTTATTCAGGAGCAAAAAATATTTTTTTTTATTTTTTGAATTTATAAAACTACATAAGTACTACACTGTGGTCTCATGGTGGGACAAAAGTATTATACTGATGAAACTTATCAGTTTTCCTCAAGTGGATATTGGACCCAACTTGGTCAAAACCAGAAAAAAATGGGTACTTAAGGCCAGCAAAACATTAGCGATCTCTCTGATTTTGCAGATGTTCATGGGCGGCGTTGATTACTTTCAGGTACTATTATTAAATCTGTGCTTTCAGGTGACTCGCCCGTGTGTCGAATCTAGAATAAAAGAAAATGTATCAACTAGCTGGTCACTTTTTTATAGGAAGGTGATATTTTTTAGTTCCCTACTTTAAAAAATGTATGAATAAAATCTAATGGAACGGAATTTAAAAAATAACACACTTCCCTAGCGCCGAAAGATACGTTGAATTCAAGTTGCAGTGTACGATGCATCCTATTTGCCCACACTCGCCTACCTTATTCAATACCACTGTGAATGCGCAGAAAATGTGACAAAGAAATGTGGCGAAAAGCCTTCTAGGAAATAAGAGTACAGATTGAGTAAAGCTACCAACACGGGAATTATTCACAACGGGAACAAAAGCGTAGTTTGAAACGCAATCGACTGGATAATTGCACTACCCTG
This sequence comes from Marasmia exigua, assembly GCA_019059595.1. NCBI lineage: Eukaryota > Metazoa > Arthropoda > Insecta > Lepidoptera > Crambidae > Marasmia > Marasmia exigua. The sequence continues at coordinate 13,272,154 of CM032494.1, read as the reverse complement.
CGAACCAACGTTTAAAAAGTTTATTAGGATTATGCCTGCACTCCCGTTAGTTTAGCTAATGTCCAGTGAATAAAATAAATAAATAAATAAAATAAATATTTTCACAACATCACATACATTGATCTGACTCCGAGATAGGTAGCTCAAGCACCTGTGTTACGGATATCAGAATCAACAGCGGAAATACAAATATATACATATAATACTTTTCTTTTGTAAATACATACTTATAATACATACAAACACCCAGACCAATACAAACACACATGTTCATGCACACAAATGTTTGTACTGTGCGGGGATCGAACCCGCAACCCTTGGACCAAAGGCAGCGTTCACTACCATTGTTCCAAACGGGTCATCAATAATAATAAGTGAAAATAATATTAATAATAATAATTCTCACAACATCTCATACGTTGACCTGATTCCGTACTAAATAGCTTAAGCACTTGTGTTATAGATATCGGACAACAGAGGAACACAAGTATATACTTAAATACATAAATTACACCCAGACACCGAACAAACACAAGTGTTCATCGCACAAATGTTTGTCCAGGGTGCGGATCGAACCCACGACCTTTGACGTAAGAGGCAGGATCACTACCAATTGCGCCATCCGGTCAGTCATAAAATAATTGATTGATTTGGTTTAGTTGAGGAGTTGCAGTGACCACGATTGATCGGTAACCCATAAGAGACCTCTCTCTGTGGGTCCCTCATTACTGAGGATGTTTAATTATTGTTCTAAATGAAGCGCAAAATATGGAATAAATTATTAGTCTTAAAGTCTAATCGCACTAAAAATTGCATGAATCTACGTTACGTAAGAAATATGAATATGATAACACAACATTCTCCTAGATTCATTTTAGAAACCTGTAGGCGTCTGACTGACGATTATGTTCCAACGGTAGGTTTCTCTACTGTAAATAAGAAAACCAGCGATAATGGCATTTCTTAGTTCTTTCAAAGGAAGTGTCGCTCTAGTTAGCAATACTTTGAAAGAAAATTAAATGTGCGCCGTTTAGCTGGTGTTTATTTTAAGGATACAAGCCGTAAATACTCGAGGACGATTTTGGTGCAGCGGTCGACATACTGGTGATCCCTGGAAGCATTTCAAGTAAGTCCAAAGTGCCATTCTAAGAAATTATGTCTTACAATAAAGGAGCGCCTTCTTTATTAATGTAAAATTTTATATTACCTATATTTAATTAGTAAGTAGCTAAGCACTTGTGTCATGGATATCAGAATCAACGAAGGAAACAATCATAAGAGATAATACCCAGTCAGACATAGTACAAACCCAAGAAGGATTGCCAGCAGCTTTACCTTAGTCGCCTTTGACGACACCTCGGTAAGAGTGAGGGTGGCCTATTTTACTCTGCCGGGGACCACACGGATAATGATCATCAGCACCCAGAGAAGAAAAACTCTGCATTTATATCAAAACCCTCGCCAACCCGTCTGCCAAGCGTGGTGAGTATGGCAAGTACCCCTCATGTGATTGAGGGAGGCCCGTGCCCCAGCAGTGGGGACTTAAACGGGCTGATGATGATGATGATGAAGAAGGATTAGCTAATCCATTTTTGGGCATAAATGGGCGGCTCGATTTTTCCAGGATCCCATCATCGGATCCTGATATCCTTTTCATGGTACCAATTCGGGACTATCTACTTTCCAACTAAAAATAATTATCTAAATCGGTTCATATATGGTAAAGTCATCGGCGAACAAACATAAAATATATATATATATAGATATATATATATATCGAATTCAGAACCTCCTCATTTTTTTTAAGTCGGTTAAAAATTCTCTACTATTTCTTGTAGTGTCCGGTAGTCGGCCTGGCTCTCATTTGCAAATATAGGAAAAATTAAGAAAATCATATTTTATTAGTTATATAATATAGTAAAATTATTTTAATAAAATGAAATGTACGGCGGAACCCTCGGAGCGCGAGTCAGACTCGCACTTGGCCGGTTTTTTAACCATCTTTTCTTTTTTTGGTAACGCAGATAGCATGCCGCCGGCTCAGAAGGAACCGACGTTGGTCAATGGCGAAGAACTACAAAATACCAATAAAATATTTACTTTTGAAATATTTGTGTCTTCCTGCCATATTATATTACAATTGGTCGTTTATGTAAAGACATGACGAAAATAAACTTTACACGCAATTTTTCGCCTTTAGTTTTTTGTGTTAGGTGGCAGACGAGCAGACGGAATCACCTGATGGTAAGCGATTGTCGCTGCCCATGGACACCCGCGACACCTCTGAGCCGGCCCATTCATGCCGAAGCGTGGCCCTCCCACGGTCAGAATTGTTTTGCAAGTTTATTATACAAAGTTGTGATTACTGCTTTTATTCTGTTCAATTTGGCGTTCATTTTGAGATACGCAAATTAGTATCGTAGCAGTCGTAGTGTCCGTAGCTGTTTCTGTACTCGCTCTGTGAGCACGTAGCAATCGCGCGGCTACGAGATGCTACGAAACTCACTCCAAACTTTTCGACACGCTCCAGGTTGTGAAATGTTTCGTCTCACATTTATTGCAACGTTTAATTTGGATGTTTTTAATAGTGGACCAATTATAACATTCTTAATTAAAGACCTATTTTATTTTGGGTTATTGTCATTCTTACTCATAGACTTAGAATGGCGGACATTCTAATACTATGTTCTTACTACGCTCTATCTCTGCGAATTCACGCTTGCTTTAGAACTTAGTTACTGTACTCCGGATGTTTTACGATACCTGTCTGCGTCACCAATTTTGTAGTATTAATATCTACATAGATTTTTAGATTATAAATTAATTTACCTTGTAAGTTACACCCGTAGGGGTGTACATAGATTTTTGTAAAATTCATAACTGTGGCGCTCGGATGAAACCTCCTTTTTAAAAGCGCACATTGATACCACCCCAGAATTATACCAATTTGTATAAAGGGTTGACCGTGGGAGAGCCACGCTTCGGCATGAATGAGCCGGCTCGATCGGAGTGATACCACGGCCTCACAGAAAAACCGGCGTGAAACAGCACTGTGCTGCGTTTCGCAGCGTTAGTGAGGATACTGGAGGCGCAATCCGGGGGGGGTAGGGGAGTTTAAAGGTTGGCAGCGCACTTGTGACTCCACTGGTGTTGCGGGTATCCATTGGCGGCGGTAATCGCTTACCATCAGGTGATCTGTCTGCTCGTCTGCTAAAAAAATGGGACATAAAGGCTGATACTTTACTAAGGACAATAAAATATATTTTTGTAATATTCAATATTACTTATTTCAAACCAAGACCAAGATGCATCGTCTTCGTTGGCTTGGCCACCTCGAGAGACTGGATGAGCATCGTCTCGTGAAGAAAGCATACCAGAGCCGACCGATAAGCCGACGCCCGGTATGCCGGCCTAGGTATCGCTGGAAAGACGCCGTCGAAAATGATCTGCGAGAACTTCAGGCCTTTAACTGGCGACAAGTAGTGCAGGACCAAAGTGGCGTTCTCTTGTTTCGGAGGCCAGGACTCGTTTTGGGTCACTAAGCCAGTGGAGTAAGTAAGTACTTATTTCAAAAATTTGTTACGTACATTAGGGCATTACTATCAGTAGGTAACACTCGATCATCAGCACCCAGAGAAGAAAAAACTCTGCATTTATATCAAAACCCTCGCCAACCCGTCTGCCAAGCGTGGTGAGTATGGCAAGTACCCCTCATGTGATTGAGGGAGGCCCGTGCCCCAGCAGTGGGGACTTAAACGGGCTGATGATGATGATGATGAAGAAGGATTAGCTAATCCATTTTTTGGGCATAAATGGGCGGCTCGATTTTTCCAGGATCCCATCATCGGATCCTGATATCCTTTTCATGGTACCAATTCGGGACTATCTACTTTCCAACTAAAAATAATTATCTAAATCGGTTCATATATGGTAAAGTCATCGGCGAACAAACATAAAATATATATATATATAGATATATATATATATCGAATTCAGAACCTCCTCATTTTTTTTAAGTCGGTTAAAAATTCTCTACTATTTCTTGTAGTGTCCGGTAGTCGGCCTGGCTCTCATTTGCAAATATAGGAAAAATTAAGAAAATCATATTTTATTAGTTATATAATATAGTAAAATTATTTTAATAAAATGAAATGTACGGCGGAACCCTCGGAGCGCGAGTCAGACTCGCACTTGGCCGGTTTTTTAACCATCTTTTCTTTTTTTTGGTAACGCAGATAGCATGCCGCCGGCTCAGAAGGAACCGACGTTGGTCAATGGCGAAGAACTACAAAATACCAATAAAATATTTACTTTTGAAATATTTGTGTCTTCCTGCCATATTATATTACAATTGGTCGTTTATGTAAAGACATGACGAAAATAAACTTTACACGCAATTTTTCGCCTTTAGTTTTTTTGTGTTAGGTGGCAGACGAGCAGACGGATCACCTGATGGTAAGCGATTGTCGCTGCCCATGGACACCCGCGACACCTCTGAGCCGGCCCATTCATGCCGAAGCGTGGCCCTCCCACGGTCAGAATTGTTTTGCAAGTTTATTATACAAAGTTGTGATTACTGCTTTTATTCTGTTCAATTTGGCGTTCATTTTGAGATACGCAAATTAGTATCGTAGCAGTCGTAGTGTCCGTAGCTGTTTCTGTACTCGCTCTGTGAGCACGTAGCAATCGCGCGGCTACGAGATGCTACGAAACTCACTCCAAACTTTTCGACACGCTCCAGGTTGTGAAATGTTTCGTCTCACATTTATTGCAACGTTTAATTTGGATGTTTTTAATAGTGGACCAATTATAACATTCTTAATTAAAGACCTATTTTATTTTGGGTTATTGTCATTCTTACTCATAGACTTAGAATGGCGGACATTCTAATACTATGTTCTTACTACGCTCTATCTCTGCGAATTCACGCTTGCTTTAGAACTTAGTTACTGTACTCCGGATGTTTTACGATACCTGTCTGCGTCACCAATTTTGTAGTATTAATATCTACATAGATTTTTAGATTATAAATTAATTTACCTTGTAAGTTACACCCGTAGGGGTGTACATAGATTTTTGTAAAATTCATAACTGTGCGCTCGGATGAAACCTCCTTTTTAAAAGCGCACATTGATACCACCCCAGAATTATACCAATTTGTATAAAGGGTTGACCGTGGGAGAGCCACGCTTCGGCATGAATGAGCCGGCTCGATCGGAGTGATACCACGGCCTCACAGAAAACCGGCGTGAAACAGCACTGTGCTGCGTTTCGCAGCGTTAGTGAGGATACTGGAGGCGCAATCCGGGGGGGGTAGGGGAGTTTAAAGGTTGGCAGCGCACTTGTGACTCCACTGGTGTTGCGGGTATCCATTGGCGGCGGTAATCGCTTACCATCAGGTGATCTGTCTGCTCGTCTGCTAAAAAAATGGGACATAAAGGCTGATACTTTACTAAGGACAATAAAATATATTTTTGTAATATTCAATATTACTTATTTCAAACCAAGACCAAGATGCATCGTCTTCGTTGGCTTGGCCACCTCGAGAGACTGGATGAGCATCGTCTCGTGAAGAAAGCATACCAGAGCCGACCGATAAGCCGACGCCCGGTATGCCGGCCTAGGTATCGCTGGAAAGACGCCGTCGAAAATGATCTGCGAGAACTTCAGGCCTTTAACTGGCGACAAGTAGTGCAGGACCAAAGTGGCGTTCTCTTGTTTCGGAGGCCAGGACTCGTTTTGGGTCACTAAGCCAGTGGAGTAAGTAAGTACTTATTTCAAAAATTTGTTACGTACATTAGGGCATTACTATCAGTAGGTAACACTCATCATCATCATCATCAGCCCATTTAAGTCCCCACTGCTGGGGCACGGGCCCCCCTCAATCACCGTCCGTGAGCCGTGTGGTCCCCGGCAGAGTAGAATAGGCCACTCTCACTCTTACCGAGGTGTCGTAAAAGGCGACTAAGGTAAAGCTGCTTTCATGATCATCAGCACCCAGAGAAGGAAAACTCTGCATTTATATCAAAACTCTCGCCAACCCGTTTGCCAAGCGTGGTGAGTATGGCAATTACTCCTCATGTGAGGTAACACTAAATTGAAAGAAACCTTTTCACCTATTCCTATATATTCTTTACGGAGATATTTGGATCGAAACAACTTAGCCTCAACACTTTGAGCCCCGTTCTCCCCTAATCAATTTCCTCTTGTAGCAAAGAGCTTGCGCGTAATGCAATAGGGCACACAAAATGCAGACAAACACAATTATCCCAGCGTGCTTGTACCTACCCACCCCCGCTCCCCCCCGATCTTCACACGTAGAAGTTTCGGCTAAAGATAGATAGATGTACGGCTAAATTTAATACCTGAATAATTCGGCCGTACAGTGGCTAAAGACAAGTATAGCTTTTTAGCTCAAGTTGTTATTAAGCCAGTTATAACATACTAGCCTCCGTAATATTATCAGTCTTACTAGTATTCGCTTTGAGGTTCAGACGCGAAAATGGGATTTTTGGACAAAAAGGACTGCTGGAGATGTTTTTTTATGTCATTTCCCTATACATTTTGATAATTTCCATCTCGACATAATGACGTCTATTGGTCTAGTCCACATAATTAAAATTTTAGTTCATATTGGCTCTATAAAAACGAAGAGAAGTAGAGACGTCTAAACGGTCGTCAATGACAATAAATCTTTCCTTTTGGGACGTTCTGGCAACGCTGAATATTATGAATGTATTACATAATATACATATAGCATATGTATTATATTGTTATACATTTAAACCTTTCTCTTGAATTACTCCATCTATTAAAAATAACCGCATCAAAATCCGTCGCTTCGTTTCAAAGATCTTACAAAGGTAATTTACATTACAATTCCTCTGCTTTTCTGTTATATTATCTGGAATATTATAAATAGAACAGCTCTAATTGATTCGTTAATTTCCCCTCTGATATTTATGCCAAAAATTAAAATACGCGTGAAACCTACCTCATTATTCAAAATATTTGCACAAAATTAAATAAACCTGATAAAAGTTTGATTGAACGTAACCGCTGTGTTTACATTTCTCTAAAATAACTATCAACACTTTATTACGAACCAAAATTATTCTTATATTCGGGAAAATAATTAAGAGCGCTTATTTCTAACTATAAACGTTCCCATTATTTTTTGGAAACAAATCAGATTTTCATTATTTCACATTTTTGTACTTAGATACAAAAACTCTTAGATAATATAATGTTGAGTCTAAAATTCTAACTAAGCAGCGAAAAATTACCTCGCTAAAGTGAAGGTTATGTCTCTAATGCACTAAGGATGGATGATGGAGCTGACAAGTCTTTAATAGAGTGGAGTAGTCGCCACGTAGGGAAACCTAGGGTACGACGCCCTGCGCACGCGGCACAGTGGACTTTCTGATGGTTTATTGACGACCCGTTTGGAACAGTGGTAGTGAACGCTGCCTTTGGTCCAAGGGTTGCGGGTTCGATCCCCGCACAGTACAAACATTTGTGTGTATGAACATGTCTGTTCGTATTGGTCTGGTTGTTTGTATGTATTATAAGTATGTATTTACAGAAGAAAAGTATAATATGTATATATTTGTAATTCCGCTGTTATCCGTTCGTTATCCGTAACACAGGTGCTTGAGCTACCTATCTCGGAGTCAGATCAATGTATGTGATGATGTGAAATATTTATTAAATATTTATTTTGATTGACTGACTAGTCTGGTAGCGCAGTCTGCATCTTACTCACATCCGATATTATGTAAGAGCAGGACCGCGTTTGTTGGCGCTCTTTGGGAGAGGATTTCATTAGCAGTGGGCGATAGGGTAGTGGATAGTGATATTTGTACTCCCGTACACAGCTGAATGCTCCCTCAGAAAGCGCCACCCAATCCGGGTCAATACATAAAGGTTTCGCTGCGTGAGTGAGGGTACCGGATGCCCAATCCGGGGAAAGAGGGTTCACTGGTGTCGCGGGTGTCCATGGGCGGCGGCAATCGCTTACCAATAGGTGATCAGTCTGCTCGTTTGCCACCTATGACATAAAAAAAAGTCGTACTCGTATTTGAAACATACTTTCGTCTCTTATTTTTATTATCTCACAAGGTACGAGTATGATAGACTCAATCTCATCTCACCTCGCCGTGTGATTCTCAGTTGGGTCTGAACAGGTTGTTTCAGAGCCCAGGGTATGCTTAGATCATGATCGAGGCTTTGGGGAGTCTGTTATGTAATTAACAGACTCGAATGAAACTGAATGAATAAAATGAATGAAATGAATGAGACTCGATGAAACGACTGACGTCTGATCTTCAACAACAGTTTAACAGAATTTAAGGAACTTTAATAAGGTATATAATAGACTGAATATATCTATGTAGGTAGGTATTTACTGGAAAGCTATCATCATCATCATCATCAGCCCATTTAAGTCCCCACTGCTGGGGCACGGGCCTCCCTCAATCACATGAGGGGTAATTGCCATACTCACCACGCTTGGCAGACGGGTTGGCGAGGGTTTTGATATAAATGCAGAGTTTTCCTTTTCTGGGTGCTGATGATCATGCCAGCAGCTTTACCTTAGTCGCCTTTTACGACACCTCGGTAAGAATGAGTGTGGCCTATTCTACTCTGCCGGGGACCACACGCGGCGTAGGAAAGCTATATCGAGTGTTTAAAACCTTCGAATATAAAAACAACGTTCTTGATAAACACAGCGGAAGTATTTAACCTTTGTATTGATTTAGGTGGATAATTTATGCTAGCCATTCAATAAAGGCATCAGCAGTTAGCCGGTAGATCGGTCGGACGCGAGCCGGGTCGGGCCTGTGATGCCTTTGTGTTTGCGCTAGAGACGTAAGCGTTTTTGCAAACTACGACACCACGACAGGCGGTTTTTTTTATACTACGTCGGTGGCAAACAAGCCTGCGGCTAGCCTGATGGTAAGCGATTACCGCAGCCTATGGACGTTTACAACTCTAGGACCTGCATACGTGTTGCCGACCCTAAAAATTTGTATTAAGTAAGCTGATTTATGAAAATCAGCTTACTTAATACAAATTTTTAGGCAGCCATGAGGCTGCTACTGTATCTTTCGACACTTATATGTGATTAAAGTGACACGTTTTGGATGGTTGACCGGTGTGACGAGTGGATTTTATTTAAATTGGTTTTGACAACACTTAAAATAAAACAAACATACACATGGACAATACAAAGTAAACATATTGTAAAAGTATGTACAAAAAAAATAAAATAATAATAATTCTCACAAAATCTTATACATTGAACTGATTCCGTACTCAGTAGTGTAAGCACTTGTGTTACAGATATCAGACAACAGAGGAACACAAATATATACTTGAATACATATATTACACCCAGACACCGAACAAACACAAGTGCTCATCGCACGAATGTTTGTCAAGAATACATGTAAAGAGAATGTATGTATGTAGAAATATACATGTAAAGAGAGATTTTTTTAATATGACTCTAACCGAAAATAATTTGCCAATGTAAAGTAACTTATTGAGAATAAGTAGGTAGTCCACAGTCAAAGTCACACAGGCTAACTTAATAAAACGCCGGTGTTTTATCGACTTACGGATTCAGCGGATATCACTCTAAAGGCAATCGCGGGTTTTAAAACTATTAGGGCCAAGCAAGTTGTCACGAGATAACTCACTCGACACACAATAGCAGTGTTAAAAACGATACAATCCAATGATTTTTATTATTGGGATCACTTTGCGGCACTTCACTGCACTAATAAACACCAAATTTATGCACCAAAAATCACTAGATATCAATTTAAAACCTTTGAATTGCATCAGCCCACGCAGCTTGTTTTAGCCCTACCCGCCGAATCCGTTATTTACCCTATCAATAAAAGGATATTAATAGGGCAGGGAATCTTAGGGGGTAGAATGTCATACCTGGTATTTTTGATAGTTAAAGAAATGAATATGTTCTGTCGTACCTTTAAGTAAGCTGTTTAGAATGTTATTCTTCTTTATCGCCGCACTTTTGTCCGTGCCAAAACACTCTGCCAAGTTGGCTGGCGGTCGTGGTCACCACATGAGCGTTTATGGCCTGCTTCACATTCCTCCACCATTCCTCCCGCCACGCAGGCGAAATCACTTTTACTTTTATATCGGATTCTGTTACGGTTGTATTTCAGATATCGGATAGTGTCGATTAAGGTCACAAAACTCGATAACATCCCTGGTTTGTGCCAGTCATGCAGACGTCGTAGTTCGATTGTGGAATTGGGCAGATCACAAATATCTCAATTTTTGTGTCATGTTATTTTTGTGAAGGTAATTTGCAAATGGGGTTCGGCGGGTAGGGCTAAAACAAGCCGCGTGGGCTGATGCAACTCAAAGGTTTTAAATTAGTGTCTAGTGGTTTTTAGTGTAACACAGCTATTGTGTATCGAGTGACTTGTCTAGCGACTACTTGCTGGACCTAATACAGTCTTAAAACCCGCGATTGCTTTTAGAGTGATATCCGCTGAATCCGTAGGTCGATAAAACGTAAAAATACCGGCGTTTTATTGAGTGACTGTGACTTAGACTGACTTCGACTGTTGACTACCTACTTATTCTCAATAAGTTACTTGACATTGGCATATTATATTCGGGTAGAACCATATTAAAATTAAAAAAAAAAATTACAAATGTCACCAGTTAAAATCAGCCAGTATTAGAATCACACATTTTATTGAGTGACTGTGGCTTAGACAGACTTCGATTGTTGACTACTTACTTCTTCTCAATAAGTTACTTGACATTGCAAATTATATTCGGGTAGAGCCATAATAAAAAATAAATAATTGCAAATGTCATTGGAAACGAGGGATAAAGTGAGTAGTCAACGATCAGTCAAAATCAGTCAGTATCAGAATCACACATTAAAATAGCGGAGTTTTGCGTTCTACTATAAGGATTCTACCGAGAATATCACAGGTTCAATGAATGCCAAAACAAGCTGTCCACGTGACAGCTCACTTGAGTGACGCATATGAATAGGAAAAACTCGGTCATACAATAGCAGTGTTAAAAATCGAACGATCCTAATACAATATATTAATATTACTTGGTGACACTTCAAATAATGTAAAAAAACACCAAAACACTGCACTAAAACCACTAAACACTTGCAACAATTGCATCAGTTGACAAGCTTTATTCGAGCCTAACTTACAGAATCTCGATGCAAGCCTTACTTGGCCAAATAACTCTTGAGATATTGGGTTACCTAGGCAGATTCAGATCTGGCCAATTGTAACCAAAGCCGCTACATAGGCTCCAGCTAAATTGACGGGCGATGCGGGCCGGGTTTAACCGGACACAAAAGAAATTGGTGCATGCAGGATCAGCAGGCCGCAAATTGGCGCCCACACCGACGCGTGTTTGGAATCCCGTGATTTCAGTAGAATCGATTTATCTTATCTCTAAAGTGCTGCAATTTAGTTGTTTAGTGAATTATTTTAAATATGAGTTGTACCTACTTCTTGTGAGGGTAGTTTACATAATATATTATCTACACCCTTTTCTCGTCATCTTACCGTGCATTTCCCGGTTTCGTCCAAAGCTGTCACTTCGAAGCCCAGAGTACGCTTAGACCATAATTTAGGATTTGGGAAGTCTAGTAATTTTTATTCGCATTAAAATATATTTATCTATCCATGTCATAATATTCTAATCAAAAAGTCAAAGGAAAAAGCTTTAAAGAAAATTTAAAACAAGTGTGCTATTAATGACCTTTAAAGGTTCCATTCTTTACATTGTCGGTCAATTTAACTATCGCCGTCGAACCAGCACTTCAGTCAGTCATTTGTCGACTGACTAAAGTTCTTGATAGCTCAATTGGTCAGAGCAGTAAATTAAATAAATTCTCGAAGATTAACTGTATTTTTTAAAGTACATAATTTACAAAGAGATCCATTTAATAGTTATTATAATTGGATTTTATTGGGCATTAACGAAAATTTCACTGAATGCACGGCAAAGTGAACCCAGCGCGGAGAGCGTATATCGGAAATTGTGAGGCCAAATATCTGAATTTATTCATCATTATAACGGAAATTCATTTTGTAGGTACATGTCACATTTTCGTACAAAACTTTAACCGGGAAGATGTTATTTAATAAGAACGTTCCGCGAATGATTTTGCTTGTCATTTTCTGAGTTTATCCCGAGAATGATATCATTATAAATTATGGATAATCTTAAACGCAAGATAATGGTTGAGCTGTTCTCCCAAAACACGGACTTTAGCTCGCGTCCGGACACATGTTTTTACAAGTTTTTCCAATGATATGAGCAACACACGCGTATGCGGATTAGCTGCGGGTGTAAATCACGAAATCTTTGTCCTGTGTACGTATACTGTACAAATACGGACTTGAGCTCGCGTCCGGACATATTTTTTACGAGTTTTTCCAATGATATGAGCAACACACGCGTACGCGGATTAGCTGCGGGTGTAAATCACGAAATCTTTGTCCTGTGTACGTATACTGTACAAAACGTAACCGCCGTATCCGCATGCGTGACAAATGCCGCATCACAAGAAAAGGATTCTACGGGGTACGTTAAGACTTACGCGTTTTTTGTATAGACTAGCGATATTTTTGGAATCGAAATAAAATTGAGATTTAATATTTTGGTTGCAGGCGTAGACTATATCCGCCTACGAGGCAGACCACGCTTCTCAAAAGTGTGGCCCGCGTACCTAAGTGGAAAAACATGTATGAATAATACCCGCATCAAAGTAAGATTAAAAGGGCTTACAGGGCGTAAGCGGGCGCGGAAGCATGACGGATACACATAATAATATACTTAGTGACCTGCAGTGGATATTTTGTGTACGGTGGCCAATACCAATGACATATACTCTCACGGGTTCAGTCGTCAGAAACCGTCGAGACATAATTTCGTCAGATCTTTTTTCACCTCTCTTTCACCACACATTTACCTAGTTAACTTTCATTTCACCTTGTAATAGAAACCGAAACGAATATTAGTTATTTGTGCTGTTGCTGCTTAACCTTAAGCTAAATTTTCGCTTGCACAGCAAGAATCGGTTCTACCAACATATCGTTATAAAAAGAACCGCCAACCTTTTTTAAAATTTCTTTACATCAAAAGGAAACCATGTTGCTACAAGCAAATCTGAACTTCCAGGTACTCTGAAAATTACGAAAGGTTATAAGTGCACACAGCATATCAAACGAATCAATATGAAAACTGACGAACCTTTTCGTTCTTTGACATAATGTGGTACAAAAGTGAGTGAGCTGCATTATTAATAACTTATCCTCATTTTCCATGATTTTTATGTTACGTACTCATCCTTTATAAATAAGATTTTAACTTGAATGAATGAATGAATAAATGAATGAAACTTTATAAATGAATGAAAACTTTATTTGGCACAATACAAAACAAGGAATCAGTTGCCTGAAGAGGTGTTCCCTAGTGGCTACAATTTGGGGGTTTTCAAAGCGCGAGTGAATAGGTATCTTCTAGGTAATCGTGATACATCTTAGACCATATTATCAGTTACCATCAGGTGAAATATGGTCAAACGCTTACCTATCTACAGTAAAAAAAAAAAATAAAAAAAGGAAACTTAATTAGAAACATAACCTAGACATAAATTATAAACGAAAAGTATGACAACATTATCCCTGTATGCACCAAACAGGCGGCCGCTCAGCAATAGTCGGTGCTGATACAAGAGACCAACCCCGACGCTGGTTTTCAGCGACTACCAAAACATTATTGCGCATCTGTTCCATATCTATGCAACAGTCGCATGCATACAATTGAGATTGAGATAGCAAAAAGGAAATAATTTAACAGATGCACAATATGTGGGAATTGGGGGCAGGCAGATTATACAAAACTACTTATATAAATTATTAAAAAAAAGGAGAAAGAAAGACCCATCATCATTAATAAACTAAAACTACAGAGCGACCAAGATCAGAAGGCACGTCAGTGACATTGACAGGGGAGCGTTGTTGTAAAACGTCTTTTCTATCCGAAAATATTATGCCGAAAAAGCATTAGGTACGAACGACCTTTGCCACGTGCCAAATAACCGTGATCGAACCATATCTTTATGACCTGTATCCTAGACAAATATTTAGTACAATTTCTTTAATGTACACTTGGTACTACGAACGAATCAGTGCTGGATCATCATCATCATCATCAGCCCATTTAAGTCCCCACTGCTGGGGCACGGGCCTCCTTCAATCACATGATGGGTAATTGCCATACTCACCACGCTTGGCAGACGGGTTGGCGAGGGTTTTGAACTAAATGCAGAGTTTTCCTTCTCTGGGTGCTGATGATTATGCCAGCAGCTTTACCTTAGTCGCCTTTTACGACACCTCGGTAAGAATGAGGGTGGCCTATTCTACTCTGCCAAGGACCACACGGCCAGTGCTGGATAAAAATGATAAATTTAGAAGCGCTCATTAATATTATAATACCCATGAACCAAACTTAAAACTACTGACACGGTTCAAGATTTATTTTTCTCATTTAACAGACATCATTTTACCTAATGCATAAAATCTGTTTGAAAAATTTTTTACAGATTCAACAGCAAATAAACTGACCCTTATAGCAAATGGTAATGTTATAATTTAAATGTAAATAGATGTCAGAAATGTAAACATTGGAAAATAAATAGGTGGTTTTGCGCATCGCATACAATCTTGTATGCAAGCAAGTAAAATAAATTTATTCGGAAATTGGCAAATTTGTATGGCAAGTTAAAAATTGTCATCGAAAGCCGTTTGTATGAGAATTTGCTGATGGCTGGGTCTGTTTGCTGCAATGTGTATTTGGACTAGACTAAAATAGGTAATTATAGTGGCCAATTATTGGCCACTCGGGCATCATTTACAAGCTACTACTCCCTTGCATTTATTATTTTAGCCCCCGACGCAAAAACGACGGGGTGTTATAAGTTTGTCGTGTCTGTGTGTCTGTCTATGGCATCGTAGCTCCCGAAAAAATGAACCGATTTTGATTTTGTTTTTTATGTTTGAAAGATGAATAAAGAGAAAGTGTTCTTAGCTACATATGTTGAATAAAAATCGATCCAAGATGGCCGCCGTCACAAAGATTTGGATTTTATGATTTAACACAAGTCCCACAATATGGGTATCATATAAAAGGGCTTGAGTAGCAGAATATATTAATTGTCAAAAATTTCAAATCCAAGATGTCCGCCGTCAGAAAATGACGAGTAACCTATTTGTTGTTCCAACTGCCTCAATATAGGTATCAAATGAAAAAGCTTTAGTTGTGTCGGGGGTTTTTTAAATTTTCAATTTTATGAAATCTTAGCTAGGTAATATCCTCCAACCAATTTCGGCTAAGGCGGCCAAACTCAATGACCAGCAGTACGCAGGGTATATTATAGCGCTCAAGTGTGCGCGCAAACACAAGTGCACTCTCTATTCCCTTGCCCCTATTTTCCGACGGGACATCAGTGTGATACGACAGGAGAGTGATCGGGCGCAGGACCATTGGCTTAACGTGCCGAGGCTGACACTAAGAATATCTTACAGAAAAACTCAGGTACAAATTTTGGCCCAACCCGGGGATCGAACCCGGTTTTAGCTAAGTATTGAAATAATAAATGACGAGGGAGCAGCTTGTAAACTTGGCATATTTCAGTATTTCTGCTTCTCAATTCCAACAACCGAGAATTTACTTAGAAATGTCTCATCAAAGAAGGAAAATACTTCTTCGGGCAAAAGCTGAAATGTAAACATGGTTTTAGATGGTCGCGCTTGATGTTGCCTAATGAATTATTCAAGCCGTTATTATTTCACGTTTTACTCTTCACAGTTCGCAACATTAACCTGTATTTTTTATTTACAGGAGTGCCGCCGTTCATTTGGCAATGATATTTGTTGCTTGTTTCGAGGGATTTAATAAGGCTAAACCACATTGAGTGGTACATAATTTAAAAAAAAAGTTCATTGTCTCTTATTAACAAAAATACAAGGGTCACATTATGCAATAGGTAGTAAGGAATAACAGTACAACCTGTGCAGATAAAGAATGGGATCAGAAATGGCTCGCACCCCACGAGTGCGAGTATAGACGCAAATAGTGTGCGAGCGAGAAGTGAATAGATGCGCCGCCATTTCTGATTCCATTCTTTATCCGCACAGGTTGTAAGTACATTCACAATATCTAATTTGGCAAGGCGAAAAGATAAAGGGATAAAGTTCAGCTCATGTTGCCTCGAGGGAAACCTTCCGCTGGTTTTCAACTTCTTCTGACTCTCTAGAGAGTTTGTGATTTGGGCTGGTTGACATCTTGTTTTGACCGAGAAAACCATCTTGAAGCAGAATTGTGCTGTGATCCGCTGCGTGAGTGAGGGTACAGGAGGCCCAATCCGGGGGAAAGGGGGGTTGAAAGGTTGGCAGCGTACTTGTGACTCTACTGGTGTCGCGGGTGGCAATTGCTTACCATCACGTAATCCGTCTCCTCGTCTACTACCTATCACATAAAAAAACATCTAAGAAGCTAACTAACATCTAAAAAAAAAAATATCTCATCTTTGTGTGTTGTTTTTGTTCACATTCGTTTAGTCTTTTTTATGTAGTAGGTGGCAGTCGAACAAACAGAATACCTAATAATAAGCAATTGAGTCTCAAGTTCGCTGCCAACTTTTAACGCCCTTTTGAGATTGTGCTTTCGGTACCTTCACTTACTCGTCACACTGCAGAGACGCTACTTCACACCAGATTTCTGTGAGGACGGAGTCGGTCCGGCCTATTTATGCAGAAGCGGGGCTCTCTTGTTTTTTTTTAAATTCCACCATCAATACGTTACTTTCGAGCATAACCAACATAATCTTTTATTCTTCAAATGCCTTTTACGAGTAGGTGGCGATGGTTCAGAACGCGCCTTCAATACGGGGGGACCGGGTTCGAATCCGAGCATGCACCTCTGGATTTTTAAAACCTATGTGCGTATTTTTACCATTAGCTCGGCGGAGGGAAAACATCGTGAGGAAACCTGCATGTTTCGAATAGTTTCTGAAACGTGTAACCATTATTCAGTTGGTCTGGTTACTTCATTGTAATTACCAGACTCCCCAAATCAAGAATCATGGTTCAGGCGTACCCCGGGCTCCAGAGCGACAGTTTTGGATGCAACTGGGAATGTCACGCTAAGATGAGAGAGAACCTTTTACAAGTAGGCACTGTTTGTAATCTGAAACACAATGTCTGCATCACGAGCGCTACAGTACAGCCCTGAACATATTGTTTGAAGTGGTTTCCCAACAACATTTTTATAGGGTCGCCATAAGCCAAAGTCCTCGAGGTAAATGTTTGTTCAGCCGAGAGCGCACAAGCAAATCGATGGCTCAGCACAATGTTTAGATAAATACTTCAACTGTGTTTAGGAGACATTTTAATTAAACTAAAATAAATATATCTCACAGAGATATCTCACAGAACCGGCGTGAAGCAGTACGGTGCTGTGTTTCGCTGCGTGAGTGAGGTTACCGGAGGCCCATTCCGGAGGAAAGGGGGGCTTAAAGGTTGGCAGCGCTCTTGTGACTCCACTGCTGTCGCGGGTGTCAATGGCCGGCGGCAATTGCTTACCATCAGCTGGCCCGTCCGCTCGTCTGCCACCTATCACAAAAAATCTATTGAAGACAGTAATACCCGTCCGGCATTGAACAAACAAACTAATAACTTGTGTTATGGATATCATACAACAAAGGAGTTATAAATTATAATCATTTCGTGTTCACGTTTATATAAGTAACTTTTTTAAATATTTCATAACATCACATACATTGATCTGACTCAGAGATAGGTAGGATATAAGATACAACAGTGGAATTACAAATATTTACATATAATACTTTTCTTTTGAAAACAGACATATTCATGCAAACAAATGTTTGTACTGTGCGGGGATCGAACCCGCAACCCTTGCACCAGAGGCAGCGTTCACTACCGCTGAGCCAAACGGTTGATATTTATTTCATTAGTATCTATTCGTGTACCTCCATGGTCGGCTCTTCCATTCAGCTTCTGTCTGTCAGTTCAGAACAGAATAAACATTTCAGTAGTTAATTATATATTTCACTAGATGGCGTGTAATTGATTTCTATGCATCCAAGTAAACAAAATAAAAGTTAAGAATGGCTCGCGCTCACTCGAGACGGAACCATCATCCACCTGACTTTAGACACCGTTACCTGAGCCACTCGGCCTAACTGACTTCGGTTTAAAGATATTTATTTTTCTCATAAGATTACAAATCACTTACATGAGAAAATAACTTAAATAAACTAATTACAAAAAACTGTGTGGGGCAAGAGTCAACAGAATCAGAATTAGAGTAAACAATTACTTTAAATACTTAACCAACATACATTTTTCGAGGTAACACTAACAATTATCGTGGGGGTAACTCTCAAATCTCGGCACCGCGCTCATCACTTTACAATATAGGCACCAAGGTTTAATTTTGCTTAGCTCGACTCTGCATTCCGCATCGGCTCGATGCGGAATCGACTTATAAGTCCATTCAGTATCTGAAGGTGAATTGGACAGTTCTATCTTGACATTAAAAGTGAGACTCTCCTTAGCTAAAAAGAGCTCCTTAGCTAATTTATTACTAAATTATCGCGCTTTCAGTGAACCAACCTGACATTGCCCAAATGTAACGTGAAGGAACATCACATTTTCAAATGATGTCATGAACTCACATTTCCTTAGGGTGTCGATGAACATAGGATAGGTTTAGTTTTAGAAAACATGTTTGGTTCTAACCTTAAGTAATTCTCTAAAACTCCGTTATCATCCCATATTTATTCCCGTTATACCCAATAAAATAAAGAACAATTAGGGTGGAACAAAGTTCGCCAGAGGACACAAGTATGAAATAAAAATAATGAGTGTATTCCTTATGCAAAAATGTCTATGGAATAAAATAAATAAAAATAAAATAATTCTCACAACATCTCATACGTTGACCTGATTCCGTACTAAGTAGCTTAAGCACTTGTGTTACAGATATCAGACAACAGAGGAACACATATATATACATAAATACATATATTACACCCAGACACCGAACAAACACAAGTGTTCATCGCACGAATAGACGTATATTTGATAAACATTTCACAATAACATAAAAATAAAAAGGAACATGTTTCGTAATTGGTAGACGAAAAATACTGTTTTGTGAAAATGGAAAAGTAAAAAACTAGACAGTACAAAAGGGATATAGAGGCGTGAAATGAAAGCATTCAATAGAATATTTAAAAGAAACTACATATATGAAATTGAAATCAGTTTCACAAAGTAGTTCAACTGTAAATAGAAGTGAGCATTTTGTATAAAACTACAAGAAATAAATTAAAGTGCCTCCGGCAAGACGTGTTTACCTTGCATCAATACAAAAACATATGGAAAAGTAGGAATGAATTTGTGAATATCCCTTAACGTAACTAAGAAAATAATTTAGAAAACTTTTTGTAACTTTCACTAGACATCCAACAACCTTGATTGGTTAGAGCGATATAGTTTTACAATCGAATAAAAAACAGGTTTACTAATAATTTTATTTTAGCTATTTTCTGAAGTTTTCTTTCGTTGTGGTTTTTCTTCATAGTCGAATCGAATTAAGAAAGGGCTGATCTTTTATGTTTTAACCACTTTACAGGAGCATCATTAAAAGCAATCACGGATAAGGTCCACCACCACCAACACAACCACTTAGTTCAAGTGGTTATTTCGTGTTAACTTCCTGGCTAATTGCCAGGAAGTTATAATTTACATTTGAATTATAAGTCAGATACTGTTTCCGTGACTTTTTAACTCGTCGTATAATTAAACCAAAATGGAAATATTTTGGTGAAAACTTTTCATGATTCAACAAAATTTATATGAAGTCATGGGGAAAGACATACTAATTTAGTATTAACGGGTGCGGTAGGAAATTGAGGACTACCACTAGGTAGCTGGGTACTGCTGCCCATGGATGTCTGCTAAATCGAATGGATTGCAGATGTCTTTATTGGCATCTTAGGAAAACATTTTTCAATATAAAATTCCACTCTGTGAAGATAATTATTGTCTGGTGAAAAAACGGAATAATAACATTTACATAAAATAAATTAAAGGATATGAAAACAATGCTTCTATTCCTTTTGAACATCATGTTTCATAGTATGATTAATTGCTTAAGACCTCACAATCGATATCTAATTAAATCAGCTTATCGCAGATCGTAACTCGATTTAGCCGGAGGGCTCTAAGTTACGCTTTCCGATTCGCGGTTTCCAATCACGAAATAGAAATAGTGTTAGTTCAAAACATCCGGGTTTTATTTTCTAGCTGAGTACACGTTTCTTTCAAATGTAGTAGTTCAGTTTTTCATATCACTAAAATACATGGTTTCTAAGACACACAAATAAATAAATATAAATAAATATTTCACAACATCACTTACATTGATCTGACTCCGAGATATACCTATCTATATACGTAAAACAGGTGCTTGAGCTGCCGCTCAAGCACCTGTTTTACGGATATCAGAATCAACAGTGGGATTACAAATAATATACACATAATACTTTTGTAAATACACTTATAATACATAGGAAACACCCAGACCAATACAAACAGACATGTTCATGCACAAAAATATTTCTATTGTGCGGGGATTGAACCAGCAACCCTTGGACCAAAGGCAGCGTTCACTACCACTGTTCCAACATTTTTGCATGGTTATTTAATAAATAGTATAAGTGTTTGCGGAGAGTTTGTAACCCCAAAATTGTTTAAAATAGATCCGGTTTAGTAGTTAAAAATTAAAATCGATTGGCGTCGCTATCGGTCACTTTTATTGAACGCGCAACAGTATTTTGCAATGATGTTTTAAAAGTAGTCTCTATCTGTGTTATTATAAAGTCGATGAGTTCCTGGAACTGCTTGTTTTGGTGAAACATGCATCTTACCAGTAGGTAATCGGATAGTTTTCAACAAGCTTATTATGAGTACATAATAACCTTGTTGAAAACTATCCGGTATTTGCACAAAATACGAACTCAGTAGCAGGAGAATGGCTAAGTAGACATGTTTCTTGGAAATAGAATCCTCACTCTCGTCTTTGTATTTTAAGCACATAATTTAAATTTGCTCGTAGTTATTCCACTTATAACTCAATTGGCTTTGTCGAATTCGTGACCCTCATATGGCTTCGTTAAATACATCTACCCAAAGAAACCCAAAACCACATCATCTCTTCTTGTATCGCCTCTATATGGTCAATAAATGTAATTTCTTTCTTTCTTTCTTCTTTCTAAATGGCACAATACTCGTCATTATTAACCGAGAAGTAAATTAAATATGGAAATTTATTTAAATGTTGGTATAATAGGCAGGGGTAAGATTGTGGTCAAGCGTTGGCCTATAAATAGTTAATGAAAAAAAGATTTTTTCTAGGCCAAGAGGCCAAAAAAAGTGACAAGTCGTACCATGGTACAAGACTACTAGTGCAACAGCGGCCAAATCGTTTCAATCGATACGATACAAGACAAGAAACTGTCTTACTATACCTACTATCTATCTATACCTACTATTTATAAATACCAACAGACAAATCCGAAAACAAAAACGTTTGCGCGATGTAATCAGCACCTAGCACCATCTATTGGTATAAAGTGGAACTAATGTCCCGAGATAAAGTGAGGTCGGGCCACTAGTCAATTATAAATCTGTAGTACAAGAGTACATTTTTGAAATATTCCAGTTTAAAATCATCTTAGTGTCGCAGAGCGATGGTAGCTAACTGGTTCAAAACGCTTGGATTCGAGCATGCACCTCCGGACTTTTCTCGGCGGTGAAGGAAAACATCGTTAGAAACCCTTGCACGTTTCGGAAAGGTTTTTAAACATGATTCAGTTACTCTGGTTCCCCTGTTAAAGGGTTGCGAAGGTCACACGGCAGTCGCTTTATTGTAATTACCAGACTCCCTAAATTCTAGATCGTAGTCCAAGCGTACCCCGGGCTCCGAAGGGCCAGCTGTAGACGCAACTAGGAATTACAAACTATGAAAAGGAAGTCTCAAGAGCGAATCGAATATTTTTTTTTTATATGAGAGGTGGCAGATGAGCAGACGGATCACCTGATAGTAAGCAATTCGGCTGCCCATGGACACCCGCAACACCAGTGGAGTCACAAGTGCGCTGCCAACCTTTTCCCCTTCCCCCCATTGGGCCTCCGGTAACCTCACTCACACGGCGAAACACAGAGCAGGCGCTGCTTCTCGCCGGTCTTCTGTGAGGCAGTGGTATCACTCCGGACGAGCCGGCCCATTCATGCCTAAGCGTGGCTCTTCCACATTTAAACATATTATTATTATTTAAACATATTTCCAGTTCTTTTTTATACAACGACTGTAGCAAACAAGCTTGTAGCGCGCCTGAGGTGTCGCAGCATATCATACATTGATTACAAACATAAAGAATAAAGTCAAATACCAAATATCTATAAAAAATCGTATGTACGGTAGTTACCTGGTTCCCCTTCATACTTGTACAACCTCAGACACGTCGGCAACAGGTCGCCACCCTTCCAGTATGTTTTGAAACATTTCCGGCTTTTGGGTTATTCAAATCATTTGGGACTATTATAGTCTTAATACACGCGACATACGTGGTTATTATTTGTAGTACTAGTGGGAAGGGAAATTAATAAGTAAAGGCAGCACCTCGGGAGAATGGAGAGGATCGTGCAGTAAAAAGAGCGTACTTGGGGTGGTCAAGTGGTCGAATGCCAGTTGGCCGTCCATCGTACCGATGGAGAAACGAGGTCGAAAAGGATTAGTGAGCACTTCCTGCCAGTCATAAGCCGACTGGCAGGAGATGGCGCAGGACCGACTTAGATGGAGACTCTTATTATCGGGTGCCAAGGCTCACTTTGGGTCGCTGCGCCAACCTAGTTAGTTAGTAGGTAGCACATTTTATAGCCACTGATGTTGCGGGTGTCCATGGGTGGCGGCAATCGCTTACCATTAGGTGATGCGTATGCTTGTCTGCCACCTATCGCATAAAAAAAGTTGATGAATAATTAGACAATATCACATCGACCGTGGGAGAGCCACGCTTCGGCATGAATGGGCCGCTGAGTGACGGTGGCGGGGGCCCAATTCGGGGAAAAGGGGTGTTTAAAGGTTGGCAGCGCACTTGTGACTGCACTGGTGTCGCGAGTGTCCATGGGTGACGCGGCTGCTCGTCTGCCACCCATCACATAATAAACTTATCTAGGATTTCATGAACTCCACCCTAATTAATTAGACAATATCACATACGTACATGACTCCATTCAAACTTCAAAGATTGTTATAAGTCAGTTGCAAAAATATTTATACAGTTTAATACCTTATTACAATAATACGGTCGGTCTGTCTGGTAGGAAAGTAGAAGTTAGAAGTTCCGTAGTATTAGAATAAGCCAGAAGGGGTCCGTTAAATAAGACAGCCGCTCACTTTTACCTTCTTTTATTTCGTCTCAATCAGGAAATTACAGTGTGTTCGTCCGTGTCGACCACCAGTGCCCGAATGCCCGACTCTCGCGCCCTCTCGTAATCAAATCGATTCCCCGAAAATATCGATATCGAATTTACGAAATTACATCATGTTCATTTTAAATATAATAACAAATAAATAAATGTAAATTATTTAGTAAATTTAGATGTAAAGTAAAGTGATAAATTGATTTTAAATTAATCTTATCGATTTGATTACACTGAGGTGACATGATATTAAAATATATCGATTTTATTTTCAAAAATAGATAAATGCTAATACTAGCTTTTATGACAAGATTCGTAGTGAAGAGTATAACGGACATTTTTTGCAGCCGACCGTACCTGGTTGAAACTTGTGTTACAGCTTGTCATGTACTAGCGGCGATCACGTGTGGCCACTACCCACCGCGGTAAATGTATTATGAAGGTGTCAATCGCAGCGTGACGTCATGAATGACATTGTGATCGGACTGAATAAGGCGTGCCGGTCGTTATATTCACTAAAGGCGGAGTTCACGAAGTTTTCAAGCAACGGTAATCGCACTTTTACTGTACTTTAACCGCTGAGTGAATCACCACCACAAAAAAGCAGCGGCTAATACTGATTAACTGACGTTTACGCTAACCGAACCGACAAAGGTAGTTTAACGTCTCTTTACTGAGGATTTTTTTGTTTTAAATTAAAAATAGAAGAAGGCAAATATCACTGAAAGGTGGCCGTACTACATAGCCGTTGAGTATTGGTCGTTTTCCTCTAGATGGCGCTAGCACTGGGTTGCCGACTGATGCCTCTTAGGCGTTGAGTATTGGTCGTTTTCCTCTAGATGGCGCTAGCACTGGCTTTCTGACTAATGCCTCTAAGGCGTTGAGTATTAGTGTTTTCCTCTAGATGGCGCTAGCACTGGCTTGCCAACTGATGCCTCTTAGGCGTTGAGCAGACCTCGGGCAGCCACCGCAGCGACGGCCCCGGTCCTCACCCACCGACCCAGACTATGACGACTATACCTACTACCGACTTGTCACCGGTGGTAGGTGCGACGGTTAGAGACGACTGAGGTGACTTGACCGAACCCACTCGACTGGTGGTCTTCAAAAAAAAAAAGGAGAACAAAACAAAAAAAAACAAAAACAAACACACAAAAAATTTCCTCTCCCCCACCCCCCACTTCAAGCCCTGCCTCCCCGCAAGAAGCCCGCGCGGCTGAGGAGCAACACTTCTCGCCGTGCCAGCTCCACAACACCCAGACCCAGGAGGGTCTGTGAGAAGTTGCCCGGGTAAAGAGCCGTGGATCGAGGCCCGTACTCTCGCCCCACGGCGAGAAAGACCCCGACGACGACGACGAGGCGTTGAGTATTGGTCGTTTTCCTCTAGATGGCACTAGCACTGGCTTGCCGACTGATGCCTCTATCTCAGTATATATAAGTTGCTCTATGACTCTCATAGAGTTGACAGTGATAGCTGCTTGACGTTATTACCTGACCATGTGTACAGTATAATGAACTGTATGAAACACGTGTGCGTATTTTTCAGTTTAAAGCATTATACAGTATTCTACCAAATATGAATGATACCAAAAATCGTGTTAGAAAATAAGAAAAACTGACTTCTGGTTTTAGTTGAGTTAAAATATTCATAGAATAGTCAGTTATAGTTCGTTTTGATAACGGGGTATCCAATTTTAGTGTTGATCAGTACGGCTGGGTAATCTTTAACTTAACTATTACTGCCCGTTTTCGAAACTGTCCGTTATCTAGATTTTGGTAAATTATTCAGTAGTTTTATCGATAGTTCTAAGGATAGATTCGGCCAATCTTTATGCGTGTGTAAATCTATGGTATGACGTCAGATGGTATTTGTATAGAATGACAGCGTTATAGCATAGATTTATTATCGGAATAAGGTTGGTCGAATCGGCCCTTAATAACTTTTGTTTGCAGGCATGAAAATAATTCACAATCTCAAATAGAATAATTATTATTTACATTTTATAAAAGCAGAAAATATTTGAATTGCATTATGTATTGGATTGCTAGGGCAGGGCAAAATCTGTATCTAAGAATATCTGTAATGAAATTCTTAGTGCAATATCTACTAATGGGCCGGCTCTACCGGAGTGATACCACAGCCTCACAGAAAACCGGCGTAAAGCAGCACTGTGCTGTGTTTCGCTAGTTAGGGCTACCCATCGCCTTAAGGACTTTGGGAAAATAGAGTAAAGAGATATGTATCTATATGGAGAGAGATTTTACAAAGGTACGTATCTTTAAATGACTAAAATAATAAAAAGAAAATTATTATGTTTATGTGTATGTAACGAGGCGTTTGGGTGTGTGTGTGTTTTTATGTAATAGTAGCTAAAAATTAAAATCTATTGGAGTCGCTAGTGTGCCCTACCCGTCACCATAAGTTACTTTATCGAATATTTATTAGAAAGGAGTTTTAATCCTGCAATTTTCTAAAACATACAAATATCCCAGTTAGCCGTTCATGTGTGTATTATAAAGGGTTTATAAAGCTGCGAGTCTGAGCGGGGCCAAGCCTGTCATTTCCAGCTTCGTCAGAGACCTGCAGTGACATTTTAAACGGTCCCAAAGTGGCAAAGAGAGCAACGCCAGGGTGAACACATCTTCTGTATTCCACAGACTCTCCTGTTTTAGAGCTTCACAAATTAAGAAGCGAAAATTTAAGCTACATTCTTATTCGGTATACACTTGCTAAAGTGCCCGTGGTCATCATTATGGGTCCCGATGATACAAACTACAAAAAAAAAATAAACAAAAATTTTATAATAGACTAAGTGAATGCATCACTTAGTCTATTATAAAATTTTGTTTATGATGCTCCCTTTTAAGCTCATTTGCTTGTCACACACCCCTCTTTCTTCTATAGTATAGTGACAATAGACTAAAACAACTTACATTAATTAATTTAAATTGAAGATACAATAATTGTTATATGTGTGTGTATATAACTCGTGTGATGCAGCTACAAAGTGAGCCGTGGCCCAGAGGCCATACCAGAGTATAAGCCTCCATTTTTTCCTCGGTCGTTTGCCGATCGTGCAAACATCCGCGCAATTCCTTTTCGCCCAGCTTTCCACAGATACATGGGAAAAAAGTAGTATTACTTGGTCACCTTAGCAACAGCACATATCAAAGAGCACAATCATATCTTGCATATGCCATTATTATATTATTATATGTAAGAAATTCTTAGTGGCAGCCCGTAGTCTGGAAATTGGCGGTCTTGTACCCCCGTGCCTCGGAAAGCACGTTAAGCCGTTGGTCCTGCGCCCAATCCCTCTCTGGTCGTGTCACAGTAGTGTCCCATCGGAATATGAGGATAAGGGAATAGAGAGTGCACTTGTGTTTGCGCACACACTTGAGCACTATAATATATCTTGCGTACGTGGCTGATCGTTGAGATTGGCCGCCGTAGCCGTAATCGGTTGGAGGATTATGCCATTATTACTGCCTGGAAATACGGTAAAATAAATAAGAGATGAGCAAAGACGACTCGGTTCAGGCAAACACATCTGACCCAAACTGCTTAATTTACATCAAGCCCAGAACCGATTTTGTCAAAATTTTAAATTGTTTAGTGGTTTTTTATAGCGTAGCTAAACTATTTTTCTGTAGTGGACACATGTATATTTTCTATGACTCGATATAATATCTCTTGATCTGTAATAAACAATAGACGCCTATATTAACATCATAAGTCATAATTATAGCATCAAAATATATTATTGTTATTACATTGGTCTAATTTTCGTCATTCACTAGTAACCTGCCCAAAGCTTAGGCCTGTAGAGTGTTTCTCAGCAACAGTTGGGGTTGCTTCAATATGTGTAACTACTTTAAACAAATCTCACGAATTTGCATTAATTTGTGGTAGTTGAAGATATTTATGCAATAACATCTAAAACCACTCGAGTGTGATTTCATATGGTTTTAAATGCCTACATGCAACCAAAGTTGTAATCTAATTTATTACTGAGATGGCCATTTTTAACAAATATTTACCTATAAATAATCTAAAATACTGTTTTAATATACTCTTCATCTCGAGTCATATGCACTTAGTGAGAAATCCTAGCGTATGTCGCACGCCGCTTTATATTACAGCGCTGTGCTCCGCGTGTCACCGGAAACCTGCTGCGCTCTCAGGGCCAGGCAGACGAGCGTCCGTTCTAGATATGTAGATATATATATCTACTTTATCGCACTTAGGATACAAGTTCGAGCCGTGTGCACTTAGACAGAAATCGCAGCGTGAGTCGCACGCAGCGTTATACTCGTAATACAGCATTATGCGCTTGCGCGTCACGTGGTAGATATGTGGATAGATAAACTTTATCGCACTCAGCACACCAGCTCGAGCCGCAAGAACTTAGACAGATATCCTAGCGTGTGTCGCACGCCGCTTTATATTACAGCACTATGCTCCCGCGTGTCACCGGAAACCTGCTGCGCTCTCAGGACCAGGCAGACGAGCGTCCGCTCTAGATATGTAGATATATATATATATCTACTTTATCGCACTTAGGATACAAGCTCGAGCCGTGTGCACTTAGACAGAAATCGCAGCGTGAGTCGCACGCAGCGTTATACTCGTAATACAGCATTATGCGCTTGCGCGTCACGTGGTAGATATGTGGATAGATAAACTTTATCGCACTCAGCACACCAGCTCGAGCCGCAAGAACTTAGACAGATATCCTCGTGTGTCGCACGCCGCGGAATATTACAGCGCTATGCTCCCGCGCATCACCGGAAACCTGCTGCGCTCTCAGGGCCAGGCAGAAGAGCGTCCGCTCTAGATATGTAGCTAGATACACTTTATCACACTTAGGACACCTCCTCGAGCCGCATGTACTTTGACAGAAATGTCAGCGTTTGTTGCACGCTGTGTTATACTCGTAATATAGCGCTATGCTTCCGCGCGTCACCGGAAACCTGCTGCGCTCTCAGGGCCAGGCAGACGAGCGTCCGCGCTATATATGTAGATAGAAACACTTTATCGCACTTAACACACCAGCTCGAGCCGCATGTACTTAGACAGAAACCTCAGCGTGTGTCGCACGCCGCGCAATATTACAGCACTATGCTCCCGCACGTCACCGGAAACCTGCTGCGCTCTCAGGGCCAGGCAGACGAGCGTCCGCTCTAGATATGTAGATAGATACACTTTATCACACTTAGGACACCTCCTCGACCCGCATGTACTTAGACAGAAAACTCAGCGTGTGTCGCACGCCGCGTAATATTACAGCGCTATGCTCCTGAACGTCACCGGAAACCTGCTGCGCTCTCAGGGCCAGGCAGACGAGCGTCCGCTCTTAATATGTAGATAAATACACTTAATCACACTTAAAACACCAGCTCGAGCCTTATGTACTTAGACAGATATCTCAACGTGTGCCGCACGCCGCGTTGTACTCGTATTACAGTGCTATGCTCCTGCGCATCACCGGAAACCTGCTGCGCTCTTAGGGCCAGGCAGACCGCGTCCGGGGTAGATATGTAGATAGATACACTTTATCTCACTTAGCACACCAGCTCGAGCCGTATGCATTTAGACAGAATCCTAGCGTATTTTGCAGACGAGCGTTTGAGTCATGCGCCAAAAGGTCGTGAGTGCGATTCCCACCAGAGGGCAAACATTCGTGTGATGATTCGTGTCAACTCAAACGAACTGTTCAGTCTCTAGGTGTTATCTAATCGGTGTTATATTTTGGTTGCAGGTGTGTATAATAATTCTAGATTTAAAGTATCTGATTCTCCAAAGAAACATATAATAATTGGAATGGGACACTAGATTATCTGTAAGATATATTAATAATTGTTCTTTTATTAATTTTAGAAACACCGGGTTTTTTTTCTATTTTTGGTGGTAGCCAGTTAGCCACTTATTAACATTAGTTGACCGGCTTCTTTTTTCAAAAACTAAAGTTAAAGAGGAATTCGAAAAATACATATTGTATAAACACGGGATACGTTTTGATACAGACAGAACGTATCCCGTCTGTTCGCTCTGTCTCGCCTGCCCCTATCTGCACATTACATTTTTTATGGGACTAGTTCGGCGGAGCACGGCTTTCGTCCAAAATTATTTTCATGCAGTTCCGCTATCGAGTAGAAAGTTTTCAGATGAGTATATGAGATTGTTTCCGTTTGCCATCATATAATTTCACATAGTTTTGTAGGAATTTTAGGGCTCCGAACTGCGAGCGCGAGTAAAATTTGTGTGAGAGTTCCGAACATACCGTGAATTGCAACATTTCGTTGATTAAATCCGTTGTCCAGAAGAGGGGCGTTCTCGGTCGGTCAGTCAGTCCAATTCATCCCTTCCTTTGCTGTGTACCCTGACTCTCTCGGTGAAACACAGTGCAGTTGTACGCCGGAATGTTGCCCGGCTGAGTGGGTCCATTCATGCTGAAACGTGTTTTTTTTACGGTCCTTAGAATGCTCAATTATAGAGTACGTATGAGTACAATAATAATAACGGGCTCGGCTAGTGGCCAATCAACAATCAGGCATCAACGGAGGACATATTATAGTGCACAAGTGGGCACACACTGGTGCACTCGTGATATGTCCCACTTGTGATATATCCTCCACAAATGCACTTCTGACACAAGTGCAATCTCTATTCCATTACCCTCATGATTCGACGGGACACCCAGAGTGACACAACCGTAAAGGGATCAGGCACAGGACCAATGGCTTAATGGGGAGCAAGACCGCACAAATATAGACTTCGGGCAGATTCTGAGAATTTAATTAGGTACCAATTTTGGGAGTCACGATTTATTTTGCCGGGTCGTGTTACCCGGGAATAGAACTCGGGATTCCAAAAGTGCGCCCCACGAGCGTAAGATAGTTGTAGTGTCAGACAATTTGCAGAGATATAAAGCGCTTTTGGATCCCTTAAGCCAATCAAGGTTTAAGGGACAAGGGAAGGGAAACCCATTGGTTATATAACTTTCTTGACGTATTTTAATTTATTATATTATACCTACATATGCTTTATATCTATTTTCGTTACTTTGTGTCACTGCAGCAAATGCTGAGGTTACGCTTTGTTGGCTACAGACTGGCCATTTATCCTATTTGTGTATTTTTGTCATTAGTGTTTGAATTGTGTTTAAATTTGTGTTCTGTGGCCAATAAAGAAATCTTTATCTTAATATTGCGAGAGCCAACGTAATAATTCCTTGCAACCAGATGATTTTAACTCTGTCAACGGTTGGCTATGCCAATAGGTCTATTTGAATCATTTAAATCTTAATTAGATAATGTTAGAGTGTATTTTCCTTTGTTTAATCATGTAAAAGTAAAAACCAATCAGAGGTCTTTGCGTGGCAAAACGTCACATAGTTTTCAACCAATGAAATCATTCAAAATTTTGTACTGTCTAAAAAGAGCCCTAAGCTCAGTAAAGTAAAGTAAAGCTAAAGTAATCGTTTCTAATCCAAATCTTCTTTTATTTGTTTGCCCTAGCGCGAACAACGGTGAAACCTGATTTTCTAGTGATTGAGGATAGCGCTGCGATTCAAACCTGTCAATAGACGCTTCAATAATACCTAAATAATTATTTGACTGTTCTATTCGTCTGTTATCGGGGCTTTAACAATTTATCTTTGCTTAGTATGCTACTCATACTAAGCAAAGATAAATTGTTAAGGTACAGGTTGTAGGTACAGTCCTACCCTACTCGTACCATATTGTTTCGCTTAGCATTTTAGATGGCACTAAATAAAATTTTCATAAAATTGGTTGTAATAAAAAACCTGTTCATAAAAAATTGGATAATCTCATAAGGGATGGAGGTCAATTTTTTTTAGAACAAAAATAATAGAATCTGCTGCCAAAAATTATGCCTGACATGTTTAAAAAACGTTTTAGCTCATTTAATTAGATACGGTGTTTTCTTGACCTTCTTAAATCCCAAAGTGCAAGCGATCGAAAAATGCGAAAGCCTTTCAACTAAAATTCAAGCTAACAGAACTGGCAAGCAGTAGGTACTTTTTACTTACCCTGTATTATTTACAATGCTTAATTTTAAGCCCCTGAAAACTTAATTTTCGAAAAAACTTAACACAAACCGTTTATGAGCACAGATTTGTTGATGTCAATATCCAAGGCATTAACCATATTGATCCTCTATATGTCTTCCAAGTCCGTGATATAATTAATAATACTCACAAATAATTCTCACAACATCTCACACGTTGACCTGATTCCGTACTAAGTAGCTTAAGCACTTGTGTTACAGATATCAGACAACAGTGGAACACAAATATATACTTAAATACATATATTACACCCAGACACCGAACAAACACAAGTGTCCATCGCACGAATGTTTGTCCAGGGTGGGGATCGAACCCACGACCTTTGGCGTAAGAGGCAGGGTCACTACCAATTGCGCCATCTGGTCAGTCATTATAGAAAAACTGCAGGAGAGTCGCCTTCACTGGTCCATACCATTGAAGGCCAAGTTCCGTAGAGCATGACCATTCATGTTCTACGGAACTTGGCCACCTATGTCTTTGTAGGGTTACAAATTCTGGCCATGCTGCAACCACCCGGTTCCAGTAGGAGGGGTAGACCCAATAATCGTTGGTTTGACGTCATAATTGATGGCATACATGGCAACAACCTCACTACTATAAACGATGTCATGCATGCCAACAAGCTCACTACTATTAGTGAGGTCGTAGGTATGCATGTCATCGTAAATAGTAGTAAGGTTGTTGGCATGCATGTCATCGTTTATAGAAACGATGACATGCATGCCAACAACCTCATTACTATAAACGATGACATGCATGCCAACAACCTCATTACTATAAACGATGACATGCATGCCAACAATCTTACTACTAAATACGATGACATGCATGCCAACAACCTGACTACTATACACGATGACATGCATGCCAACAACGTTACTAAAGTCGCCCCACGAATATTTGGCATGTGGCTAAAGTCATAACTAATGCTGTTTTGACATTTTTTCATAGGAAAAATATTGTACAACGTCCTCCTTTCAATTTCACTGAAGTGGCTTCTGATCGCGGTGACACTGTACTATATACGATGACAAGCATGCCAACAACCTTATCACTATAAAGGCAAAAGAAGAATGAAGAGGTGTAACAGGAAAGCGGGCGTCAAAGAGTCGGATTTTAACACAAACCAGAATTAAAGCTATGATGATGATATCAATACCTTACAAAAATATCAATACTTTACGCATCGGTTTATTAGGAGTTATCTTAGTAGCAAAATAAATTGTGGCTTTTTTCCATCATACCTTTAAACATAAATGATAAAGATTAAGCTCGTGCCTTAAATAAAACCTCGTGCGTATGAATTTTATTTTCTTTGAGACGTAAACATTAAACAACGTTTTCGTTTCCTTTTTACTTATTTCAAGAGCCCAATTTCCTCGGTTGAGTGGTTCTAAAAACATGGCATCGTTCATTTGGGCGGAATAAAGAATGAAAATAAAGCGGCGGCTAGACATTTTCCGGATTGATTGGCAGAGTACTGCTCGGATTGCAGTCAGCCCGCTGTTATTTCACGTTGCCTTTCCGTAGACAGTTTGTGGTAGTTGAAAGTTTTTGGAGGTTCATATTGACGTTTTTGTCGTATAAGCTAGTGGTTAAGAGCCCCCAGGATTCGGCGGGTAGGGCTAAAACAAGCAGCGTGGGCTAATGCAATTCAAAGATTTATTTTAGTGTCTAGTGGTTTTAGTGTACAAATTTGGTCTTTATTTGTGCAGTGAAGTGCCGCAAAGTGATCCTAATAATAAGAAACGTTGGATTGTATCTTTTTTAACACTGCTATTGTGTGTCGAGTGAGTTGTCTCGTGACAACTTGCTTGTACCTAATAGAGTCTTAAAACCCGCGATTACTTTTAGAGTGATATCCGCTGAATCCGTAGGTCGATAAAACGTAAAACACCGGCGTTTTATTGAGTGACTGTGACTGACTGACTTCTTATTCTCAATAAGTTACTTGACATTGGTGAATTATCTTCGCGTAGAGCCATTATAAAATAAAAAAAAAGAATAAGAGTCGCCATCATTATCTCAGCGAGATGCAAAGCTGTTGTGCATCCTTGGAGGTGAAGTTTTTGGCACGTATTTCATTTATATGACGACCGGCCATGTCGACATAGCAACACCACAGTGAAATAGAGCGACAAACTGAACGTTTCAAATAGTTTCTGAAACGTGTAACCATGATTCAGTTGGTCTGTCTATCCTGTTAAATGGTTAAGAAGGTCAGACCAGACTCCGCCAATCCTGAATCATGGTCAACCAATCGTTGGCTGCAGAGCGTCGCCACCGGGAACCGAACTTTGGACTCGACCAGGAATCACACGCTAAGGTGAGGAGTGATATAGAACGACAAATAAAAGTGAAAGAAACAAAGAGAAACATGTAATGGTGCAAAATATATTCTTTTTCATTCATTTATCCACGTAGTAAAAGTTGCAAAGAGATGGTATGATCATCAGCACCCAGAGAAGGAATACTCTGCATTTATATCAAAACCTCCACCAACCCGTATGCCAAGCGTGGTGAGTATGGCAATTACCCCTCATGTGATTGAGGGAGGCCCGTGCCCCAGCAGTGGGGACTTAAATGGGCTGACGATGAAAAGTTGCAACACCCTGCTAGAACCACCTTTGAGTACTCAAAGAGAACCACTAATTAAAACTAGCACCTCCTGGACAAATTCGAGGCCAATTAAAACGAGATTGATTCCACTGTTACCAACTTTAGTTTATTGACACAAAGTTCACAGGTATTTCTTGAAGCGCACGAACTTTCAAGCGCAATATGAAACCTACTAAAGCAAATATTACAGTGAACCAAAACTATTTACTGTAGCGCATCAAAACTATCCGATATTATTACATAAGTACTCAAAGTGCACCAAAACTATTGGCCCTTCTTATTTGTGGTGCACTTCGTCAAACAATTTTCGGTCTTTCAATTTGGTGCTCATCAAATAGATCCCTTTGAGAATAGGTGCATTTGAAATTTCATGCGCATAAGAATTGGTGTGGTTAGTTGCTGGCATATTATATAAATGACTATGACTGCCTCGGTGGCGCACTGGTTAGTGGGTCGCACTTTAAAGCGACGGCTGTGCAAGAGGTCCCGGGTTCGATTCCCGGGTCGGGCCAAAAATTTGTACCTAAGTTTTCGGTAAGAAATTCTTAGTGACAGCCCGGAGTCTGGAAGTTGGCGGTCTTGTACCCCCGTGCCTCGGAAAGCACGTTAAGCCGTTGGTCCTGCGCCCAATCCCTATCTGGTCGTGTCACAGTAGTGTCCCATCGGAATATGAGGGTAAGAGGATAGAGAGTGCACTTGTGTTTGCGCACACACTTGAGCACTATAATTTATCCTGCGTACGTGGCTGATCGTTGAGATTGGCCGCCGTAGCCGTAATCGGTTGGAGGATATTAATTATATAAATAAAATAATCTATTTAATGCCAAAACGCTGAATATTAACTGTATCATTTATTAGATGAAAATAGGGTAGGCGGTCTTGTACCTCCGTGCCGCGGAAAGCACGTTAAGCTGTTGGTCCTGCGCCCGATTCCTCTCCGATCGTGTCACACTAGTGGTGGAATATGAGGGCAAGGGAACAGACAGTGCACTTGTGTTTGCGCTCACACTTGAGTACTATAATATAACCAGCGTAATTGGCTGATCGTTGTGATTGGCCGCCTTAGCTGAAATCGGTTGGAGGATATTAATATTTATATACGAGCGTCACTAAACTGAAGACGCCGTATGTAAACGGAGAACTTCTTCAAAATTCCTGTGACAGATTATATTAGTGCAGTTATTTTGGTTCACTTGGCGGAACCTCTCAGCTCTTGGGCTGCTGATGCTGGCCGCATAATTACGTCCTCGCTGCGGGCGCAGACGGCTAAGTTCGAGGTAGGTACGAGTAAATTGCACTAGCTCAATATTGAACTCGGTAGCAATGTTCGGTTAATTATTGCCTACCGTTATATTTCAGCCAGGGTTGTCTTGTAGTGACCTGTCCCGGCTTCAGACGGGTGCTATATTCATCATCATCATCATCATCATCAGCCCATTTAAGTCCCCACTGCTGGGGCACGGACCTCCCTCAATCACATGAGGGGTAATTGCCATACTCACAACGCTTGGCAGACGGGTTGACGAGGGTTTTGATATAAATGCAGAGTTTTCCTTCTCTGGATGCTGATGATCATGCCAGCAGCTTTACCTTAGTCGCCTTTTACGACACCTCGGTAAGAGTGAGGGTGGCCTATTCTACTCTGCCGGGACCACACGGCTAATTATACATACATTATTTATACGTACACCTTCTCCTTGTATTACTCCATATGTTAAAAAAACCGCATATAAATCCGTTGGGTAGTTTTACTTAAACATACATAGAGACAGACAGCGCAAGCGACTGTGGAGTGGATACGAATGCGTCTTCCATACGGGAAATCGCGATTCGCATCTAAGCAATTTTTCATTTGAATTTTCCCTGAATTTTTCAAATCTATGTGCGTATTTCTATCATTAGCTGGGCAGTGATTTCGGAGGTTTCGGATATTTTCTAAAACAGTCATTCAATTGGTCTAATTCCCTGTAAAAGTGTATTTTTTTTTTACAATAACAATAAACTTTATTGCCATGAAGCATGTTACAGTTTTTGTTCTTAAAGCTAGCGGCTCTGCACTAAGCACGATCTGCTTGTGTCGCAGTATTCAGGCATAAGACTAGGGCAAGTAAAGATACTTAGGGATAAACGTTAAAAGTAAAAAAAAAGTAATACAAACTGAGGATTAAATTAAAATTAATACTTCCTTCCTACCGACCTTCTATGTCTGTGTTTGTGAATGGGTATGTGTGCATGTGTCTTCATGTTGCACTTTACCGCGTGTTGTTATGTGTGGGACATACTATTTATACAAAAGTAATTTTTCGAAAAAACACAATAAACGTGTTTTTTTTGTTTTCCAATTTAATTCCTCAACAGCGCTGTAAAGTATTATGGAATGACCGCATTTTCAACTATAGGACTTTACAGCCCTTAGCGCAGGTGTAAGGTCTCATAGCAAGATGCCGCTTAAACATCAGTTACAAATGAAAAAGCAAATTAATGTATATAATGTAATACCAACATATTCGTAATAACACACTTCTTGGTAGGAAAGTGTGTCGTTTGCTCATGAATTAGTCCACAAACATTAACTAATTAATGTCTGCCTATCAGCCTACGACCGTCATCCAGATGACAGTTATTAGAGCCACGCTTCGGCATGAATGGGCCGGGTCGACCAGAGTGATACCACGTTCACATAAAACCGGCGTGAAGTAGCACTGTGCTGTGTTTCGCTGCGTGAGTGAGGGTACCGGAGGCCCAATCCCCTGCATAGGATTTAAAGGTTGGTAGCTCACTTACGTCGCGGGTGTCCGTGAGCAGCGGCAATTGCTTATCATCAGGAGATCCGTCTGCACGAGCAGACGGATCACCTGATGATAAGCAATTGCCGCTGACTCCCACCTATCACTTGAAAAAAGAACATAGTTGCATTTCTCGACCTAACCACTATGTTGGTAGCTAAACGCATCACCTTGCATGATAAGTCTCCTTATTTCAAGGTAACTCCCAGATGCGCCCAAAGCTATCGCCCGGGGTACTCTTGGACCATGATTCAGCGTTCGGGAAGTCTGGCAATTACAATGAAGCGACTGCCGTTTGACCTTCGCAACCTTTTAACAGGGTATTCAGCCCCACTACGTCATCACGGCTACAAGTTTCATAACTGAGCTACAAACGTTCCGGATTGTACGATGACCTGTATGTATTTATTTATTTAGGACCACCAACACCACAAGGAACGATGTATCCCGATTTTATGTAAACCCGAGAAACTAATACTCGTAGATACCAAAACAAAAGTAGCTTTACACTTTAGTAGCATGTCAAAGTAACTATTCTGCCTATTATAGTCAGTTTCTGACGGATGCGTAAAAATGTTACTTCGACATGGTACTAAAGTGTTAAGCTACTTTTGATACTGATCGTACTAAATCGCTATTGAAAGATGCAACCCTATGTATTGTCGGTTGTGGTTTCGCCGTTTGCTGCAATGCCTTTACGATTGTGCGGCGAATTTCAATGTCTCTGGCGTTTAATATAAAATTATAATGAATACATAAGTCAATTTCCTTATCACTTTCATGTCAATCACGTGTTGCCGCTTCAACTGCGCGGCCGAGACTGCCGTATTTGACGTGCAGATGCTACGTCGTGACGTGACGTGCTTCCCCGCTACACCGCCCGCTACCCGCTGACATCTTGGTTACCTCGCCCCCGCCAACGTCTGTCACCCCGCAGGACGGTTTCGCACGAAGTTGTCGGACTATAGGCGATACGCTCAAGACACCGTTGATTTTGTTTTCGCTTAATTTGTATCTTACATGCTGAATAGACTTCATTCACGATACCTATTGTGAGGTTTTCGGGGTGTAAATGATAAAAAAATTGCGGTGTTTAATTGTTTAATTATTCTGTTGAAGTACAGCTTTTATGAGTGAGATCCAAAATTTGCGAGTAATTAATAAATAAATAAATATTTCACAACGTCACATACATTGATCTGACTCCGAGATAGATAGCTCAAGCACCTGTGTTACGGATATCAGAATCAACAGTGGGACTACAAATATAATACTTTTCTTTTGTAAATACATACTTATAATACATTGATAACACCCAGACAAATACAAACAGATATGTTCATGCACACAAATGTTTTGTACTGTGTGGGAATCGAACCCGCAACCCTTGCACCAGAGGCAGCGTTCACTGCCACTTTTCCAAACGGGTCGTCAATTAATAATGCTATATTTAATCATTGCTCTTATGTCATATTTGGCAACTGTAGCCCGGATTACAACTTTGAATAGGAATATGTTTCTCTACTCAAAGATTTACAATGACATAACGTTAATAAGTGTAACTATAAGAAAAATATACACATGATCCATTTATCACCATCATTATCATCCGGTCACAGTCCAGTGCTCACATATAAGTAGTACTCTGCCACTTCTGGATCTTTCCAAACGTTAGCCTTGACTGATGCACAGCTACTTACATTCAGCTCCTGCCAGCCCTTCAGACTTCAAATCCCTTCACCTGGCCTGAGGTATCTTAGGCTCCGTTAACCGAGACGGTGTTTTCAATCCAGAACCAATGGTTGTCGCTTCTACAGGTGATCTAGCCAGAACTATACAGGGTGTATCTGTGAACATTTACATCCCTTTAACCACGTGTTCTACTAAACATTATAAACCACATTTATTGTTCTATCACTTTTGGAAATTCACATGAAAAAATTTCAACTTTCCATACAAAGTCGGTCACGTGACTCGGTAATTTTGTATGGGGAGTCGAAAAGTCGTTGAACAAATGTTGTTTAGAATGGTTGCTAGAACACGTGGTTAAAGGGATGTAAATGTTCACAGATACATCCTGTATGTGAACGATGTCGTTGACTTCAGTTCTTAAGCTGAAAGATTTTAATAAAATAAAAATAAATAAAATATTTGTTTTCTATATCTAAACAGATGCAGCCCTAGTTTTCTGTATTGTGATTTCGGTTCCAAGCTGCCATTACACTTGTGGATTCGGAAAATTCAATATATCTCGGTGCTTTCGCGAAGTGCGCCATCTCAAAGGAGCTGTCGTCAGGTCAGATTTCGACACCGGATCTCAGGATTAGATTCACTAAAATTTAATTTAATAATCTAACATATGCAGACTTAAATAACTAAACCACATAGAAAATTATGATAGATTTTTGGGTATGCTAATAGCGGCTACTATGAGCAGCGGAGCGCACCTCTGGATTTAACAAATCCTTGTGCGTAATTCTACCACTAGCTCAGTGGTGAGGGAAAGCATCGTGACAAAGGTGCATATTTCCAAAAAACGTTCTTTGTGTTTTTCGTATTTAGTGCGATTTGCGCTGGTGTTCCGGGTGTCCATGGGCGGCGGCAATTGCTTACCATCAGGTGATCCTTCTGCTCGTCTGCCACCTATCAAATAAATATCAATTTGAATTCTAAACATACTTTTTGAATTCAGGATGCCGAGATCACGGCCCGGTACTTAAACTACGGGACCAACAGGGTGAGGTTGCTATTTGTATTAACATTTCCTCCTTGCATCCAGAAGTCGTGGGTTCGGTTCCCACTCCGGATAAACATTTGTGTTTATTCGGTGTTTGGGATATATATATTAAAGTTAAAATTTTTGTTTGAATGTTTTGTCCTCATCTTCATCTTTTTAGTCCGTCTATTCTGATTTTCATTAGAAGTGCGGCTTACTCATGGGACTGTTAGTCAATATTTATTTATTACTTATTTTGTCCTGACGAAATAAACTTTTAGAATTCCGATATTGAATCGATGTGAAATAATAAAAAATATTTGTGAGAGATTAAAACGCGAATTCATGACCAGTCTCATTTACAGTCCTCAGCTGCACACAGCTTAAATGTTTAGCTTTCTTTGAAGTTTCACCAACATGAACATGACTTCTATTTGGGTATTGAATAGTGTGTGCTTTTGAATAACATGTTACAATATTGCTTTTAGTAACTAACTTCTGGCGAATATTAGAAAATGTTTCTGATAAAACCACATAAAATATTAATTTATCGTTTATGATTTTTGCAAATCCCTAAAGTTACGAAGAAAAAAGTGACAAGTGTTAATAAGAACAGGAAATGTTATAATAAGAATATGATATTTTCAGTAAATTCATGATCATATGTCTGCCCCAATGTTCTCCACACAGGTCGGTCCTGTATACAATGAATTCCCGCGACCTTCACCAGATCGTCGGTCCACTTTGTGGGGGACCTGCCATGGCTACGACTTCCTGTACGTGGCCTCCACTCGAGGACCCTTCCGCCCCAACGGCCGTCTGTTCTCCTCGCTATGCCCTGCCCATTGCCACTTGAAGCATGCAATCTTTGGGCTATGTCAGTGGCCTTAGTTCTCCTGCGAATCTTATCGTTTCTGATACGATTCGAGGAGATTCCGAGCATAGCCCTTAATGAAGAATTCATATGACAATATTTTAATAAGAAAATTAATGATCATGGGGTGAATGTGACATTATACAAACACACAGAGTTCAAACATTTGTGTGCATGAACTTGTCTGTTTGTATTTGTAGAGACCAAACACAGAGGTGTTTTCTATGATTTTTAAGTATGAATTTACAAAAGAAAAGTATTAAATGTATATATTTGTTATTCCGCTGTTGGTTCTGATATCCGTAACACAGGTGTTTGAGCTATCTATCACAGGTGATATGATATTAATGTATGTAGTTTTGGGAACTATTTCTTTATTATGTTATAAGCTTTGGCAACATTTTCGTACAAAGTGGTATTTTTCCGTTAACTCGATAAGGTCAAAATATATACATGTCGAATTGGAAACCTCTTTTTTTTGAAGTCGGTTAAAAACGTACTGCATCTATCCATGCCAATAATTGTTTCTACGCTTAATGCAAGTTTTCATCTTGTAATTGTAAACTGACTAAAGCGCTTTCCATGGGCAATAGATACAACACATAAAAATATTAAGGTACATATTTCGACCATTGTAACTCATTGCTGCAAAAACAGAACATTTTAATTATCTCACAGAATTCGAGAACATGTCCCTTGTCTGCAACGGATTGTGCAGTTTAATAGCAGTGCAATCCAAAATGCAATCTACAAGAACAATTAAACTATTCATATGGGTCGTTGTCACCTTATTTGTTTACGCATATTACTGTGCTGTACTGTCGCTGACAGGCAGCAGCCATACATATGTGAGGGGTGGTTTCGTGAGCGGTTTATACGGGCGTATAAGCGTGCGCGCCTTTCGGCACACGGACAAGTCGTACGATCGTTGACACCCTTCTAAGCTTGTATAAGCGTGTGTTTTTTCATAATAAGGCTCTAGCCGAAAAAAAATTGCCAATGTCATGTAACTTATGGAGAATATGTGGGTAGTCAACCGTCGAAGTCAATTTATTGATCTTAAAACAGGCATGGTTTTCACATTATTAGGCGCTGACAGTAATTTTTTTTTCTTCTCAATTGAAACTC
Organism: Marasmia exigua; assembly: GCA_019059595.1. Taxonomy (NCBI): domain Eukaryota; kingdom Metazoa; phylum Arthropoda; class Insecta; order Lepidoptera; family Crambidae; genus Marasmia; species Marasmia exigua. The sequence goes on along the minus strand of CM032494.1, from coordinate 13,230,326 downwards.
TGTAACATCATCAATATTTGAAAAGAGTAACTACTGAGTTTCTTGCTGGTGTCTTCTCAGTAGAAATCGACATTCCGAACCAGCGGTAGATATTATGTACCTATTTTGACATTCATAAGTGTTCTGTGTGGACCTAAATTGAATAAAGATTTTTTTATCTTTATCTTTATCTTTTACAGGTTGATCGATACAATTACCGTTTTAACGATGATCTTTAAATGTGTAAAGACTTGTTGGTGAAAATTGAACGACTAAATTCTGAAAAGGGAAATCAGCCCTTTTGATTTTATTCAAACCAAAAATCTAAATGCAAGCTTGTGGGTAATAGTGCACTTGGCACCAACCGTAATAATGCAGTATAAAGCTCGCGAATAGTAAAAGAGTCCAACGAGAACCTCTTCGGCGACTTTGTAAACCTAGGGTTGCCATAACGCAGCCTCGTTCGAGTGTTTGAGGGGCATTGTAAACACAGCTGTTTGTGTTGCGACAGCCCTTGCGACAGTGCAGACTAAATGCTAGGCCAGATTTATTACCCTGAGATAATATGTTATACTGCAAAATCTTCTATTGCTTACCATCAGGCTGAGGAGAAGCCTTGACAGTTGACAGTTCAACGAATTACAGATCGCTAGCTAACCTTTTAAGATTTATTATATGTCCCAAGACACAGTAGCAGCCATTATGATAAAAGGATTTTGTTAAAATAAATTATATTTTTTCTTATAAATATACTAACTGATATGGCATTGAAATTCTCTGTCAAACTTCACTTGACAAAGACTTTTCACATCATTACTTACAAGAAAATACTAGTACATTTATTTAATTAAATTTTTATAGTATATTGTATTTATATACATCGTTATTTTTTATCATTTACATCGTGAAAACAGGTATCGTGAATAAAGTTCATTTAGCATGTTAGATTAACAAAATAAGCGAAAAATAAAATCAGCTGTTCCATACATTATTGCCGCGTGGATATTCTATTTTGTATGGATCAGCTGATTTTTTTTTCGCTTCTTTCATTCAGTAGTTTTTTTTTGGTTCAGTATTGGTATTATGTTATTAAGATTAGATACTTGTATTAACAGTGTGGTGATTAAGCCTAATACCTTGATTTCTATGATGGAGGTCTTTGCCCTGGAGTGGGATAGTATATAGGCTGATACTTTACTTTACTTCCTTCCTTCCTACTTGTATTCATTTAAAATAAAACTTAATTGGTTACCATTTAAATTCTTTGTGAATTGCAATAATAACACACTATCTCCTTTCGCCGCACCATTGTCCTTTGTGCGTGACCCATAGGTTGACTGACATAGAGATAGTATATAATGCCTCGGCCTCCTCCTCAGTTCGGTAGGGACGGCTCGGGCTCCCGGCTGTCCCTGTCGCCCCCTCCAGTCCGTCTGGAAGGGGGGGGGGGGGAGGGCATTGCAGGGCCTGCGTTGCAAGTAAAAGGTTAAAGGTTAGCAGCGCACTTGTGACTCTACTGGTGACACAGGTGTCTATGGGCGTCGGCAATCGCTTACTATGAGGCGTTCCATCTGCTCGTCTGCTACCTATGATATAAAAAAAACAACTGAATCTTGGTTAAACGTTTCAGAAATTATCCGAAACATGCAGGATCCTCACGATTTTTCCCTCACCGCCGTGCATGTTCGGATTCAAACCACGACCCGCCGCATGGAAGGCAGGTTCTAATCCAATGAGCTACGATCGCAAAATAACATTATTGTTTTATTAATCTCCATAATTTTAGGGTTACTTGTTAGGGTGTTGGTCAGCCTAGACTTTACCATGTCTATATGTACTCCCCGGATTTGCCTGAGGCACGATTCTCTCATCCCGCGTTTCTTTTTGTGCAAATATGTACGTCTTTTTTCGTATGCTCACTCCCGCTGTGAGTCCAGACTTTGCAGCGAGCAATTAGCCCTAGGTTAGAAAACGGTGAAGGTTATAATGTACACACTCGTGCGATTAAAAAACAAAGATGTGTTTCCTTGTTTAATGTTGACCATAGCATAGCATAGCACCATAAATATAACGTAGAAACCTGTACGTTGCATATAGTTAAAATGTTAATGAGTTTCTAAGAAAATATGATACGAACAAACCGGAATGTTATTATGAATGTGTAAGTGTGTAAGTAATAATTATTTCTGTTTTTTTTGGCTTTTGCAAAAAAAACACGATCAAAATACACATAGCAAGTCACACGACAATAATGAGTTACTAAAGTCGGTAACAGATCCTTAGTAAAGAAAAATATTACCTACATTCGAATGACAACTTTCTCCTATTGTTTTCTGAAGTCCGTTCATTTCATCATCATTTTCAGCTAATAGACGTCCACTGCTGGACATAGGCCTTCCCCAATGTTCTCCACACAGATCGGTTCTGTGCCGCCCGCATCCAATGGATTCCCGCAACCTTCACGAGATCGTCGGTCAACCTTGTGGGGGGCCTGCCACGTCTGCGACTTCCTGTACGTGGCCACCACTCGAGGACCTTTCCGCCCCAACTGCCGTCTGTTCTCCTCGCTATGTGCCCTGCCCATTGCCACTTGAGACATGCAATTCTTTATGCTATGTCTGTGACCTTAGTTCTCCTGGGGATCTCATCATTCCTGATACGATCACACGAAGAGACTGCGAGCATAGCTCTCTCCATTGCTCTTTGGGTGACTTTGAGCCTCCATAATCGGCACATTGTAAGCGGCCACGTTTCGGTTCCGTTTGTCAAGTCCGTTACTGTCTACATATTTCCATGCTATGAAACAGATGCAGACTTCAATTACCTGTACAGTCAAGATATTTACTCAGAGCATGTCTGTAGTTCCCGCTAACGCATTTAGTTGCTCTGTAAGGATAGTTTATGCCAGTTATCCGCAAGTTAGATTCGATTCATGATTCTCGTGAGTTAACGCAGATACACTTGAGAGCATTAAAACTAGATCCGCGCTTAGAATAGTGTTTAAAGTCCAGTTTGGAATTATTTACATTCAAATCCGCCCTCACCGCTTCGGGGCTTAATTTTGCTTTAAATTCCAAACTGTGCCAATAGATGGAGCTGGCTGTCATTTACATTGCCTTTTCGGTTTACCTATAAACCTGGTTGTTGTTTATACAGTTTATCTCTTTATTAATAGTTATATGGAGGGTGGCAATAATAGGAAGAGGATTATTCGGAGGTAATAAAAGTAGAACTACTTCATTTGATCAACAATATACTCTTTTGCTAAAAAAACGGGCGGTTTTAATTATTTCTTTCCTGAAAACAATATGGTTCAAAAAAGGATTTAAGTCTTCTTAATACATACATTACTGGCCGGTCGTATATGTGTCGTGATGCCAAAAATGTACATTCGAAATTCAAATTTTTGACTGATCTTATTTTAAAAATAATATAAATTTTTTGAACATTTTCTGGCGGGAATCAAAGAAAGTTGCCGTTGTTTTTGAATAACTTTCAGGCTATTTTTATTGTTTGCGTTGAATTAGCTGCTTTTATAGACATTTCAAATTATTGTTTTTAATGATTAGTGGTCTGGGTGATGGCAGATAAAATTGTAAGAGCCAGCAAAATGATTGCGCTGCTAGGCATTTAAGCCTAACATACTCGCACCCCACGAGTGCGAGTATAGACGCAAATAGTGTGCTGAGCGAGAAGTGGATAGATGCGCCGCCTATTTCTGATCCCATTCTTTATCCGCAAAGTTTGTACCCGTGTTTTTTTGCAAAGGAGTGTATATACATACACTCCTAAAAGCACTATATTTTTTTTTTAAATATAAATGATTTTTTTCTTTGTGAGCACGTGTTTGTTTATTATTTGCTACCAGATTGAATTTGCTTGCTGATATTTAATATAAATAAAACGTCCGATAACTTAAGAGTACGACTAGTGGAGTTACTATAACTAATTTGATCTCATCACCTCGCATGTTAATGTCGGATGATAGTGCTTCATTGATGATTAAATGTGGAGTTCTCAAATATTTGCCCGCTAGTGTAATTGAGAACTCGAATATTATACCGAAATTGAGATTTATGTAACCCTGTCGGTAGCGATTCATATTCCACATTTCTCGGTGCCTTTGTCCTAGTATATGCGGTAAAGTAGCTCAACTTAAAATATTATCCTCCCATCGATTACAGTTACAATGCCAACGATCAGCCACGTATGCAGGATATATATAGTGCTCAAGTGCCTGCACTTTCTTTTCCCTTACCCTCTTATTCCGATGGGATGTATAACATGACCAGAGTGGAATCGGGCGCAGGACCAACGGCTAAAAGTGCTTTCCGAGGCACGGAGGTACAAGACAGCCAACTTCCAGAATCCGGGCTGATATTAACTATTTCTTACCGAAAACTAAGGTTCTATTTATGGCCCAACCCGAGGATTGATCCCAAGATCTCTTGCGCAGCCGTCACTTTAAAGTTTGGTTAACTTGTATAACTTTGCTTTTTAATGTACGTACAAACATTGTTTCAAAAATTGGTGTAAATAACGCGCTTATAAACCGTTAGTTCATCAATCACTAGAAACGATCTTCAAAAAGAACTTTTAGCCTAAATATTATTGTAATATTCATAACCTATTACCATAATCCATTCATGCTACAATGCCAAACAGACATGCCTTTCAAACTTTTAAAATCAGTATTAGAAAAACTTTTTCGTTTTTGTGTCCAGGATTAAAGTGTAATAGCAAAATGTAGAGACATTGTACAATAATCCGAGAATCCGAATCGGAAACTACTGGTACTGTTGGTAACTGGTGATAAGTGGCAGACGACCAGATGGATCACCTGAAGGTAAGCGATTGCCGCCGCCCATGGACACTAGTGGAGCATTGGGCCTCCAGTATCCTCACTCACGCAGCGAAACACAGCACAGTTCTGCTTCACGCCAGATTTACTGTGAGGCCGTGGTATTCCTCCGGATGAGCCGGCCCATTCATGCTAAAGCGCTCCCACGGTCAAATAACTGTTTAATGAAAATAAACCTCGTTACGAGCTCCTGAACTACTCGGTGACAATCGATGATACCTTGGTACCTATGTACCCATTGTAGGAACGTGACGAAAAGTAAGTAAAAAGAAATATTGAAAATTGAAAATGTATATTTCACAACAGCTCGATAGAGCGCTGCGCTTTCAGTCTAGCGCGGACTGGAATTCACAGCTCTGCTGCACTAGGGGTGCCACAAAGATATAGATAAACAAAACAAGTAACTCATATAACAGGTAAACTCCCTAGGCATCCCTTACCCAATGAATACCAGCAGTTGTTCAACGATCAGCTTTAGGAGCGACCGTAGCTCAGTGGTTCAGAGGCCTTACCATGAGTTTGAAATACTATCCTCGCTATCCAAAACTGTTGCTCTGTCTCTTTCACACGCAAGACAATGAAAGGGACAAAGCGATAGTTTTCGATAGCGAGAACAGTTTTTCGAACTCATGGTAAGGGTACTGATCGCGCCTTCCATATAGATGGACGTGCTTCGAATACGAGCATGCACCTCTGAACTTTACAAATCTATGTGCGCATTTCTATCATCGGGGTAAAGGAAAACATCGTGAGGAAACCTGCACTTTCGGATGATGTCTGAAACTCGTAACCATGTTTCAGTTAATCTGGTTCCCGTGTTCAACGATTGCGATCAGACGGCAGTCGCTTCATTGTAAGAACAAGACTCCAAATCCTAAATCATGGTCCAAGCGTACTCCGGACTCCAGAGCGACAGCTTTGGCCGCAACCAGAAATTACACGCTGAGATGAGGAGTAGTTCTTCAAGGGTCAGCAGCCTACTAATGGAAGCTTACACTACCTTTGCTACCAACGTCACCCCTCCAAGGCCAGTTTGTATCAACCATGATCGGTGACTAGTTTATTGTTGTTCAATTTCATTAACATTTATAACAATTTCCTAAATCACCCGGCTTCCCTGTCTGAGCAGCTGGACCCTGATGGTAAGCGATTGCTGCCACCCATGGACGGGTGTCCATGGGCGGCGGCAATCGCGACACCAGTGAAGTCACAAGGGCGCTGTCAACCTTTCAACCCCCCTCCCGGATTGGCCTCCGGTACCCTCACTCGCGCAACGAAACACAGCACAGTGCTGCTTCGCGCCGGTTTTCTGTGAGGTCGTGGTATCAATCCGGTCGTGGCGGCCCATTTATGCCGAAATGGTGCATCAACCATGGTCGGTCGCTTATTGTTATTAAATTACATTAACATTTAAAACGCTTTCTCAATTACCTGGCACCCCTGACCGGCGTGGGCAGTGCACCGAGACGAAATAATTACATTGTGTCATGCGTCTCCGCTCGCGCGCTGTCCTGCGTAGCTTTGTAAGGAAAATAAGGAGATTTGGAATAATTTACACAAAGCCCGTTTTCCGACTAAATGACTGTGCATGTATTTTGAGAGATTTGGGTTGTAATTGTGTTTTCCGCATAGAGGTTTTGCAATGGACAACATTTCATATTTTTAACATGTCCATATTGTTTTTTTATATGAAAGTAGACATAAAATGAACAGACCCATATTTTTTCTTTTTTCAAAATTTGTCCATTTTCATGCATAAAATAATTATTGAAATTCTTTTTATTCTAAATAGACGTAAGCGCCAAATGACGTCATCGGACGGCTGAATACAGCGATATTCCTTGGCTTATCATTGTTTTAATAAAAAAAAGTTACTACTGTCAAAGGTAAATAATACTAGTGTAAACATTGTCAACGTCATTCATACGTTCAACGTTGACAAGTTGTCTTTTTTTTTGACAGTTACATGTCATGGGTTTGGCATTTCGTAAATTTAAAACTATAATGTGCTAAGCAAAGAAATATTTTACATTCTGCCGTCCGATAACGTCATCTTACGTTTTTTAGTTTTTAATTTTTTTCTCAGTAAATAAGCAATATAAAAAATGAATACATATATATTCGAGCAGCGGAAAAGTAAACAAAGAATTGGTATTTTTTGTTTCAGAGCTTAGCAATTTTGAAATGTTGTCCATTGTGGCTGCATCTGTCTACAGGCTTTTTTTTTTATCTCTCTCTCCTGTCGATTCACTGCTGAGGATCGTGACTGGTTCCGATTTTGTCGACCAGCTGTCGCCATCGTCTGCGCTCCGCCGCTCGGTGCAGGGCAGTGCTTATCGGGATCTCGAGCTGTTTCGCTCGCTGATTTTTTCTTATAGGGAATTGAAATGAGATGAGAATGATGGAAAAGTGATTGAGGTGACGGGTAGGGCACACTAGCGACGCCAATAGATTTAAATTGTTAGAAACTCAGCCGGATATCTTTTTCACAATTTCGAAACTGCAGCCTCTCGGAAAACACCTACACTATTTATTTAATACTTATACTTAACTTTTGGATCTGCTTTTATATTCGAAATTTGAATTACCGCCAAAAACGGTCACTTATAGCGTTAGTCCAAATGTCGAGTGCAAAAATAGATCAAAAAGTAGTGCACAATTATTAAATATATAGTATAAATGTTGGTGGACACAAGGTGGACCGGCGATCTGGTCTAGGTTGCGGGAATCCATTGGATGCGAGCGGCACAGCACCGATATGTGTGGAGAAAATTTGGGCAGGCCTATGTCCAGCGGTGGACATTTATTGGCTGAAAGGATGATGATGATGATGAGTATAAATGTTTGCTTAGAGACTCCCGCTCCGAAATGGTTTAAAATAGATCCGGTTTAGTACCTAACAATTTAACTCGATTGGTATCTACTCGTCGCCGTCAGAGAAAATCTGGCTGGACAACAAATAATGCGCAGATCTATTTAATTTTACTCATAATATGCAGCAAGCTAGAATAACGTGACCTTCAACATAATAATTTACATATAAAAAGATACCATGGGAAACCCATCGCCATGAATGAGCTGGCTCGACCGGAGTGATAATCACCGGCTTCACATAAAATCGGCGTGAAACAGCGTCTGTGCTTTATTTCGCTGCGTGAGTCAGGGTACCGGAGGCTTTATCCGGGGGAAATGGGGGTTTAAAGGTTGGCAGCGCACTTGGAACTAAACTTATATTGCGTCCGATGAACCGTCTGCTAATCTGATTCTTATCACAAAAATACATCTTGTATTAATTAACTGTTGATTTGATTTTTTAAATATCGATAGCTGTTGTATTGCATTTGAATGAAATGTTATTCCATTCTACTGCCTCGGTGGCACCGAGGCAGTAGAATGGAATACCACTCCCGCTAACCCGCTAACCACTGCGCCACCGAGTCGGTGGCGCAGTGGTTAGCGGGTTGCACTTTTAAGCGACGGCTGCGCAAGGGGTCACGTGTTCGGGCCAACAATTTATAATCAGTTTACGGTAAGAAATTCTTAGTCTGGAAGTTGGCGGTGCTCCCCCGTGCCTCGGAAAGCACGTTAAGGTGTTGGTCCTGCACCCGATCCTTCTCCGTTCGTATCACTGTAGTGTCCCATCGGAATATGAGGGTAAGGGAATAGCGAGTGCACTTGTGTTTGCGCACACACTTGAGCGCTATAATATGTATATCCTGCGTCCTGCTGATCGTTGAGATTGGCCGCCGTAGCCGTAAACGGTTGGAGGACATTATCACATTTGAACAGACTTTTTAAACTTGTTGCAAGTAACGGTACAAAGGCATTGATCAAAGTACGCGACTTGTATTTCACAATAGGATGATAAGAAAAATCAGATCGCGCTACAAATAAAGGTACATATTGTGTACGGCTTCGACTTGTTGTATTCAATCCCACCGGGTGTTTCGCATCTCGCCTGTCGACTGTCTGTGACTTATGCTGGTGACTTTAGAAACTATTTATTTTATCTTTAAATTGACTGTTACTTATGAGCTCTGTTACGTGTGAGAGTTTGGTTGCAATTCTTTTAAACGTTCTTGCAGCTGACAGTGATTTATATATTTAATTAGAATACACCTTTCTAAACGGTTGATTTCATCTCTGTATATATTTTCGTTTATTGATTTTATTAAGAGATCTCTGGTATTCGTATGTTAATTCACGTGTACATTTCAGGCCCTTTGTTGATTATATTATCTATGATACAAAAATATTTAATTTTGTATAATACTTGTGTGATTGAACTGAATTGAATTACAAATTAGAACGAATTCAATGTTAAAGTGACGGGTAGGGAACACTAGCGACGCTAATCGATCTGAATTTTTAGCTACTAAACCGGATCTATTTTTAACATTTTAGGGTTGCAATCTCTCGGCAAACACCTATACTATTTATTTAATACTTATAGTTTACTGGTTTGCTTTTGCACTCGAATTTTGGATTACCGCCAAAAGTGACCGCTTTTGGAGTGAATAATAATCATTTTTCGCGTACAAAAACGGACCCAATATTTGTGCATGGTTATTTAATAAATAGTATATGTTTGCCGATAGACTGTTACCCCGAAATAGTTTAAATTGATCCGGTTTAGTAGCTAAAAAATCAAATCGATTAGCGTCGCTAGTGTGCCCTACCCGTCACCTTAAATGTATCAGTTATAGCCGCTTGTATGCCTTATATTCATCAAACATTCATTATTTCGGAGGGTGAAATTGAAAATTGAATTGAAGACTCAATCCTATTGACAGCTTTTCTGAACAGATGAATCATGTCAGTCGAGCTTGGCATGCTTATTACTCGTCATATCATCACACATGAACTCACGGTAGCAATGAGAATCAATTATATAGGGGCTGTTCGACTATAGACGTGAAAGAATGAAAATACTTTATACCCTCATTTTATTGATAATAAAATAACATCTTTCTTCTTCTTCTTATTTTATTTGTGGCAATCAACTTCTCGACTGAGAATTACTCCTGCCATTATCATGTTTTAGATTTTAGGCATTATTAAGCGGGACAACCGAAGATAATTCGCCAATGTCAAGTAACTTATTGAGAATAAGTAGGTAGTCAACAGTCGAAGTCAGTCAAAGTCACAGTCACTCAATAAAACGCCGGTGTTTTGCGTTTAATTGCGACCTACGGATTCAGCGGATATCACTCTTAAAGCAATCGCAGGGTTTTAAGACTTCATTAGGTCCAAGCAAGTTGTCACGAGACAACGCACTCGACACACAATAGCAGTGTTAAAAACGATACAACCCAACTATTCGTATTATTAGGATCACTTTGCGGCACTTCACTGCACAAATAAACACCAAACTTGCACACTAAAAACCACTAGACACTAATTTAAAACATTTGAATTGCATCAGCCCACGCGGCTTCTTTTAGCTCTACCCACCGAATCCAAAATAACATCTTTAACGTCAATCATAAAGCTATGTAATTGAAATAAACCAAAATCCGTAACCAAAATAGATAAGCATATTTAGATGCTGGTGCAGCTACCTTTAGTAATCCATTTTGGGGCTTTATTCAAAGCTCATGTCAAATGCTTTATCTCATATTATGGCTATCGTAATTACCTGTTATTGCTAATACTAATAATATTTGCCGCTGATTTAGATAAACTGATTGTTGGTATTGACATTTCTGAAATACGTATGAAAATTAAGTCCACATGGCTGTAACACAATATATCTAGTAGTTTATCTTATATAATATAATGTGCTGCAAGCGGTCTTAAATGCAATAAACGAATCTGGATCAGATATAAGTGCTGTTGTCTGATAATTATGAGTGTTAGCAAACTATCGATGGATTGACTATCAATAGTAGTTTTCATTCAAAAATGATAATCCTATCGATACTTTCGATACTATTGAGATATGTAGCCTCGATAGATTTTTGGTATCGAAAGTAACTATCGTTAGTAGGTATCAATAAGGCCCAACCGGTTTTCAGGTTGGACCTTGTTGATACTAGCCCTCTAACAGGTACTCTAGTTGTTGCAGCACATGCTGAGGCTTGGACTTGTTGCCCACTACTACCTATATGTACTTGTTTCTGTCCGTATGTACTGTCACTATTTCTTTTTTTTGTGTCATTATACTTTATGTACAATTATTTGTGGTTAAAAACTATTCACTTACTTACAATAAGTATTAACATTGCTTTTATGTCCTAAATTACTGCTGATACGGTAATTTAACAATACTTTTGTATTTTTTTTTATGAGAGGTTGCAGACGAGCGGACGGATCACCTGATGGTAAGCAATTCCGCCGCCCATGGACACCCGCAACACAAGTTCTAAACTATCGTTATTCTAAAACAATCAATAGCATCAATAGATTTTTGATTACGTGCCATCGACAATACTGTTCGATGCTGAGCTAGCGGCACTATCGATAGATTATTGATCAAGTCTGTGCCACCAAAGTAGTCCCGTGAAAAGTGCGCTTGAGTCGCAAGGAACCTTAAATTTTAGTTCTGTGTTTTTCCGTTGGACTTCTTTCGTGGCGCGGACTCTAAATCGTCAACTACCGATAGACAATCGATAGTCTACCGATAGTCTACCGGCAACACTAGCAAATATTAATCGAGTTATTTTGTTGCAGCGTTGGCCGCGATGCCGCGCTGCTACATGGTGAAGAAAGGCACTCAACGGCATGAAGGACCCCCGCCCTGCAGCCCCACCGAGGCCAGCGTGGCGCCCCCCTGCTACAGCCCAGCCGAGCACTCGGCCCTCACGGGTAAGTACCGATTTTCAATCCTCGTTACTGCCCCGAGCCATCAAGACATGAAATGCCCTCCCAGCTCATGTGTTTCCTCCTTCATACAATCCGGGGTCTTTTAGGCGGGGCGTGAATCAGCATCTCAGCAGGCCATCAGGGTGAGGATGGCAGACTCAATTGGTACTTTGTTAGTTCTTTTGTGCCTGATTTCACGGCTGCTTACCATCAGGCGAAGTTAGGTCATCCTGATTTTTTTTATGTAATAGGTAGGCAGACGAACAGACGGATCACCTGATGGTAAGCAATTGCCGCCGCCCATGGACACCCGCGACACCAGTGGAGTCACAAGTGCGCTGCCAACCATTAAACCGCCCCTATCCCCCGGATCGGGCCCCCGGTACCCTCACTCACGTAGCGAAACAGCACAGTGCTGATTCACGCCGGTTTTCTATAAGGCCGTGGTAACACTCCGGTCGAGCCGGCCTATTCATGCCGAAGCTTGGCTCACCCACGGTAAATGATTGGCCTATTTATATAAAAAAGACAGGTAAAACATTACTACGGAGAGCGATGGCAGCTCAGTGGTTCAGAATGTGCCTTCCATACGGGGGACTAGGTTCGAATCCGAGCCTATACCTTTGGATTTTTTTTCAAATCAATGTGCGTGTTTCTACCAATAGCTCGGCGGTGAGGGAAAACATCGTGCGGAAACCTGCACGTTTCGGATAGTTTCTGAAATGTGTAACCATTCAGTTAGTCTGGTTCCCCTGTTAAAGAGTTACGAAGGTTAGACGGCAGTCGCTTCATTGTAATTACCATACTCCCCAAATCCTAAATGGTCCAAGAGTACTTCGTTCCAGAGCGACAGTTTTGGACGCACGCTAAGATGAGGGAGTAAAACATTACTTAATCATTATAAAAACAACACAAATGTTTGTTAATGGAAATGAAATATGCCTTATTACTCTCGGAACAATCCTACTTAGACTATACATTAATAACCCTTACTTCCTTGTGTAAAACGCGAAAGAATGGCTCTGGTACTTAAATCACTAGACCAACGAGGCGTTGTATGCGATGTCTCAATTAATTAATTAACATTTTTATCTCCTCTTTATTCAATAAAATATAAAATACAAACTTAAACAACACAAAACATTACAATGTTTCGTTTGTTGGTTTAGTTTGTGTTTTTTTCTTTTTCTGTTTGTATAAATGTTGTATAATTATACTTGTTGTGTCCGTTTGCATCTGTAAAATGTGGTCTGTCGTATTCTCATTGAACAAATGTTTAAAGAAAGAAAGAAAGAAAAGAAAGAAACATTTTATTGACCATCACAATAAATAATTTAACAATGAACATTCATTAGAAAACATAGGTAAGGTAACATTGACACATTAAAACTACAGACAAAGGTGAGTACGAGAACATACGATAGGTAGGTAAATACACAGTTTTACAATGAAAATATTCTAAATAAGTAGGCGTGAGTGAAGTGTGAGGTCAATCAAGTCCTGGCCTCAGCATGGTGCTGCCACGACAGAAATGCCGCGGCAGCGCTGGTATTCTGGCAGGACCTGTTGTGAATGACGACCGTGTTAATGTATAACCATAAATAAATAAATACTAATGTACATAAATAAATGATAATGTGAGATAGAATTACTAGATAGTTTCTATCTATCTATCAAATTTTTAATTAAACCGGGAACTTTATTGGGTAGAGACAAAGGCGGTGTAAAAAACGCCGAGCTGAGCCGATTTCTGGAAAATGGCTGTCAGCTGCATATTTGTAGAAATGCGTAATGATAATTACGTCCTCTTAACATACATTTCGGCTATGGCGGACATATAATTGCACAAGTGTGTGCGCAGTCATAAGTGCCCTGTCTACTATTCCCTAACCTCATATTTCGGTGGCACCCCAGTGTAAACTACTGAAGAGGGAACAGGTACAGGACCAAACCACGTCCAGACTCCGGGCTGACATTGAGAATTTCATACACCAAAAACCCTTAAATAGAGGAACCATACTACCAGTTAGTATATAGTTCCTCATGATCCACTATGATAACACTTTCAGAATAATTACACCAACAATTGAAAAAGTATTTGAAACGTGCAGGTTTCCTCACGATGTTTTCTATCACTGCCGAGCGAGTGGTTTCTAAGACGTACTCGCCAGATTTAAAAAAGAAAACACTAGGTATGCTATCGTGTTTTTATCATATCCAAGGCGGACGTCTGAAAATCTGGTCAAATCTAGATAGATTCAAAATGCCAGATTGCAATATATTCGGTTTAAAGCATACAAATCTAGACCCACAGAATTCTGTATCGGATATATAACACTCCCCGGTGTAATCGGTTCACTCAAATATTTGAGTTCTCGAGATATTGGATGGGTGGCGCCTCATCCTTGATCCAATTATTGATAACTAAGTTAGTTATTCATAGCGATGGATTGCAAGGTAGATAGACGCCTCATGTCTTCGACATGACTTCTACTTTTTAAAAAGGTCGGCAACACATTAGCAATTTCGCGGATGTACATGGGCAGGCGTTGATTACTTTCCATCAAGTGACTCACTTGCTCGTTTGTCCAGCCTCTAGCATAAAAAAAATTTGGGACAAATGACATCGAATCATCTAACTCATACAATCATCTGACTCCGGCACTGATGTAACGGATATCAGACAACATAGGATATACAAAATTTATACTTAAATACATACAATACACCCAGTCACTGAACAGACACAAACGTTCATCACATGAATGCTAGCCCAGGGTGTTGATCTAACCCACGACCTTCGGCGTATGAGGCAGGACAACTACATCATGCGCCATCCAAGTAGTAGAATCCCAGTTAACCGTATACTACCTAGTTACTAGAAGGTTAAGTGCATGATTATTAAAATCAATCATAGTGTTCTTGCTGAACAAGGATAAACTTTCATCATCAGCAACCCACACTTGTCCATTGCTGGACATGGGTCTCCCCTAATGCACGCCACTTGCTCCCGATTTTAGGCCACTCTCATCCAGCCCACACCAGCCAGCCTTGTCATCATCCCATCTGGTCGCCGAGGCCGGGATAAACTTTCACGCTTGGTATATCGACGGGTACTGGTGAAGGTATTTTTGACGTAAACAAGTAAAAGTATAGATAAAATAATAGTGCGTTTTGAGTTGACTTACTCGAGTGACATAGATAAAAGTGTCATTAACCATGGGATAGCCACGTTTTGGTATGATTGAGATGTTTAGAACGCGGTGATACCACGACATCATTCAAATTTCGGCAGCGCACTTGTGACTCCACTGGTGTCGCGGTTGCCCATGGGCGGGCGGCGGCAATCGCTTACCACCAGATGATCAGTAAGTTTTATCGTTAAATGGCGTAAAAAGTCAATTAATTAAAACAACATCAAATTTAGGATGTCCAATCTGGCAGAGTTTATTATGTATTCTCCGTAGGCAGACACGATAGCAGCCTCCGTGGGATTTGAACCCACAACCTCCAATTCTTAGAGACAACGCTCTTGACTATTGCACCACAAAGCAGGAGGATCTTCTGGTGGTACGTGATTGACGCTATCCACCACCAAAACTGATGTCTATTTTCGCAAATTGGCACCAGTAACACCAGTGGAGTCACAAGTGCGTTGCCAATATTTTAAGCCTCTTCCCCCTGATTACGCCTTCGGTACTCTCACTCACTCGACAAAACACAACAAGTGTGAGGCCAAGCTATCACACCGGTGGAACCGGCTCATTTATGAGGAAGGGTTAGTGATCCATAGTGATACATAGGAAACATAGGGATAATTGTACGACTAAACTGACTTATGGCAAATGATCAAAGGGACTCGTGGCAAATGACTCGCGGTAACATTAAAGTTGAGTCACAACACTAATTTGAAACAATGAGCTTGTCCGTGCTTCGTGAATGCGATGCTCTCGATTATAAACTCGCTGTCAGCTGTAGCTCACTAGTGCATTCAACGTAGGGGTGCCACGCAAGGAAAGCCTGCTTAGTAATATACCATCTCATAAGGTGAGAATACCCGGTTACGTCCAAAGCTGTCGGATTGGAGCCCGGGGTACGCTTAGACCGTGATTCATGATTTGGGGAGTCTGGTAATTACAATGAAGCGTCTGTGACCTTCGCAGCCCTTTTGACAGGGGAACCAGACCAACTGAATTATGATGACATGTTTCAGAAGTTATATGAAACGTTCCGGTTTTTCTGTAAGATGTTTTTCCTCATTGCCGAGCTAATAGTCGTAATACGGGCGCGTTCTTATCCACTGAGCTACCATAAATTATGAGCTTTGGCAAAAATGAGGCGGTTCAACTGAAGTTATGCCACGGCGGCAGAAAACCGATGTGAAACAGCGCCGGCGCTGTGTTTCGCCGAGTGAGTGAGGAAACTGGGACTAGTTTAAAAGGTTTGCAGCGCACTTGTGGCTTTACTGGTGTTGCTGGTATCTATTGGCTTATCGCTTAGATATTATCACGTGATCCGTTTGCTTGTTCGTGACTAATCACATAAAATAGTGCCTCTAGTTATCTACTCGCAAATATCAACACTTCGGTATGATTCGAGCGGGATTGATTTATTTAATTGGAGGATATTATTATGATTCGGGGCGGGGTGGGCAGTAAGATAATCAGTGCATTCATGAAAACACATGCCTCTTTACTCTCATGACTTAAATAATGGACACATATTCTGGAAAATCTTGAGTGAAATAATATGGACAATGGCAGCGAATAAATTTATTAATATACCTACATATGAGAAAATGCATAGTGTATATTTGAGAACAAGACATGTGATTCAATGGATGTCACAAGCGAGAAAATATTGTATTAATAAATATATGACAAACTCGTTTTAATTGTAATATCCTACAACCGATTACTGCTACGGCGGCTAATCTCAACGATCAGCCACGTACGCAGGATATATTATAATGCTCAAGTGAGCTCGCAAACACAAGTGTACTTTCTACTCCCTTACCCTCACATTCCGATGGGACACTACTGTGACACGACCGGCGCGGGATTGGGCGCAGGACCAACGGCTTTATGTGCTTTCGGAGGCACGGGGGTACAAGACCGCCAACATCCAGACACCGGGATGCACTAAGAATTTTTTGCCGAAAACTTAGGAACAATTTTTTGGCCCGACCCGGGGGTCGAACCCGGGTCCTCTTGCGGGACCAAATAATAGTGACGGCCCCTATATTCTGATGGCAGTTCTATGTACACCTATTATATGTTATACCTTAAATTTCATTCCATTTTATTAAATTGGAGAAAAAAGCATACCTACCATTTTATAAATCTATTTAACATATGGAGCGCCAACCCTGGACAATTGAAGTCCGCGTCCATAGCTCGAGGCCACGCGCCGAGCACTCGGCTGCGTGCATCGCGGATGTTCCGGTGTCGACTATCGACACATGTAGTTGACAACACTAATTTATACTATCTACAGCTCTGTAGTTGACAACAATAATTTTATTTCGGTCGTTACATTGAGTCCATAGCCAAAACTGCAGCTAAAAAGCTAGGCATCCTTTGGAAGGTCAAGCAGTACCTTATGCCCAAGCAGCTCTTAAGTTTATATCGAGCTCAGGTTTGCTCCTGCTTGGAGTCCTACTTTCACTTCTGGGACGGTTCTGCCCGGTATCAGTTAGACGCTCTGAACTCAATAGAGCGACGTGCGAAGAGGCTCATCAGTGTCTTCTACCGGATTCATTTCAGGGAGTGTGCGAAGTTTCTACGTAATTTGATCTCCCCCAGCCCATTCCATCACCGGACGACATGGCGCGGCAAAAATTGAGCATATTATTTTAAAAATATAGATTCTTCGAACTCTCCCCTCTTATGACACGTGGTCCCCCTGCAATGTTCACATGGGACCACAGGTAGTTCGCAATCATTCGTGGTTCTCGACGACGCACCTGAGAGATGCGTGGCATGTAATTGGCTAAATATTAGTTGATATTTTTTAGCCATCTTTTGCATTTTAATCTTAAGTAAAAAACACACTTAAACATTTCATATCGTAATCAGGCGGGACTCGAAGCCAAACCTTCCACAATCCGGGTGAATGTTCTACCAATTAGACCACAGAGCGCGTTACTAAGCCGGCGAAATTTGTAAGTGCTTGATTCGACATGAGGTGATAGTCTCATCAATATTGTAGGTATATTTACAATATCCAGTGGAAATCTAATATATAAAATTCTCGTGTCACAGTTTTCGTTGCCATACTCCTCCGAAACGCTTGACCGATTTTGTGACTTTTTTTGTGCTTATCCGGTATCTAATGAGAATCGGCAAACATCTAGTTTTCCATCCCCCCGTAAATTTAGGGTAGTTCCACCCCTGAGAACTTTTATTTTTATTTTTAGACAAAATTTTTAATCTCTCTTTTTTTATGAATTCAACCTACAAAAATACATACACTCCTCAATTTTCCACCCTTCTATACGATCAAACCCTTTTATTTATATGGAAAACAACGTTTGCCCGGGTCAGCTAGTAATATTACAAATATTTGACCACCAGCTAAGAAGTGCGAAAAAATTCAACTTTCACTTAGGCTGTCCTCATCTTACATTGTATATTGAAAATATACCTGACATTCCTGAGGGTGACACAACGGCTGGCAGGTTGGAGAAAAACATGGATATGGGCCATGCTCTTAAAACTGCGTCCCAGGCATACAGCGCCTATGGAGAGGTCACTCCACCCTTGCCTGAAAAGGTGGGGATTACAACAAGGGGAGTCGCAGTCACCGGTGATGGCTGTACAGCCATCAACGCCGATGTGGATTACCACCAACCTCCCAGCGCTGCAACAACCATCTTCTAGATGCTGTATCCAGTTGTGTTAATACACCTACAATATTGATGAGACCATCGACAGCTTATGTCGAATCAACCACTTAGTAACGCGTTCAGTGGTCTAATTGGTAGAACATTCACCCGGATTATGGAAGGTGTGGGTTCGAGTCCCGCCTGAACACGAGTTGAAATATTTAAGTGTGTTATTGGCTAAATATTCTTTAATAAAATAAGTTTAGTCCACAGACTCTGGGTCTGTGCTTAGTTTGTCCTTTAGACAACCACTGCATTTTTTTTCTAAGTTTACTACTAGTAAGTCTGTGTTAAAATGCAGAGCAAAACTAATATAAATGACATTCATGGAAGAAGCTTGCTCGTTCTGTTTCCCTGTACGTTATTAGGTCGCAGTGGTCAGCTCGGCACAGATGTCAGCCCTGCGCAGTTCATATCCGCCGCGGCGCTTCCGCCCGGGGCACGGGGCGCGGGCACGCCGGGGTGGGCGGCTAGAAAAACATCTGCGACTTCTGCGAGTAGCATTGACGTGCGAGATATAGGGATGGGCTGTCGAACTATCGATGGAATTCAATCGGAAACGACGATAGTATCAAGTGCTCAGATCAATCATACATAGTAATTATCCGAAATATCATTTAAACTTTTACCCCCGGATTGGGCTTCCGATACGCTCACTCACGCAGCGAAACACAGTACAGTGCTGCTTCACGTCGGTTTTCTGTGAGGCCGCGGTATCACTCCGGTTGAGCTGGCCGATTTGTGCCGAAGCGTGGCTCTCCCACAGTCGCAATTTTAGCATTATCCGAACCTTTTCAAAATATAAAACTAAAACCCTAACGAAAGTGCAAAGCTTGAACTAACTATTCCAGTTTTCAGTTAACACTTTAGTTGCATAAAGTTTGCTCAAACGATACCTAAATCATTATAAATTGGTCTGCTTCTAGAACGCCTCAATAGTCAAACATTCTCTAGGGAGATTAAGAAGTTTTTAGGCTACTTACCCAAAACTGACTTTCAATCGATTTTAAACTTTGTTTTTAATACCTGCATAGTTCAAAACCTATCGCGGATATCTGACAAGTTTTTCCGTTTTGGTTAAACCAGTCCAAATGATACCCAACGCTGTGATTTAATATTTTTTGGTAATTACTGAAATTTGAAGGTATATACAAATGGTTTACGTCTAGCATTTTCTTTGTTCTTGTCTTTCTCTATCACCCCGACCCGTCATTTGCTAGAGCAAGAAATACTGAGCGAATCTAGAAAGAGACTCTGATCACACGCGATAAGATGTTTGGTGTAACGATTAGTTTATTATTATCATAAATGGTGAAAAGTAAGAAAGAAAGAAAGAAAAAAACATTTATTGACCAAGAAAAAATAAATCAAGTAGGCATAACACGAGAGGCGATACGAGAAGAGATGGTGTGTTTGTGTGTGGTAAAACAGTGATGCATGGTTGGATTCGAACATACAATCTACCGTATGAAAGTCGCAAGGAGTAACGCCAAATATTGCAATCGAAAACATAAAACGCCAACTATTAAAATAAAAGTAAAGTGTGTACTAGCAAAACAGTTTTGAATCAAACCAACCATCAAACCTCATCATCATCATCAAACCAATTTTTCACAAGTCACTAAATGTTATTGAAATTTTGTGAAAGGATTTTTACATAACCTAATTGAAACTGTATCTATCTTCTTCACTAAGGTAACATTAAATATTAGTAATTGCTTGGAAACTGGATCATGACGTAATTGCTATATAAAATAATAATAGAATGTGTAAGTGACGCGCAATGTTTTGATGGTTAAAATACGAGTACCTAAATATATAAATAAATATTACGTACGAATACGCTTTAAATGTTAATTTCATTTGTATA